>VDFB02072274.1:107916674-108403386 GCA_007258455.2 Sequoia sempervirens | reverse complement strand
GCTCCTCCAAATCTGTATTTTTAGATGCTTGATCATTTTCATTCATGAAGGAGAGGTCCTCTAATATAATCTTGCTTATTTCTTTTCCATCATTCTCTATTGTCCCAAGGCTGTCAACCTTTTCCTCTTTCTGATTTTCAACATCTTCATTTGTTGCCCCAACATACACTACTGCAAACTCTTTTGATTCATCTTCAACTGCCAATCCGTCTTCTAGAGCAGGGGACTGCTTTGCTTCAATGGAGGAACAAATTTCTGATCTGTTTCTAGCTGATTGTTCATCAAGGCAGCTTGTCCTAAGGAAATTATCCTCTTCCTTTTGGATCTGATCCTCTATGTTTGCTATCCCAGCTCTAGCCTATGTCAGATTTCTTGATTCATCTATGGTGTGTTGTCCTCGAGCTTCCAACAACTTTCCCACCTCATGGCATGAGTCCCCTTTAATAGGAGATGGCTGCTCCAACTTGTTCACATGATCCTTAACTTGGGCGATGACATTTGTGCATGATGAGCAAGTGAATTTAGAGTGGGGTGCATTGTGAAATCTGCACCAACTTGACATCAATATTTCCTCCAATCTTGGTCCATCCTTGTTGCTCAAATGTTCCTGGATTAGCTTCTTGAATGCCTTGGCTGCCATGGTTGTTAATTCTTCCTCCGAGTCTGCAAGGGCTAAAGGCTGATATATTTCCAAAAAGGAAATTTCTCTCTGCAAGACCTTCTCAATTCTGTCCAAGAATGTTAGACACCCCAATTCACTATGCCTGCAAGTGCAATGGATCCAACGTAAATTGCTACAATGGCTTCTTCAGTCTCTTGTTCAAATTTGTATGCAGCTGAGTGATGTCAATTTGTGCATGCTACTCCATTTTGACTCAACTTCTTTTGCCTTCAATTTTTTTTAATTTTTAGCATTGAAAGAGATCTCCCTATCTTAGATTTCTTCTTTGCAAGTGCTCCTTTTGATTTCCAACTTTCAGCTTTGTAGCCTTAACATGTCATGCCCTCTTTCTAGCGCTAGTTCTGTTGATGTGTTTTTTATGCACCTCTCAACACATGCAGTGTGTAGGTGCATTACCTCTTAAAAGATAATCTTCCACAATCGGATTGCAGAACACTATCCCAAGGTCTCTCGGATGTCAGGTCATGGCAATGCTTAGATACCTCAGTAGTTTGATGTGATTTGCTGGAATTACAAGGCGGTCTTATAGATGGGTTATAAAGCATGGAAGTTGGATATTGAAATGGAGTTTCAAAGTGTTGGAAGTGAATGAACAGTGGTTGTCCACTCAAAAAAACAAGTTGAAACTCATCAAAGTAGACAGGCTTCCTAAACTGAGTTTTACTTGACCAAGAGAAACCTACAACTACACAAAACTAGTGCAATCTTCTAAGGACTGCATATTTTCACATCACATACACACATCATGTACATGCAATTGAACTAAGTTGCAGCAATAAAGGAAAGAGGCTCAGACTAGCTTTGCAAAGTGATTCATCATCAATGAACCACAAAAAGCATGAGCTGGAAGTTCATCAAATACCAAAATAGCAAATATCATCATCACTCCCATTCAAGAAACTAACACTAAAACTAACATGTAAGGTAGAACCATGCATGCAAGATGATCAAAATCAAAGAAAACATCCATAAATCATACAATGCTGTCTTCTATTGCTGCAAATTCTTTTTAGAACAACTCTCCAACTCTTACAAATGAGGGGCAAACCCCTATTTATAGTTTTCCAAAGCCCAAATGAATGGTTAGGATTCAATTACATTGAATGGCCCAGATTCAATTACATTAGGGTTTCACCTACCCCACAATTTTCAACAATTAAAAATACATTCTTTGTCTTTTCCCTATTTTGTCATCTAGTGCCAGTTACTGTAGCAATTTTGTTATTTAGCTAATTTTTCTTTTCACTGTAGCTAAAACTGCCTGAAAGTTATCTTTTGTTTGATGTGCTTGCAGTGTTCTTCCTTTGATCAAACGAGTTTGTCAACGATTGGCATCAATGTATTGGTGGCCCCTGATTCGGGCAGAAAGCTCCTTAGAAATCATCATCATTTGGAAAAAGGTAGGACAACTCCCTCAATGGGCCTCTCTGATAGACCTATGGAAAACTTCTTGACTCCTGCAAACAAGAAGTGTCGTAAGTGTTTTTATACATGAGTTAAGGAAAATGTTAGTCAAACCTACAAATTTCCTATTAGATCTATCCATGCATCGTCAAAATATCTTGATATTCATATTTGGAGCTCATTTGGACCATAAACATTAATGTGTGCTTCAAGGGTGCGAGCGCCAGAGGGCGGAAAGACGACGGAAGAAAGCCAGAAGGCAGACAGCGGACGGAAGCCAAAACAGCCGGGAAGGAGGCGAGCTCCCGAATGTTCAAAACAACCGGGAAAGAGGCGGGCTCCCGGTGTTCAAAACAACCAGGAAGAAGGGAGGCTCCCGGATGTTCAAAACAGCCGGGAAGGAGGCAGACTCCTGGATGTTCAAAACAACCAGGAAGAAGGGAGGCTCCTGGACTTTCAAAACAGCCGGGAAGGAGACAGACTCTCGGATGTTCAAAACAGCCAAGGAGGGACAAACTTCCGGAAACGGCCATGGAGGGGCCAGACTCCATAGGCCAGAAGGGAG
Source organism: Sequoia sempervirens (assembly GCA_007258455.2). Taxonomy (NCBI): domain Eukaryota; kingdom Viridiplantae; phylum Streptophyta; class Pinopsida; order Cupressales; family Cupressaceae; genus Sequoia; species Sequoia sempervirens. The sequence continues at coordinate 108,400,735 of VDFB02072274.1, read as the reverse complement.
GTGGCCGTCGGAAGTTCCAAAATGGCCACGGAGATATAGAGTCCCGAAAACGGCCACAGAGGGACCAGGCTCCGGAGGCCAGAAGGGAGGTGGCTACCAGAAGTTCCAAAACAGCCACGGAGAGGCGGAGCCTTGGAAACGACCACAGAGAGGCCAGGCTCCGGAGGCCAGAAGGAAGGTGGCAGCAGGAAGTTTCAAAACAGCCACGGAGAGGCAGAGCCTCGGAAACGGCCACAGAGGGGCGAGGCTCCGGAGGCCGGAAGGGAGGTGGCCGCTAGAAGTTCAAAAACGGCCACGGAGAGGCGGAGCTCCGGAAACGGCCACGGAGGGGCTGGGCTCCGGAGGCCGGAAGGGAGGTGGCCGTCAGAAGTTCCAAAATAGCAAAAGGGGGACGAAGCAAACTACAAACTTATTTTATCAGTAGATCTAAAAAAGGGTGACCCCAAAGTCAAAAATGAGGAAACGGGAGCGACGGGGGTCCACAGACGTTTCCAAATAGCCAATGAGGAAGGGAATTCCGGAGGGAAAGTTCTGAAACTATCGAAACTTAACGAAACATTGACGAAACCTTGGTAGTTCATTTACGCACTTCAAACACATCCCAGATCTATAAAAGGGTGACCCCAAAGTCAAAAATGAGGAAACGAGAGCGATGGGGGTCCAGAGATGTTTCCAAACATCTAAAGAGAAAGGGAATTCCGGAGGGAAAGTTTTGAAACTATCGAAACTTAACGAAACATTGACGAAACCTTGGCAATTCATTGATGCACTTCAAACACATTCCAGATCCAAAAAAGGGTGACCCCAAAGTCAAAAATGAGGAAACGAGAGTGACGGGGGTCCATAGATGTTTCCAAACAACCAGGGAGGAAGGGAATTCTGGAGGGAAAGTTTTGAAACCATCGAAACTTAACGGAACATTGAAGAAACCTTGGCAGTTCATTTACGCACTTCAAACACATCCCAGATCCAAAAAAGGGTGACCCCAAAGTCAAAAATGAGGAAACGGGAGCGATGGTGGTCCACGGATGTTTCCAAATAGCCAAGGAGGAAGGAAATTCCGGAGGGAAAGTTCCGAAACCATCGAAACTTAACGGAACATTTACGAAACCTTGGCAGTTCATTTACGCACTTCAAACACATCCCAAATCCAAAAAATGGTGACCCCAAAGTCAAAAATGAGGAAACAGGAGCGACGAGGATCCATGGATGTTTCCAAATAGCTGAGGAGGAAGGGAATTCTGGAGGGAAAGTTCTGAAACCATCGAAACTTAACGGAACGTTGACGAAACCTTGGCAGTTCATTGAAACACCCCAAACACATCCCAAATCCACCAAAAAGTTGTCCTCAAAGCAAAAAATGTGGAAACTGGACCGATAGGGGTCCACGGATGTTTTTGAAATAGCCAAAGCAAGACAAAAGGCAGAAAGGGGATAGGGGACTTTATTTCTCCGCAGATTTGAATACCCCAAGTAGGTGAATTTGGGTAGGGAAATTTGATCGTTTGATGGCACATGACCAATTTGGGCTTGAAAATGGGGCACGCAAAATAAGACAGGAGCAAAGCAGCCTGTCAGGAGCAAAAAAAAAAGGGGGTCCCTTTCTACGATGAGGCGTGTGTGCAAAACATGCACAACACCTTCCTCTATATCTAGTACCCAAAGTTTACTTACATCCATGCCCAGGGCTTCACTAAAAGGTCGAATAGGCTGCCTTGATACCCCAACGACAGAATCATCCTCCTAGAGCTTTCTCGACAGCTCCAACACCTGTAGGCAATCTTTAGCAACAAACATATAGCAGGGATCTCTTATCCCATGACCCTTGGCTAGGGCATGTACCGATTATAGACTTCCCAATGTGCTGGTAACTCCGAGAAGGAGCTAAAGGAGTACCATTTCGATCTGCACACTGCTCGCCCACGGATGGACCCTCATGGCCATGTCAGGAAAGCGCTGGGGTCAGCATATGCCCATCTCCATCACATTGAGGATTTATGGGCCGATTGTTAAGATGACAAGGAAGTGCACGCAAGGCACTACATGCGTATGACTGCGCAGTTCCTAAGAAGGGTGCAGCCATTTCCGGTACCAGACCAAGTCGAGGAGGATGAGTCCACTATCATGCATCCGAGGTACCCTGCGGTTGCCAACCTGCCAATACCCTCAATTGACTGGGATGAACAGGAGGTCGATGACCTAGACACCATAACCTAGCCAATCTTAACTCGTACCAAGGAGTGGATCGATGGGCAAGTGGCTCATTTAAAGCGGCAAGGAGTGGTCTTAACTTATGAGGGGCTCAAAAGCGAGCCGAGTGCCACAGAGGATGTTGCTGCCACCACCTCAACTGGTGGGACCTCCAAGTCTCCTCTGATCACTAGGCTTATGAAAAAAAAAGAAATAGAAACAGAGCAATCTCTGGACCCCAAGGCCCATACAAGGAAAGAAACGGGAGGTTCACCTCCCAAAAGACTCAAACTGGCAGGGAGTGTTGTGGAACAACCTTCAACTAAAGAGAAATAAGCAGAGGGTGCAGGTCAGTTGCAGCCTCCCTTGGCTCTCCCTACTCCTCCTATTGCACCACCCACCTCCTTGGCTATGGTTGTTGCATCCCCACCGGTAGTGGACATTTCTGTCCATCTTGCCCCTTCACCTCCAGCCGAATCTGTAATAGTTATTGACTCCTCTTCCAGCATGACCATTCCCCCTTCCTCTGTTTTCATATCGCCAATCACATCACTCCCTCTGGCAACCATAACGCCTCTTCCCACTGCCACTGTGCTCGAGGCTCTTTCAAAGCACATGCAGAGCCTCCCCCCTGAGCTCTCCCAGATTTTAATGGACCCAACTCTCCAAACAGCCCTTGCCCAAATCCTTGCAACTGCTTAACCTTCACAACCACCGACAGGGCCACCAGCCATGGAAGCCATAATGCTAATCTCAAAGGAGTTGGAGGAACAAGAGCAGGAGACCTTGAAGCCTGTTGAGGAGGAGGCCGATGAGTATCATGAGCACCTAAAGTACGAACACTGAACTATCGACAGGGTGGTTTATGAGGAGGAAGAAACGGGCTCTTTCGAGAGTGGGGACGAGGAGGATGGCTCAGGTGCTAAGGAAATCATTCAAACCTTTGATGATAACCTTGAGGATGAAATGACACAATAGCTGAAGGACATTGGGGCAGAAACAGAAGGGTCACCACATGATGAAGAAGGGCAGCCACTAGAGGAACAACAACAAGAGGATTTGACTAAGGCTGAAACCCATATCGTCAAAAGCCCCGAGGCTGGGGGTACGGAGGAAAAGAAGGAAGAAGAAATGGTAAGAAAAGAAAGCCCCATTCGGCAACCATCCACCAGGCTGCCTGTCAAACGCCTCGTGTTCGTTCATGACTCTGATGAAGAGGAGGATGCTGCCAAAGAGAAAGGGGAATCCCTAAAAGAAAAGGAAGTGGAAATCCTGGCACTAACCGAGAAGGGCGAGGGTGGCCATGATTTGCCCAAGGGGAAATCTGCTGTGCTTGAATGGTTAGAGAGGCAACTTGAAAGAAAGACCCCTGTCCTGAAGGACTCAAGGGCGAGGCTAGAGGCCATCTTGGCTTGAGCCTAAATAATGACGAAGAAGGAGAAGAAGCCCAAGGTCTGATCCAAAGTAACCATGGATGTTTCCGGCTCCCGAGCGGCACAAATTGCAATGCCCACAATTGGCCAGGCTGGGGTAAGTTATAACATCTCTACCATTGACTTGGGAACTGCAACCAGAGAGCAGAAGGTCGAGCACCTTGAGGAGTCAATGGCTACAGTGGTGCACCTGATAAAACAAGATAAAATCTCGAAGGATGAGCTCAAGGTGCAGGTTGCAGCATTAACGGATTACATACAACAATGGTCTTCAATGGACGACCTGCCTACTACATCCACGGCTGCGCCTTAGTTGCTTTCCAAAGAGAAAATCGATAAAATGGAAAGAAGAAAGAACTTGGAGAAGACCACAGAGGACTGGTTCCGACAAGTCTCATACATCGGAAACATGGGAATTAGCTGGGCTGTACGAACAACCAACAAGTTCTTGGACCTAATACAGTCTCTGGAGAGCACAAAGAAACTTTGCACCAACTTCCCCATGACCTATGACTCCACCTTCCTAAGGATCGAAGCTATCCTTCAATTGCCTGAAGCCACATGGGAGAAGAAGCTCGCATTTAAGAAAGAAGATCACTGGCTGATGGATATATGGCGCTGAGACTTCGACAACCGGAAGGAGAGGTTGGAGAAAATCTTGAGCAGGGTGGATCCAGACATTGAGTGGATCAGGGAAATCCGGGCGAAATGTGCCCGATATCTTAAACTAATGACGGACTATGATATGCCCACTGCGCAAATGGATCCAGAGAAGATAAAACCCTACTTCCAAGAGAAGATGAAGGACGGGATGGCTGGAGATATCACAACGGAATTCCTAAGTTTTGCTGCCCGCGCCTTCGACCAATCAGAGCTGTTCAGAGACCAAGGCTCAAAATATGATGAAAATTGGAAAAGGCTTGAAGAAAATGCAAAGGAATGGAGCTACTAGGTGCTGCGATGCGAAGTCATCGAAATAGACAAGCTCCAGGTAGTCATCCTCAACTTCATAGAATACACAGCTTCCGAGGGATAGGAGGACAACCCTGCTAAAGATGAAGAACTTTCTAAAGAGTAGCTATAGCAAAAAAATAACAATCCGCTAAATGACAAAAGAGCTATAGTGCCATCAGCAAGAGGACAAAATAGGGTAAAGACAAAATGTAATATTTAAATTGTGATCTATTGGGGGGTAGGTGAAACCCTATTTTGTAATGAATCTTGGCCACACAATAAGAATTAATCTTGGCCATTCATTAGACTTTTAGAAACCTATAAATAGGGTTCTCCTCTCATTTGCAAAGAGAGTTGAGTTGTTGTAAAGACATGCTGTAGAAATTTATAAGGAAAAAGCATTGACTTGGTGTATTTTCTTGGTTTCTCCCATGTTACTTGATTCAATCTCCAATGTTAGATGTTTGACCTGGATTTTATTACTGTTTAGTTAGCTGTCTTCTTTCTTTGGATATATTTTAGAAATTTTGTTGGGTGATTATGAAAATTCCTGGCATGTTGATGATTTCTTTGTGCATATTTTTTGTTGTTTGCTGATGGTAGACAACTATGCAAAGTTAGCCTAGACTTGAATTCGCAGCTGCTCCAAACATTTATCTTTGATTCATGCATGTATGTGGTGGATGAAGGATAAAATATCTGCAGACCTTAGAAGATAGCACAATTTCCATGATACTGTGAAATCCCTGGTTAAGTGGAATATTGTTTTTAGAAATTGTCCATTGCAGGAACTCCATTGTCACTATTCATAGCTAGTTGCAGACTTAGGAACTTTTCCTCTCCCTTGCCTTCTTCTCATTTTTTTAATGACTGACCTATGCTAAGGTTCATTGCACATTGTAAAGCCAAATCTAACAACAAAATGGAGTCCAAGACTGCTGTTTGAACCTACAGCCAATGCATAATAACTTTCCATCCTAAGAACTCCATTTCAAGATCCAACTTCCATGCTTTGTATCCATGCTTTGCATTTCTTGTGTAAGACCGCCTTGTGATTCAAGCAAATCACATTAAACTACTAAGGTATCTAAGCACTGTCAAGACCTGACATCCGAGAGACCTGGGGATAGTGTTCTGCAATCCAATTGTGGAAGATTGTCTTTCAAGAGAGGTAGTGCACCTACGCATTGCCTGTGTTGAAAAGTGCATAAAAACACCATCAACAGAGGCCTCTATTTATAACCAAGAAGGATGGAAGAATGCAAAACATGGAGAATGTGGGATCATTCAACATCCAATGGCCAAGTGCCTCTTGTCAAGATGTGAATGGAGGAAGGTTGTGCATATTTTGATCAATGTGCAAAAGAGGGGGAGATTTGAAATTCAAAAGATGGCTTGTTGGAGGGAGAAGAAAGAGTCTTAAATGCCAAGTGGGAGACATGTAAGAGACAATGTAAGAGGATTTTAATGCCATGTTGGAGGACAAGAAATTTGGAGGGATTTTCAAACTTGGAGGAATATTCCCTTTATGTTGCCATTTTGAAAGTAATTAGGGAATTATTTAATCAAAGAAATGATTTATTGGTGCAAGTTGCAAAATCTAGAGGATTTAGGTGATTAGGATTAAATTAATCAGGATTTGATTAATTTAATAGGAGGTTAGGTGATTTTGACTTTTGACATAGATTTTAGGATTAAAATAAATCAAAATGAGAAGAAAATGATTTTAGATTTAATTAAATAAAGATTTGATTTATTTAATCAAAGAGGATGATGTTAGTGTTAAATAAAATAAAGATGAATTTATTTAATTTAAATGGATGACTTTAAGAGATTAATTAAATAAACTTGATTTATTTAATTAAAGAGATAACTTAGGAGATTAATCAAATAAACTTGATTTATTTAATTGATCGGGCATATATGATTTAATTAAATATGAGAAATGCATGATGTCAATTTTGTATGTCTACAATAGTCGTCCCCTACCATCCCAAAAAATGGCTCCAAAAATTAGGTATTTAAAAATGTGTCCCCCCATCTCTTGCCTTCCTCATCCCAAAAACTTGGGGTAACATAGTTTATTATTAATTCACTCCATATTCTTACCTCTTTGGGATTTACTAAGAAAAAAATTTCCCCAAAAAAAATCTTGTAAAATTTTATGACAAAAAGAAAATTGCAAGTCTATTAGTGTATTTAGTTCTTTTAATTTTTGTCAACCACATATCAACCCTTTTACAAAATTCAATGTAATTTATGACATATTTGAAAAGGATCTATTTGAAGTATGCTCATTTTGAAGTGATGCTTATAGGAGAGACAAAGCTCATTTTATATCATGTCAAAAATGCAATGATGCTTCCCACATAGCTACTTTGTTTCTGAAACTTGATTAGGTTACATGGCTTGCCAAAGAGTATTATTTCAGACTGAGACACAGAGTTTGTTGGTCATTTTTGGTGCTTGAGATTTAGCTCATCCTACCATCCAAAAACTGATGATCAAACCGAATTTGTCAATAAAATTTTGGGAATATTATTGAGGTGCTTGATAGGTGAGAAACCAAATGAATGGGATTTCACATTAGCACAAGCAGATTTTTCTTATAATAAGTCAGTCAATCAAAGTGTGGGTTAGAGTGCATTACAAATTGTGTATGGGTACAACCCAAGGGTTTGGATGAGTTTAGAGATAGTGCATGCTTACTTAGAAAGAGTGTTACATAGCGCAAGACTTTATTGAGTATATTCATGATTTGCATAAGGAAGTGAAGGGAAATTTGGTTAGGAGTGACACCAAATATAGAGAGTTTGTTGATTAGCATGGAGGGGAGCAAGAATTTTTGGTTGTAGAGTTAGTAATAGCACACTTGAAGAAAGAGAGGTCCCCACAAGGAACTTACAATAAGTTGAAGTTGAAAAAGATAGGCCCATGTAACATTTTGTGGAAATTTTCATCAAATGCATATGAATTGGAACTTCCAACCCAAGTATTGATATTTCACCAATATTTAATATTTCTTATTTGTATAAATATCATTATAATTTTCCAATATCAATAAGCTGAAACTCATCAAAAAATGAAGTGAATAGCATTAGGAATGATTACAAAGTTATAGGTTTAGGATGCACTTGTTAAGAATGACAAGTGTCCTAGTAAACCTGAGTTATAAAAAGACCAAATCAACTTAGTGGTGTAGTGGTTTCAAAGTAACTCACTTGATGAGGGAGATGTGGTACCTAACTCCCATCAATCAAGGAGTGATGACACACACTTTATGTTCCTAATTAACTTAAGTAAATAACACTATTTACCTAAGTAAGCTTAACTAAGGTGTAATATTAATAATTACACCAACACCCCCCCTTAAGCACAACTTAGGTGGGCACTAAAAACAATGGAAAGTTGAGTCCCGACAAAAAGGTTTGATAAGGTACTCATTTACAAAGAAAACTCTCAAATAAAGTGGAGAAAGATAGAAAACCCAACGGGAAATAAACTATCCTCCAAAAAAAGACCTTTTCATATTTTCCTCTTTTTGTGATTTTGTTGCTCCTTGTATTTCTTTATCCTTAACTACATTTGGCTCCTTTTGTTGATTCGACTCCATGCTTAGTTGCAATTTACAAATTTTTAGAAAATTGAAAGAAATTTGTAGTGTAGTTTCAATCACAACTCTTTGACACCCCCCCTCTTTAATATTTTTGATTTCCCCCTTTGTTTGGCATTTTATTTTAGTGCATTATTTGCATACAAGAATGAAGGTGAAAAAGGGAGCTTTATATATTAGTGGGAAATCACCATCAATAAATAGAGTTTGAAAAAATAAATTTTCACCCTATTGTAAATTTACACCAATAAAAAAAGTTTGCATTTACAAAATTTAGAAAATCAAATATTTTAAGAAGTGTAGAGAGAGGAAAATTGAAAAAATAAACCCTCATGGACTAGAAAGAAGTAGCGAGCAATTGAAAATACGCCATGAGAAAATTTCAAGACTCAACCACACAAGCTGTAAACAGTCCTCTTAGGAGTCTACAATGCCTACTTCACTCCTCAAAGTGTGGAGCATTTGAGGCCTATTCACCAGGTTGACTTGCCAAGTGGAGATGCTAATGCCACCAACCAATAGTAGATTTGGGTTGATTTGATAACAAATTACACTAAAGATATGAGGCGTCGCTCATTGCAGATCCGTCCTTTCTTAGGCATCCCTACTTACAATTTCAAACAAATTGATAACTCCTACAAATCATGCATGACATCCTCCATTGCTAATGCTGGTGCAATAATTTTGAATCACTATAGAGCATTTTGGTTCTAGCAAATATGGCCGAATATTTGGGTTTGTCATATATCCCTCCACATGGGGAGATTCGACCTATACAGTGAGGCACACAAATTTCAGTTGCAGATTTTTTTGCCCCGTTTTAATTCTAAAAGCCAGCAAAAATTCCTCTGAACTTCTTGTCCACTGCCTGCCACAAGATCCAAATGCCTCTCCTTAGCAAAATCAAGCAAGATGGACCTCTAAATTGTAGATTGATGGGCATAGCCACACTTGCAAGGAAAGATTCACACCCTGCAATTTGATTGCAGCCTCACGTGATGGTATCGTGGCCTCAAAATCAGAATCACACCTCTTTGAAAGATTGCGTAGGCTGCGAGATACCATGCCACTGAGGCATGCCTTCCAACAAAGGAATTTTGACATAGGGTTAAAATTGTAGCCTGCAAACTCCAAACTCACACGACCTCTCATGATTTGGCTTGGATGAGAGGGCCTTTTCAAGACACCGACAACAAATCAAAGGGCACGAGCATGGGTTGGTAGTCTAATAAGACCCCTATTTCCTACATGCACCATGATCCCACATTAGGATAAGTTTTTTCTCACTTTCATAATTCTCTTGATTGAATCCCACCATAAAAATCATTTTCTTTCAACTTTGTGGTGACATAATTCATATGTTTAGGGTATTGTATGAATTTACACTCAAAATACCTTAGCTTAATGATCTATACCAACAAATATATTGGATGTAATCTCTTTTAGTAGCCATGAGATCAAATCTCAATTTTCTTCTTCCTTCATAAATTCTATATGAATTTTTTTTCTATTCTATATTTATCCTTTGAAATTATAGCACCATTTTGATAAAATTTACAACCCATTCTCTCATTTATATATTTTTATTCTCACACTAATAGTTATAAGCTAAGCTAAAAAGTCGCTTTTAATCCTTATTTAGTAATATTATTTAGTTTTATTTTTGATACACTATAATTTATATTTTATTAATAAATTTTATATTAATATCCTACATCAATATAATATATATGAAAAAATAAGAAAATTGTAATATTTAAACTTTAAATATATAAGAATTGTAAGAATGCTAGAAATTCCTTTTGGTCAGAGTTATCTGGTTTTCAAAGATGTTTTGTTAATGAACATTAGATGGTCATGGGGGACTTCAATACTCCTCTCCTGAACAATGAGAAATTTGGGGGTTCTCAAATCAACTGAGATAGTAAATTTGGCCTATCCGACTTCATAAACAGTAATGCCTTGATTGACCTAGATCTTCAAGGGGATTCTTATACCTGGACTAATAGGAGATTAGGGCCTGATTTGATCCAAGTGAGGCTTGATAGGGCCCTTGTTTTTGGTCAATGGTTTATAGACTATTTTTATGCTTTGAGTGCCTTGTCAAGGGTGGGATCTGACCATTTTCCCATTTGTCTTTTGGCGGATCCTACTAGGGTGAAAAAGAACTTCCCTTTCAGATTTGAAAAATTCTAGCTTTTTCATCCTCAAATTTTTGAGGAAATTCGTAGCTGGTGGAATATAGATATTACTGGCACGTCGATGTTCAGGATTGCTAAAAAATTAAAGGAAGTGAAAACTAATGTGAGAAGGTGGAAAAAGGATGCCTTTGGGAATATTTTTGGCACTAAAACGAAAATTCAGGGTAAAATTCAGGAGATTCAAGTTAAAATCTAGAAATGGGGATACATTGAAAATTACAAAGAAAAGGAAAACGAACTTCTCATTCAATTGCATGACATAATTGCTAAAGAGGAAGTGTTTTGGCGGCAAAGATCTAGGGTGTCTTGGTTGACTGAGGGAGATAGGAATACCAGATTCTTTCATCTGTCTGCTTCGAAACATAGGGCTGCTAACAGAATCACTCATATTGTTTCTAATGGGACTAGATTTGAGGAGGAAGATGATATTAGGGAACAAGCTATCCTTTTCTTTAGCAACCTTATTTCTTGTAATGGAGAGATTGTCACTGAAGCTCAAGATTCCTTGATTGAGGCTATACCTCAAGTGATTGGTCATAATGAGATTTCTTTGATCACTGCTATTCCTTCCAAAGTATAAATAAGGAAAGTTGTTTTCTCTTTTGATGGCAACAAAGCTCTTGGACCAGATGGTTTTCCGTTATTCTTCTTCCAAGTGTTTTGGGAAATTGTTGAGCTGGATGTGGTGAACGCTGTCAAGGAATTCTTTGGATCAAGACGTTTGTTGAAAGAATTGAATGCTACTTTTTTGGTCCTTATTCCTAAAAGAACTGGGGCTTTGGAGTTTCAAGCTTTTCGGCCAATCAGCCTGTGTAATTCTATTTACAAAATTATTTCGAAGGTGTTAACTTCAAGAATGCTTTCTTTGCCACCACAAATTATTGCCCCACAGCATAATGGTTTTGTGCCAGGTAGGTACATTCTGGACTCTATTGTTACTGTTCATGAGAACTTACATTCATTAATGGTTTCAAAAATTGAAGGGTTTATTCTTAAATTGGACATTTCCAAAGCCTATGATCGGGTTGATTGGAATTTCTTGTTTAAAATCCTGGACAAGTTTGGTTTTAATAATAGAGTTATTCAGTTGGTGAACCAGCTTGTCTCGACAGTTACCTCCTCTGTCATTGTGAATGGATCACCATCAAGGTTTTTTCATACCTCCAGAGGCCTTATACAGGGAGATCCTATTTCTCCTATTCTGTTTACTATCTTGGCTAAGAGTTTGGGGAGAAATATTAAAAAGCTTATTGATCAAAGATCCCTTGTTGGCTTAAGACCTTCTTCTTCTCTTCTTACCTGTTCCCACCAGCAATTTGTTGATGACACCATTCTCATGGGAAGATCTACTGTGACTGAAGCTAAGACTTTAAAATTTTTTTTGAATCTTTATGAATCTGCTTCTGGGCAAGTTGTCAACAGAGCTAAGAGTTCAATTTTTTTCATCAATACTCCAGAGTATAGACAAGTCAAACTTGCTCGGATTCTTGGATGCCGAGTTGAGCCTCTTCCGTCAACCTATCTTGGCTTACCTCTTTGTTCTAAACCTTCAGAATCATTCTGGATTTCTTTGGTTGAAAAATTCAATAAGAAGCTATCGAGGTGGAAAGATGCTCTTCTCAGTCAAGCGGGAAAAATCCAGCTCCTTAAGGCTTCTCTGCAAAATCTCCCTATTTATGCTCTTAGTATATTTAAAATTCTTGCTAAATATGCTGAGGCCATTGAAAAAATTCAGAAAAGGTTTCTCTGGTCCAGAGTGGAGGACAAGATGAGAATGCCACTTGTCGAATGGGATCTTGTGTGTAGACCCAAGTCAAGGGGGGGCCTGGGTTTAAGGAAAAATAAAGTTTTGAATATGTCCCTTCTTGCTAAACAGCTTTGGAGAACTCTTACTTTAAATGGAGAATGGCATGAAACTTTAAAAGCCAAATATTTTAATAACTATGAGTCTTCTAATGAGATTATAAATTCTTCTTCTTTACCTCGTGGGTCTGTCTGCTGGAATGATATGGGTAGAGGAAGAAAGTTGCTGGAAATGGGAATTGGATGGCTGATTGGAAATGGAAATTATGTTAGAGTTTGGGAAGACAGGTGGCTTTTTAAAGATCCTTTAATCAGAATAGAGAAATTTAGTAAATGGATGAATGATTGTAAAAAAGAATTTGGAATCTTGGTTAAAGATTATTGGAGGAATGGTGGTTGGGTTGATTTGATAACCATCAGTCAGGATCTTGGCCCTGTTCAGTCGGCTTTCAGAGCCCTAAGACCAGCTCAACACCAGGTGGAGGATCTTGCTGTCTGGTTAGACAACCCATCTGGTATTTTTTTAGTTTCTTCTGCCACTTCTTTGTTGGTTAGTCCGATGGGGCCTCCTCCCTTCTGGGCTAAGGCTTGGATTAATCACTTGACTCCAAAAATCAATATTTTCTATTGGATAATGCTACAGAATAAGATTCTCACTTTGGACAATCTTGGAAAAAGAGGAATTCAATTACCAAACAGATGTTATATGTGCAGGAATGAAGCCAAGTCTGTTAATCATCTTTTTCTTCATTGCCCTTTTGTGTCGATTATTTGGGATAAACTTCTCGCGCTTCTTGATGTGGCATGGATTTTTCCTGCCTCTGTCGAAGATTTCTTCATGCAATGGAAAGCTCCTTCAAGAAATCTTTTTGTGAGAAAGCTATGGTCTTTTATTCTACCTTTTGTGTCTTGGAATATTTGGAAGGAAAGGAACAACAAAGTGTTTAGGGATAAAGAGATGTCAGAAGGGGACTTGCATGCTAAAATTGTAAGGGCTATGAAGGAAAACTTATCTTTAATTCCTAAAAAAGTGTTTGAGAAAGCTATCTGGTCTCCTTTTGATATTGCTATGGCCGAAAAGTGGAATTCAAAATTAGTTAGGTCAAATGTCCTCAAACCTGGTGTCTGTGGGAGAGAGAACACTAATTGGTCTCTGCCACCTTTGGTCTGGCTGAAAGCCAATTTTGATGGTGCGGCTAAAGGTAATCCTGGGAAAGCTGGAAATGGGTGTGTTTTAAGGGACAACTCGGGGGCTTTTATTGTGGCTTTTGCTGTGGACATTGGAACTCAAACTAATCATGTTGCGGAAGCTGTTGGGGCTTTTCATGCAGTCAGCTTAGCCCTCAAGATCAACATGAAATATCTTTGGTTGGAGGGTGATTCATTAAATATAATAAATTGCATTCTTGGGCTTACCCCCCCCTCGTGGACCATCAAAAAATGGATCGAAGATACGAAAAATTTATTAAGTAAATTTGATAAAGTGAAAGTTTCCCACGCCTATAAAGAAGCCAATAAGGTGGCGGATTTCTTCGCCAATGAGGGGGTTAAGAAGGGTGGGGAAAACATGTGGAGGAAGAATGATAACCTCCATCCTGAAGTGAAAGCGCTTATTTATTATGATTCAGTGCATGGAAGAGAAGGCAGTCTTAGTCATGATGGAACGGATAAAGATCAGGTACATCAATTTCATTAGATTTAATGGGACCGACGTCATTTTCTTTTTCAGGAAGAGTCTTCGGCACACTTTCTGGGTGTTCGACAAAAAATGCCTAAACGGGACCCAAAGCAACTGTAGAGTGTTGTTTTACAGAGTTCTGAATATAGGCGGAGAAAGAAAACATGTGGAGTCGAGCAGTTTCTAGGAGCACAGAAAGAACACTAAAGTGTTGGAAAGAATTGAAAAGGGAGGTTTAATCCCGTATCTGGAAAAGCTCCATGGTACGGATGAGGGGATGCTGGACTATTTTGTTAAAAACTAGAAAAATGGTGAGATTGTGCTATTTGGTAGGAATGTTAAGCTGAGTGAGGACTTAATTAATGAGATAATAGGTCTTTCGACTGAGGGTGTTAAATTCTATCGGGACTGGCTATTCTCTGATGAAGCGGTCATTAAATTTCCCAAAAAAGATAAGGAGAAAGCGAAGATGGTTAAGGTTGCCAATAGCTACTTTGATGTTGAGTCCATCAAATCTATATGGAGGAAAGTTTTAAGAGTCATTATGGAATATATCACGGTTGACGGGCGCTTCACCAGAGTTTATGGTTACCACTTTTCCATACTGAACCATTTCCATCACAAGGTTCGTATATCTCTGCCTTTTTACTTATTTTCTTCTTTGAAGAATTGCCTTGATGATGTGGAAAGAAATCCCAGGAGGAATGCTATTATTCACCCTGGTCTTGTTAGGCTCATTTTTGAGCATTTTTAAAACATACCTGCTTTGCCTAAAATTGTTGAAATTGAAGATTTGGATGATGAGGAGACCGAAAGTAGTAGGGAGATCGAACCCCGGGCCACCCTGCTTGTGTTCTTGTTGGTCATGAAACCATTGCTCCCCAGTCCCTGTCTTGTCGGAAAACCCTTAAGGATTCTGCCTCGCCGTCTTGTCCTAAATTGCAGCCTCTGCATGAGTGCCCTAGTCCGGGTTTTGCTTCACCGCCCTGTCTTAATCCCCAGTCGTCTCCTGGATTCCCTACTCTGGGCTTGTCCCCTATTTTTAAAGGTACCCCTGTTACGAAACTTGTTTCGTATTATGGGAATTCAATGGAAATCCTCTCTGATAAACCCATGGTCAGTAAGGAATCGGCCCCTAGTGCCCCTATGTCTGGAAGATTGGGGAATGATCATTATGAGTCCCCTATTCAAGATGAAATTAATTCGGCCCTGAATAAGCTCAAGCCTGAGGACATGGTGAGTATAGCAGAAAAAAGTACGGATGGCCTTTCACTGTTCTCAAGTGGACCCAGAAAGAAGTCTGTGATTTGAAAGGCTGTTTTACTGATCTCAGCAATAGGGTCACGGACTTGGAGCAGAAGATCAGTCAGAATCATAGAGATAATGAAGGACAGGAAACTCCCTTACCGAGGAAAAGACAGCAATCACAGGAGGATAGATTGACAAGTATCGGGTGCAACATGTCCAAGATTGGCCAAAACATTAGGGCCACTGTTGTGAACAATCACAAAATCGCTAGGCATAACACCATTATCATCAATGCGATGGTGGAAAAGCTTGAAAAAAACCAAAAGGGTTCGCTGGTCGTGGATTTGGATGTGAACAGGGGAGGCAGCAGATCGGATGGTGAAGAGATTTTGACTCATACCTGGGCTAACATTAAGAGAAAGACCCCGACTTCATCACATATAGCTCAAATTCTCAAGCAGGGGTTACAAGACATGCAGGATGTTGAAAAGGAGGCTAAGGAGTTACTGAACACCTTGGAGTAGCGTGGTGGTGTTTGTTGTTGGTTTTTTTTGGGCGGTCCTTTTTTGGGCCCTGTTGTCTCTTGGTGCTGTCGTTTCTTTTTTGGGACAGCCGTTTGTTTGTTTGAACTTTTTTTGTTATCTTTAGTTGTTTAAACTCTGCGGTTTCAGGTCCCTGTAAAACTTGTTTTTTCCTTTTCAAAAACAAAAATATATAAGAGATTTCTTGAAGATAAAAATATAAAGTATCAACCATCTCAGTCAATGTCCAACTTTAGAATAACTAAGTTAAATACATAAGATGTAATAAATTTTCCTCTTTTGGAAATTTTTTCATAGTTCAAGTTACTCTATTTATTATTTCAATAAGGTTTAACAATTCCACATTATTTAGCAACATAGAGAACAAATAAAATTCCAATAATACTCAAGGAATGGGGAAAATACGTATTGTTAGATTCCTATGATTTTTTAAATACTAGAGTAGGTGACTTCATATTCAAATAAGCATATGCAATAGTTTAGTCTCACTACTGTTTGAAGGCTTACACAGTTACTTTGACGTAACAAAAAGAGCAACATGTTGTGAAGTATATTATAGTATTACAAGGATCAGTAAACTATACGGATTCAAGATGAACTAGTCCTTCCGGAGTTTATCTGCAGAGACCCAAAGGTAGTTTGGGTAGACTTCTTCAAGTCAACAAGAAACACCAACAATGTACTAGGCTTTGAAAATTTGTGGATTACATTTAACCTAAAATTAGAGGCATATTTGGCTAATAAGTTTACAACAAAATTTCATTCTCTATGAATATGAAGAAAATATGGAATCAAAGTTTCATGAATGATATATAATCTGCACCACAATATATATCAACCTTTAAGAAGATTATTCCTTTAAACTAATTCACTGATTTTTTATAGATCTGCAAGGATATATTGAGGTTTCATTTTATTATTGGTGCTAAACCCCATAGTAGAAGAAAAAAATGAACTAAACTGGCATTATCTCACCCAACTCCACCAATCTCGCAACAAAAGAATTGTCATGTGAAGAACCATTAATGTTAATTTTTGAAAAATCTAATGGAGACCATTTACCTACTCCATTCACCTTATGAAAAATTTTCGTCTTAGTGAGAGAAAGAGTGGAGATAACCAAATGATCAAAATATAATATCCAAAGAAGTTAAAAAATGATCAGTGGAATAGTTAGTCACCAAATTTTATTTTAGTAAGTCCACAATCTATTCTAATATAGCAGAGATTATCTGACCTAATATAAGAAGGCTTAACATGAGATGAAAGAAATTTTCGTCTCTTGCCATTTCTCGGGCAGTTGAAAATAATCTATATATTATTTCCTTTTTAAACACCCGAACCTTCCAATATAGTCTAGCAATTCCGCATTAGTAGGAGAATGGCGAGAATATCAATAATATTAAATGAATGGCGAGAGTACACCTATGGTAAGTGGTGAGTTTGATATTCAGATAACCATATGAAGTAGGACTTACGTAGTCACTCTGACATAATTAAAGGACTGCGTCAACATGAATTAGTCCTTAATCCAATAAAAACAATAAAAAAAATGAATTATTCAATGCTGAGTAGTCAATGTTTCATCTATATGAAGCATTGTAATACACAATTCAATTACACATTCATATCCTGAGCTCTTCTGTCTCTCTAGTATAATGGCTAACATCATGATTTACTTCACATTGGGAACTTTTCTATTGATATGTTGTTACAGCGACACAATCATGGCAGCCGATCCCGACCCATTGCAAGATTTCTGCATTGCTGACATGGAAAGCAAAGGTGAGTTCATATAAACTTTATAGAGTGCCATGATATGATTTTCTTATTAGAGGACTTGCTAACAATTTGCTTAAAATAGTTTTGGTGAACGGGTTCGTTTGCAAAGACCCAATGGCAGTTTTAGCAGACGACTTCTTCTTCCGGGGACTTGGGCAGCCAGGGAACACAGACAATGCAGTCGGCTCCAACATAACGACGGTGAACGTTAATCAGATACCAGGCCTCAATACGTTGGGAATATCGCTGGCCCACATCGATTTCACAAGGTGCAATGGTTACGCTGATAGAAGGATATACTTGGCAATATTTTGAAGGGTCAGGGGGAAAAATCACAAGAATAGGTAAATTGCTTTTCCTCAGGCTAACTATTTCTAGCAAAAGTCAATTGGTGATGTGGTGCTTTAGTAGGATATGTGTTTTGGAAACGAAGGAGGTGACGCTCCAAACTAACACAATAAATGAAACTATAAATAATATTTCCACCCAAATCAATACAAGAAGGGTATACGTGTACTATTAAAAAAGGTTTTTAAGTTAGAAGAATACGAAAAATAAACACTATCATGAACCACTTGGTTTGCGTGCTTTGAAAACCAAATCCAAGCATGTATTCATATTTGACTATCGTATAATATATTGTCTTCTACTATTATGTCAATTACAATGTTAATCAAATGTAGATAAAAAACTGAAATACAAAGCTATTTTATTATAGGTATAAATGTATTTTACTCTAATTTAATTTATTTTGTTCTACTTTAAAACTTTCTAAGAATAATTCTGATTTATTTAATTATTTCCTCAAACATTATTTTTATTTATAGCTATTTAATTCAATTAAAATTTATGAATATAAACATTCTTCTAAAAATAATAATATCAATAACAATTAAATTATATCTAATATAACTTATTTTGTTTTCAAATATTATGACAATTATTTGTAAAATCAAAATTAATAGAGTTCATACCTATACAATATTAAACAATTAAGTTAACAAATTCATTAAATCCAGTTATTTCCATTTCAATTTTAATCTTTAGACCATGATTTCAATGTATTTGGAAGTGGTCCAAGCTAAAACAACAGTCCTCCCCAGCTACCATACGTGGCACTACCAAAAAATGCACTCTTCAAGGGCTAATAAATCACACCCAAATGGAAAGCCTCCTTAATTTAGCCATAGCTAAAAAGAACCCTAACCCCAGGTGCCATTCTTTACTCCTTCAACCACAGGTTTTGGAGGTAGCCATAGAGGAAAGGTGCGCTGGATAGGCTGGCGGGTAGGTTCTTCAACCACAGGTTCTGGAGGCAGCTACAGAGGACAGATGTGCTTCAGAGGATGACTGAAGAAAACTCTTGCGTTGTTTTGTTACATTTCCTGATTCCTAGTAGCGATGGCTCTCTATTGTATTGTAGCGATGATTCTCAGGATAGACTATATCCACTATTTTATAGGTTGAATACCTTGATATATATTCAGATGCTACTTAAGATGGTAGTGTAAGGATTCTGACAGAGACACTAATGAATCATGTTAAAATATGGTTTGAATATTTTATTTTTCTATTGATGAATGAAGCGATATCTACTGTTGACCTTTGAAATTTTCTTCGTAGACTGTGTTATCCCCATGAATTTCTTTATGGTTCTTTATTCATCTTAAATCTTGCGTTCTAATCAAATATAGCTATCTTTGAGAAGCAAAATGTAATAGCTATGTGCATTAGCACATTTCCAAACACGTTTTTTGGTTGTGCCTGAGATTTAAATTGTTAGTTACCATTTATTTGGAAAATAACCTTTTTATTTTGCATCACATAGTGACTTCTCCTCGCTTTCTTATTTTGCTGCAGTTCTTCACATTTAGTTTTGTTGAATCTCTGAAGTACAATGTGAGGAAACAATTTTATTGCAACGTATTAGAATATTTTATGTAATATAAAGAGGATATTTATACAAAATTTATAATCGTACTTTTAGGAAATAAACTCACTATTATCTCACCCTAATCTGATTCTACATGGGCGTGGCTACAACAATTCAACAACCCAACAAACATAGGTAAAAGGTAATATTTATTTATCATTCCTATCCAAGCAATGCCAGAGAACAGGAAAAAAAATTCATTTGCAGTAAGCAAGCATGGAAGGATAAATGGAGATAGCTCGAGTTGGAGGTCACTGACTATACACACAATAAATGAATGGAAGACAACAGTAACGAAAGAAGAGTTTAATTGAAGTATACAGACCTGAAGTGGATGGGTGGATATTGAGACTCTGACCTCCTGCTTGTTCGTCACACAGACTTGAAGAAGGCAGCCAAATTTCCTGCGTCTTGCCTGTGCGTTGTGTCCAGGTGAGAGCCATCTTAAGGCTGCTGGACATTTATTACCTACAGTGTTAATTTGGTGACATATTAAATCCCAGGCCATGCACGGAGACCCCAAGAATGTGTAGAATAGTGTGGCCTAACTCACAGCCATACCTGCTGAGGTTAATTTATGGGCAAAGGCAGTCACAAATCCCTGATATAGGTGAATTGGCATTGCACGGTGGGTGGTGGACTATACTTCGAATGCCTTTATCTCCCTTCATTATCCACTGATAGTCATTCCATGCTCAACACAACTACTCTCCTTCAATGCTCTTACTTGAATGTTCTATCCACCTACTGCTGAGCGATGAAGAATTCATCTCTACCATTCACTGCTGGCTGTTGGTGCTGTCAAGGCCAAGTACATCTCTTCTAGGCACTGCTTTGACACCATCCCCACTAACACCTAACCCATACCTATTGAGTAATGAATGGATTGTATATCGTACGCCGGTGATTGAATTGCGTAGGGAAGACGTCTGTGCTATTGGCATCCTTCTGATCAGGATTTTCCACCAGAATAGTCTAATATTTTTAGGCATCAAACAGTAAGACTTTTCTGGTGGAATTCTCACCTATAATAGCCTAACGACTAATTAATTATATTTATTATTCTTAAAAATTTATAAGATAAATTTTTATTAATAATTGTTATTTATTATTAGAATTGAACTTAGCGTTGTATTATTTTTCAATATATGAAATCTAATTGTTGAAATTATATGAGAAGTTTAATCTTAAATAAATTATTTTCGTTTAATTTTTAATATCATATTAATAATGTTGATTTATGCATATGTTTAGTATAT
The DNA here is from genome assembly GCA_007258455.2 of Sequoia sempervirens. Taxonomy (NCBI): domain Eukaryota; kingdom Viridiplantae; phylum Streptophyta; class Pinopsida; order Cupressales; family Cupressaceae; genus Sequoia; species Sequoia sempervirens. The sequence goes on along the minus strand of VDFB02072274.1, from coordinate 108,380,099 downwards.
TGAAAAGATTAATGTTAAAATCCAAAATTGTGGGATAGGTATGATATGTAGATAATGGGAATACACGAATGTGTTTCATATGTCTACAATTATAAATCATTAATTCTATCATCTTAATTTTTATTATATTATAATACTACAATAAAAATGAATATAAAACTTGCCTGCATTTATTTATCAATACTTTTTGAAAATTTGAATAGAGACAACTTGTAAGGCCCAACCTCTCAGGTAAGAACTATAATTTTTTTCTTTCCATTGTAGTTCCCATTGTTATTAGTAACACAAGTTAAATTGATGAAAAATATAATCTTGCCTTAATTTGAACCTCGTGATGCAAGTTACGAGAAGGATTGCATGTGATGTATATTGTATAATGTTATTTTGATTCTTCATTAAGTTTTTAGACTGAATACAAAATTGTAAGGCGTAACAATGAGATTTTAGTACTATAATATTATAGTTGGTGATCTTATCATGCATAGTGATAGTAGATATTTGTAGGTTTTGTCAATAAGCTTGGTACTCTCACTTTACAATTTTGAGGCCCCAACACAATTACCTATGGTTAGGGCACTTGAGGAGTGGGTTAGAAATTGGGGAGAGGAGGAGAGCTATTCTAGACCAGTTTTTGGGGAATAATAAGATGCCTTATTTACCATTCCATGGGTGCTTGTGTTCCTTGAAAGGTAGGTTTCCCTTGTCTCATACCCCCTTTTTCTTCCTACATATTTTTATTTATGAAAATCCTCTTATGAGTGTAAAATTTGGTGGGTGTTGTTTGTTGGTTCTTGGTGATTTTCCACTATTTTAATGGGCTAGTTCCTCTTCTCGTGTTGAGACAAAATATGGGGGTTACCATTTCTATGTGGATGTGTATGAAGCAGTTTGATTATGTGTGTGTGTTACATATATGTCAATATTTACCTAGGGTTTTTTTAATTCTCTTAGCTTAAGATTTGGCTAGAGCCTTATTGGCTTGATGATGCCAAAAACAATGGGTCGAGAGTATTACCTCCATTCAATGATGACTTGTTTGTGAAACAAAACAATTAGTGTAATTCATCTTTGTGACATTGCTAAAGTTTCTTAGTGGGCGATAGAGTATTCCTCAGAGTGTAGCCCCATAAGAACCTTATTTGATATGGAAAGGGTTTTAAGCTCGCACCTCACTTTATGGGTTAGTTTTAGATCTTAGAGCATATAGGACCATTAGCTTAATGTTTAGCTTTTCCACCTAGCCTATCATGTGTCCATGATGTTTTCACAATATCATATTTTGACATTATTATCATGGCGCATCCTACATTTTATATTGGGATTCCCTATAGGTGGAGTTGGACAACTCTAGTTATCCTTAGAGCCCATTCATATTTTGACTCATCAAATGTTAGACATTCATGGAAACGAGTTGGTCTAGGTCACGGTTGAATGGGACAAATAAAATGAAGTTGCTACTACTTAGGTGGACACTACATATATGAGGATACATTATCCTCACCCTTTTTAGGACTTCTCAGAGGAAGTTCAATATTAGGGGGGAGAGTGTGAGGCCCACCTCTCCTAGTGGTAGATTTACCTATTTATTTCCTAATCAATTTATCATCTTATTGAGACACTCGTGTCATGTTATTATTTTTATGGATTGTTAATATTAAGCATCCAATTAGAAATTTGAATGTGTGTATATTTATACATGGTTCGTATTGATGATAGTTTGATGACGTTGTATATATGGTTAGGTTCAAATGATTTTGTGTTATAAAATGATGCATGATTTAATATTATGACTTCGAGGTTGATGTGTTTATATGTTGAATAATATTTTTTACCTAGCTATGAATGCTTTAATTGTTAAATACAATATAATTATAAATTGAAATACACCTAGATATGTTAGTTATAAAACATGTATGTGACTCTGTACATCTCGATGTTTTTATTACTTTGGCTATAAAATTATCACGATAGACTAATGCTCGGAATTGAGTGTGCAAGTATTCATGACCAATGGGATTGGGGAGATGGCAGGTAACTTATTGTGTTAATCTAGCTAAGAAAAGCTAGTCTACTTGCAGAGGATATCCTTTTTTTTTGCATTTATATATTGAGTTGTGGAAAATTTACATCTAATGTGAAATATTTCTTAGAGTTGTGAAGTATGATGCTATGTTGTATGGTCCATGTCTATGTGATTTTTGTGTGAGTCAAAGGATAAAATGTAACACTTAGATGTCAAATGTGGAGTCGTTGTTTATTCATGTTTAAATGATTTTAATGTGTCATTTTCAGTTTATAGTATGTTCCCAATGGTCCTACATCATAGGACTATGCGTTAGGATTCATTTGGGAGTCATAAAGTGTGTGAGAAAGTTTCTTATGGTTTGTATAAGATTAATTGTGGAGGTTTCAAGAGGCTGGACCTTAAAATGAGATCTATGAGAATTAAATAATTCAATATAATTCTCAAATTTAAAGTGAAGAAGACTTTTTTAACTATTCATTATTTTGGAATGCATGATATATAATTGTGATTTTCGAGTGAAGTGTACTGTAGAAAAATGTATCCCTTTACATTTTCACACTTGTTTGGACCCTCCCTATTAAAACATGGCTTGTTTATGCCTTATTTGGTCTTATTTTGCATCCACAAACCTTATTTAATTCCTTTTTATGAGGATAATCCTAACACTTAACAAATGGAAAACCATAATCTAATGTATGATGTTATCTATTTCAGATCTTGGGATCTGGGACTCATAAGCCACCTTGGGCGTATGGGTCCCACCTAGGTATTGGAACCTATTTTTGAATGGTTCATTGAACTTAACACTTCTTGGAGTTTGTGTCCCAGGTAACTTAAGCCACTAGGAATCATATGCCACAACTCGTGTATGAGTTTCAATTTAACTTGGACCTATTTCAAATCAAATTCTTGGCAGGATTTTCTTATCCTAGATTTGATGTCGGCTTGTAGTGTTGTAATTTCAAGAATTTGGGAATAAACAAGTATAAATACAAGGTTATTTCACATAATTTCTCCTAACAAGATCTAAGCTTTAAAGTATTCAATAATTATAGAAAATTAATGATCAAGAGAGCATTCAAGAGCATTCAAGAGCAAATCATCAAGCATTTGGAGCATTATTCAAGCATCAAGCATCATGTCAAAGTCTTCATGCATCATGTTTATTTTTGAGCTAACAATTGTGATGTAGGGTTTTTATGATTCAAGCTAGCATTTCATCCAAGATCTATCCTATTTAAGCAAGAGTTAAGATCTATATGCATTGAAGCCACTTCTTACATGTTTGCAGCCTCTTACTGCTAGGATTTGGTGAGTTGCAACATCTTATTTTGTTCATTCATCATTCTGCATTCCTATTCCATTTCATTTCAAGGTTTGATTACCAAAATGAGGTTTGAACAAGGCAAATCCCTATTCACTAACAAAAAAACATTTTTCCCTCTCTTTAGTGTGTGGTTTGTAGGTTTAGGTTGAATTCACATTGAGGTTTGTAGTAGATAATGATCCCATGTATGGATTGTATAAATGTGAGTTTTGATAACTAAGTGTCATTGTAAGGTTTTGATAGTTTGGTTGGTTTAGACTGCTCATGATGTAAGGATCAATTTTCTATTCCATGTTCTTCTTGTGTTTTGGCCTTGTTGCAAAAGTGACCCCTAAGGTGTTTAGGACCAATGATGAGATGAAGGATGAAAGGGGTGAATGATATGGGTGTTGAACGTTTTAGAAATTTTGGATCAATGCTAGAATTTAGGATTTGATTTTGATTGTTTTGATTGGATAATGAACTTGTAAACCCTAAGATTTTAGTTGTGATCTTAGGATGAACTTGTTCAAAGGAGTGATAATTTAACTAAGTATGTGCTTGGAAGGATTCATCCACACACACCTAACTAAATAGATGATTTTGATTTGGTTTAGGGATGTACCCAAGTCTAGATAATGATGTTTCCAAAGCTCTAAAGTTCTTTGGTGGGATGAGATGATAAATGTTTGGGATGGATGAAGTGTTTGATTTGATTCTAAATTAACCTAATAGGGACCTTGTTTATAAGACCGGGATAGTGAAGAACATTCTTTTCTCTAAGAGTAGTTCAAACCAAAAGACCAATGTTTGCATGAAAACCATATGACCAAAAGATACCAAGGACATGTGTGGGGTCCAATTTTTCTTAACTTTTCTTAATGAGTTCTTTTTACCACAAACAAACTCTTGATTAGCATTTGAAACTAGATGTCCAATGTCTTAACTTCTTCTCATCCCAAAAAATACATTATGTGGAACTTTGATGAAATCAAGGAAAAAGTTACCTATTTTTTACTTTAGCAAGCAAATTGAGATATAAATCCAAGTGTTTAGAAACCTCTAAGGATAAAATCCCAAGGGCAAGCAATAACACACGAACTTTTTCAATGGTATTTGCTTCCTAAAGGGTTTGACGTTTGATGATAATGTTGAATGTTTGTTTCCAAATGTTTACAAACAAGAAAAGTGTTTTGATTTCAAGAACATGCACAACCCTATGGATATGAAAGATTGTATTGTTGAATCCCCACTTGGTCAAGTCCAGCTATGCCTACTTTAAGCAAATGGTTAGATGCTTGACCACATAGGCTCCGCCTTACAGTGCACTCGCTTCTCGGGTCAGCCAAGCATCAACACCCATGAATCTCCCATGGCATACTTTCTATTTCTACTAAAATCTGTAAAAGTGTGGGGCGGCTTTAGAACGACTGTTCTTGCACCAACAAATAGATCAAGGATTTTGGCCTTTTCTAAACAAGGGTTTTAATATGGACTTTCTGTTCATGGGGGATCACCCATTCGACGAGAAACCATTCCTTCCCTTCTCGTTGGGATGACCATCATGATTATTTCCTTTCAATAAGAACCCACACTTATATACTGGTTGGAAGTCGCTTGGCTTTAGTGTGTTACTAGTTGGGTCATTCCCTTGGGTGATTACTTTTTCCCACAAGGTAGGCCCTCCAAGATAAACAAAAGCGAGCAAATATATCTGTAGTTCGAATGATCTTTGTTGAAAAACAAAGAGAGAACACACACAATATGTTCCACTCACACTTGAAAGACTTGTTAATTTTAAAGCCAAATTGAAATGTGGAGGCAATCTTTTTGACAACTTAATATCACAAAAAGACTTTTTATTATCAAGATCACTGTGAGGCGCAATAGAAGTGCACACGTTTTTTGATGATATTACTTTGTGAAAAAGATTACAAAACACCAAATGTACATGTTCTTTTTAACTTAAAAGCGAAAAATGAGTTCTTTTTAAGCACGAACTTTGAAGTGTGAGTTTTGTTTGTCAAATTTTAGACCAAATCGAAAAGCTTAGTGAGTTTCTAATGTTCATTTTTAGCCCAACTTTTAAAAAATAAATCAATGATTAATTTTAAATCCAAATTGAAAGTGAGTTGTCCTAAAATAGAAAATGAAAGCAGGAAATGGATGCATCAAGTTATTACAATAAGCATTTAAAAATTATTTTTTCGGTTTGAATTCCAATGCCCACTTCTTTTTTACTCAAATTTGTTTGATATTTCTAGATTTTTTTCGCCTTGTTGCACCGTTATCTCCAAGAAATCTGCAAATCAATTATCAACATATTTTAAATCTGTAAGTCAAATATCAATATATTTAAGAAATATTAAAAAAAAAAAACAAATCACTGAAAAGAACAGATGGTAAGAAGTGACTGTTCACCAATTCAATTGTTTGCTTATTCTACACTTGAACAAAAAAGATGTTAAGATTCAAAAAATTCTAATTTTGTATAGTGGTCCCATAAAAAAGATAAATAAATAATTGATGTCAATTTGAGATCTTTGCATAAAATCCAAAAAAAATCTCCAACTTAGGTAATTAATTGACGACCTGCAATAGTGAAGGTGGATCTAACATAGTTAAACTTCACTTATGACAAGATAGTAAGCAACTTTAGTCAAAGTGTCTATCAGATTATTTTCTAAATCCTTACACAAATTTGCACAATGAATACGCAATCTCAAAGATGGCAATGAGGAAGAAGTAGGTTTGGTTCTCAAATTAATTCACTTTAGTTGATGGATCGAAGATGACCTCTAACTTCCAGCCGTACTCACCAGCTCAAACAATTCTAAAGACTTCAGCAGCAGGGCAGGACACAATAAGTAGTGGGCATTAATGACCAGAATTATATATTGGTAAATAAATGTATGGCCTATTGCACTAGCAAATGTTTGATTTACATTTGAAAAGGAGGGAATTAAGAAATTGCACAGAGACAAATAATATTTAGATCTTCATATATAGTGGTCATAATCATCTTGAAAGCTTTCTCTCAGCTTGATCCTCGATGAGGGAAATAAAGAAACTAAGAACCAATATTAATCCACATGCATTAAAAGTATTCTTCTACCTTTACTGGCCCTCAAACACCTACCAACCACTTTTGAATGAGAATCTAATATATAGTTGCTAGAGGGACGGGTGCTAGAACCTTTCACGTGGCCTGCTTTCCACAAAACTAAAAATAATAAATATTAGCCTTTCTAATACCAAACACAAATGGACTCTACACATGCACTTTGTGCTTATATAAGAAGCTGGTATTGTCCTTTTCTTGGAGATAGCAGTGCAGATTTTTATTGGTTGTTTGATTTCACAAACTAGAAAAATCATATCGCCTAATGATAACTTTCTCTTTGAATGGTCTCAAAAGAGTGCATACTGGAAACAATAGGAAACAATGAGATAGTGTTGCCTCATGCCACAAAATAGAGAAAAACAAATAATATAAGTTTCTAATTCAAAGATAATGTGGGCCTCAAAATAGTGAAAAAAAAAATCGGTTGACAATTGAGATGGCTCTTGGCTTTTTGCATTTGTTCTTATCGTGCAATATTCTCTCTCCAATAGATTGTTAGAAATTTTGTTCTCTCTTCTCATAATCTTCCAATGCTGTGTATTTAGTGCTACCAAACCTTTGACAATTGAGACGGCTAAGTGTGTGGAGCAGGAAGATTGCTAAATATAAGACATAATGAACGCAAAAATGAAGGGAACTAAGGTTGTGTCATCATAATGAATGCATATAAATGGAGTTTTTTTCTGTTGTGTTGTCAATCAATGGCGCATATAATGAAGCAAATTCTTACAACAAAACTTATTTTGAGTCTAGAAAAATAGACACCCATAGTACATAATGGATTTTAAGCTTTGACACCAAAAGAAAGAGGAAAAAGCATTTAAGACTCTACTTAAACCTTCACCATCCCTCTTCGTAATCAACACACAGGTGTAAAACCAGTTTCTACTACTCTTTGTAAAAATGCAATGACTACAGGACCTGCACAAAAGACTAAGGCATTAAAGAAAACTTTCAAGCAAATGCATTTGGTATGTGTAAACCCAAATTCCACAACCTTTACTCATGGACTTTCTACCATGTCATGACCTTATGAAGCCTATGTGACTTTCACGCCTGCAATACAATCATTTGTTAGTAGTTATGATGTTTGATGCATAGAAAGACAACCCACATACGTAAAATTAGAGAATATATGCGTGAGGCTATAAAAGTAAATGCACATGAATAAGTCTTGTATGTGCATTTTGACAAGGTACTACGCATAGGAAGGCGTATCTTCCTCTTCGCTAGCCATCAATGTGGATAGTTGCATACCTCCACACATATTTGGTTAGTTGCTGACTTATTTGACATGGCTTAAATATACATCGCCTATCCCCCCCCTTTTTTTTTTCTTTCATAATGTACCGAGCCTGCAGAACATACTAAGAATAGGTGATTATCATCACAACCACTACACTGGCAGAACAAATCAACCTGTCATTACTTTCACCTAATGATGGCTATTGGCGAGGTATGAGAGCTATAAAATTTAATTTGTTGGTAGCCTTTGGTCTAGGCATAAGTGACTAAATTGAAACAGATACAATAGTCGTACATTTGAGAGAACGCTTGGAGTGGAAGAAGTAGAAAGGGTAGCGCAGGAAAAAAAGAAAAGCTCACAAATTTAAGGGTCATGGATTTTGGTGTTCCTAGGATAGATGGCCATTGCACCTCCTTCTATGGCTTGTCAATAGTTTAAATAGCACAATCATATCTTGACACGGGTGATTCAAATGGGAGTTTTTCTCAAATGGAAGAGGACTTTAGTCTGAGAGGCGTGTGTAGTGCTATTGACAAAAACGTATCATTTAAAGTCACAAATATACTCTTACAACCAGAAGACTAAAGCGTGCCCTGAATAGAGGTCCCTTTTTCTCTTACAAATGTTAGAAAGAGATTGCTATTAATATAAATGCTATAGAATACTACTATTAAATAGTGTGTGACAAATTTGATTTCTTTATATTTTATACACAATCGTTTTATAAATACTAAAATATCAAAAAATCAGATTTCTATGAATATAGATCTTTCAATTAGACTGTTGAAGAGTATTTAACAAATCTGATTTTCTATCACCTTTTAAATTTCAAGATATCAAGTTTGTCACACAATGAAATACCAAAATACCAAAATATCAAACTCTATATTCATTAGAAATCAAAGTAAGATTAACAGAATGATATGGAGTCCATTGAGAGCCCTCATTCTAGTGCCATTATGTGAACCCTAAATTTGCGATACTTCAAACAATGACCACAATTAGCTTAGTTAGTCAATTCAAAATAGGCAAACCCAAGATTCCTATGAAATACTTAACCATGCTAAAATATGCAAACTAAATAGAACAAAAACAACTAATTGCAAGCACATAAAAACATGATCAAACCCTATCCCATAGTCGATTGGTGCTTCTTTGTTGTGGAAAGAATCCCTTTCCCAATCCTTGATAAGGAATAGGAGAAGGCATGGAAGAGAAGGCATAGGAGAATTTTCATGAGCAAGAATAGGTTAAGGACTCTGAGGAAGATGAAAAGGATGTCAAACACGTGGAAAAGGATCACAATGAAGAGAATGTGAAGGTAATGGTAAGCTTAGAGGATGAGGGAGAATTGGAATATGACCCTTCAAAATTATAAGCTCCATATCAACTCTCAACAGGAAAAAGTCAACAGGATGGATAATTCCTTTAATAGTTTGATTTCTATTACCTATAGAATTATGAACAAGGAAATTTTCTAAACGATGTCTTGGTTGTCAAAGGTAAGGAAAATGAAACAAAAAATGTAAGCAACTCAGGATGTAGAGATGCCAATTGAGGATAATGCTTGCGAAGGAGAGGACCCTTGGCGAAATGATTTGGAATTGTTGAAAAAGGAATGTAACTTAATAAACTGTCAAAAGGAATAGTTTAGTTTGTTGTTTCTTGAAAATGCGTATTGTTAGATTCCTATGTTTTTTTAAATACTAGAGTAGGTGATTTCATATTCAAATAAGCATATGCAATAGTATAGTTTCACTATCATTTGAAGACTTACACAGTTACATTGATGTAACGAAAAGAGCAACATGTTGGGAAGTATATTATAGTATTACACGGATCAGTAAACTATACAGATTCAAGATGAATTAGTCCTTTTGGAGTTTGTTTGCAGAAACCCAAAGGTAGGTTCAATAGACTTCTTCAAGTCAACAAGAAACACCAACAATGTTCTAGGCTTTGAAAATTTGTGGATTACATTTAACCTAAAATTAGAGGCATATTTGGCTAATAAGTTTGCAACAAAATTTCATTCTCTATGAATATGAAGAAAATATGGAATCAAAGTTTCATGAACGATATAGAATCTGCACCACACTGTATGTCAACCTTTAAGAAGATTATTCCTTTAAACTAATTCACTGGTTTTTTTATAAATCTATGAGGATATATTGAGGTTTGATTTTATTATTGGTGCTAAAGCCCATAGTAGAAGAAAAAAATGAACTAAATTGGCATTATCTCACCCAACTCCACCAATCTCGCAACAAAAGAATTGTCATGTGAAGAACCATTAGTGTTAATTTTTGAAAAATCTAATGGAGACCATTTACCTACTCCATTCACCTTATGAAAAATTATCGTCCTAGTGAGAGAAAGAGTGGAGATAACCAAATGATCAAAATATAATATCCAAAGAAGTTAAAAAATGATCATTGGAATAGTTAGTCACCAAATTTTATTTTAGTAAGTCCACAATCTATTCGAAATACATCTAATAAGGCTTCAATAACCTTGGAAAGTTCAAAGATTTATTTTCAAGCTAAATTTTTCAAATTGTAAAGACAAGACCAATATCTCAAGCCTCCAAAAGTATAGATCCAAAGCCAAGAAGGTGTTCAAGAAAAACTATGATAAATCTACCTTGTACATTTATCCTTCCACATCACAAATGTATCCTGACAACTATCCCTAATTCACAAGATGGGGAGACCTTGGCCATGACATTATTGATGCAGGTCCATCTCACATGTTGTATCAAGACAAAATACCGACAACTAATTTACCAATGGATGAGACAAGCAAGGGCCTACAGATGATGCTTGCAATGGGCTATGACAGAAATCAGAGACTGGGACAAAATTATAATGGGCTCACAATACCTATCATGCCAAAGATGCAACCCATAACAAATCTTGGTCTTGGATGTACCCCTCTGAGAATAACCATACGTGGCCAAAGTCCTCTAGTTAGAGCAGTTAATGTCTCTCCTCAGCAAGTAATAGCACAAGTACACTCACCAATATTCACAGGTGGCTACACATAATTTTATCACTGAGCCCTATATTAGTAGCGATGATGAAAACACCATATCCAATCTACCTAGGTTATTTGAGGACACCACCCTATGTATGATTAGCACCCTCTCCTTTGAAACAAACCATCCAAATCATGAGATCCGTTTAGTGTATCCCCAACTGATCGACTATGACCAACGAGGACCACCAATTCTCGATACATTCAAAAATGATGAGGCGCTCTCAGAATTCATGGGATTGAGGGATAACATTCCAGATGGAGATCACAAGGAATGGTTTATAATGGAGTTGGAAACACATGCCTATTATGGGTAAACGATTGAATCCCTCAGTCGCAAAAGTGAGAAACTAAGAATCATATCCAAGTCCTTGAGTGAAAACCACACCGTGGCACTCTTAGACAAGAAAAAAGTAAAAAGAAAGGGTGTATCCATTGGTGAAATCCTCTCTGAGGCGCCCGAGGATGAAGGATTCAATCTTCCTTTAAGAGCTATTCATCAGGAAAAGTTAGCGATGTATCTAGAAGCAAAACTTGTCAGACAAAAGCTCCAAAAAATGCATCCTCAAATCGCCTTATTGGTCAAAATGGAGCTCAAAAAGTTGTTAGATGCATGATTCATCCGACCAATCGATTATCCAGAATGGGTGTCAAATTTAGTACCTATTTCAAAACCTGACAGAGCCATTAGAATCTGTACAGACTTCAGATATTTGAACAAAGCATGTCTGAAAGATGATTTCCCGCTTCCTAACATCGACATGATAGTAGACATGATAGTATGACATGAGATGCTATCACTAATAGACGGATTTTCAGGATATAACTAGATCATGATAGCAAAAGAAGATCAGCATAAGACGACTTTCACTTGTCCATGGGGGACCTACTGCTGGAACATGATGCCATTCGGCCTAAAGAATACAGGAGCAACATATCAAAGGGCCATGACAGTAATCTTCCATGACATGATTCATAAAATAGTTGAAGACTATGTCGACGACATTCTAGCTAAGTCAAGGAAAAGACAAGATCATATAGCAACCCTAAGCACTATCTTTGATAGACTAGAGGAATACAAAGTCAGACTAAATCCCAAGAAGTGCATCTTCGGCGTACAATCAGGTAAATTGCTAGGATCCATAGTCTCCATGAGGGGTATCGAGGTGGATCTGGAAAAAGTGAAAGCAATCCTCGAGATGGAAGTACCAACGACATTAAAATAATTGAGAGGCCTCCAAGGCCGACTTCAATCCATCTGACGGTTCATAGCACAACTAGCAGAAAAGCATAACCCATATTCTCACCTACTCCACAAGGGGGTAGTGTACAAATGGGATACAAAGTGTGTAGATGCATTTAACAAAATCAAGGAATATCTACTGACACCACCAGTTTTAATGCCACCCATCCCAATAAAACCATTGATCTTATATGTGTCAGCAACAACATCAGCCCTTGGAGCTCTCCTAACTTAGAATGATGAAAACAGAATGGAGAGGGCCATCTACTACATCAGTAGGACAATGGTCGGTCATGAGCTAAATTACTCATTCATCAAGAAAGCTTGCCTCACAGTAGTGTTTGCATCCCAAAAATTCAAACATTACATGTTGGGACATAAGATAAAGCTCATTGTGAAAATTGATCCGCTCAAGTATCTCCTATCAAAGGCAATGCTCATAGGAAGAATGGAAAAATGGGTAATGATATTATCAGAGTATGACATCGAGTATATAGAGTGGAAAGCCATTAAGGGACAAGTTATTGCAGATCAACTAGCATAAGCACCTATTTATTCTGAGAACCCTCTTGTCTTAGAATTCCCAGATGAATCCATCTTTAACCTCAATGTAACTGACCATTGGAAACTATACTTCGATGGTTCATACACAAAACATGGATCAGGAGCTGGTATCTTCTTCATCACCCCACAAGGGGATTTCATACCAAAGTCATACAAATTGGCATTTCCTTGCACCAACAACATAGTGGAATATGAGGCTTTGACTATAGGCCTCAGGATAGCAGTGCAATGGAACATCATAGCTCTCAAGGTGTATGGGGACTCTCAGTTGATCATAAATCAAGTTAATAATGAATATCAGACTAAGGATGATAAGCTCACTCCATACAAGAAATTGGTGGAGACTCTTAAAGAATCTTTCATTGACATAACATTTGAGTAGATTCCAAGAACCAACAACAAAGCAGCATACACCATGGCTACAATTGGGTCTCTATTAGACATCCCTCATAACGTGCTGAAATATGAATTTCTGATTGACCAGCTTCTCGTTCCCACATTCGAGGTACCAGAATCAAAATATGTGGGTGAAATCCTTTGTCCTGGCGATCCTTGGTATCATGACATCTACACATATCTTCGCATAGGAGTCATACCTGCTGACCTCCCATCAAACCTAAAATAAACCTTTATCAAAAAGGCATCCAGATTTGTCATCCTAGGTGATACCTTATATCGTAGAAGCATAGAAGGTACCTTGCTACGCTGTTTAAATGTTGAGGAGGCATTAACTGCTCTAACAGAGGTTCATAATGGTATATGTGGCTCACACTCAAGTGAAATGACCATCTCCAAGAAACTACTAAGGATGGGGTATTATTGGCCCACAATGGAAAGAGAAAAGCATGATCATGCTAAAAGGTGTTTACAATGTCAGCAGCATGGGGACCTCATCCATGCTCCAGCTCAAGAGCTTCACCCGATCATCACACCATGGCCCTTTTCGCAGTGGGGACTTGATCTCATTGGAAAAATATCACCCACCTCATCCAACGACCATAAATTCATTATAACTACAACTGAGTACTTCAAAAAGTGGGTGGAAGCCATACCCATGACGTATATCACTGGGAAGCAGATCTCAAAATTTATCCTGAACTATCTCATCTGTCGTTACGGTGTCCCACAAGCCATTATCTTAGATAATGGGACACCATTCAAGAATCAAGATGTCTGTGACTTGTGCAAGAAATTCAAAATCCAGCATCGCTTCTCCACCCCATACTATCCCCAAGGCAATGGCCAAGAAGAAGCCACAAACAAAACCATCCTCAAAATCCTCAAGAAAAGAGTCAATGACGCAGGTCATGACTGGAACTTGCAGCTTAATCCTGCCCTCTAGGCTTATCAAACCAGCATCCGCACACCCAAAAGTGCCACCCCCTTCTCCTTGGTCTACGGATCAGAAGCCGTACTCCCCATTAAGATCGAGCTCCCATCTCTCAAGATATCACTACAAAACCTTATCACAGATGAAGAATATCAGGTATCAAGACTAAATGAGCTGGAGTTATTGGATGAGAAATGCATGGATGCTCTAAATCATTTGCAAGTCTATCAAAACAGACTCAAACAAAGCTACAACAAGAAAATCAGAAGTAGGACTTTCCAAGTTGGAGAACTAGTCTTAAAAGAAAATAAGAAGAATGTCCCAAACCCAAGGAACAAAGGCAAGTTTGAACCTAATTGGTTAGGACCGTTTGTCATAACAACAAGTTATAAATCAGGGGCATATTAGCTATCAACACCTGAAGGGGAACCTCTGCAGGAGCCAATAAATAGCTCCCATCTCAAAAAAATTTATGACTAATTCTTTCAAGGTATAGAACCAAAAAAATCCAAAAAATTAGAAAAAGTCCTGAAAAAATGGTTACTTTGGTGAAAACCTGGCAAACAGGCATCTTGGTGACAATAAAAAAATAAAAAAAAATAAAAAATAAATCTAAAAAAATAGAAAAAGAATCAAAAAAATCATCCTCTAGTGAAAACCACTTTAGTGGCACTTTGGGCAAGTACCTTGGTGAAAACCTGGCAAACAGGCGCCTTGTGTAAATAAGCACTTTCCATCCACCAAGATCTTTACGGCTTGTCTGACATCATCCCTCCATTTTGCTTCCATCATCCATCTCATTTATCTCTCCATCCATCACTTATTCACTCGCATCCGCACCCTAGCTTGGTCCTGTTTTCGTATCATTATCCCTCCTAGTACTACTCGGCCCATCCTCAAGGTCAGTTTGTCCTGCCTTTATCGGAGTAGTCTATTGCATCACGCTGGGGGCATGTTTTCATCGGATCGAATTTGTTTATATTCTTAAAGTTCTCAAATCAGAAAATCCAAAAACATTAGAAAATCAGAAAATCCAAAAACATTAGAAAATCAGAAAATCCAAAAACATCAGAAAATCATAAAATCCAAAAACATCAGAAAATCAGAAAATCCAAAAACATTTAAAGCATATCAAAATCCAAAAACATGTCAAAAAGTCATTCAAAAAGCCAAAAATAAGGTCGTCTAGTTGAACTACGTCATCTTTGAGCTTGAACGTAGGCAAGGTTGATCTTTGATCATCCCCCAAGACATTTAGGTCAGTCCTATAGGAGTCCGTCATAATAAACTGACATCTCATCATGTATATCATCATCTGTAAATCGGTCAAGTTGTCAGTCGAACTACGTGGTCTCTGCGTGTATATCATAGGCAAGGCTAATCTGTTGATCAGTCCCCGAGGCCCCTAGAATAGGTCTTTAGGTTAGTTTCTTGGTCAAAATCTTAGAAAATCCCAAAAACATTGAAAAATCAAAAATCAAAACATTTGTAAAACCCTTAAAATACCAAAAAATAGCCTCAAAACATTGCAAAACTCCAAAAACATCCAAATATTTAAAAAATCCATCCACCCCATCTCGCTTGCACTCGCAATAAACACCACTCACAATAAACTAATCGTCATCCTCAACCTTTGGTGAAACACTTAGAAACAAGTCTAGCAGGTTAAATGTGAAAACTCAAAAGCATCAAGTCTCAAGTTTAAGTCAGTACGCAAAAAAGTTGGTCAATTCTTTGTGTCGATAGTCCATCATCCAAATAGTCCCATATCAATCATTTGATAACATCATGTCCTAGGATGAATCCTTCCTACAAGGGGCATTATTTATCAGAAAGAACACTTTGGATAAATGAAATGGCATGCCGCCATCCACTAACATGTCCTAGGATGTATCCTTCCTATAATGGGCATTATCTTTTGGCAATAAGTTTCGGTTCTTATCCTTAAAAACACATTCCCTTTTGGTTAGCGGTATTGAAGAACATCAACTTGTTTGTGTGCTTTATCTTTTTCCTTTGGCTTATCTTATTGCGCTCAGTCTAAGGACCTCTCGATGATATCGAAACGAAGGATTTAGAGAGATAGGAATGGGGCAATGATCATTATTCTTTTGTTTGTTGTGCTTGTTGGACGTTCTTGTAAAATAACTTGGTGAATACTTTCTTTGTTAGATATGTATATAGAGGATTTTTTGGACAGCTTGTTGACTATTGCATTGATTGGTTATACCTTTCCGTGTTTTGGTCCGAGATGTTTGAAACTTCTAAAGTGCATCCTAGCAAGGTTTCCGTATGTCAGGTGTGAACAAGAATACTCCTATCTTCTTGTCGAGTCAAAGTCCATCACACTAGGTACAATGCCATCCTGGTCATTTTATACCTTGATGCATCGTACTTATGCGTGTTATCAAACATAAGGTAAGTGACTCTTTAAAAAAAAAAATCCCAATCCTTGATAAGAAAATCATCTATCTATCATCATCATTTCTTATCATCATTTTTCATCATCATCTCTCATAATGTTGGCTTGTTGGATTCTCTTGTCATCATATAATTTCTTCATTTTATGCACTAACATCACAGCATGAATAGTTAATCATCATCACCAATACATCCATCATGCATCCATCATGCATTCATATCATCCTCATAATATAGATTTGTTAGTCTAAGCATCCCATTAATCATCCATTGCATAATCACAACATATCACATCATCCATCTCATACATCAAATCATCATTTATGTTGTTTAGGATAATATAGACTTGTTATTCTAAGCATCTTAAAATAATCCCATTTCCATCATCATCCATAACCATCCATTTTGAACCTCTTTATCGTGAGATCAACCCTCAAATTGAATCTTTTCACTCGATCTCTCGAGGGGGCAATGTACCAGTGTACTTTCTGCTGGGGCATCCAAAAAATCAATTTTTTTTTGAATTTTGATTGCGGTAAGATTATTCTTTGAACCAACACAAGTACATTGCTTCAAAGAGGGGAAAAATGTAGACATGCAAAATTAACATTATGCATTCAATCAGGTTCATTCATCTTAGGTCCATTCATCAATTAATCAAGTTCGCCTTCATCCATTCATCAGGTAATCTCATTAATTTCCATCTCCTAAGGTCATTAATTTAAAATTAAATAAACTTCATCATCAACCTTTTAATAAAATAAATCAAACATTCATTTAATTAAATCATAATGCATATTCCATCCTTTTCTAATTTAAATAAATCAAATATTTAAGTCATGAAAGTCAAACTCACCTAATCATCATAAAGCTAACCTAACAATGATTAAATACAAATCCTAACCACTTGCATTCTCTAGATTATGCCACTTGCACAAATAAATCAATTTATTGATTTATTAAAATCATCATTTTCACTCAACATGGCATTTATGGGGAATATTCCCTCAAGTTTGAAAAATATGACAAGTTGATTTGTCCCTCCAACATTGCATTTATTTCTCATTTTCTTGTCCCCCTCTCAAAATTTATTGCCCAAATTTGAATTTGAAATTCCCTCTCATGGGCACATCTCCCAAATCTTGCACATGCTTCAGCCTATCACAACTTGACAAGTGGCATCTTCTCATTGGTGGATCTTTAGTCCCACATTCACCCATTTGGCCAATCTCTCATCAAGAAAATCTATAAATAAGAACCTTCATCTTCATCAATCCATCTACAACTTTGATGCAAAGTCACTCTCTTGTTTTGAGAACTGATTTTGCTCTTCATCATATTGGCATTTACATCATTTTAGCTTTGAGCAGGGATTGGGAAAGGGTCATTTGCACATTTGACACCAATCCAATATGGAATAGGTGATTGTCTTGTTTTTTGAAATGTCTTCTTGATTCTTGTTTTTGTTATTTGTGGCATTTCTTTAGCATAGACATGTTATTTCATAGAGGTATTTATAGGTTTCCATGTTTTACACTAACCCTTTTAATGAGTGTTTAAGATGGGTTTCAAATGCAGATTTTGAGGTACCACATTAATCCACATGCATTAAAAGTATTCTTCTGCCTTTACTGGCCCTCAAATGCCTACCAACCAGTTTTGAATGAGAATCTAATATATAGTTGCTAGAGGTACGGCGCCAGAACCTTTCACATGGCCTGCTTTCCACAAACCTAAAAATAATAAATATTAGCCTTTCGAATACCAGACACAAATGGACTCTACACACACAATTTGTGCTTATATAAGAAGCTGGTATTGTCCTTTTCTTGGAGATAGCGGTGCAGATTTTTATTAGTTATTTGATTTCACAAACTACAAAAATCATATCTCCTGATGATAACTTTCTCTTTGAATGGTCTCAAAAGAGCGCATAGTGGCAACAATAGGCAACAATGAGATAGTGTTGCCTCGGGCCACAAAATAGAGAAAAACAAATAATACTAGCACTTGCACCTATAGGAGGTTCAAGGGAATCGCTGATAGGAAATTAAGGTAAAACATAAATGAATTGAAACAATGCATAATTAATTATATAAAAATATAATTGTATACATGTACATTATATAATATAAGTAGGTACATAATTTTGTTGAATGTCTTTTTATTTTTTAAACAATGAGATCCCTTTGAAAGATTTGTATCCAATTTGTATAATTAAAAGTTAAATAAGAACATCTCTTTGTCTTTTTCAAGCTCCTCTTTTAAGGTCTTAGAATGAGTATGTATGAAACACAATGTTGATTAGATTCATTTGAACAATTAGTATCAAGTTTGCATCATAGTCACAAAAGAGCTTAGCTTTGTCTTTTATAAAGGTACTCTTTTTTAAGTCTTGGAATTTGTATTTAGTGAAACCCAATGTTGTTAAATGATAAATCCATAATTTGTAAATATTTAATTAGATATGTAAATTTAATAAAATATTTCTTTATTTTAGTAGGTGGTTAAAATATATATATATATATGATTTTGAGTAGGTGGTTAAATCTTGTTTTTTTATTTTGATAGTTGATTGTTCACTTCTAGAAGATAAAGTTTTTATTTTTTATTTTTTTAATTGAAAAAAAGCATCTATTAATTGTAAAAATAATAATGTACAAAAGGCTCTTTCAAGATAAAAATCATGAAGGGATCCAAAGAGTAATCAACATCAACAAAAATAATTGTAGAAGATAAATTTTGTAATTGATTAGTTTTATTATTCTTAATCTATTAAAGAAGAGAATTATTACAAGTTTATAACTTTGAGAGAGTTTATAATTAATTATACATACTTGTGAGAGAAATGTGACCTTTTTCTTTTCTTTTTTTTCTAATAATGTTGTATGGATTTTATTTCTAATTATGCAGTGTAGTAAGATATAGATTGATATGATACATTACATGAATTATGCAATGTAATAAGATATAGATTGATATGATACATTACATGAATTTACTTAACATAATATATAAAAATTAAATTTGATGTTATTCTTAAAAAAGCATATAAATGTGATAAAATAATGAAACATTCAAATTTATATTAAAAATGAATAATGGTGTATTGGATTTTAATTCTAATCATGCAATGTAGTAATATAGATTGGTCTGATACATTTACATGAATTTACTTAAATTTTTTTTTTTTTTAGACTGCAGGAATCGGGTAGCACGACCCCCTATAAACTGCAGTTGCGCCTGGTAAACTTTTTAACGTGACCGGTGATGCTGGTGCGACACGCCCTCCGGTACCACGGGGGTGGGGGAGACTAGACCTCGTGACCAACCTCCTGCAACAAGAAAGATTTAGCCAACCGAGCTAGGGCCCCAACCCCACTTAAATTAATATATAATAAATAAATTTAATTTTATGTGTAAAAAAATATTAAATAAATGTAGTAAAATAATGAAAACATTCAAATTTAATTAAAAATGATCAAATAGATCTTTAATTGATGATGCAAATATATAAAAAGTACAATAAATTTACATAACAAACAATAACTCGCTAAGAAAATATTTAAAAAAAAAAAAAAAGTTTAAAATATTTATAACATTTTTTATATAATTATAGGTTTTTAATTTGAAATATGAATATTTCAAAATATTAATTAAAGATGTGAAAAGTGAAAAGTAAAATAAATAATATTTAAAAAATTAATCTAAAATTATACAAATCTTGTAGAAGACAATGACTTGCTAAGAAAACATAAAATAGGAAAACATATAGTTTAGAATATATTTATAACATTTTGAATATAATTATAGGTTTTTAATTTGAAATATGAATATTTCAATATATTAATTAAAGATGTCTAAAATAAAAATTAAAATAAATAACATTTAAAAAATTAATCTGAAATTATGCAAATCTTGGAGAAGTCTCAATCATGCCTTTCTGCAAATTTGTAGAATATTAGAACATTGCCATAATTCAACAAATTTGTAAATCTAATTGAAATATGAAAACTAAAAGGTAACATAGTCCTCTATGAAAAATTGTAAAAAGAAATTGTACCTATGTTGTAAGATATGGTAGACATATGGATGTATGAAAAAAGATTAATTCCATGTATTCAAAGAGATCGTGTATTAAATGTTGCTTTAAAATTTGTTCAATGAAATATTATTACATAATTGAATGAAAGAAAAAACACATATATTAAATAGTTAGTAGTCACTGATCCATATTTATCAAAAATAAAATAGTGACTAAAATGCTTTATAAAGAGAAAAATAGGTTAGTTTTATGTGGTTCCATGAACAGAGAGAGAAATGTTCTCAGAATATGTTCTTTTTGTATTGTTGTGTTCCCTCTCTATCGTAGGTTCATTAAATCTTCCCTCTATTTCTTATTTCAAATGCATCATCTTCAAGCACATAGATATTTCAAGAACCTGTCAAAGGTAGTCACCATCCATTGTTATCAAACTAGGGTATTAAATCCCCAAACCCCTCCTATCTTGATCATACTGATGGAAGCCCTGTTTTAACTAGCGGTAAGGCCTTAGACCTGTATAAGGGAATAATGGATAATATACAATAAATTATTTAGTTAAACCCATAAACATAAATCTTGAGGAGGAAATATTGCAAAGAATAAATATGGCACACATTTAGATTTGATCAAACATATATTGTTACCCAAATCTGTAAATAACATGTTGCAGCAGACCCAATGCTAAAAGGTCCTGTGGTTGTTACAAAAGGTGCATAAATTGTATGGTTCTTTCATATGGATCAGGTCCTCCAGATCTTAGTTTTTTCAAAAGAGTCATTAATCTTGTGATTACAAGACCATTTCTCAAACATGTGACCCTAAGCACAGTGATAAGGTTATGTAAGTATAAAATTAAATAAAAATAGGGATAAAATAATGCAGTTGACGTGCAGAGCCCTACTCAGGCTATCGCTTCTTTTGGAACAGCGTCATATATTTACGCAGTTTCTCCTTTTAAAAAAATCGGTCATCAAAATAGTAACTTGTGAAAGAAAGACTAAAGGAGAGATAAAAAAGTTTGGACAAAATCCTTTTGACAGGGGGTAAGGCTTCACCCCCTCCTGCTGCTATGGCGCAGCTTGCCATAGAGACCTATCACCCATCCCTAGGAGTAAGATTTCTTCATTGGTTTTTTTAAATAACTTCTACAAGAAAAGAAGGACGGAAATGAGCATTAAAACAAAAATTATACCTTTTGAGCAAAAGGAGAGATAATTGCGCTAGATGAAGCCAGCACCCAGATTTGCTTCTGCAACATTTCACCCCTTTATCACTATACCCATCTCTGCTTGTGGGTTTCCCCCTCAGACGCCATTGCAAGCCGCACCAGGGCTGAGGGAAATGAAAATAACATTTGGGTTGCATTTTTAGGGCAACGCCTCATTAAAGCCGGGAGTAGCAAATGTCGTATTCTACCATAAAGCTTACTAATAAAGCCTGGGGTATTTATGCAAAACTCTAGACAACAACACATGCATTAATGCAAAAATCTCAAACCAAATCACTTATTTATTACAAGAATGATCTACATTTACTTTATGTACAAGATGGATTTGATGTGCATTTACGCAGTATTATATGCCCGAAGAATGAAACGTGAACAACAGGGCACCAATGCAACATACAACAAACAACCTCACACAAATTTGTTAACAACAAGTTGTTTCCGGCTAAAATTTTGGCTATCAAATGGTCTCGTAGCGTGAGACAGGTATCCCGGTGACGTTTGGCCTGGATAGGCAACCATTAATGCCCTCCAACTACTAAGAATAAGAATAAGAATGTAGTAAATGCATTTAGGCTAATTTTTACAAAACGTACACATTCTTTAATTCTGCCCCTACACCGTCCGTCTCCCCTCCAACTGCTTTCTCCACCAATGATTCAATAGCCACCCCTATCATCTCCAATAACGAGTAATATGCATATCCCAAATGTGTCGTGGGGTTCCCGCCGGCGTCAGACTGGGGGAAATGCCGGTGGGGTTCCCCCACGTAGAATAGCCTATCGGCTAATAAGTTTCTAATTCAAGGATAATGTGGGCCACAAAATAGCAAAAAACAAATAAATGGGTTGACAACTGAGATGGCTCAAGTGGCTTTTTGCATTTGTTCTTATCGTACAATGTTCTCTCTTCTCATAATCTGCCAATGCTATGTATTTAGTGCTACCAAACGTTTGACAATTGAGACAGCTAAATGTGTTGAGCAGGAAGATTGCTAAGATATAAGACATAATGAATGCAAAAATGAAGGGAACTAAGGCTGTGTCATCATAATGAATGCATATAAATGGAGTTTTTTATTCTGTTGTGTTGTCAATCAATGGCGCATATAATGAAACAAATCCTTACAACAAAACTTATTTTGAGTCTAGAAAAATAGACACCCATAGTACATAATGGATTTTAAGCTTTGACACCGAAAAGAAAGAGGGAAAACCATTTAAGAATCTACTTAATCCATCACCGTCCCTCTTTGTAATCAACACACAGGTGTAAAATCGATTTCTACTACTCTTTGTAAAAATGCAATGACTACAGGACCTGTGCAAAAGACTAAGGCATTAAAGAAAACTTTCAAGAAAATGCATTTGGTATGTGTAAACCCAAATTCCACAACCTTTACTCATGGACTTTCTACCATGTCATGACGTTATGAAGCCTATGTGACTTTGACTCCTGTAATACAATCATTTGTTAATAGTTATGATGTTTGATGCATAGAAAGACAACCCACATACGTAAAATCAGAGAATATGTGTGTGAGGCTATAAAAGTAAATGCGCATGAATAAGTCTTGCATGTGCATTTTGACAAGGTACTACGCATAGGAAGGTGTATCTTCCTCTTCGCTAGCCATCAATGTGGATAGTTGCATACCTCCACACATATTTGGTTAGTTGCTGACTTATTTGATATGGCTTAAATATACATCGCCTATCCCCCCATTTTTTTTCTTTCATAATGTATTGAGCCTGCAAAACATACTAAGAATAGGCGATTATCATCACAACCACTACACTGGCAGAACAAATCAACCTATCATTACTTTCACCTAATGATGGCTATTGGCGAGGTATGAGAGATGTAAAATTTAATGTGTTGGTAGCCTTTGGTCTGGGCATAAGTGACTAAATTGAAACATATACAATAGTCGCACATCTGAGAGAACGCTTGGAGTGGAAGAAGTAGAAAGGGTAGCGCAGGAAAAAAAAGAAAAGATCACAAATTTAAGGGTCATGGATTTTGGTGTTCCTGGGATAGATGGCCATTGCACCTCCTTCTATGGCTTGTCAATAGTTTAAATAGCACAATCATATCTTGACAGGGGTGATTCAAATGGGAGTTTTTCTCAAATGGAAGAGGACTTTAGTCTGAGAGGCGTTTGTAGTGCTATTGACAAAAATGTATCATTTAAAGTCACAAATATACTCTTACAACCAGAAGACTAAAGCGTACCCTGAATAGAGGTCCCTTTTTCTCTTACAAATGTTAGAAAGAGATTGCTAGATCAATATAAATGCTATAGAATACTGCTATTAAATAGTGTGTGACAAATTTGATTTCCTTATATTTTATACGCAATCGTTTTATAAATACTAAAATATCAAGAAATCAGATTTCTATGAATATAGATCTTTCAATTAGACTGTTGAAGAGTATTTAACAAATCTTATTTTATATCACCCTATAAATTTCAAGATATCAAATTTGTCACACAATCAAATACCAAAATATCAAACTTTATATTCACTAGAAAATAGAGTAAGATTAACAGAATGAATGGAGGCCATTGAGAGCCCTCCTTCTAGCGCCATTATGTGAACCCTAAATTTTCAATACTCCAAACAATGACCACAATTAGCTTAGTTAGTCAATTCAAAATAAGCAAACCCAAGATTCCTATGAAATACTTAACCATGCTAAAATATGCAAACTAAATAGATCAAAAACAACTAATTGCAAGCACATAAAAACATGATCAAACCCTATCCCATAGTGGATTGGTGCTTCTTTGTTGTGGAAATAAGCCCTTTCCCAATCCTTGATAAGCTCCTAGATGATATGATGGAGAAGATTCAAATGCTTAAGATTGTGTATCAAGTTGTGGAGTTGTGGAGTTGTGGAGTTGTTTGTAGTAATAGAATAGAGGAGGCCTCTATTTATAACCAAGAAGGATGGAAGAATGCAAAACATGGAGGATGTGGGATCATTCAACATCCAATGGCCAAGTGCCACTTGTCAAGATGTGAATGGAGGAAGGTTGTGCATATTTTGATCAATGTGCCAAAGAGAGGGAGATTTGAAATTCAAAAGATGGCTTGTTGGAGGGAGAAGAAAGAGTCTTAAATGCCAAGTGGGAGACATGTAAGAGACAATGTAAGAGACAATGTAAAAGGATTTTAATGCCATGTTGGAGGACAAGACATTTGGAGGGATTTTCAAACTTGGAGGAATATTCCCTTTATGTTGCCATTTTGAAAGTAATTAGGGAATTATTTAATCAAAGAAATGATTTATTGGTGCAAGTTACAAAATCTAGAGGATTCAAGTGATTAGGATTAAATTAATCAGGATTTGATTAATTTAATAGGAGATTAGGTGATTTTGACTTTTGACATAGATTTTAGGATTAAAATAAATCAAAATGAGAAGAAAATGATTTTAGATTTAATTAAATAAAGATTTGATTTATTTAATCAAAGAGGATGATGTTAGTGTTAAATCAAATAAAGATGAATTTATTTAATTTAAATGGATGACTTTATGAGATTAATTAAATAAACTTGATTTATTTAATTAAAGAGATAACTTAGGAGATTAATCAAATAAACTTGATTAATTTAATTGATGGGGCGAATATGATTTAATTAAATATGAGAAATGCATGATGTCAATTTTGCATGTCTACAATAGTCGTCCCCTACCATCCCAGAAAATGGCTCCAAAATTAGGTATTTAAAAATGCATCCCCCCATCTCTTGCCATCCTCATCCCAAAAACTTGGGGTAACATAGTTTATTATTAATTCACTCCATATTCTTACCTCTTTGGGATTTACTAAGAAAAAAATTTCCTAAAAAAAATCTTGTAAAATTTTATGACAAAAGGAAAATTGCAAGTCTATTAGTGTATTTAGTTCTTTTAATTTTTGTCAACCACATATCAACCCTTTTACAAAATTCAATGTAATTTATGACATATTTGAAAAGGATCTATTTGAAGTATGCTCATTTTCAAGTGATGCTTATAGGAGACACAAAGCTCATTTTATATCATGTCAAAAATGCAATGATGCTTCCCACATAGCTACTTTGTTTTTGAAACTTGGTTAGGTTACATGGCTTGCCAAAGAGTATTATTTCAGACCGAGACACAGAGTTTGTTGGTCTTTTTTGGTGCTTGGGATTTAGCTCATCCTACCATCCACAAACCGATGGTCAAACTGAATTTGTCAATAAAATTTTGGGAATATTATTGAGGTGCTTGATAGGTGAGAAACCAAATCAATGAGATTTCACATTAGCACAAGCAGATTTTTCTTATAATAAGTCGGTCAATCAAAGTGTGGGTTGGAGTGCATTTAAAATTGTGTATGGGTACAACCCAAGGGTATGGATGAGTTTAGAGATAGTGCAGACTTAGGTAGAAAGAGTGTTACATAGCGCAATACTTTATTGAGTATATTCATGATT
Source organism: Sequoia sempervirens (assembly GCA_007258455.2). Classification (NCBI taxonomy): domain Eukaryota; kingdom Viridiplantae; phylum Streptophyta; class Pinopsida; order Cupressales; family Cupressaceae; genus Sequoia; species Sequoia sempervirens. The sequence continues at coordinate 108,354,061 of VDFB02072274.1, read as the reverse complement.
TGCATAAGGAAGTGAAGGGAAATTTGGATAGGAGTGACACCAAATATAGAGAGTTTGTTGATTAGCATTGAGGGGAGCAAGAATTTTCGGTTGGAGAGTTAGTAATAGCAAAATTGAAGAAAGAGAGGTCCCCACAAGGAACTTACAGTAAGTTGAAGTTGAAAAAGATAGGCCCATGTAACATTTTGTTGAAATTTTCATCAAATGCATATGAATTGGAACTTCCAACCCAAGTATTGATATTTCACCAATATTTAATATTTCTTATTTGTATAAATATCATTAGAATTTTCCAATATCAATAAGCTGAAATTCATCACAAAATGAAGTGAATAGCATTAGGAATGATTACAAAGTTATAGGTTTAGGATGCACTTGTCAAGAATGACAAGTGTCCTAGTAAATCTGAGTTATAAAAAGACCAAATCCACTTAGAGGTGTAGTGGTGTCAAAGTAACTCACTTGATGAGGGAGATGTGGTACCTAACTCCCATCAATCAAGGAGTGATGACACACACTTGCCTAATGTTCCTAATTAACTTAAGTAAATAACACTGTTTACCTAAGTATGCTTAACTAAGGTGTAATATTAATAATTACACCAACACCCCTCCTTAAGCACAACTTAGGTGGGCACTAAAAACAATGGAAAGTTGAGTCCCGACAAAAAGGCCCGATAAGGTACTCATTTACAAAGAAAAATCTCAAATAAAGTGGAGAAAGATAGAAAACCCAACGGGAAATAAACTATCCTCCAAAAAAAGACCTTTTCATATTTTCCTCTTTTTGTGATTTTGTTGCTCCTTGTATTTCTTTATCCTTAACTACATTTGGCTCCTTTTGTTGATTCGACTCCATGCTTAGTTGTGATTTTCAAATTTTTAGAAAATTGAAAGAAATTTGGAGTGTAGTTTCAATCACAACTCTTTGACACCCCCCCTCTTTAATATTTTTGATTTCCCCCTTTGTTTGGAAATTTATTTTAGTGCATTATTTGCATACAAGAATGAAGGTGAAAAAGGGAGCTTTATATATTAGTGGGAAATCACCATCAATAAATAGAGTTTGAAAAAATGAATTTTCACCCTATTGTAAATTTACACCAATAAAAAAAGTTTGCATTTACAAAATTTAGAAAATCAAATATTTTAAGAAGTGTAGAGAGAGGAAAATTGAAAAATAAGCCCTCATGGACTAGAAAGAAGTAGCGAGCAATTGAAAATATGCCATGAGAAAATTTCAAGACTCAACCGCACAAGTTGTAAACAGTCCTCTTAGGAGTCTACAATGCCTACTTCTTTCCTCAAAGTGTGGAGCATTTGAGGCCTATTCACTAGGTTGACTTGCCAAGTGGAGATGCTAATGCCACCAACCAATAATAGATTTGGGTTGATTTGATAACAAATTCCACTAAAGATATGAGGCATCACTCATTGCAGATCCGTCCTTTCTTAGGCATCCCTACTTACAATTTCAAACAAATTGATAACTCCTATAAATCACGCGTCACATCCTCCATTGCCAAGGCTAGTGCAACAATTTTGAATCACTATAGAGCATTTTGGTTCCAGCAAAGATGGCCGAATATTTGGGTTTTTCATATATCCCTGCACATGGGGAGATTCGACCTGTACAGTGAGGCACACAGATTTGAGTTGCAAATTTTTTCGCCCTGTTTTAATTCTAAAAGCCAACAAAAATTCCTCTGAACTTCTTGTCTGCTGCCTGCCACAAGATCCAAATGCCTCTCCTTAGCAAAATCGGGCAAGATGGGCCTCTAAATTATAGATTGATGGGCATAGCCACACTTGCAAAGAAAGATTCACACCTTGCACTTTGAATGCAGCCTCACGTGATGGTATCATGGCCTCAAAATCAAAATCGCACCTCTTTGAAAGATTGCGCAGGCTGCGAGATACCATGCCACCAAGACATGCCTTCCAACAAAGGAATTTTGACATAGGGTTAGAATTGTAGCCTACAAACTCCAAACTCACACGGCCTCTCGTGATTTGGCTTGCATGAGAGGGTCTTTTCAAGACACCGACAAAAAATCAAAGGGCACGAGCATGGGTTGGTAGTCTAATAAGACCCCCATTTCCTGAGGTTGTCAGGGATTTTGTTAGAAAAAAATGGAGAACATATGGTAGTGTCTCTGTTGCGGCTCTCCCAAAAGGCTTCTTTGCTTTTGAGTTCTCGAAGAGAGAAGACATTAAGGCAATTAGAAGTGGAGGACCATGGGTTATTGGGAAATCAACTCTCGCACTCAAGAAATGGTCTTCAAACCTAGACCTAACGGACTCCACCTTTGAGACTGTTCCGGTATGGGCCAGGCTTCATGGTCTTCCTTTAGAATACTGGAACGAGGACGTTTTTATGGGGATAGCTAGCTCCTTTGGGGAACTACTATCGATTGACCCAATGACAGTAGCAAGAAAAAGACTGGTGTTTGCCAGAATATGTGTGGGTGTCTCTCAGGAAGCGGATCTCTCCTCCTCTGTGGAGATCCATTCGAAACTTGGTTCTTGGTCACAGGCTATTGAGTTTGAGACCATCCCTTTTGACTGCTTCAACTGCAAAAAATCTGCAATGCCCCCTTAAGGCAGTAAAAGAAATGGAAGACCCTAAAAGGGCTTCAAAAGTGGTATGGAAAAAGAAGTAGGGGGGAAAATTAGCAACTGCGTCAGTGAGAAAGCAAGCAGATTCTCCTGATAACACTTCGAGTAATGCTAGAAATGAAGGGCCCGCCTTCCAGATCCCCCAAGGTTTGGTAATGGAGTTTAACTCTAATTCTCAGGACAAAGAGGAAAGGGTGGAATGTAATGGTGGGAACTTAGCCCCGGGAAAGGTGGATGATTCTCTTAATAATATTTCGGGTGAGGCTGGAAAAGAAGGCCCCGCCTTCCAGATCCCCTAAGTTTTGATACCGGAGATTAACTCTGACTCTCAGGACAAAGAGGTAAGTGTGGAATGTGATGTCAGGATTTTAGCCCTGAGCAAGGAGGAAGATTTTTTTACCTCAATAATGAGCCCCTTTGGTCGGGACCCCGTGACACTAGGGTTGGACGATATTCCAATTCAGGGCCTTTCTCTGGAGGTAGGCATTCCCTTGATCGTATCCCCGATTCAAGCAAATAACCCAGTAGATGAATCCAAATTGGATGTGGCTCCTATTGAAGTTGTTAAAGACACTTATTCAGATCCCAGCCAGGTAAGCTCTCTTGAAAGAAGTAGCTCCTCGCCTTGTGTGAATGGGCTCATGGATACTCTCCCTTGGGAACATAAATTCTTCTCTAAAAAAGAATGGGAATCCAGTAAATAATCAGATAGTCAAGAGGACATAGATAGAGAAGAGGTGCTATCCTAGAAAAAGAAGAAAAAAGTGAAAATCAAAATCACCCCTTGCGGGATCTCAACAAGATCGAGAGCAAAAGTGGACTGTGGGGCAATTTCCTTGGCTAGAGGAAGAAGACCTAAAATTTGGATAAGAGAGCACATTAGCTTTCAAGATATTGCGGATGGTTGCAAAAAAACCATCCCTGAGATCCTCCTCCCTCCTAAATCATCATGAAGTTATTATCTTGGAATATAAGGGGACTAAATAACCCCCACAAGCAGGATATTTTACATAATTTTGCTAGGGACCAAAAGCCTGATATCCTCCTCATTCAGGAAACTAAAATGTTAAGTGAAAAGGTGGAAAAGATTTCTTTGTTTCAGCACTATTCCATTCAGAGAAGTGATTCTGCTGGTGCCTCTGGTGGGGTGGTGACTTTCTGGAACTGTAAGATCATAAGAGGTGATCCACTTTTTTCTCGTCCTAATCATGTTGCCACTAGATTTACTCATATAAGGGACAACTTCAGCTGAATCCAATCCAATATTTATGCTCCTAACTGCAAAAAAGCTCAGAAGGCCTTTTGGAAAGAGCTGGCTGCTTTTCAGAATATCTTTCAAAATGACCCCTAGGTTGTCATGGGAGATTTCAATTCCCCTCTCCTTCAGGGTGAGAAGTTTGGTGGTTCTCAGATCAATGAAGAAAGCAAAGAGGATCTTTTGGAATTCATCAACAACCAGGCCTTGATTGACCTGGACCTGCAAGGGAGTTCTTACATGTGGTCGAATCGAAGAGTTATGTCTGATCTGATCCAGGTGAGACTTGATAGAACCCTTGTTTCTGATGTCTGGCTCTTAAATTACTGTTGTTCTTTGAAAACCCTCCCTAGGATTGGATCTGACCATTTTCCTATTAGTTTTGTTGTTGACCCCTTAAATATTAAGAGGAATAGTCCTTTTCATTTTGAGAAGATGTGGCTTTCCCATCCTCTCCTCTGAGAGGAAATAAGGAAATGGTGGAATATTAATATAAAGGGCACTGCCTTATTTAGAATAGCCAAAAAATTAAGAGAATTTAAAATGAATCTCAGAAAGTGGAAAAAAGAGTCTTTCAGCAATATCTTTCAAATCAAATCTAATCTTCAGTTTAGACTTTCTGAAATCCAAAACAAAATTCAGAAGGAAGGCTACCTAAATGAAACTAAGGAGAAGGAAAACGAGATTCTCACAAAACTTCACGAGATAATTGCTAGAGAAGAGGAATTTTGGAGACAGAGGTCCAAAGCTCTTTGGTTAAAGGCTGGAGACAAAAACACCAGATACTTTCATCTTTCAGCTTCTAAACACAAAGTTGCTAATAAAATCTCTACGGTTGTGGTTAATGGCAGAAATTATGATAAGGAAGAGGACATCAGAAGAGAGGCTGTCCTATTCTTTAAGAACCTTCTGTATGAGAAAGTGGGAATTAACTTGGAGGATCAAAATCAATTACTGGAGGCTATCCCCAGGATTGTTAACCCTAGAGACAATGAAATGTTGACTGCTATACCCACTAGCGAGGAAATTAAAAAAGTTGTTTAAACTTTTGAAGGAAGCAAAGCGCCTGGTCCTGACGGCTTCCCTTTACTTTTCTTCCATTGGTTCTAGGACATTGTGGGGGAGGATGTTGAGAAGGCGGTGAAAGAGTTCTTCCATTCTAGAAACCTTTTGAAGGAGTTAAATGCCACTTTCTTGGTTCCTATCCCCAAAAAACCAAGAGTGCAGGATTTTGAAGGTTTCAAACCTATCGGCCTCTGTAACTCCTATAAAATTATGTTGAAGGTGCTTACCTCTAGGCTGCTCCTCATTCTGCCCAATATTATTGCTCCTCAACACAATGGTTTTGTGCCTGGAAGATAAATTCTTGACTCCATTGTCCATGCTCATGAGAATATTCACTCCCTCTCGATCTCTAAATCAGAAAGTTCTCTTCTAAAGCTTGACATATCAAAGGCTTATGACAGGGTGGACTGGAATTTTCTGTTTAAGATCTTAAAATCTTTTGGGTTCAATGAAAGGGTTTTGCAGCTGATTGAACAACTCATTACCTCTGCTTCTGTGGCGGTTCTGATTAATGGGACCCCTTCCACTTTCTTCCATAGTTTTCGATGGTTAAGACATGGAGATCCCATTTCTCCTATCCTCTTCACAATTATGGCTGAGAGTTTTGGAAGGAATATGAGTAAATTGGTTGCTCAAAGATCTATTATGGGGCTCAAACTGTCTTCGAGCAATTTCATATGTTCTCACCAACAGTTCGTGGATGACACTTTACTGATGGGTAGATCTATTGTCTCAAAAGTAAAGAGATGAATTTTCTTCTAGATACCTATGGAGGAGCTTCTGGTCAGGTGATAAATAAGCAAAAAAGCTTGTTGTATTTCTTTAACACACCTTTGCACAGATAGAGGAAGATAGCTGGAATTCTTGGTTGCAAGATAGAGTCCCTTCTTGCTACTTATGTGGGATTACCTCTATGCTTAAAACCTCTGGATTCTTTCTGGATCTCTCTAGTTGATAGGTTTGGGAAAAAAATTTCTAGCTGGAAAGGTGCTCGCTTAAGCCAAGCCGAAAAACTCCAGCTTCTTAAAGCATCCTTGCAGAATCTCTCTATCTATGCTCTTAGTCTTTTTAAAATCCCAACCAAATACGCTGAAACCATTGAAAAGATTCAAAAGAGATTCCTCTGGTTGGGAGTTGAAGAAAGAAAAAGAATGCCTCTTGTTGGTTGGGACTTGGTTTGTAGAACCAAGAAGGATGGAGGCCTTGGGCTAAGAAAAATCAGACTGCTCAACAAGTCGCTCATAGCTAAACAAATATGGAGACTATTCTTCTCCTCTGGGGAATAGAGTGAAATAATTAAAAGTAAGTATTTGTAGAATAACAATTCACTCAAAGATCTTATTGAGAATTCTAATCTCCTAAAAGGATCAAGTTGCTGGAACTATATGATTGATGGGATAAAGGTTGTGAAATTAGGTTTGAAATGGTAGGTTCGCAATGGTAACGAGATCAGATTTTGGGATGACTGTTGGCTACACAATGAACCTCTGTCTCAGGATGGGAATATCAGTAGATGGGCTGAGTTTTGCAAAGATACTTTTGGCCTCTTTGTTAAAGATTACTGGTGGGATGGTAAGTGGATCAATCTCCCCTTGATAAACCCTGTTTTGGTCTCTGTTTACTCCTCTTTGAATGCTGTCAGACTGTGCCCGAATCAGGAGGATAGTCTTATCTAGAAGTATGAGCCTTCTGAGTGCTTTTTTGTCTTGTCCACTTTTTCCCTGCTTTCAAATGCTCTTAATCCTCCCCCTCTGTGGTCACATGCTTGGACTAAGCATCTCTTACCTAAGGTTAACTTCTTTTTTTGGGCTGTGCTACAAAATAAAGTGCTAACTGTGGATAATCTTAGCAAAAGAGGGGTTTTGCTCCCCAATAGATGCTACCTCTGTAAAAGCAATGCTGAATCAGTAAACCACCTTTTCATCCATTGTCCTTTCTCCTCTATGGTTTGGGATAAGCTTCTGAAATGCTGGCATTTTTCTTGGATCCCCTCGGAGTCGGTTGAAGATTTTTTTGCTCAATGGAAAGTCCCCTCTCTCAATCCCTTTATAAAAAACTTTGGGCTTTCTCGTTTCCTCATGTGACTTGGGGAATTTGGAAAGAGAGAAACAATAGGATCTTTAGGGATAAGGAGTCATCAGAGTAAATTATGTTTGAAAGAATTCTTAGAATTATCAAATAAAACTTCTCTGTTGTTCCCTTCAGGGAGGACAAGGTTGAGACGGTGGTCTGCTCTCCTTATGACAGCCTGATTGCTAGGGAATGGAGAATTAAATGGGATATTTCCAATGTTCCTAATACGACCAAAAAGGCAAGGGAGGGAGTTTGCTGGAGTTTTCCTATGGATGGCTGGGCCAAAGCCAATTTCGATGGCGCGACCAAAGGAAATCCGGGAAAGGTTAGGTGTGGTGGGGTCCTAAGAGACTCGGTAGGTAACTTTTTAGGAGTCGTTGCCACCCCTTTGGGGGTCCAAACTAATCACGTGGCGGAAGCGGTGTGGGCTTATAACATAATCAACCTTGCAGTGGAAATTAAATGCAAAAATTTATGGCTTGAAGGTGATTCTAAAAATATAATAGATAGCCTTTGTGGTAGGTCCCAGCCTGGATGGTCAATTAAAAGTTGGATTGAAGATGCTAAGGTTTTACTTAGTAAGTTTGACAGAATAAAAATCACTCATGTTTACCGCGAGGCGAATGTTGTTGCAGATTTTTTTTCCAATGAGGGAGTTAAGAGTGATAAAATCCTCACGTGGCACAAAAGGAGTGACCTCCATTCCGATGTTCAAGCTTTATTGGTGCTCAATGCGGTGAATGGAAAGTTGGTGGCTTATTGTAATAATGAGGAAGGTACGAGTCATGACTAACAAAATAAGTAGACAATATGGGGCCGTGAGGATCTGGCAGATAAATGATTTACCTTTGCATGCTTTGTGGGTCCTGCATAGCAAAGGAACTATCTGGAATAGGGTCTCTGTTCGCAACAGTATTCACACTGAGATCTCAAAAATGGGCAGGGAACGGAAGAGGGTTGAACCTACCAGTTTCGAGTCACACACCAAGAACACGAAAGCATGGAGAAAAATAAGAAGGGGTGGTTTACTTTCATTCATCGAGAAACTCCATGGCCCTTAGGAGGAGATTACTGATTTCTTTGAGAAAAATTGGAATAATGGGGAGGTTCTCCTCTTCGGGAGGAAATTTTAGATTGATGAAGCGTTGATAGTGGAGGTGACAGGTATCCTGATTGAAGAGCATAAATTTTTTAGAGACAAGAATTTTTTTGATGAAGCTGTGGTGAGGTTTCCTAGGACTGAAAAGGAGAAGCAAAAACTTGTGAAGACAATGAACAACTACTATGAAGCGGACACCATAAAAGCTTTATGGAGAAAAGTGCTAAGGGTTATCATGGAGTACATCACTCTTGACGGTCGCTTCACTAGGGTTTATGGATATCACTTCATGCTGCTCAATCACTTTCAGCATAAGGTGCGTGTTTCCATCCCTTTCTTCTTGCTATGTTCCCTGAGAAATAGTTTTTCCGACCACAGTAGGAGCCCTAAAAGATACCTGATTCTTCACACGGGTCTTTTAAGGCTCATCTATGAGCACTTTCAGAATATGCCTGCCCTATCAAACCCTATAGCCCCTTTGGAGCATGACGAGGACGATACTAAGCCTAGTATATCTAAGATTAAAGTTTCTTCCGGCCATGTCAAGCTCTCCTTGCTTCCCCTGCCCCCCCTTCTACCTCTTGCCGATCCCCCCAGCCCTCTGGGGCCTGCTCTATTCCTGCCCCTGGCTGCACAAACCCTAATGCCAATTTGGTGGGCTCTAGTTCTCCAGTTAACAAGTTAGTTTCCTACCCTGATGATTCTCCTATTGTTTCTACTAAAGCGGCTGAGGTCAATCTTGTGGATCCCCATTCCCCCCAGAATATTCAATAGAAGAATTGTAGCCCTCCTAGAGGCGTGGAGTCGGTTAATTTTGGGGTCAATTCTGATTGTGACCCCCCTTTTGACTTCATTGAGACTGCCAAGAGATGTTCTGTGGACCATTTTAATTCTACCAAATGGTTATTCTATGAAATTAGTGAGTTAAAGACCAAGAATCTGTCTCTTCATAGTAAGTTGGGGGAAATTGAAGCCAAAGTTGTGGGGCTAATGCAGCTCGAAGCGGAGAAGAATACCGTTGTGAAGGATAACATACAAAAGGACAGCACAGTTGAAAAAGATCTTGATAAAATTAAAGGAACCATGAAACAAATTGCTGATCAGAACTGCAGAATTTCTAGACATAACTCTTTAATCATCAAAGCCATGATCGAAAGATTGGAGAAAACCAAGAAAAGAGCGTTGATCGCCGACCTGGATCAGGGGAAAGACCAGGATGAGGAAGCGGGGATCTCTAAGTGAACCAGATCAAGTATGAAAAGAAAAGCCCTGACTACCCCTAAAATGACTCAGATTTTCATGGAGGGGGTCCAGGATATGGTGGACTTGGAAGAGGTTGCAGACGAGCTTCTGAAGTCAATGAATTAACTGTGGTTGGGCCTAGTTTTGTCTGTTTGCCGACCGTTTGATGGATTTTTTGTGGTTTTTTGAGGCTGTCTGTTTTAGCTGGTTTTTATCTCTTTGGTAGCCTTTTTGTCTTTTGGACCTCTTTTTTGGTCTTTTCTTGTAATGTTACTTAGTGGCTTCGGGTCCCTGTAAAACCCATTTATCCCTTTTATCAAAAATAATTCCACATTATTTAGCAACATAGAGAACAAATGAAATTTTAATAATACTCAAGGAATGGGGAAAATACGTATTTTTAGATTCCTATTTTTTTTTAAATACTAGAGTAGGTGATTTCATATTCAGATAAGCTTATGCAATAGTTTAGTTTCACTATTGTTTGAAGGCTTACACAGTTACTTTGACGTAACAAAAAGAGCAACATGTTGGGAAGTATATTATAGTATTACACAGATCAGTAAACTATACAGATTCAAGATGAATTAGTCCTTCCGGAGTTTGTTTGCAGAGACCCAAAGGTAGTTTCAGTAGACTTCTTTGAGTCAACAAGAAACACCAACAATGTACTAGGATTTGAAAATTTGTGGATTACATTTAACCTAAAATTAGAGGCATATTTGGCTAATAAGTTTGCAACAAAATTTCATTCCTTATGAATATAAAGAAAATACGGAATCAAAGTTTAATGAACGATATAGAATCTGCACCACAATATATGTCAACCTTTAAGAAGATTATTCCTTTAAACTAATTCACTCATTTTTTATAAATCTGTGAGGATATATTGAGGTTCCATTTTATTATTGGTGCTAAAACCCATAGTAGAAGAAAAAAATGAACTAAACTGGCATTATCTCACCCAACTCCACCAATCTCACAACAAAAGAATTGTCATGTGAAGAACCATCAATGCTAATTTTTGAAAAATCTAATGGAGACCATTTACCTACTCCATTCACCTTATGAAAACTTTTCGTCCTAGTGAGAGAAAGAGTGGAGATAACCAAATGATCAAAATATAATATCCAAAGAAGTTAAAAAATCATCAGTGGAATAGTTAGTCACCAAATTTTATTTTAGTAAGTCCACAATCTATTCGAAATACATCTAATAAGAATTCAATAACCTTGGAAAGTTCAAAGATTTATTCTCAAGCTAAATTTTTCAAATTGTAAAGACAAGACCAATATCCCAAGCCTCCAAAAGTATAGATCCAAAGCCAAGAAGGTGTTCAAGAAAGACTATGATAAATCTACCTTGTACACTTAATTCATCAGGTAACATCATCTTTACAAATTTTACAACTCATTCTCTCATTTATTTGTTTTAATTTGTCACATTAATAATTACTAGCGCTTGCACCCCAACGAGGTGCAATGGTTACGTCGATAGAAGGATATACTCTAGCAATATTTCGAAGGGTCAGGGGGAAAAATCACAAGAATAGGTAAATTGCTTTTCCTAAGGCTAACTATTTCTAGCAAAAGTCAATTGGTGATGTGGTGCTTTAGTAGGATATGTGTTTTTGAAATGAAGGAGGTGACGCTCCAAACTAACTCAATAAACCAAACTAGAAATAATATTTCCACCCAAATCAATACAAGAAGGGTATACGTGTACTATTAAAAAAGGTTTTTAAGTTAGAAGAATACAAAAAATAAACACTATCATGAACCACTTGGTTTGCGTGCTTAAAAAAACCAAATCCAAGCATGTATTCATATTTGACTATTGTATAATATATTGTCTTCTACTATTATGTCAATTACAATGTTAATCAAATTTAGATAAAAAAACTAAAATACAAAGCTATTTTATTATAGGTATAAATGTATTTTACTCTAATTTAATTTATTTTGTTCTACTTTAAAACTTTCTAAGAATAATTCTGATTTATTTAATTATTTCCTCAAACATTATTTTTATTTATAGCTATTTAATTCAATTAAAATTTATGAATATAAACATTCTTCTAAAAATAATAATATCAATAACAATTAAATTATATCTAATATAGCCGGTATTGGCATGGTGTGATGGTTTATAGGTGGCATTGTTGTTCTTGCCAGCAAGGTTCAAACCCCGTTGGGGTGGTATTGTTGAATGGTTGTATCCGGTTCATAGCTCCAGTCAAAAGCGTTTACCCCTTGAATTAAAAAAATTATATCTAATATAACTTATTTTGTTTTCAAATATTATGATAATTATTTGTAAAATCAAAATTAATAGAGTTCATACCTATACAATATTAAACAGTTAAGTTAACAGATTCAATAAATTTTTATTATAGGTAAGCACTCTCAAAACAATTCATTAACACTTAGAAATCCATTTGGCGAATTCCCATTTAACTATTAAATTTTTATTTTAGATAAGCACTCTCAAAAAAATTCATTAACACTAAGAAACCCATTTGACGAATTAAAATAGTTGAATATGTGAGTGGATCAAATACCACATAATCCAAAAAGAGAATATTACAACCTGCGCCACATGCACAACTAGCAATTCACTTCATGATAATTGCAGGACATAAACTATCTTACGCTAAATTTACTTTCATTTAACACATAAACCATATAATTAAAAACACTCGAAAAAACCACTTATATAAAATATATATATATATATATATATATATATATAAACGATTATATAATTTAAAGGTGGTCGAACGCTGGGTGCAGCTGTCTCCCAGTTATTGCCATTTCAATTTTAATCTTTAGACCATGATTTCAATGTATTTGGAAGTGGTCCAAGCTAAAACAACAGTCCTCCCTAGCTACCATACGTGGCACTACCAAAAAATGCACTCTTTAAGGGCTAATAAATCACACCCAAATGGAAAGCCTCCTTAATTTAGCCATAGTTGAAAAGAACCCTAACCCCAGGCGCCATTCTTTACTCCTTCAACCACAGGTTCTGGAGGCAGCCATAGAGGAAAGGTGCGCTAGATAGGCTGGCAGGTAGGTTCTTCAACCACGGGTTTTGGAGGTAGCTACAGAGGATAGATGTGCTTCAGAGGATGACTGAAGAAAACTCTTGTGTTGTTTTGTTACATTGCCTGATTCCTAGCAGCGATGGCTCTCTATTGTATTGTAGCGATAAATCTCAGGATAAACTATATCCACTATTTTATAGGTTTAATACCTTGATATATATTCAGATGCTACTTAAGATGGTAGTGTAAGGATTCTGACAGAGACACCAATAAATCATGTTAAAATATGGTTTGAATATTTTATTTTTCTATTGATGAATGAAGCGATATCTACTGTTGACCTTTGAAATTTGCTTCGTAGACTGTGTTATCCCCATGAATTTCTTTATGGTTCTTTATTCATCTTAAATCTTGCATTCTAATCAAATATGGCTGTCTTTGAGAAGAAAAATGTAATAGCTATGTGCATTAGCACATTTCCAAACACATTTTTTGGTTGTGCCTGAGATTTAAATTGTCAGTTACCATTTATTTGGAAAATAACCTTTTTATTTTACATCACATAGTGACTTCTCCCCGCTTTCTTATTTTGCTGCAGTTCTTCACATTTAGTTTTGTTGAATCTCTGAAGTACAATGTGATGAAACAATTTTATTGCAACGTATTAGAATATTTTATGTAATATAAAGAGGATATTTATACAAAATTTATAATCGTACTTTTAGGAAATAAACTCCCTATTATCTCACCCTAATCTGATTCTACATGGGCGTGGCTACAACAATTCAACAACCCAACAAACATAGGTAAAAGGTAATATTTATTTATCATTCCTATCCAAGCAATGCTAGACAATAGAAAAAAAAAATTCATTTGCAGTAAGCAAGCATGGAAGGATAAATGGAGATAGCTCGAGTTGGAGGTCACCAACTATACACACAATAAATGAATGGAAGACAACAGTAATGAAAGAAGAGTTTAATTGAAGTATATAGACCTAAAGTGGATGGGTGGATATTGAGACTCCGACCTCCTGCTTGTTCGCCACACAGACCTGAAGAAGGCAGCCAAATTTCCTCCGTCTTGCCTGTGCATTGCGTCCAGGTGAGAGCCATCTTAAGGCTGCTAGACATTTATTACCTACAGTGTAAATTTGGTGACATATTAAATCCCAGGCCACGCACGGAGACCCCAAGAATGTGTAGAACGGTGCGGCCTGACTCGCAGCCATACCTGCTGACGTTAATTTATGGGCAAAGGCAGTCACAAATCCCCTATATAGGTGAATTGACATTGCATGGTGGGTGGTGGACTGTACTTCGAATGCCTTTATCTCCCTTCATTATCCACTGATAATCATTCCATGCTCAACACAACTACTCTCCTTCAATGCTCTTACTTGAATGTTCTATCCACCTACTACTGAGCGATGAAGAATTCATTTGTACCATTCACTGCTGGCTGTTGGTGCTGTCGAGGCCAAGTACATCTCTTCCAGGCACCGCTTCGACACCATCCCCACTAACACCTAACCCATACCTATTGAGTAATGAATGGACTATATATCGTACGTTGGTGATTGAATTGCACAGGGAAGACGTCCGTGCTACTGGCATCCTTCTGATTGGGATTTTCCACCGGAATAGTCTAATATTTTCAGGCATCAGACAATAAGACTTTTCTGGTGGAATTCTCACCTATAATAGCCTATCGGCTAATAAACGAAACTGATCTATAATTAATACTCTTACTTAATATTATAAACTATAATTATTAATCTAATTCGACAATCTTATTTATTTTTCAACTTCACGTCACACCATATACTTTTATAATAAAGCAGAGATTATCTGATCTAATATAAGACGACTTAACCTGAGATGAAAGAAATTTTCGTCTCTTGCCATTTCTCAGGCAGTTGAAAATAATCTATATATTATTTCCTTTTTAAAGACCTGAACCTTCCAATATAGTCTAGCAATTCCGCATTAGTAGGAGAATGGCGAGAATATCAATAATTTTAAATGAATGGCGAGAATACGTCTAAGATAGAAGGAAAGTTTGAAATTCAGATAACGATATGAAGTAGGACTGCGTCAACATGAATTAGTCCTTAATCCAATAAAAATAATAAAAACGATGAATTATTCAATGCTGAGTAGTTAATGTTTCATCTATATAAAGCATTGTAATACACAATTCAATTACACATTCATATCCTGAGCTCTTCTGTCTCTCTAGTACAATGGTTAACGGCATGATTTACTTCACGTTGGGAACTTTTCTATTGATATGTTGTTACAGCGACACAGTCATGGCAGCCGATCCCGACCCATTGCAAGATTTCTGTGTTACTGACATGGAAAGCAAAGGTGAGTTCATATAAAATTTATAGAGTGCCATAATATGATTTTCTTATTAGAGGACTTGCTAACAATTTGCTTAAAATAGTTTTGGTGAACGGGTTCGTTTGCAAAGACCTAATGGCAGTTTCAGCAGACGACTTCTTCTTCTGGGGACTTGGGCAGCCAGGGAACACAGACAATGCAGTCGGCTCCAACGTGATGGCGGCGAAAGTTAATCAGATACCAGGCCTCAATACCTTGGGAATATCGCTGGCCCACATCGATTTCACAGTGGGTGGAATAAATCCTCCTCACACACACCCAAGAGCCACTGAAGTTCTTGTTTTACTGGAAGGCGAGCTTCTTGTGGGCTTTATTGACATGAACAACAAGTTTTCCAGTAAAACGTTGGAGAAGGGAGACGTGTTTGTGTTTCCAAAGGCACTGGTGCATTTCCAGCAGAATGTGGGGCACGAAAATGCAGTGGCCATAGCTGGATTGAGCAGTCAGTTTCCAGGAGTTCAGACAATCGCCAATTCTCTGTTTGGAGCGAATCCCCCTCTCCCCGATTCCGTATTGAGCAAGGCCTTCTGTATCACCCAAGAACTTATGGATTTCATTCAGGCCAAATTCGCCTAAGATTGTGATGCTGAATTTGCTGTGGTGGATTAAATAAAACAATAAAGATGCCACGTGGAAATACCCTATTTATCAAATAATTTTTCTTACAGTTTAATAGAACTACTTATTGCGCTTTGAACTATTCATGGGAATTGAACAAGTCTTACGTAGAAAGGGTGTGCTAATTATAATTATAATTAATTATATTTATTATTTTTAAAAAATTATAAGATAAATTGTTATTAATAATTGTTATTTATTATTAGAATTGAACTTAACGTTGTATTATTTTTCAATATATGAAATCTAATTGTTGAAATTATATGAGAAGTTTAATCTTAAATAAATTATTTTTCGTTTAATTTTTAATATGATATTAATAATGTTGATTTATGCATATGTTTAGCATATTGAAAAGATTAATGTTAAAATCCAAAATTGTGGGATAGGTATGGTATGAAGATAATGGGAATACGCGAATGCGTTTCATATGTCTACAATTATAAATCATTAATTCTATCATCTTAATTTTTATTATATTATAATACTACAATAAAAATGAATATAAACCTTGCCCGCATTTATTTATCAATACTTTTTGAAAATTTGAATAGTGACAACTTGTAAGGCCCAACCTCTCAGTAAGAACTATATATTTTTTCTTTCCATTGTAGTTCCAAATGTTATTAGTAACACAAGTTAAATTGAATAAAAATATTATATTGCCTTAATTTGAACCTCGTGATGCAAGTTACGAGAAGGATTGCATGTGATGTATATTGTATAATGTCATTTTGATTCTTCATTAAGTTTTTAGCATGAAGACAAAATTGTAAGGCATAACAATGAGATTTTATTACTATAATATTATAGTTGGTGATCTTATCATGCATAGTGATAGCAGAGATTTGTAGGTTTTGTTAATAAGCTTTGTACTCTCACTTTACAAATCAAGATGCACATAAGATTGGCATATTATATAAAATAGTGCAATTAGTGATTCTTGTAGGATCATGGGGAAATATAAGCTTCAGATAGTTATTGATTTTATTTATGATTTCTTATTCATGTAATCGAGATTGAAAACAAAATTTGTCTTTATGCCTATTGTTTATTATTATTGAATTTGTACTATGAGGTTACTCTCTCCTTAACGATAAATGGTTTAACCCTATTTGAACTCTTAGTATACTTTCATGGCATATGTTTCTTGAACTCATCAAATTTGTTACTTTAAATATCTTTTATTGTACTTGTGATGATGATACCTCTAGAATTAGGATTTCAGATGTAATTAACTTACTAGTTGTTTATTTTTAATTTTGTACAAAAGAGATATTTAATTTGAAAAGGTGCCTATAGTTATAATATTACTAACCTAGGGAATTATAATGTGAATTATGGTTACTATATTGATTTTAAATAATTTAACTTTGAACCATAGTGTAATACTAATTGAATCATTATTGGAGATGAATTTACAAACATTATGGGAGGGTATGAATTAAATGTTTGAGTGACTTTCAAATGTGATTACTAGGCTATCTGGATATGGTGAAATTAAATGACAATATTTTCTTCATTTTAAGAATGATAATTTTCAAAGTGGCTAATGTGGAGTGGTAAAATTTATGTATTCTAACATTCAAAATAAGATGTTGGTCATCAATGTGTAGCCCATAAAAGCAATATTGAGGTATCAGAATTTAATTATTATCAACTAATGATAAAGTGACTATGTATCTTATTTTTATTATTTTTATCATGGTGAAATGATAGTTGAAATAAGTATGAAGATATGTACAAGAGTTAATGGGAGGATGAGAGAATCCAAAAGACCCTAGTCAACCTACTTCACATTGTGAAGTAATGTTCTCGGTTGTGTTAGTAAGGTTGATCTAAACATTATATTTTCTAGTGAGCTAAATAAATTGAGTGTTTAAGTCCCACCTAAGTTTCATCCTTAGGTTATTTTCTTAAGGGGAGCATAAAGGTGTAACCTGTATATAACTTTCTATGTATATAAATCTCTATGCCAATTATCTGAGATAAGAAATGTGAGAAAATGTTATTTGGTCAACTTTGAGGTCCCAACACAATTCCCTATGGTTAGGGAACTTGAGGAGTGGGTTACAAAGTGGGGAGCAGAGGAGAGTTATTCTAGACAAGTTTTGTGGGAGGAATAAAATGTCTTATTTACCATTCCATTGGTGCTTGTGATCATCAAAAGGTAGGTTTCCCTTGTCTCATATCCTCTTTTTGTTCCTACATATTTTTATTTATGAAAATTCTCTTATGAGTGTAAAATTTGGTGGGTGTTATTTGTTGGTTCTTGGTGATTTTCCCCTATTTTAATGTGCTAGTTCCTCTTCTTGTGTTGAGAAAAAATATGGGGGTTACCATTTCTATGTGGATTTGTATGAAGCAGTTTGATTATGTTTATGTGTTACATATATGTCTATATTTAACTAGGAATTTTTTTATTCTCTTAGCTCAAGATTTTTCTAGAGCCGTATTGGCTTGATGATGCAAAAAATAATGGGTCAAGACTATTACCTCCATTAAATGATGACTTGTATGCAAAAAAAATCAATGAGTGTAATTCATCTTCGTGGCATTGCTAAAGTTTCTTACTGGGCGATAGATTATTCCTTAGAGTGTAGCCCCATAAGAGCCTTGTTTGATATGGAAAGGGTGTTAAGCTTTCACCTCACTTTATGGGTCATTTTGAGATCCTAGCGCATATAGGACTAGTAGGTTAATGTTTAGCTTTTCCACCTAGCCTATCATGTGTCCACGATGTTTTCATATTTTCATATTTTGACATTATTCTCAAGGTGCATCCTACATTTTATATTGGGATGCCCTATAGGTGGAGTTGGGAATCTCTAGTTATCCTTAGAGCCCATTCATATTTTGACTAATCAAACATTAGACATTCATGGACACGAGTTGGTCTAGGTCATGGTTTAATGGGACAAATAAAATGAATTTGTTGCTACTTGGATAGACACTACATATATGAGGAGACATTATTCTCACTCTTTTAGGACTTATCATACAAAGTTCAATATTAGGGTGGAAAGTGTGAGGCCCACCTCTCCTAGTGGTAGATTTACTTGGGTGGGTGCATGAGTTGGGTAGCAATTTTGTGGCCACTTTTTGAAAAAAAGTTTGAAAACTCATAGCGCGAGCAAGTTATAACGTGCTCGCATTATTTAACGTTAAAAAAAAAAAATAAGTGAAATTATTTTCCTTGGAATACCAACCCAAAGGCTTGGAGGGCATTCCCAATGAGGTCAGAGGCATGTTTTTGCAAATTCTACAAATTTTTACATAATCGGGTTCGTTCTCACCATCAGGATTACATTTGGTTCAATATCAACAAAATCAAAGACATGGGTAATGTTAGGTTCTCTCTTAGCTATCCAACGATGTAATTTTTTTCACTTTCTGACAGTGTTAATCCTTTCATCCATAATTTCTTTTGTTTGTATGTCTTTTTTTTTCCAAAAAATAGTGTTTGGTATTTTTTTGTTATAAATTAACCATTCATCAAAATTTCAAATAAATTACATTTTTACAAACTAGACTCCATTCTACAAATTTAAAAAATCAATTATTTTCCAAAATTTGTAGGGGGAGCACAACCAAAATTCTGCTTTTCAGGAAGTGCCCACTTAGAAAATTAGTAAAAAATAAAATATTCATTAAAAAATTATCAGAAAAATCGTGCATCAACTAGATATTGTTAGCTAATTTCTGACCATAGTTATTTTAAAAATACTACAAAAAGGTTCACCATGCTAGGGTCGTACAAGAGTTGCTATGTTATGTTTTTCTGAAGAAAAAAAAAACACCAATTTGTGTATGTCTCTCCTTTGAACCCCTTAATCTCAACCATTTTCAAAATAAATTAGTAGTTTAGAAAGTAGACTCAAAGCACTTCAATCCTTGTTTTTGTTCCATCTAAATTTTTTGAGTGTAACTATCCTCAATTTCATGTCTAAGGTCAGTATTTCCTGATTTAAAAAAAAATTGGCCACTGAAGCCCCCTTTTTGGGAACCATCTTGATGCACTTACCCACCTGTTTATTTCCTAATCATTTTATCATCTAATTGAGACACTCATGTCATGTTATTATTTTTATGGACTGTTAGTATTAAGTATCCAATTAGACATTTGAATGTGTGTATATTTATATGTGGCTCATATTGATGATAGTTTGATGACGTTGTATATATGGTTAGTTTCAAATTATTTTGTGTTATTAAATGATGCATGATTTAATCTTATAACTTAAAGTTTGATGTTTTTATATGTTGAATAATATTTACTACCTTGTTGTGAATGCTTTAATTGCTCAATACAATATAATTATAAATTAGAATACACCTAGATATGTTAGTTATAATGTATGTGACTATGTACATCTTGATGGTTTTTTTACTTTGGATATAAAATTATCATGATAGACTAATGTAAGGAATTGAGTGTGCAAGTATTTGATGAGCTTAAAAAATGCTCATAATTTGAATGTTATGATAAACTTTTAATGTCTTTACTTTTGTTATTTCATGACTGTTGAAACCTTTTATGGGAATATCATGTAGCAAGATACTTTCATATTCCTGCAGCTCATTGTATTGACTTGATTGCATTTATTGCCCCGTTGACTCTCTAAAAATGACTGGTATATCGTATACAGTTTTTGAATGATGAAGTAGATTTAAAATGTGTGATTAAGGAATAGATATTGTGTATGTGCCATATGCCTTTTTTTTCGCATCTGTTACCTTTTGTTTCGCAGGTTTTTGAAGAATGATCGAGTCAAGCGCAGCCGATCTCGGCCTTGCAGTAAAGTCCATTTCCTGCACAACTTCGAGGAAGCTCCGGTGAAGACTCTTTGACCGAAACCATGGGAAAGAATTTTAATGACAGTCAGGCGCTAGGGGGAACGGAAGGGATAGTTAGAGTTATAAAGTTCTCCTGAGGGGGACAGAAGGGGGGATAGTTAGAAAAATTTAGAAGCATAGTAATAGCAGATATTATGTAAGAGTCAGTATGATAATGAGAAATAGAATCTGTATGATCAAAGACAGAGTTTATTGTTAGTTTCCACATCAATAAAGCAATGTATACCATTCTGTTTTCATAAATAAAATTCAATGAAGTTCTGAGTTTAGCATCTGCGTAATCGTTAGATGCTTGCTAAGGGGGCCCACTTAGTAAGTATCTGTAGCTAGCTAGTTAGTTGTTCTTTTCTGTTGATCTTTAGTTAGCTTTCATCTTTGAAGTTTTCATACAAACTCAGTCTTATAGTGCTCCTGCAGCATAGAGAGTCCATCCCTGTGACTGTTCCTGCAGCATAAGGTCGGTTCATAGTTTGTGTTTCAGTCATAGTTGTTATGGTTTCTAACATAGTTGAGTTAAAGAATTTTGCATTACCGTTCTGTGGCTTAGATAGAATTTCTTTCCAGTATTATTTCTGCTAAGATTTGACCGAAACTAGTTCCTAGTGCATATATTTTTCCGCGCCATTTAAAGCCTACGTCCCCTGGTTTGACAAGTAAAATGAACGTCCATAGGAAGATATAAGTCACCTGTTGGAATGTCCAATTCCTAGGAAAGGTTTTACTGTGATTTTCATATCCTTTTGTGGGTGCGAGCCATTTTTGGCGCCGTTGCCGGGGATGGCATCTAGCTAGGAGTCTGTTAGAAGTCATCTTCAGCATTAGTTTAGTTTGTTAGTCAAAATTTTCAAAATCTTTCAAGCCATTACTCACCGTATTGCATGCATAGAAGAAGAAGAGACGCACTGGGAAGGTTTCTCCCTGAAAATTTGTTTATTGAACTACCATTTGACCCAGCTGATAACGAACCTGAGGAAAATCCATTCGCTCTGTTATTCTAGCAACCAGACATGGCAAATAATCCACCTCCTGCATTTGAGTTTCCCATTGTTCCCCAACAAGATACCGACAATCTTAAAAACATTCCCTCTTCCTTGCTTCCAAAGTTTTATGGCTTGGTTACAGAGGATCCAAAAACTTTTCTGTTTGAATTTGATGTCCTCTTTCGCAGTTATGACTACAACACAGACGCTCATAAACTGAAGTTATTTCCTTCCAATTTGAAGGAAGGAGCTCTCAAGTGGTTCATGAGTCTAGGAAGAGGTGCTGTAGATAGTTGGGCCGCCATGCAGACAAAATTCCTTGAAAAGTATAAGGAATATTGTAAGAGTGCCAGCAAAGGTGATGACATATTTCAAATTCAGCAGAAGGAGGATGAAAGTCTGGAAGATTATATTTCCAGGTTTTTTTTTCACTAAAAAGGAACTCAAACCATACTCTCAATGAGGACTCTCAGAAACTACTCTTTCTAAGGGGAATCAATGATGCCTGTATTGATGCCCTGGACCGATGGGAGGAGGTGATATAACTCAACTGCCTTGGGATGATATAAAGAAAATATGTCTTAACTACTCTCGAGCAATAGTTAAGAAAGGTCGAGGTCATCATGTTACAGTGGGGAAGTCTTCTTCTGGTGGAGTTTCCCGGATGGAGATCACAAATTTTCTATCTGATTTCAAGCAAGACATCATTAATAATATGGCTACACAACTAGACACTATGCAAGCTCGGAAGAAACATGCAGAAGCTGAGGTAGTTTTGGCCGAGTTCTGTCCATACTGCAGATAGAAGAAGCGTGATTGCAGATGCAAGATGGTGGCTAATTTGGAAGCTAGACAACTGCCTACTGACTTCAAACCAGTAGAAGGTGATGATGATCAAGTGTTCTTTGTTGCGCAAAGGAGACCATGGGCCCAAAGACAAGGTATGCCTCAAGACCCTTTAACTTTTGGTAATCCTTATTCTGGCTATAATAACTAATGGCAACATGCATATGGCCCACCACCACCATGGAATCCGCCTCAACCAAGTTGGCCTAATTATCAGACCCCATAGTGGCAATCTCCTCAAGGAGGTTGGCAGCAGCCACAAGGGGAATGGACCCCACCTTCAGGAAATTGGCAACAAAATCCTTAATGGAGAGGTCCTCAGCAATGGCAAAACTAGTCTCCTGGATTCCTGCAGCTTCCATAGCCACAACAACAGGCCCTCATGCCACCTCTTGCAACAACTGCCACAAATCCTGGCCCTCCGAAGCAAACGCCTATGCTTGCCCAGCCATTGCCCAATCCCAATAATAAGCAACAGCAGCAGCCACAACAAACTGCATATCTTGCTGAAGCCAACCAATATCAAGCTTATGCCTTAAACGTTAATGACATCCATCTGAGGTCTGGAACTACTTTACCTACTCCCAAACCACCTCTGATTACTGAAATACCAGATTCTCCCCTTGAAGAATCTATGGCACCTGTTGTTCCTACTGAGCATATGCCTTTACCCGATACAATTTCTACGAAACCTGTTTTGCAAAGACAAGACAAACCACCTTTTCCTCAGAGGTTGCAAAGCACTGAATCTAAATCCATAGAAGAATCCACTTTTGACCCAAAGTATATTGACCCTGGAAGTCCTGTAGTGCAGATACATATAAATGGCCAAGTTGTAAAAAATGTTTTGATTGATTTAGGTGCTGCCATTAATGTTATGACAAAGCATACTATGGACTCCTTGAATACTTCAAACATTAGATCTACACCCACAGTTCTGCAGCTTGCAGACAACTCCACAGTTAAACCTGATGGGATGGTGGAAGATGTAATTGTCACTCTTGAATCCTGGGAGTATCCTGTTGATTTCACAATATTATCAGTTAAGGCAACTTTAGGAGGGTATCTAGTTATCCTTGGTAGACCATGGTTAGCAACTGCTGATGCTTTTATAGGATGTCGTTCTGGAGATATGACCATTTCTGATGGGCAGTCCACAAAGAAATTGGCCTTGTATCCGCTTGCTAGACCTCAACCAGATTTGTCCCAACCTGTTTGGCTAGATGTGGGGGAAGAAACTGAAGAAGCCTATTCTTTGGCTCAATTAATGATGCTTCAAAATGATCCATTCTCACAACTTCAGAGTGAAGATGCTTTGCTTTTTCAAATTCTGCAATTTAACCCTGATACGGGTAGTTCATTTGATCCAAGTGGAAGTCATCATCAATGTTTCCTGCAGCAACTAGATTCTGAGAGTTCATTGCCTAAACTTCTGACAATTTTCCATAACTTGCTTCCACAAGAGGTACAAACATTACCTGTTGATTCTATGAGTACTCTCACTAAACAGATAGAATTGTCTCCAAATCATTGTTTGAATGTTAATAGCAAGTTGTCACAGTCTCAAGAGGCTGACTTATTAAAAATGCTACAAGAACAACATAAAGCTTTTGCATGGGAATATGGGGACATGCAAGGAATAGATCCTCGAGTTTGTACTCATAGGATACATATCAAAGAAGATTGTTTACCAGTTAGACAACCTCAAAGAAGAGTAAATCCAACACTTAGAGAAATAGTGAAAAATGAACTTCAAAAGTTGCTTGATGCTAGTTTTATTTACCCAATCTCTGATAGCCAATGGGTTTCTCCATTAGTCATTGTCCCCAAGAAATGAGGAAAATGGAGAGTGTGTGTAGATTACAGAGAGTTGAACAATGCCACTAAAAAATATCACTTTCCACTACCTTTTGTAGACCAGGTACTAGACTCATTGTCTGGCAAAAGATATTTCTCCTTTTTGGACGGTTACAACGGGTACAATCTGATAAAAATAGCCCCTGAAGATCAAGATAAGACCACTTTTACCTATCCATGGGGAACATTTGCTTATTCAGTCTTTCCTTTTGGCCTATACAATGCACCAACAACATTTCAGAGAGTAGTAATTAGTATCTTTGCTGATATATCTCATGAATGTATGGAAATTTACATGGATGATTTCACTACCTATGGAGTCACATTTGAAGAGGCACTGATGAATTTAGAAAAGGTATTGAAAAGGTGCAAAGAGAAAAATTTATCTCTAAACAGTGAAAAGTGTTTTCTAATTATGGAAGAAGCTATTGTTTTAGGTCATCATATTTCAAAGAATGGAATTCAGGTTGACCCTGCTAAAATTGAAGTTATTTTGAATTTACAAACTCCTGCAAAACAAAAAGATGTCAGAAGTTTTCTTGGTCATGCAGGGTATTATAGAAGGTTTATAAAAGACTTTAGTAAAATTTCCAGCCCACTTTATGCCTTGTTAACAAAGGATTCCCAATTTGAGTGGACAGAGGCCTGTGAAAAATCCTTCCTACAACTAAAAGACTTGCTTACTAAAGCCCCTGTCCTTCAAGGACCAAAATGGAATTTGCCTTTTCACATACATGCTGATGCATCTGATTTTGGTATAAGAGTAGTTTTAAGTCAAAAAGAAAATTCAATTGAGCATGCTATATACTTTATCAGCAAAAACCTTCAAGGTCCCAAGCTCAATTATACTGTTACAGAAAAGGAATTGCTTGCAGTAGTGTATTCTTTGAATAAATTTAGGCATTATGTCACAGGTTATCAGATATTCATTCATACTGATCATGCAGCAATCAAGTACCTCATGAACAAACCTGCCATTTCTGGTAGATTGGCACGATGACTCCTGTTGTTACAAGAATTTGATATCACAATCATTGACAAACCATGAAGAGCTAATGTTGTAGCTAACTTTTTATCAAGACTTCAATTAGCTACACCTGATGACCATGAAGTTATTGATGATAGGTTTCCTGATGAACACTTGTTCTCTATTGTTGCACAAACTCCATGGTATATAGACATTGCTAATTATCTAGCAACAAACAAAATACCAGCTCACTTTTTCCCAAAAGAAAAGAAGTTGTTGACAGAGAAAAGCTTTAACTTTTCCTGGACCGCAAATTGTCTATTCTATACTAGACATGATCAAGTAATGCGAAGATGTGTAAGAGAATATGAGACTTATGATACCTTGCATGCTTGCCATGATGAACCATGTGGGGGGCATTTTGCAGCAAAAAAAATAGCAATGAAGATTCTTACAACAAGGTACTACTGGCCAACATTACACAAGGATGTTGTGGCCTATACAAGGAAGTGTGACAGATGCCAGTGTATGGGAAGACCAACTAAGTCAGATGAAATGCCACTATATCCGCAGGTCATAGTCACCCCTTTTGATAAATGGGGAATGGATTTTGTAGGACCAATTGATCCACCATCAAATGGAAAGTCATACATTCTAGTTTGCACGGATTATGTCACAAAATGGGTCGAGGTAAAAGCTATGACTCATGCCGGAGATAACAAAGTTGCTGAATTTCTGTATGAACAAATTTTCACAAGATTTGGAGTTTCCAGAGAACTTGTAACTGATCAAGGAGCTCAGTTTACGTCAAATCTGATCACTGCACTAATGAATGACTATAAGATTAAACATAGGAAGTCCAGCCCCTATCATCCTCAAGCCAATGGTCAGGCGGAGGTAACAAACAGAGAAATTGAGGCAATCCTCACAAAGACAGTGCAGATCCATAGAAAAGACTGGAGCAATAGACTTCCTGAAGCAGTTTGGGCTTACAGAACTACATGGAAGACAACAACTGGGTTTACACCTTTTGAACTGCTTTATGGGAAAACAACCATGTTACCCATAGAATTTGAACATAAAACTTTGAGGACAGCTCTTAAACTCAACATGGACTTATCTGAAGCACAGAAGGACCGTTACCCATAGAATTTGAACATAAAACTTTGAGGACAGCTCTTAAACTCAACATGGACTTATCTGAAGCACAGAAGGACCGTCTCCTGCAGCTAAATGCTTTGGATGAAATGAGAAAAGCCGCCCTGCAACACATAGAAGCAATCGAACAACAAAGAAAGAAATAACATGATTAGCATATCAAAACCAGGAAATTTTCTGCTAGAGATTTGGGCCCTGTTATATGATTCCAGATATCAAGAAACCCAGGGTAAGCTCACAACACGCTGGCTTGGCCCCTATGAGGTTGAAAATGTGTTCGACAATAGAGCTATACAATTAGTGACAATTGATCCAGTCCGTTTTAAATTGCTAGTCAATGGCCACCGACTCTGGTTGTACCATAAACCAGTGTCAAAGGAAGAATTCATGCAATAGTTCGTTCAGGTTCCTCTCACTACTCTTCCTGCAGCTGAAGGCTTTAGCCTTTCTGCTGCAGCGTTGCCGTAATTTTCAAAAAGCATGCCCATAATAAAGGTTTTCTTTTTAAGGAAGCCCTTTTTTTTTCTCTATTTTCATTTATCGCCCCCATCTCAATTCTTTATCTTCCATCCATCCATCCCATCCATCCATTTCATTCATACATTTCATCCGCCCATGTCACCCATCCACTTCATCTGTCAGCATCAACCTTAATTAAGATATCTTTCCCACTTGTCAATTCATGTAGCGCCGTCATCTTTCTTCACACGTACGTGCAATCATCAAAGGTGCGCCATATCTTTTCTTATCACATATTTGATTTATTTCATTCTATTCATTTACTGCTATGCATGTACCGGTCATTATTACCTGAATCTCTACCTGTTCTTTAGTACATGTGAGGACGCATGTCATACTTTAAGTAGGGGGGTAATCCATCTTTTAAAACCTATCTTTTCGTCGCTGCCATAACTGCACAAATAACCTTTCTTTAATGCTTTTTTGGTACTTTCCAAATGTGATCGCATGCCTTCTTTAATGCATGTTTTTCTTGTAAACTACAATTAAGACTGCTTATTCAAAAAGCTCATTTTTGGAAAAAGAAAGAAATGTGACAGCATGACAGAAGAAAAACCAGAGCAGAAAGGGAAATAAAGAATTTGAATCTTCAGCAAGGAATTGAGTTCAGCTAAAAAAAAACTGCAAATATGGGTGGTCAGTTGGTGCGACATGAGCTTGTAGCTCATGAATTGTTACTGCAAAATCCGCAGACAGTCCACGCATTCAGCCTCTGTGGATGGTTACATTATTTCTTGAGCTTAAATGATTTTGATGAGGAGGCTGCTGGAGAATTTTTTAGAACACTTTCTGAAGGGGAAGCCACCGTATGGGGTCTAACAGTTGTTGCAACCGAAGACAAAATTGCTGAAGTAACCGGGCTCCCAGTCGTTGGAGAAAACTTTTCTTCAGATGCGGCAGCTGCAAGGGATGAGTTTTCAATGCCTACTGATGGACCTCTGGAAGTCTCCAAGCAGGGATGCAAGCGTGTGTCGCTGCCTCTTCCATATTTAGAGTATGCCACTTATATAATGAGGTATTTAACCTGTGAAGGCCATTTTTCCTACCTGCATTCTCATCATTTTAAATTATTAAGCCATATGAGGCATGGGTTAGTTGTGAATGTTCTGAATTTCTTGTTAAATTTTTTAGAACAAAGTGCCTACGGAACTCAATAAGGGAAAGACAACTCTGTCACTCATCATGGCCTTATTAAATTATTGATTGAGCGCTCTTTGAGAGACGTCTCACCTCTCTCCTGGCAACAATTTGTTGCCCGAAAGAGTCTGCAAATACCACAACCTCCTAGGGTACTTACCCCACGGCCTCAAAAGAAGAAGAAAGAAATTGCATCTACTAATGGAACAGGGCAAGGGTCATCTACTCCTGTAGTACCTAGTCCTGCAGCTTTTGCACCCGAATCCTCTGCTAGGGTACAAACTAGGTCTGCCACTAGGAGAGAGAAATGAAAAACAAAGGTAGAGGGGTCCCCTAAATCTGACCCTCATTTTCAGAAAAGACAATGCTCCTCTCCTGCAGCACCTTCCCCTGCAGCCGTTTCTCCTACAGCAACACCTGTTGCTATTACCAGTTCACCGTCATCCTCTGGTAGGGCAGAGCCCTCTGAACAAATAAGAAAAAGAAAAGCTATCAGAACACCTCCTGCAGCTGCATCTGTGCCAAGAAGGGTTTCTACAAGGAAACAATCTAAGACCTCCCCTGCTTCATCGCAACCTGAGGTGATTGTAATTTCTGAAGGGTCTGTTGAATCTGAATTTAATGTTTCTCAGAATGAGTCTGAGAATCCTGCTCAGAGTTCATTCATTCCTGAAGAGGAACAAGTTGAGACAAAAGAAACAGGGCACAATGAGCAAGGGTTACCAAATCTTGATGATTTGGCTACGACTGCTATGCAATTTTCAGAGGAAGCACAGACTTCTCCACCACAGCAACAAGAAGAATTTATCTTGCAGCAAGAACAAGAACAAATTGAACAATTGAATGTGCCTAGTGAAGTTGTATTTCACCCTGCAATTTGTAAAGCCATTGTTGTGTATAGGAGGACGTTTTTAATTGAGTTTCTGGAATATGTTAAAACTAATTGGGAAGCAGTTACATTGCAAACCCTGACTTTCTGACACATAGCCCAGACTGATATGCAACAAAGTCTATGGGATGTAGAAAAGAAGAAATTGAAAAAGAAAATTGAAAGTCAGAAACAAGAAATTGCTGAGTTGAAAGCAAAAATGGATGAAATGTTAAAAGTAACTGGTCAAATTATGGAATGCAGACCACCACCCAGAGTTTATGCTCTGTGCCTTAAAGAACAGTTTTTATGGTTTCAATTGATGAGAATTTCTAGAAACCAAGACCCTATAATTCACACTGCCAAAGAATTTTATGAAGCATACCAAGCAGCCCCTAACTAGTTAAGGAATTCTCTATGTGAATTCTATTTGCATGGCTTTTTAATACCATTTGAAACAGAATGGAATCCTCTGCTATATATTGGTGATATTCATCTGAGAGCATTTATGTCATAGCCAGAAAATGAGGTGAATTATGGTGGGCAGTGGGAAACCTATGAGGAAGCTGAGAAAACAGAGCATGTTCCATTACGCTCTCAAAGTTCAAACCCCCATGCAATGTTGAAAGATTGGTTTGCTCTGACATATGGTGTTACTAATGTTTCAGCCAGAGAGAAAATATTTGACATCAGAAAACAAGTCTATGATGAATTCCAGGCACAACAATATTCGTTTAGGAAACTAGCATATACCAGAAGTGAGAAAAGATGGGAGAGATTAACTGTTGGGTTAAGAAAGTCAGAACCACATGGTCCCTTAAATTTCACAGCAGCTCTCAAATGAACCAGCAGATATATTCAATTGGGACTTCAAACAAGATTTGAACTGTGGCTGCCACTGACATTCAAACCCCCTGTGCTAATGTGGCCCCTCTATCCTCACCAGGCTACAAATCTTAACAATGAATTAGAAGACCGAAGGTATGAAAGGTTCCAGGATTTTAGAGAATTTTATTATAAGTTTGGAAATCAATTCCAGAGTCATGCAGCAACCACAGACTTCAGAGAAACCGCCAGGAAAGTTAATGCTGGAGGACCAGCATTGGGCTCAGTAGGGGGCAGTGATGAGCTTAAAAAATGCTCATAATTTGAATGTTATGATAAACTTTTAATGTCTTTACTTTTGTTATTTCATGACTGTTGAAACCTTTTATGGGAATATCCTGTAGCAAGATACTTTCATATTCCTGCATCTCATTGTGTTGACTTGATTGCATTTATTGCCCCGTTGACTCCTTAAAAATGATTGGTATATCGTATACAGTTTTTGAATGATGAAGTAGATTTAAAATGTGTGATTAAGGAATAGATATTGTGTATGTTCCATATGCCTTTTCTTTCGCATTTGTTACCTTTTGTTTCGCAGGTTGTTGAAGAATGATCGAGTCAAGCGCAGCCGATCTCGGCCTTGCAGTAAAGTCCATTTCCTGCACGACTTCAAAGAAGCTTCGGTGAAGACTCTTTGACCGAAACCATGGGAAAGAATTTTAATGATAGTCAATCTGGAAAGAGTGGAGTGCTAGATTTTCTCCAAATTGGGTTGAATGCATAAATTCATTATGAAGTCTGTTCCTTGATTCGGGGATATACTTTACTTCCACGTCTTTCTTTGATAGGGTTAGTTAGTTTCTTTCCCGTTTATAAATAAAGTTCTCCTCCTGCGCGAGGAGGACAGAAGGGGGGATAGTTAGAAAAAGTTAGAAGCATAGTAATAGTAGATATTATGTAAGAGTTAGTATGATAATGAGAAATAGAATCTGTATGATCAAAGATAGAGTTTATTGTTAGTTTCCACATCAATAAAGCAATGTATACCATTCTGTTTTCATAAATAAAATTCGATGAAGTTCTGAGTTTAGCATCTGCGTAATCATTAGATGCTTGCTAAGGGGGCCCACTTAGTAAGTAATTGTAGCTAGCTAGTTAGTTGTTCTTTTCTATTGATCTTCAGTTAGCTTTCATCTTTGAAGTTTTCATACAAACTCAGTCTTATAGTGCTCCTGCAGCATAGAGAGTCCATCCCTGTGACTGTTCCTGCAGTATAAGGCCGGTTCATAGTTTGTGTTTCAGTCATAGTTGTTATGGTTTCTATCATAGTTGAGTTAAAGAATTTTGCATTACCATTCTGTGGCTTAGATAGAATTTCTTTACAGTATTATTTCTGCTAAGATTTGACCGAAACTAGTTCCTAGTGCATATATTTTGCCGCGCCATTTAAAGTCTACGTCCCCTGGTTTGACAAGTAAAATGAACATCCATAGGAAGATATAAGTCACTTGTTGGAATGTTCAATTCCCAGGAAAGGTTTTACTGTGATTTTCATATCCTTTTGTGGGCGCAAGCTAGTATTCATGACCAATGGGATTGGGGAGATGGCATGGCAACTTATTGTGTTAATCTAGCTAAGAAAACCCATTCTACTTGCAGAGGATATCTTTTATTTTTAAATTTATATATTGAGTTGTGGAAAATTTAAATCTAATGTGAAATATTTCTTAGAGTTGTGAAGTATGATGCTATGTTGTAAGGTCCATGTCTATGTGATTTTTGGGTGAGTCAAAGGACGAAATGTAACACTTGGATGTCAAATGTGTAGTCATTGTTTATTCATGTTTAAATTATTTTAATGTTTCATTTTCAATTTATAATATGTTCCCAATGGTTCTACATCATAGGACTATGGGTTAGGACTCATTTGAGAGTCATAAAGTACACAAAATTTGAATCTTGATTTATTTTCTACCACCATATACAATGTGACTATTTTTTACCATGTGGTCAAATTTAAAAGTAAAGCATGAAGAAGTTAGACATAAGGATTGATCTTAAGAAGGGAATCACTTCAACTTCCCATGCTCAGACATTTGAGGGATAAAATTGAGGAAGAAATGGTCTCATGGGGATTTCTCACATGTGTGTGAGAAAGTTTCTTATGGTTTGTATAAGATTAATTGTGGAGGTGACAAGTGGATGGACCTTAAAATGAGAGATGAGAATTAAAGAATTCAATATAAATCTAAAATTTAAAGTGAAGAAGACCGTTTAAACTATTCATTATTTTGGCATGAATGATTTAGAATTGTGATTTTTTGAGTGAATTGTAGTGTGGAAAAATGTATCCCTTTACATTTTCACACTTGTTTGGGCCCTCCCTGTTAAAACTTGGCTTCTTTATGCCTTATTTTGTCCTATTTTGCATCCAAAAGCCTTATTTAATGCCTTTTTATGAGGATAATCCTAATACTTAACAAATGGAAAATCATAATCTAATTTTTTATGTTATATGTTTCAGATCTAGGGATCTGGGACTCATACGCCACCTTAGGTGTATGGGTCCCTCCTAGGTCTCGGGACCTAATTTTAAATGTTTCATTGAACTTAGCACTTCTTAGAGTTTGTGTCCTAGGTTTAAGCCACTAGGACTCATATGCTCCAACTAGTGTATTAGTTCCGTTTTAACTTGGACCTATTTTAAATCAAATTCTTGGCAAGATTTAATTATCCTAGATCTGATGTCAGCTTGTAGTGTTGTAATTTCAAGAAATTAGGCATAAACAACTATAAATACAAGGTTATTTCACATAATTTCTCCTAACAAGATGTAAGTTTTAAAGTACTCAAGAATTATAGAAAATTAATGATCAAGAGCATTCAAGAGAAAATCATCAAGCATTTGGAGTAGCATTAAAGATTCAAGCATCATGTCAAAGTCATCATGCATCATGTGTCTTTGTGAGCTAAATTTATGATGTAGGTTTTCATGATTCAAGAAATCATTCAAAGAAATTATCTCATATCAAGATTAAGAATCAAGATCCGCATCCATTGGAGTCATTTCATACAAATGTGCAACCTTTATTTCAAGGGTTTGGTGATTTGTAACAATGCATTTGTTCAATCATCATTCTTTCATAATATTTTATTTCATTTCAAGGTTTAATTACCAAAATGGGGTTTGACCAATGTAAACCCCTATTCCCTAACACAATAACATTTTTCCCTCTTGACATGTGATTGCTGATCTAGGTGAATTGGAGCTTGAGGATCCTTTTAAAATAAAGTTGCAAAAGTTGTCAAAGTTTTCAAGAAGTTGCCATCTTCACGAAAAACTCACCTACAGACCAAAATTCAGTCTTTTAGACTTGAAGATCAGATAAGAAAAAAGCTACAAAAGATCACTAGAGGCTACAAAAATGGTAGTCAAACACTAATACTAGGATTAAATCGCCCCTCTAGGCATATGAGTCATAGTACAACCTATTTTGGCATGTTTTTATAGATCCTTAAAAGTTATTGGAAGATTGCACTGTCTAGATTCGTGTAGCAGTACTAAATCACCCTACCTGGTGTATGAGTCCTAGTACACTTCAAAAAGAAGAATTTTATTGTTGCTGACCTCACTTGGATTCCATCATTCTTCTAGGTACCCTTTTGTTTCATTCTATTTTGTCAATATGATTTAATGCTTTCAAGTTTCTAGTTTTGTGTGCATGAGCATTTGTATTTCTCCTTTGAAACTTCATTTTAATGGTGAACCCCCATTTAATCACACAAATAAACTCCCTAGTCCTTCCCTCAATTGAGTAACTTGGTTGAGAGATTTTTGTTTCCTAATGAACTAAAGTGCAAATTAGGTCCCCAAGTTCCATTTCCCAAAAGCTGGGCACCTTATTTACTTTGGTTCATTTTGTTGAACCTGACCTTTGGACCCTTGAATTTATGATTTAGAGAACATTGTAGTCCTAGTTCTAGATTACATTAACTTTGCATTAGATGTGCATTGGTTGAAATTGCATTTAGGGCTTTTAAACCTTGCATTAGTGAAAAGTGCATATAGGTTGCATTTTTACATCTTGCATCATTGAATTTCATTAGAAAACTATACTTGCACACAATCATTTGAGCATACAACCTAGAAATCTTAACAACTTAGACTTTGATGAATTTTGTTTAAAAACCCTAATTTGGGACTCATTCGCCCACCTGGGCGATTTAGTCCATGTACAGGTGATTTTTTTTTTTTTTTTAGAATTATGTGCTCTCTATTTTTTAGTATTTGAACCTTCCAAAAACCTTAATGGGGACTGATTCACCCACCTGGGCAATTTAGTCCCAATTCAAGTTTGAATCTAAATTTTACAACATTTTAAACTTCATTTTTTTGCTTCTATTTGTTGTTATCAGATCTCTATTTTAGTTTTGTTGTGCATGTTTTGCACACACGCCCCGCCGCAGGCAGGGACCCCCTTTTTTTGCTCCCGACAGGCTGTTTTGCTCCTGTCTTGTTTTGCGTGCCCTATTTCCAAGCCCAAATTAGTCATGTGCCATGAAACGATCAAATTCCCCTACCCAAATTCACCTGCTTGGGGTATTCAAATGTGCGGAGAAATAAAGTCCCGCATCCCCTTTTTGCCTTTTGTCTTGCTTTGGTTGTTTCGGAAACGTCCGTGGACCCCTGTCGGTCCAGTTTCCACTTTTTTGGCTTTGGGGACAACTTTTTGGTGGATTTGGGATGTGTTTGGGATGTTTCAATGAACTGCCAAGGTTTCGTCAACGTTGCGTTAAGTTTCAATGGTTTCATAACTTTCCCTCCGGAATTCCCTTCCTCCTTGGCTATTTTGAAACATCCGTGGACCCCCGTCGCTCCCGTTTCCTCATATTTGGCTTTGGGGTCACCCTTTTTTGTATCTGAGATGTGTTTGATGTGTTTAAATGAACTGCCAAGGTTTCGTCAAAATTTGGTTAAGTTTCGGTGGTTTCGGAGCTTCGTCCCCCTTTTGCTGTTTGGAACATCCGTCGGCCTAGGGCGACCCGGCCTCCGGAGCCCGGCCCCTCCGTAGCCGTTTTCGGGACTTTTCCCCTCCGTGGCCGTTTTCGGGGTTCCGCCTCTCCGTGGCCATTTTTGAACTTCCGGTACGCCTCCTTCCGGCCGAGCTCGGCCCCTCAGTACTGCCCGGGTTCCGCTTATTTTGGAACTCGACGCACGCTTTTCCTTCGCCTCGGGAGTCTGCCCCTCGCGGTTCTGGGCTTCCGCCTCCATGGCCATTTGAACTTCCAGCTTGCCTCGGCCCGAGTCTGCCTGGCCTTCCGGTCCACTGCCGCCGCTTTTTTGGACGACGGTGCTTTCCTTCCGCCTCGGGCCGTTCCCCTCCGTGGCCAAGCCTTCCTACCTCCGTGGCCGTTTTGAACTTCCGGCCTCCAGGCTGCCCCTCCATGGCCGTTCGGGTTCCACCTCTCGCCGTTTTGGAACTTCCGACGGCGCCTTCCTTCCGCCCTCGAGCCCCGCCCGTGGCTTTCCGGCTTCATCCCTCCTTAGTTGTTTTGAACATCCGGGAGCCTGCCTCCTTCCCAGCTGTTTTGAACATCCGAGAGCCTGCCTCCTTCCTGGTTGTTTTGAACATCCGGGAGCTCGCCTCCTTCCCGGCTATTTTGAACATCCGGGAGCCCGCCTTCTTCTCGGCTGTTTTGGCTTCCGTCCGCTGTCTACTTTCTGGCTTTCTTCCGCCATCTTTCCGCCCTCTGGCGCTCCCACCCTTGAAGCACGCATTAATGTTTATGGTCCAAATGAGCTCCAAATATGAATATCAAGATCTTTCGATGATGCATGGATAGATCTAATAGGGAATTTGTAGGTTGTATTGAAATTTTCCTTAACTCGTGTATAAATGCACTTACGACACTTCGTGTTTGCAGGAGTCAAGAAGCCTTCCGTAGGTCTATCGAAGAGGCCCATTGAGGGCATTGTCCTAATTTTTTCCAGATGGTGATGATTTCTAAGGAGCTTTTCGCCTGAATCAGGGGCCGTCAATCCATTGATGTCGATCATCGACGGACTCATTTGATCAAAGGAAAAACACTGCAAGCACATCAAGCAAAAGACAACTTTCAGGCAGTTTCAACTACAGTGAAAAGGGCAATCAGCTAAATGACAAAATTGCTACAGTGACTGTCACTAGATGACAGAATAGGGAAAAAACAAGGAATGTATTTTAAATTGCTAGATAATGAGGGGTAAGTGAAACCCTAATGTAATTGAATCTGAGCCACTCAATGCAAATTGATCCTAGCCATTCATTTGGGCTTTGGAAAACTATAAATATGGGCTTGCCCCTCATTTGTAAGTGTTGGAGAGCTGTTGTAAAAAGCATTTGCAGCAATAGAAGACAACATTGCATGATTTTATGGATGTTTTCTTTAATTTTGCTTATCTTGCATGCATGGTTTTTCCTTCCATGTTAGTTTTAGTGTTAGTTTCTTGAATGGGAGTGGTGATGGTGTTTGCTGTTTTAGTATTTGATGGATTTCCAGCTCATGCTTTTTGTGGTTCATTGATGATGAGTCACTTTGCAAAGCCTGAATGCTGCAGTTCAGTCATGCTGCAACTGTTCAATTACATGTGCATGATGCATGTGCACTTTGAAAATCTGTAGTCCTTAGAAGATTGCACTGGTTTTGTGCAACTGTAGGTTTCTCTTGGCCAAGCAAAACCTAGTTTAGGAAGCTTGTCTACTTTAGCAGCCACCATTGTTACTGTTCATCCATAGATTAGGCTTAGAATAGCTTTCTTAACCCTTCTCCTTTTGCTGTTTCTTTTAATCCTTGGTTAGATTAGGATCCAAAGCATCACCATGAAGCCAAATCAGATGAACTTGATGAGTTTCAGCTTGCTGTTTTGAGTGGACAGCCACTGTTCATTCACTTTCAGCACTTTGAAACTGCATTTGCAAACCCAACTTCCATGCTTTGTAAGTCATCCGTAAGTCTGCCTTGTGATTCCAGCAAATCACATCAAACTACTGAGGTATCTAAGCACTGTCATGACCTGACATTTGAGAGACCTTGGGATAGTGTTCTGCAATTCGATTGTGGAAGATTGTCTTTCAAGAGAGGTAGCGCACCTATGCATTACCTGTGTTGAGAAGTGCATAAAAACACCATCAACAGAACTAGTGCTAGAAGGAGGGCCTGACATGTTGAGGCTACGAAGCTGAATGTTGGAAATATAAAGGAGCACTTGCAAAGAAGAAATCTGAGATAGGAGATCTCTTTAATTCAAAAATCAAAAATTTTTGAAGGCAAACAAAAGCTGAGTCGAAATGGAGCAGCATTTGCAAATCAACATCACTCAGCTGCATGCAAATTTGAACAAGAGACTGAATAAGCCATTGGAGCAATTTGCATTGGCGGATAGATGTCGGATCCATTGCACTTGTAGGCATAGTGAATTGGGATGTCTAACATTCTTGGACAGAATTGAGAAGGTCTTGTAGGGAGAAATTCCCTTTTGGGAAATATTCCAGCCCTTGGCCCCCACAGACCCGGAGGAAGAATTGACAACCATAGCAGCCAAGGCATTCAAGGAGTTGATCGAAGAAAATTTGAGCAGCAAGGATGGACCAAGATTGGAGGAAATATTAATGTCTTGTTGGTGCAGATTTCACAATGCACCCCACTCCGAATTCACTTGCTCGTCATGCACAAAAATCATCGCTCAAGCTAGGGGTTGTTCGAACAAGTTGGAGTAGCCAACTCTCAATGAGGAGAAGTTATCCAATGAGGCAGAAGAGTTGTCAACATCCGAAGGACAACAAAATAAAGATGAACCAAAAAATTTGACACAAGTTGGTGTTGGGACAGCAGATATAGAAAATGAAAACCAAGAGGGAGGAGCTGAAAGTCTTGGGACAACAAGTTGCATTGATGAAAATCTGATTGTAACCAATTTAGTAGGTTTTCCCTCCATTGAAGAAGAGCAGTCCTCCACTCAAGAAAAGGAACGAACGACAATTGAAGATGAATTAACAGAATTTGCAGCAGTATATGCTAGGACAGCCAACGCAAATGCTGAAAATCAAGAAGAGGAGGCTGAAAGCCTTGGGGCAGCAGAAGGAGATGGTAAAAGCATAAGCAAAATTAGGTCGAAAGACCTCTCCATCTATAATGATAGTGATCAAAAAACTAAAAATGCAGATTTGAAGGAGTGGGAGCAACCACTCACTATGGATGTCTACCATCATAATTCTTTTTCAAGTGATGATGAGGACTCAATAGCGGAAAGATATGACCAGCTCGTCTCCAGGTTGGCAAAGGATTGGTTAGAGCTGAAGTACTAAGTGGATTTGGAGATATTGCTGCTCCCGAATTGGTGCAGACTTCATGATTCATCACATTCAGAGTTCACATGCGAACTAGGCCAAGAAGCCATCAAACAAGTCAAAGATCAAGCAAGGCAGGCAAGTGCCCAACCTCCTCTACTTGCTGCCCATATCGAAGTAGAAGACCAAGAGCCTGAACCGAGTGATGGACCAGCTGAAGGTGGATCTCAAGAGGATGTTGGGGCAGCAATAGAAGGGCAGCAATACAGTCTCAGACTTATAAACAATGGAGTAGATCAAGCGGGAATGCTGTCCACCAATCACCAAGAAGTTCTTCCTCTTAAAGAGCAGTTGTGTACCATGGACGATGGACTTTTTGGTGAGTCTTCAGAGGGAAATTATGCAGTAGAATTTGGTCCCCTTGATGAGGTTCCATCAATTGATGACTTCTTTCCATTGGGAGTTGCACTACAGAGATATGCTTATGTCGAGGAAGAGCACATCCCAGAAGATGGTAGCGATGAATACATATTCCTTGAGCCCTTGAGCAATGATGCACTAGAGTTTCTAGATTGGGAGAGGAGCTCCTTATCCATTTACAACGATAGTGACCAAGATGAAACAAGTGGACACCATGAGGAGATACATGAACAACAAAAAGAAGAAGATAAAGGTGGAGGTTTTTCGATGGCTGCCAACAAATACGACAAGCTTGGTCAACCGCGGGCTACAACTGAGGGTCCTTCCGCCTCAATCCTTGCAGATTTTCCTTCACAACAAGAGAGCTGCAATATGATAGATTCACATATGTCATCATCCCATGACACTGAAAATCATGAAAATAAGGCTGACACGTGGCAAAGGAGATGGGACAACATGCTGCCCCTTGAAGACAATAATTAGGAAGAGGTTTTGGCAACAGAAACCCATGCAGATGAGGTGTATTTCCTTGAGGAACAACCAGTGGAGGTTGTGGATCCCATTGGTAGATTAAAAGAGTTGTTTGCTGCCCCATCCTCCCAGCCTTATGAAAGCTCAATGTCTGAAGTGTTGCACCCTCCACTGCGCCTGCTCGAGGTTACCGATGCAACGATCAATGATGCAGTGCTTTCTCTCGACTGTCCAATGCTGCCACCTCCATGTGATGACATCCAGGTTTTATCCTTCCTTGCCCCTATTATTTCTCATAATTGCACTTATTATTTTGATTATGGGAATAAGGGAAAACAAACATGTTTATGGATTAACCATGGGTTCAACGAGCCTCCTCAATTGCTAATTTTTCGTGATGACGCGATTGAATTTGAGTGCTGCAACATTGAATTTCCTTTTTCAGAATATAAAGACAAGTTTGCATGGTTAAGAACAATAACGATTGCCTGTTTGCTCGTGCATGCATTACGAAATCCAATGAATGTTAATGTTGGTTTGTCGTGCCTGAACATAGTTCTTTGTAAATATCTTTGTACATAGCCCGTTTTGAGTAGTATAGGCTTCCTGTAAATACTTTGCTTTCTTGCTTTCCTTAAGTTAGTTGGTGTGTATAGTTTGCTTGATTTTTGTTTGCTTTTGCTTTGCTGCTATTTTGCTCAGGGTCCATTTGCTTTTAGTTGGGCACATCTGTGCGCACAACAACCATACTTATCGCTTGGGGTTGTTCTACGTATTTCTTTGTCAAACTCTAATCAAGTCTTCAGAGTGGATGGTGAAGGTCTTCTATTAGTGTCAAGTGATTTGGGTGTTTAATTCGAAGAGGATAAGTTGTTGGTTTATTCTGACTTTGACGTATTCTGAAATCTTATAGCTCTTACACATCTTAAGAATTCGACGGTCACTATAGGGCCTTTTGTGAAGTCTAGTTAAGTGAAAAATCTAAAATTCTGCTCCAGCGCCACTATGATTCTCAGCCCTGAGCGTGAGCTTCAATGCTTGCGGGTTGAAATAAAAGAGCTGAAAAGAGAAAAGAAAGAAAGAAAGAAAACATTGAAAATTCAAAGAAAAGAAAATTCAACTTTTCAGGGGTATTCGAACAACTCTACCGGGGCTATGGACGCTCGGCCGGCAGTAGAGCAATGTTCAGGAGAATCACAGCGATAACCTCGTCGGGGCTATGGACGCCTGACTGGCAGCGAGGCAATGTCCCAGATGCTTTTGGAGTTAGAATAAACTACGTAGCTTAACTAAACGGAGTTTGAGTTCCTGTAGCAACTAAAGAATGGGAATTAACATAATTGCACACACTTGGATTTTCAGCATACTGAAGGTTGGTTTGGCTAATGGTTTTGATCCTTTGGTTGAGCGTCTGGTTTGTTTGCCCTAGCGTGAAGGTTGAAACCAGAGATTCTGGGTTCGTGATTCTAGTTTGTCATCAAAATGCTCTTGAGCATTTCCCCAGCAAGTCGCCATTTGTTGTGCATGTTTTGCACACACGCCCCGCCGCAGGTAGGGACCCCCTTTTTTTGCTCCCAACAGGCTATTTTGCTCCTATCTTGTTTTGCGTGCCCTATTTCCAAGCCCAAATTAGTCGCATGCCATGAAACGATCAAATTCCCCTACCCAAATTCACCTGCTTGGG
Source organism: Sequoia sempervirens (assembly GCA_007258455.2). Taxonomy (NCBI): domain Eukaryota; kingdom Viridiplantae; phylum Streptophyta; class Pinopsida; order Cupressales; family Cupressaceae; genus Sequoia; species Sequoia sempervirens. Next base: position 108,313,718 of record VDFB02072274.1, on the reverse strand, counting down.
GTATTCAAATGTGCGGAGAAATAAAGTCCCGCATCTCCTTTTTGCCTTTTGTCTTGCTTTGGTTGATTCGGAAATGTCCGTGGACCCCTGTCGGTCCAGTTTCCACTTTTTTGGCTTTGGGGACAACTTTTTGGTGGATTTGGGATGTGTTTGGGATGTTTCAATGAACTGCCAAGGTTTCGTCAACGTTGCGTTAAGTTTCAATGGTTTCGGAACTTTCCCTCCAGAATTCCCTTCCTCCTTGGCTGTTTTGAAACATCCGTGGACCCCCGTCGCTCCCGTTTCCTCATATTTGGCTTTGGGGTCACCCTTTTTTGTATCTGAGATGTGTTTGATGTGTTTAAATGAACTGCCAAGGTTTCGTCAAAATTTGGTTAAGTTTCGGTGGTTTCGGAGCTTCGTCCCCCTTTTGCTGTTTGAAACATTGTCGGCCAGGGCGACCTCCGGAGCCCCTCCGTGGCCGTTTTCGGGACTTTTCCCCTCCGTGGCCGTTTTCGGGGTTCCGCCTTCCATGGTCATTTTTGAACTTTCGGCGGCTGCCTCCCTTCCGGCCTTCGGAGCCCGGCCCCTTCGTGGCTGTTTCTGGGGTTCCACCTCTCCATCGCCGTTTTGGAACTTCCGACGGCTGCCTTCCTTCCACCCTCCGGAGCTCGGCCCCTCCGTGGCCGCTGGCTTCCGGGCCTGCGGGCCGCTTTTGGAACTTTTGGCGTCGCCTTCTCTCGAGTCTGCCTCCGTACAAGCTCGGTTCCATTGCCGCCATGGAACTTCCGGCGGCCGCTTCTTCCGCCGGGAGGCCTCGGCCTCCATGGCCGCTTTCTCGGCTTCCGCACATATTTTGAACTTCCGGCGGATGCCTCCCTTCCGGCCTCCAGAGCCCGGCCCCTCCATGGCCGTTTCCGGGGTTCCACCTCTCCGTCGCCGTTTTGGAACTTCCGACGGCTACCTTCCTTCCGCCCTCCGGAGCCTGGCCCCTCCGTGGCCGTTTTTGGGGCTTCGTCCCTCCTTGGCTGTTTTGAACATCCGGGAGCTTGCCTCCTTCCCGGCTGTTTTGAACATCAGGGAGCCTGCCTCCTTCCTGGCTATTTTGAACATCCGGGAGCCCACCTTCTTCTCGGCTGTTTTGGCTTCCGTCCGCTGTCTACCTTCTGGCTTTCTTCTGCCGTCTTTCCGCCCTCTGGCGCTCCCACCCTTGAAGCACGCATTAATGTTTATGGTCCAAATGAGCTCCAAATATGAATATCAAGATCTTTTGATGATGCATGGATAGATCTAATAGGGAATTTGTAGGTTTGATTGAAATTTTTCTTAACTCGGGTATAAATGCACTTACGACACTTCGTGTTTGCAGGAGTCAAGAAGCCTTCCGTAGGTCTATCGAAAAGGCCCATTGAGGGCATTGTCCTAATTTTTTCTAGATGGTGATGATTTCGAAGGAGCTTTCCGCCTGAATCAGGGGCTGTCAATCCATTGATGTCGATCATCGACGGACTCATTTGATCAAAGGAAAAACACTGCAAGCACATCAAGCAAAAGACAACTTTCAGGCAGTTTCAACTACAGTGAAAAGGGCAATCAGCTAAATGACAAAATTGCTACAGTGACTGTCACTAGATGACAAAATAGGGAAAAGACAAGGAATGTATTTTAAATTGTTAGATAATGAGGGGTAAGTGAAACCCTAATGTAATTGAATCTAAGCCACTCAATGCAAATTGATCCTAGCCATTCATTTGGGCTTTGGAAAACTATAAATAGGGGCTTGCCCCTCATTTGTAAGTGTTGGAGAGCTGTTGTAAAAAGCATTTGCAGTAATAGAAGACAACATTGCATGATTTTATGGATGTTTTCTTTAATTTTGCTTATCTTGCATGCATGGTTTTTCCTTCCATGTTAGTTTTAGTGTTAGTTTCTTGAATGGGAGTGGTGATGGTGTTTGCTGTTTTAGTATTTGATGGATTTTCAGCTCATGCTTTTTGTGGTTCATTGATGATGAGTCACTTTGCAAAGCTAGTCTGAGCTCATTACTTCATTGCTGCAACTTAGTTCAATTACATGTGCATGATGTGCATGTGCACTTTAAAAATCTGCAGTCCTTAGAAGATTGCACTGGTTTTGTGCAACTGTAGGTTTCTCTTGGCCAAACAAAACCCAGTTTAGGAAGCCTGTCTACTTTAGCAGCCACCATTGTTACTGTTCATCCATAGCTTAGGCTCAGAATAGCTTTCTTAACCCTTCTCCTTTTGCTGTTTCTTTTAATCCTTGGTTAGATTAGGATCCAAAGCATCACCATGAAGCCAAATCAGATGAACTTGAACAGTTTCAGCTTGCTATTTTGAGTGGACAACCACTGTTCATTCACTTTCAACACTTTGAAACTGCATTTGCAAACCCAACTTCCATGCTTTGTAACTCATCTGTAAGTCTGCCTTGTGATTCCAGCAAATCACATCAAACTACTGAGGTATCTAAGCACTGTCATGACTTGACATCCGAGAGACCTTGGGATAGTGTTCTGCAATTCGATTGTGGAAGATTGTCTTTCAAGAGAGGTAGCGCACCTATGCATTGCCTGTGTTGAGAAGTGCATAAAAACACCATCAACAAGTTTGTTGAGGTTTTGTTTCATTCATTTCATTAGATCTAGCTTAATTTTGTTTCATTTCAAGTGCATTTGTAGACATAAGAATTGGAATTAAAGCATATCATTTATCTTGTGTTCATTGCATTTATCTTGCATTCATTGGCTGTCCTTTGCATTTATCTTGCATTCATTGATTGTCGTTTGCATTCTCATCCAACTTCATGGTGGTAGACTTCATATGTTCATGGTGTTGTATGGATTTCAATAAAAATATTGCCTTAGTTTAATGATCTAGACCAACACATCTTTTGGATTTAATCTTTTTTAGTATCCACAAGATCAAATCTCAATTCTCTCCTTCCTTCATGAAGGCTATGTGAATCTGTCTTCTACACTAAATTTATCCTTCAAAATTACAACACCATTTGTACATAATTTACAGTCCATTATCTCATTTATATATTTTTATTCTCACATAATAATTGTAAGATAAACTAAAGAGTCAATGTTGATCCATAATATAATAAACTATAAACATGAATCCTTATTTAATAAAATTCTTTATTTTATTTTTAATACAATATGATTTATAATTTATTAAGAAATTTTAGATTAATATCCTACATTAGTATAATATATTGAAAAAAATAACAAAATTATAACATTTATAACTTTAAATATTGTAAAGAATAACACAATTATATACGAGATTTCTTGAAGGAGAAAATATAAAGTATCGACTATATCAGTCAATGTCCAACTCCAAAATAACTAATTTGAATACATACGATGTAATAAATTTTCCTCTTTTGGCAATTTTCCGGCACTTGAGGTTAATCTATTTATTAATCCGATAAGGTTTTTACAATTCCACACTATTCAACAACATAGAGAACACAAAAACTGTCAACGATACTAAAAGAATGGGGAGAATACGTATTGTCAGATTTCTATGTTAAATATTAGAGTAGGTGACTTTGGGGCGGCTTAACCGACACACTCTAAGCTTTTGAATGCTTAGGTGGCCGGACCCATGTGGGGCCCTTTTAACCCAACCTTTCTGTTTCCGTAGCCTTTCTTAACCTTTTAACTTTTTCAAATCTCTTTTTCTGCCATATGCAATTTACATTTCCCATTCCTGTTCTTGTTCCCATGCTGTTTGCGTTTGCCATTTCCACTGTTCACATTTGTTTTATGTAGCCAAAACAACAGACACTCGTTCAAATTGGCGGAAGGATGCATTGACAGAAATGTATAGGCATTGTTTTTAAGCCATTCGCTATGTTTCAACGTGGCCTGGCATCACAGATTTGTTTCGTCGTTAGACCGTTTTAGTTCCACATGCATTCCACGACACAGATTGGGGTAAGTAACTTTTATATTTAGAAGAGTGAGTCTATATGTAATCGGTAGAAAATATAAATGTTATTTCCGTTCATTATATTCGCATATGTTAAGTAATAATATTTTCATTAAAAGATTTACATCTTTAAATTACAATTAAATAATTATATTTATAATTTTAATGTTTTCTAATAAATATTATTTATATTTAAGATTTTAATGATTATAAACCCTTTTTTAATGAATATTATTTATATTTAGTATCTTAATGATTATAAAATATATATTTAATAATGTTATTATATTTAATTTTTAATTTTAATGAAGAAAAAATGTTGTTTATTATGTTTTATTTAAAAATAAGTAAATTTTATAAAAGAGATGTTTAGTTAATAATGATCTAAATTTCAAATATGAAGAATTTGAGGTCAGGATGAAAGGATGAAAATAATGATAATTATAGATAAAGGAAAACAAACATAAACCAAGTATAATTTAAGATAATCAAATAAATCTTTATATATAAACAATAATTAATTTAGATTAATAAAAGATACTTGTAAAAATATATAAATTAGAAAATAATGATAATTATAGATAAAGGAAAACAAACATAAATCAAGTATAATTTAAGATAATCAAATAAATCTTTATATATAAACAATAATTAATTTAGATTAATAAAAGATACTTGTAAAAATATATAAATTAGAAAATAATGATAATTATAGATAAAGGAAAACAAACATAAACCAAGTATAATTTAAGATAATCAAATAAATCTTTATATATAAACAATAATTAATTTATATTAATAAAAGATACTTGTAAAAATATGTAATTTATAATTGAATGTTAGTTAAAAAATTAATTATAAAATAGATAGGATGTTTAGTTATAAGCTTGATGATGAATAAATCTAATGTAATAGAGAAAAAAAATATGCTTGGACTCTCCCTTCTATCATACAAGTAATAAAAATAAAAATAATTGCAAGCTAAGTTTTACTATCAACAATCATAAGAAGGAGAAGGTGAGGAAATAGGGTTAAGAATTATGCTTGTATAGAAAGTGGTAATGATTCACCTAATACACTAGCCATGGGATGAAATGGCATATTACACACTTTCATGTTGTGGTACATAGTAATTCTTTGTCTTAACATGGTGATGAGTCTCTATGTAGGTATCTAAAAATTGCTTGCAATCTTAGCATAAGAGTGTTAGGGATAAAATATTCCCCAAACAATTGAATGCATTTTTTGGACCCAAGGAATTAAATGAGAAAAAAATAGGACAACAAAATTAAATGTAATATAAAGATAAGCATGTAAGCATATGAGTGATTTAAAGTAGTAATTGTAATAAATGCGTCATTTGATAATCAAGTAAAACATCTCGAGTGAGAGCATGAAATTAGACGGATTCTAGAGATAACATCAACAAACTAAGGTCACCCTTGACATTGAAAAACAAAAAATGGTGATTTGGCTCTTAATGGTTAAGAAACACCCATGGAAGTACATATGCATATCCCAATGTGTCATCCAAGGGCATGATCATGCAAAGGTCAAGGTAAAGGTACTAGGTCTCTAGTGGTAGAATGGGTGTAGGAATGTTGATCCTCCAATAATATCATGAGATGAATTCACACAAGAATATGCCACTTAGACTTGTTATTGCACATAGGAAAATCTAGTCAAAGTGTGCCAAAAATAGTAATGGAAAAGGGCATGGATATATATATATCATTAAATTTGTCTCTGACTTTGATGTGCATGTGAACTTCTATAATGATGCATGTCAAAGTAAACAAGATATCACCGAGGAAACTATTTGTATTTTTAAATACTAAAAGATATATATTCTTAAAATATATAGTTCGCAATTACATTCTCCTTCCAATAATTATAACTCCACCAAAAATATGCAAAATTGAAAAAACATGCAATGAATAACATCTATCAAACATTTAAAGTAAATATAGGGATTTTTTTATTTAGTTGTGTATTTATATCAATTTTTAATATTTCATCTATATCTCATACTAATAAATTCTAGATAGATTCTTCTTTTCTCATTATACAGAGATCATTATTTAGTTCATTGTTTTCCCCTGATTTTCTTATATAATATTACACAAGTCTTTCAATGCAAAAGAGTCCCTATCTAGTCACTTACTCAACCTAGATTTCATAGGATTTTCTAAATGACAAATATTTGTTAAACCTTTCGATCCACCATTATTAATACATAATATCTCTAAATTATTAATAACCAAAGGGCGATCTAATGAATGTGTTACAATATTTAAATTATTTTTAATATAAGATGTTAATATTTTCTAAAAATTTAAATTGATAAGATCTTGCTAAAAAAAAATCTACTTTTGACAAACATGGTACCAATGTTAGCAACTCAAGGTCCCTATTCCAATTGTGGGAAAAAAAGAGCCTTTGATGGAAGGAGATCTAAGAATTTCTTCAATAAGATTTTCTCTTTATTGAAACTCAATTGCATGAGTCCTTGAATGAGGAGTTGGTGAGATTAAAGCATAATTTGAGAAAATTGTAAATTAAGAAGATTCATGATTTAAAAGTTAGGGCTAAAATAAATTGGCTCAAAAATGGAGATAAAGGTTCTAATTTCTTCTTTAATTATATAAAGGAGAAAAAGGCCAGGGAAGGCATTGGATCAATTTGGGTGGATAATCAACATAAATTATCTTTCTTGGGTTATAAATGACTTTCAATATTTCTATAAAAATATTTTATTTGCTCAAGATAACAATATGGACTATCAAGTGAATGAAATTAAAAAGAGAATTAGGACTTGTTCATTTGGTCTGATGGGAAATGAAAGAGACAAAAATCTACTATCAAGTATGATTGGTGTTGTTTAGATAAAGACAATGGTGGCCTTGGACTGAAATACTTGAGATTGCAAATAATTTTGCTTGTTGCTAAATGAATTGTTAAATGTTTAATTGGTAAAGAGACCTAAAATTTTTTAGTGGGCAATGAAATTCAAATGGTAGTCCCTAAATAAGTTAAGATCAAAGGAAAGTAGGCCCATAATAAGGAAGAGAAAAAAATTTGTAGCTTCATGTTAGTGTGGTGGAATCTTCAATGGAAGAAGAATCCCATGGATCTCTAACAAGATTGCTTTTCCAATAGCTAGGATAGTAAAGGGATCAAAGAATTTTTTAACATAATGAATAATAAATAGACCAAGTCTTGGGCTTCTCTTAGTACTAAGAATGGTTTACCACTTCTCAGAGGAAATACAATCTTAAGAAAAGCCTGTGAGAACATTCAATTTCTTTCCCAAATAAGTTTTGAACCTAAAATTTATGACAACTTGAAGTGGTGCAATAGAACCGCACTCTATAAGGTGAACTCCAAAAGATCTACAACTCCCTCTTAAATTCTTTATAGGTTATCACCTACATCTTAACAATTTTTGGTATTTGAACTTTAGTAATGAGAAATGATTTATGATTCGTAAAAACTCTTGGTCCAATGTGATTGAGCCAAAGAAAGCCTATTTTAAATGGATACTCTTGTTAAAAAAGATACCTATCAATCTAAGGCATGTCCAACCTATTAATAACCTACACTCTATTTATGAAATTCTTGAAATTGTGAACCATATTTTCTTTGACCATTTCTTTGCTAAAGAAATTTGGCTTTTATTTTTTGTTGATTTGGATTGGTAGGATAGCAAGAATAAATTTTCATGGCAATAATTTTTATTTGGTTATGTTAAAGGTGTGAGTAGATATTTAATATTTTTTGATTGATTTAACTACTAATATTCTTCATTTTTTTCTAAAAAAGCAAGAAATGAGGGTACCTTTTTCTATTTCCCTACAATTTACTCTAACATTGGAGGTGAATAAAGAGAATTTATGGAATATTTTGGACACAAGACAAGTCAATCTCTTGAGATTTGAGGTAAAGACAACCAAATATTGGCCCTATGCTAGGGATGGAATGAAGAACCACTTGGAATTTTAGGAAAGTTATAAAAACTATAAATATGATATGCTCCTTGAAGACATGGGTCTCAATGAAAATCATATAATTACTAAGGGTGATTGCAAGCTAGAGGTGGTTAGAAACAATGACAACATATTAAAGATCAATCTACCCATTGGGTTTTATGATATGGATGTATATGGTGAAAGTTGTAATATCTAGGTTGTTATGGCTTTGAGCACTAAAAGTTATTCATATATGTAACATTTTTTCATATCTATGTTGGCCTATGGTCTCCTAAACTTGTTATGCTCTTTTTGAGTGCAATATGTACTATGCAACCTAATTTTTCTTTGATGATATATAATCAATTCAAAAAAAATGTGCAAAGCTTTTTTTTTATATAAAATTTGTTATTTGTAATTATGGTTTGAACTCATAATTGCAAATAACAACTTTTATAAAATATAATAAGCTTTGCACAAATTTGAGAAAGCTAAACATATTTATATGTGACATTAAGGAATCAAATCTTACATGCTACAATACATGAAATCATAAATATATATATAAATATTTAATAAAAATAAAAGTTTTACAAAAATTTGAGAAAGTTAAACATACTAATATATAAATAAAAAACATCCAATAGAGAAAAGACAATCATACTACCAAAAATGAAAAAAAGTTACATACAAGGAAAACATGAACTAAAAATAAACTATGTATTCCAATATATTACACTTCAATCTTTTGTTATCATAACGGTTTAAAATTCTTAAACATATAATTATAAATAAAAATATGGCATTCCCTGCATTAATAAGTCAAGTCAATTATAGTCAAAACAAAAGAAAGTTGTATACAGTAAAACAAAATTAAAAATAAAATGTATTAGGATTTATATTTGTACATAATCTTTTCTAATAAAAAAGTATAAAATTGTTAAAATATAAATATCTAATTCCCTACATTAATAAAAACTTATCATTCAAATGTTTAAGTACTAAATCACTATTCAATTGCGACGTTTAACAATTACCAATTCTATGAAATCTTTTATAATTTTTGTCTTTCAATCAGTTATAAATATTCTTATGTGAAAAAGAACTAGATCTTATGTGTAGAAATATTTGTCATTATAATTTGCTTTATGAAAGAATATTTTCTTAGTACCTTTTATCCACCACTACCTTTTTATTTTCCTCTATTTGAACCAAAATTCTAATTCATGAAACAATAAGAAATCATTTCATTGAGAATAGTTGTAGAATCAAATTTGAGATCTCCTAAACACTTCAAATAATCAACATCTACATCTCACCTAACAATTTGTATCATTAAATTAAAGATAAACTTCACATTTAATTTATTTAATTTTAACATCAAAATTGGTATAAAACATTAATTATTTTATTTAAATAAAATATAATAAACAACTTTTTTCATTAAAAACATAAGTAATTAAATATAGTAACATTACTTAAAATATATTTTATATTTATTAAAATATTATAAATAAGATATATATCTTTTAATAAAAATATTAGGTTTTAAAAGGACAACCAATCTTCTTAATATAAAGCACGCTCACCTGAATTCATGTCACGAAATGAATGTGGGATTAATAATCGCCCGGTCCAATGATGAAGCAAACCGTGATGCGAACAGCTACAGAACGGATACAGAACGGGAACGGAAATGCAGTATTAACGGACATTTGACAAGGTGCGGTTAAGTGCGTGCTCCGGTAAAGATAGGCTGGGTTAAGATGTGGGCCCGGCCACCTAAGCATTCCAGGCTTAGAGTGTGCCGGTTAAGCCCGGCCGGTGACTTAATATTCGGATAAGCATATGCAGTTGTTGAGTTTCGCTATTGTTTGAAGGCTTCCGTAGTCACTCCGACGTAGCGAAAAGAAAAACATGTCGGAAAGTATATTATAATATTATAAGGATCGATAAAATATTCAGAATCAAGATGAATCACTCATCGTAGATCTCGTTTGCAAAGACCCAAAGGCAGTTTTAGCAGACTTCTTCATCTGAATGCGTTGTGGTCTATTAAATAAGACAAAGAAGAGGAGACCACGCGGGAATACGGTCTTTCCCAAATCTTTTTTCTTACCATTGAATTTTTTTTTTTATCTTTATTGCTGTGCTGGCTGGCTTACAAAGGTTGCGCTAGTTAGAATTATAACTATTAATTATATTTATAATTCTGACTTTTTAGGAACAATAAAAAATATATTATTCTAAGTGTTTAAGAAAGATTACAGAATTTTTTCGAAATAATATTAATTGTCTGAAAGGATAAATTTTTTTGCAGATCTACTATTTTTAAGAAACAAAGGAAATCATAAATCTATCAAAATCCAAAATTCTAATGAAGAAATAATCAAAATTATCAAATTATATTTTTGTTCAAAAACTCAATAAATTGAGAAGATTAAGTAGAACACAGAGACTCTAAATCTATAATATGCTAAATGTGATAAACATTAGAGGCATATTTGGATAAATAACTTGCAACAACATTCCATTCTCTATGAACATGAAAAATGATAAGAAATCAAATTTTCATGGAAGATATAGAATCTGCATCACAAAAGATGTCAATCTCCAAGAAGAATATTGCTCTAACCTAATTCATAGGCTTTCTATAGATCTGTAGGGATATATTAAGCCTTCATTTTATTATTGGTGATGAACCCCATACTAGAATAAAAAAGATGAATTAAATTGACATTTTCCCACCCAACACCACCAATCCCACATCACAAGGATTGCATTGTAAGGAACCATTAGTGCTAATTTTAGAAAATCTAATGTTGACCATTTACCTATTGTACTCACCTTGTGAAAAAGTTTGATCCTAGTGAGAGAAAGAGTAGAGCTAACCAAATGATCAAAATATAAGTTCAAAATATAATATCCAAAAAGTTAGAAATTCATCAATGGAACACTTAGTCATCGAATTAAATTTTGGTAAGTCCAGAATCTATTCCAAATACATCCAATAGGACTTCAATAGCCTTGGAAAATCGAAAGACTTATTTTCGAGCTAAATTTTCTAATGAATAAAGACAAGACCAATATCCCAAGAAACCAAAAGTATAGATGTAGAAGCTAGGAGGGTATCCAAGAAAGTATACCCATTCTTTGAACTTTTTGCAAGTTATTGGAGTTTACAATTTAATTCTTCTAATAGCTTTTTTATTTTCTATGTTTGTGTTTAGTGTGCATTCTTTGTTGTTTACATGACAAATCCCCTATTTTAAGCACAACCTAAAAGGCTTATTCTATATAATGAATTAACAAGAAGAAAAATAATTTTAAATTGAGGTGAACAAAACAATTTTATTCTTTGACACTTTTTCTGTCATATTCCACATTGCTGGTGCAAGTATAGAGTTAGTTAAATTATTTAGTTTTCTGTCATAGATGACTCTCATTCACATTATTTATGGAGCTTCTTAAAAACATCTATAGAGTCATTGATCCGCATAAATTGACCCTTGAGATTCATCACAATATGATAACACAATTAGCTCTTTCTTTTTTTCTCTATGTACATGGTTCTTCTTCATTGAATCCCATCACAAAGATAATTATAAACTAAGCTCTGTAATTAATACGCATCGTTAATATTATAAACTATAAATATTAATCGAATTCCACAATCTTTTCTATTTTTGAACCTCACAACACATCATATACTTTTATAATAAAATCAAGGTTATCTGACTGAATATAAAAAGATTTTAAAAAGGATGCAATACAAAGTATTAACAATCTTTCTAGCAATATCCAACTTCAAAATCTGTTAACATGAGGGGAAATAAATTTTCCTCTTTTACCATTTCTCAGACGGTTGAGAATAATCTATATTATTTCCTTCCGACATAACAAATATTATACTTAAAAGCCTATGCCAATATGAATTAGTCCTCACGGAGTAGTTAATTTCGAATTCGAAAAGAAGTGAAATACATAAAAAGAAAGTAATTTTCCCAAGCAGAGAATATTACAAAGATTACCCCCGATATCTATTTGTTCTCTTCAAAATTTTGGCACACTTAATAATATGGTATAGAGACTCGTTTGTTTCAATACCTTCCCCTCCATTATGCTCAAGCGTTCCAAGCTCCTCTATATATTCTAGATACCATTTTGGCAATTTTCCACCACTTCAGAATAATCTATATATTATTTCTGTTGAAAAACCTAATTGTTCGAGTAAAGTTCAACAATTCCATGTTAGGGAGGACATAGAAAATGTCAACAATATTAAAAGAATGGCGAGAATGCGTCTATGGGAGCAGGCGGGCTGATCTTCAGATAACCATATGAAGTAGGTGATTTCGGTATTGTTTAAGACTTGCCTAGCCAGTCCGATGTAACGGAAAGACCAACAAATCTTGACTTACAATATAATATTACAAGGCTACCTAGAATATACGGATATAAAGATGAATCAATCCTCGCGGTGTAATTAAAGAACTGCGTCAACATGAAGTAGTCCGTATTCTAATAAAAAAAAATAAAAAATGAATTATTCAATGCTGAGTAGTTAATGTTTCATCTATATAAAGCATTGTAATACACAATTCAATTACACATTCATATCCTGAGCTCTTCTGTCTATCTAGTACAATGGCTAACGGCATGATTTACTTCACGTTGGGAACTTTTCTGTTGATATGTTGTTACAGCGACACAGTCATGGCAGCCGATCCCGATCCATTGCAAGATTTCTGCGTTGCTGACATGGAAAGCAAAGGTGAGTACATAACTTTATAGAGTACCGTGATATGATTTGCTTATTAGAGGACTTGCTAACAAATTGCTTGAGACAGTTTTGGTGAACGGGTTCGTTTGCAAAGACCCAATGGCAGTTTCAGCAGACGACTTCTTCTTCCGGGGACTTGCGCAGCCAGGGAACACAGACAATGCAGTCGGCTCCAACGTAACGGCGGCGAACGTTAATCAGATACCAGGCCTCAATACGTTGGGAATATCGCTGGTCCGCATCGATTACGCAGTGGGCGGAATAAATCCTCCTCACACACACCCGAGAGCCACTGAAGTTCTTGTTTTACTCGAAGGCGAGCTTCTTGTGGGTTTTATTGACATGAACAACAAGTTTTTCAGTAAAACGTTGGAGAAGGGAGACGTGTTTGTGTTTCCAAAGGCACTGGTGCATTTCTAGCAGAATGTGGGGAACGATAATGCAGTGGCCATTGCTGGATTGAGCAGCCAGTTTCCAGGAGTTCAGACAATCACCAATTCTCTGTTTGGAGCGAATCCCCCTCTCCCCGATTCCGTATTGAGCAAGGCCTTCCGCATCACCCAAGAACTTGTGGATTTCATTCAGGCCAAATTCGCCTAAGATTCTGAAGCTAAATTTGCTGTGGTCGATTAAATAAAACAAAAAACAGACCACGTGAGAAGACCCTCTTTATCAAATATTTTTTCTTAAGGTTTAAGATAACTACTTATTATTGTTATTGATGCGCTGTCGTTCTATTTCATGGGAAATGAACCAGGCTTACTACCAAGGGTGCGGTGATTCCAATTCTATTTAAGTATACATTGAACATATTGAAAAGATTAATGTTAAGATCTAAAATTATGGGATATGATTGTTTAATATGATATTAATAATGTTGTTTTAAGTATATGTTTAGGATATTTAAAAGATTAATGTTAAAATTTTAAATTGTGGGATAGATATGATATGAAGATAATGAGAATACAAGAATGCATTTCATGTGTCTACAATTATAAATCATTAATTCTATCATTTTTTTTTTGTTATATTATAATACTATAATAAAAATAAATATAAATCTTGCACACATTTAATTATCAATAATTTTTAAAAATTTAAATAGAGACAACTCTTAAGGCCCAACCTCTCAGAGAACAATTATAATTTTTTTTTTTTTTTTTGTGGTGGTGCCCATTGTTTTTGATAAAGGGTAAAATGGGTTTTACAGGGACCCGAAACCATAGAGTTTACAACAAAAAGATAGGAAAGAAAAGTCCAACAAAAACAACCAGCTGCACAAAATGTAAAAACCAACTAAAAAACCAGTAGTAAGACCAACAAAAAACTGACCACCATTAACCCAAAGTCTTCATGACAGACTCTATCTTAGTCTCCAGATTCTACATATCATGAACACCCTTCTTAAAAGTTTGAATCATTTGCGGAGTGGGGGGAGCGTTCCTCTTCAAATTGGCCCTGGTTCTCTTAGAAATACCAGCATCCTCCTCCTAATTTCTTTCATCGGTTTCCTCCAGATCAACCACCAGAGACCCCTGTTGGGCTTTGTCCAATTTCTCAGTCATGGCATTGTGTCTGGCCATACGATTGTTTTGCTCAGCAATAATTTTGATAGTATTTTTCATTTTCTCCACCTCGATTTCAACATTTTTGTTCTTGCCAGCATGGTGCTGAGTATCTTTGTTGAGACCGTAATCTCTTCATTCCACCTCTTTCTTTTCAATCGTTGTAACCTTAGCTCCCAACTCTTCCAGTTTACTTTGAAGGGCCCAATTTTTTATCTTTAGCTCATTAATTTCATTGAAAGTCCATTTCGAAAGTTTGAAATGGATATCAGCATTATTTCTAGCTAAATTCAAAACATCCATACAGGGATCCCTATCAGTGTTGAAACAAGTATTAGCAGGGTCAGGAGTAACATGGGAGCCAATTTTGGCAATTCTATCCAACAACAGGTCGGCAGAGGGCTCAGTATTGTTAGCACCAGACGCCTCAGAGTCAGAGGAATCTTCGGAGTATGAGACAAGGTTTTTAGCCTGGGGATTCTTATCAACAAAACTGGTTTTGAGGGAGGGGCTTCCCGGCTCAAGCACAACACAAGCTTTAACAGTAGGTGGGTTAGGGTTTTTCTTGCGAGAATGGACAGCAGGCGGGCTAAGGATAGTTCTAGCTGGACATAAATTAGGCAAAAAACCCGAGCCGCTAGGTTCAGTATCGTCTTCCTTAGAGTCAGGGGAGGCTTCTAGATTAGCAAGAACAAACATTTTTTGGTAATGCTCCACAATTAATCTAATCAGGCCAGTATGCAAAATAGGGAATCTTCTAGGGTTTTTCTTGTGGTCATCCAAACTTTTCCTCAAACAACAGAGAAGATAGTAGGGGAAAGAAACCCTTACCTTGTAGCGGAAATGGTTGAGCAGGGCAAAGTGATAACCATAGACCCTGGTGAAACAACCATCCACAGTTATGTACTCCATGATAACCCGTAAAACCTTTTTCCAAAGGGCTTTTATGGTGTCGGCTTCAAAGTCATTGTTAGCTATTTTCACCAATTTCAGTCTTTCTTTCTCTTTTTTTGGAAATCTGATGACAACATCGTCAGAAAAAACCCTGTCCCTAAAATTTTTTTTCCCATCAGTAGACATTCTCATCACTTCAACTATCAAGTTTTCGTTGAGCTCAACTTTCCTACCAAAAAGGGTAAGATCCCCATTATTCCAATTTTTCTCAAAAAGATCTGTAGCCTCCTAATTGGAACCATGGAGCTTCTCCAAGAAAGGAAGTAACCCCTGAATTTTAACTTTATTCCAAGCCTTAACATTTCTTGTGTGCATCTCATAGTTGTCTGCTCAATTCTTTTCCTATCTCCACCCATTTTGGCAGACACAGTGGGACAGACAGAGACGAAATCTTTACTAGAATTGGTCCCGCCAAATCTAAGAACCCACAAAGCGTGCCAAGCCACCTTGCAGACTAAGCAACTGAGCTCGGTCCCATACAATCTAATGATTGTGATGTGATAACTCCATCCTGTCCTCATTAAAGAGATGACATGCCTATTGTCCATGTGATTTATCATAATTCAATAAAGTGCGGACATTAGCACTTAGATCATTAGAATTTAGCCAAGTACTCTAATCATTACTCCTAACCACTTCAGGTGGTGCCCATTGTTATTAGTAACACAAATTACATCACGAAAAAAATAATCTTACCTTAATTTCTTATTCATGCAATTGAAGTTGAAGCAAAAATTTGTCTTTACACTTATTGTTTATTATTGTTGAATTAGTACTATGAGGTGCCTCTCACCTTAATGATGAAAGGTTTAACCCTATTTGATCTCTTACTATACTTTCATGGTATACATTTCTTGAACTTATCAAATTTGTTACTTTAAATATAATGTTTATTGTACTCATGATATGCTACCTCTAGAATTAGGATTTCATATGTAATTAACTTACTAGTTGTTTATTTTCAACTTTGTATGAAAGGGATATTTAATTTGAAAAGGTACTTGTAGTTATAATATTAATAACCCAGGGAATTATAATGTGAATTATGGTTATTAGATTGATTTAAAATAATTGAACGTTGAGCCCTACTGTAATACTAATTGAATCATTATTGGAGATAAAATTATAAATGTTATGTGAGGGTGTGAACTAAATGTTTGAGTGACTTTCAAATGTGATTACTAGGTTATCTAGATATGATGAAATTAAATGACTATATTTTCTTCATTTTAAGAACCATAATTTTCAAAGTTGTTAATGTGGAGTGGTGAGATTTGTGTATTCTAATCTTCAAATTTTTATTTTGGTCATCAATGTGTAGCCCACAAAAGCAATATTGAGGTATGTAAATTTAATTTTTATCATCTAATAAAGTGACTATATATCTTATTTTGATTATTTTTATCATGGTGAAATGATAGTTGAAATAACTAAGAAGATATGCACAAGAGTTAATGGGAGGATGAGAGAAACCAAAACACCTTAGTCAATCTAATTCACATTATGAAGTATTATCCTTGGTTGTGTTAAGGTTGAACATTATACTTTGGTGAGATAAACAAATTGAGTGTTTAAGTCCCACTTGTGTTTTATTGTAAATTTTTTGATTCCATGATATTGTTGAATGCTTAAAGCTAAATCTATTTGGATAAATGCAAGTTATTTGAATTTCATGAAATATTAATACAAATTTGTTGATTTCATGAAGTTGTTGAATGACTAGACTGAGATTATTTTATATCTTAATGATACCTTCCAGAACTATAAAGACTATTTACCCCTTGTGTGTAACAACATTATCACAACAAACACTAAGCAAACCTAGTGCGTCAAGACCTGATATAAATGAGCCTCAGGATTAAGCTAAGTTAGCCTAAGATTTAGGTTTTTTAAGTGCAATATTTCAAGAAAGAAAGGTTATCGTGATGTGTTTGTGAGAATTTTATCTATTTGTTTGTGTGCGACTAACATCTGAATGTTGAAAATGATGTTAGTCACACACCAACACATAGATAGAATTCTCATAGACACACCATAGGAATCTATCTTCTTAAAAGATTGCATCGGGAAATCCTAAATATAAGGATAACTTAGCTTAATCCCAAGGCTCATTTATGTCAACAAGGCTCATTTATTTCAGGTCTTTACACACTAGGTTTGCTCAGAGTTAGTTTTGATGTTGCTATTACAAACTAAAACAAAGAAAATAGGTGTTAGACCTTTTAGGAGGTGGAACACAAACTAGGGTTTAGCGACCTAGACCAATTTTCTTTAAGTTTCATTCAAGGATACCTTAGAGATCTTAATCTAGGGATGTAAAGGGGTTAATATATCTACAATAAGATGTCCTAGGGTGTGATTAAAGGCTAAAAAAGGGGGTTCACCACAAAGAAAGGGATTGGAAACTCCAGAAATGATTGCAATGTGAAAACCTAACTATATGACATAGAGTATGAAACTGAAACATAGAATGACAAACCAAGAATGAATAGAGGTTCACCTAGAAGAAAGATGAGGTCAATAAAAGCTCAAAAACCATGAAATCCTACTATTTGATGCCCAATGGGACTCATATGCTAGTCTAGGTGATTTAGTCCCAGACTAGGGTTTATGTGCCAAAACTGGAATTTGTTAGTAAGTAATCTAAATATCCTTAAATCTAAAAAAAAGAAGTATTGGGAATCATACGCCACAAGTGATGATTTAGTCCCAATATCAAGGTTTGGCTAAAATTATGGTATTCTTTGGTGATCTCCTCTAGCTTCCTTTCAACCAAATATCTAAATCAGAAACCCTGATTTGTAACTTGTAGGTGACTTTTCATGATCTTGCAAATAAGGAGACAACTTTGACAAATTTCTTCAATCTTGCAACTTAGTCTTGAAAGATCCTTCAAACCTAAAAGAGCCTAGATTTGCAATTACACAAGAAGAGGGAGAAAAAAAAAGTGATTGTTAGGGAAAAGGGGTTTTCCTTGGTCAAACCCCATTTACCTAATTTAACCATATGATGAAGCAATGAAACATGAACATGAAACATAAAACATGAATAATGATACCTTGAATGATGTCTTGGAATATAGATCTACAATCTAACATGAATAATGTAGATCTTGATCTTGAATTAGATGTAGAACAATGCTTGATCTTAGATCTTAAATGCTACACCACAACACTAGCTCAACAACATGCTTGATGATTTATTCCTTTGACATGATAATGGATCTTGAATTGCTACAACGAATGATGATGAAATCTACCCTTGAATGCTTTAAAAATGCTCTTGAATGTCCTTGAATGATCTTGTGAACTCTTAGGATGCTTAACTCTTATTTTTTCATTCATATTATGATTACTTAAGTGAGATAATGATTTGTGAACCAAATATTTTTTGACGTGAGTCACTCTTACACTTCTAGGGTTTTGAACCTAAAAGGAGAGAGGTACAAAAATCTTAATGGCTAACTCAAGAACAAACCCTTGATATTCCAATGCAAATGAGATTGAAATATATCAAAGGGGATTATCTTAAAGGTTAAAAATTGATAAAATAAATTAACTACCAATGCAAAACTTAGAAAATGCAAGATGTTTGAAAACACAATGTGATATGCAAAAAGACCTAGAAATGCAAGTAAACTGAAATAGATAACTATAAGATTAAAAGTGTGCACTTGGAAACTAGAGAGAGATAGAATGGATTTTTAGAATCCTAAAAAATTCATTGTTGATGCCAACAGGGACTCATACGCCAAGGTCATCAATGTAGTCATGCTTCGAGAAGACTTTACCCAAACAGGTTTCAGATAATTGTGTACTTAGATCTTCAAAATTCCTATTTGAGCCTAGGTAGTGGGACTCATTTTCCACTAATGGAAAATTAGTCCACCTCTAGATTTTTGGAAATTCAAAATAGGAAACTATAGCTCTCAATTTGCTCTTTTGCTCTTGATTCAGATCCACGTCTAAAGCTATCGTATTCAACCTGTAGGTATTTTCCAAGCTTCTTTTAGGGATTTGAAAACTTTGAATAGCTTTGATAAAATTTTCACAACTTTTCCAATCTTTCTCTTTGACAAATCTACAACCTAGACATGCAAATCATATCTAACGAGAGGGAAAATTTGTTGTAGGGTTAATGAATAGGGGTTTTCCTTGGTCAAACCTCGAGTTGGTAATTAAACCCTTGAAAATGAAATGAAATATGGAAAGAGAATTATGAATGAACAAAATTAATCCTACAACTCACCAAACCCTTGAAGTAGAATTCTGCAAACATGCATGTAATAGGTCCAATGGATGTAGACTTCAAGATGCTCAAAATGCTTAGAATGCTTGAGCAATTGATTGACTAATTGATTGGAAGATTGGGGGTGAAATGAGTAGAAAAACCTTATATTTATACACAATTATGCCATAAGTCTCAAAAATACATCACATGCCGAACTTAATTAATTTTAAATTTTGGGCCTAAGGGGACTCATTTGCCCCTAATGGAAAATGGGTCCCACATAAGGCATTTAAAGTGGGTTTCATAATTTAGATATTTTAAATTATGTTCATCGGGATTATTTTCAAAAATACACTTAAGTAAGGCCTATAAGTGTAAAATGGGGCCAATTAAAGCATAACTTGGAAGGCCCAATTATTAATGACAAGCCTAGAAAAGTGTGAAAGTTTGTTACAACACTTTGAAATAAGGATTGGTAAATGAAAAAAAGAGGTTATTTAGGTAAAATATATTAAAGTGTGAAGGTGTTTTACAACACTTCACAATATTTTTGCAAGGAATCGTAAAATTATTATTTGTTCACAATGTCCCAAGACCAAATATGAACGTGTTAACGACATTACAACATTAAATCAAGGAAAAGATAAGCCAACATCCACAAGAAGGGCCCAAATGAGAGAGAAAATGTCCAAAGATCCATTTTTCTATGCTATATTTAGTCCCCACTTTAGTGAGATGATGAACCTACTTCAAAATCACACTAAAGTAGCCAAATATGCACATCAGGAGGGATTTGAGCACACCCATGTTGGAAAGATAAGACAACAACAATCAAGAGGGGTGATCAAGCCCCTAGGATCAAGAAACCATAGCAAACCAAAAATAAGCACAAAGGAACACACATGAAAATTATGTAAAGAGAAACGACAAGACCATTCATATACTACCAAAGATGAAAGGGAGAAAAGGAAAGAAAAATAGAAGAGAGAATCAAATCAAGCTTCCATCATTTGTCCATCCTAATGTGGATAAGATCTAGGCTATTTGTCAAGAAAAAAATACTCACTTTGAGGTGACAAAACTCATGGTTGTTTGCTAGGTGAGAAGTACTAGAAGATGAGAAACATACACTCATGGTTGATATGCACTCAAACACACCCAAATGGCTATGGGGAAAGTCATGCCTCAGAATGGGCTTCCCACTCAACCATAACAAAGTTATACCTCTTGATAAATTCAATAAGGTGCAACAAAAGAAAATTGCTTTTCGAGCTTCATGAGACAAGAAAAACTTTGTATGCCAAGTGGAGCTCATGAACAAACTCAATGGCTCCACAGGCATGCAAGTTGTGTTATGCAAGGTGGCCATATAAAAAATTCAAAATGTAAAGAATGTTCAAAGAATTTTCGCTTAGTTCATGTGAGGTCTTTAACTTAGGGAACATTGTGTCTAATGTCTCCAAGAGAGGACCAATCAAAGAATAAAAAATTCACAACTTACAGGATGCAGTGTGTTGCATCAAGCCACCAAGAGGAATGTAATATGTTAAGATAGATCATGCTTATGAAGGAAATCACACCCAATGTCATCCACAAAGTGACAAACACATCATATGAAGTAAGAAGGCTACACTAAGAACCAAGAATAGATAAAAAATGCAAAATAATCAATGCCAATGTATGCCTCCACTTTAAAGAAATTGATAAACACCATGTTGTGAGCAATTACTTTAAAGTAGCAAATGGAAAATGCAAACGAGAAGGAAGACATGAGAGCCAACTTGGAAGTCCCTATGCCAAGTCATATGTTTCCGAATAAGGCTACATCACGTGAAGGAAAGGAAAAAGAAAGGGAAGGGGTTGCCCCCAAAATGAAAACACCAAACACACAAGGGATCTATGGATTTGGGGTCAATATGTTCTTTGTTGCAATATTTTGTAAGGATCTCGGAATTGTCATCATCCCCCAAATACACATAGAATTGGAAGAATGACACAAAAAAAGTGAAAACAAGGCAAAACCTTTTGGATCAACATGGAAGAGACATAGGGTGTCTCAACGCCTTGCATCATCCCCAAAATAAAAATACAAGATGAATGAAAAAGAAAAGGAAAAAGAAAAAAGAAAAACTTTTGGGTCAACAAAAAGGAGACATGAATGTTAGAGTAATAAGTTATTATGCTTAATTAATTACATCACATTGATTAATTAATTAAGTCACTTATTCCTCTTTATTACTTAAGCTAAACTTAGGCACATTAATAATTAATTATTAATTATTAAGTGTGCACACTAGGGTTTCATTTAGGGTTTCTTGATCTCCTTCATAAGGATTGATCACATTGTAATAATGGATTCTCTTAATGCATTTTTACTCAGAGGTTTACAGAACATCATTTTTTGGTTCTTCATGTCTTTTGCATGTGACAGGTATTCATTTGCATGCAGGTGATCTTGGATTCTAACATGGTATCAGAGCTCCAGACCTGCAGCTGCCTGTTCGTGATCTGAAGATATGGCCTCTTCGTAAGTTTCGGGTGCAAGGGTTTCCACAGGCATCTTTTCTGCAAGATCTGGGGGTAGCCATCCTTTTGGGACACAATGGGCTCAAACGGACGTCGCCATTGCGTTCGCAGCGTCCCAAAACCCTAGAAACGCCTGTCAAATCGTCGATTTTGGAGCAAGTTGGTCGGGAGGCAAAATTTTTTGTCAGGAAGGCCGTACGGCCTCCCAGCACGCGGATCGAGGCTCGAAAAATTAAAAAAAAGGGCAAAAAGCGTGTTTCTTTGGTTCTGTGCCGCTCACAGTTCAGAAAAGAATCGCCGCCGCCCGGCGGCCACCGGGCGGCCACCGGGCGGCACCAAATCGCCGCGCCGCCACCAGCGCATCCGCCCATCCGCCGCCTCCCTCCAGCCCCCGGTCGGCTCTCTGCAGTTCGCCGTCGGTCCTATGGCGACCAGGAGCTACGCGAAAATCGCCGGCCAGCACTCCGATTTCCGGCAATTTTATCAGCATATTCCGGCTCTAAGGGAATATTCTAGCAGGATTTTACCGGCGGCCGAAATTTTTTTCCGCGGGCGAGGCCGAATTTTTGCGGTGACGGCCAGACGACCGTCAAATTTATGCTCACATTTTGATGACGTCATTATGACATCAGGATGACGTCAGCGGTACGACACCCCTCATATGCCCCCTCCTAACCCTAGTTTGCCCTAAAGAAGCAGTTTTTTTCTTTTGGCCATAACTTGGGCATACGGTATCGAAATCGGGCAAACGAGATATCGCCGGAAAGCTGGTTCCGAGCACTTTCATTTGGTACAGTTTATTTTATAGTATTTTTCTGTTTTTCTGCATTTATTACTGTTTGAAGTCAGATGTACTTTTTATGCTTCCGAGCTCATAACTTTTTGCCACGATCTCCGTTTTTCGCCTCGTTTGAAGCGTCGGAAAGGTATTGAGGAGCTATAGGTTGCTGTCCATGTACTTTTTCTGTATCTGTCCCAAGTTTATCAGTTAGTCCAGATTTGGCCCGATGGGTTGTTTGGCGATTACTTGGATATTTTGGCAGTTGGGAGAGTGCATCTTACATCTTTGCACTTCGTTTTCAGTAATGCATCATTTAATAATCACTTGCTGCTTCATAGATTCCAGAGTTGTTCCAGTTTGGAGTTTTCGAGTGTTCCGTGGCATCGGGTTTTCTGTTGCTTTAATCATGATTCCTTGAGTCAATCAGTGACTCTCATCCGGTTTCAGTAGTATACAGAAGAATATTTCCTTGCTTGCCTATATCAAGTTCCAGTGTTACTCTACAGAGTTCTTCCAGTGCTTCTTTGCAGCATGTAATCTCATTGTAGGGGGGTTTTGTCCCACTGGGTTTTTCCTTCTCTACTCCTTTTTTGTGTTGTATTGGGTTTCTTGCACATCACTTTGTGCCATATTTTGTACTCGCACTGTATTATAAAGTGCCATGGGGGGTTGTGTAGTGCCTTTGTTTTGCCATCACACCTTTGTCCGGTGAGTGTCCCTCCACGACAACAGTGAATCCAGATGATTCCAGTCTCATGTATGTGTGCTTTATTTTGCACACCACTTTTTCAGTTGCAGGTGCTTTCTTGTGCACTTTCAGATGTTCTTGGTTCCTTTTCATGCACTTCATTCTTGCATTTGTAAATGGGTACCTGATCAGGCCTCGTTGCCGGGACCCATCTTTGCTTTCATGCATCCTATTCTAGTGTTTTAGCTTCTTCCTAAGTTCATCTTAAGGGGGGGTGTTAGAGTAATAAGTTATTATGCTTAATTAATTACATCACATTGATTAATTAATTAAGTCACTTATTCCTCTTTATTACTTAAGCTAAACTTAGGCACATTAATAATTAATTATTAATTATTAAGTGTGCACACTAGGGTTTCATTTAGGGTTTCTTGATCTCCTTCATAAGGATTGATCGCATTGTAATAATGGATTCTCTTAATGCATTTTTACTCAGAGGTTTACAGAACATCATTTTTTGGTTCTTCATGTCTTTTGCATGTGACAGGTATTCATTTGCATGCAGGTGATCTTGGATTCTAACAATGAATGTCTCAATGCCTTGCATCATCCCCAAAAGGAAAACACAAGATAAATGAAAAGAAAAAGACAAGCAAAAAAGGTTAAAAAAAAGAAAAAGGCCTTTTGGGTCAACATGAAAGAGACATGAATGTCTCAATGCCTTGCGTCATCCCCAAAAGGAAAACAAAAGAAAAGGAAAAGAAAATGACAAGCGAAAAGGTAAAAGAAAAGGCATTTTGGGTCAACATGAAAGATACATGAATGTCTCAATGCCTTGTGTCATCCCCAAAATGAAAACACAAGAAAAAATAAAAGAAAAAGACAAGTGAAAAAGGTAAAAGAAAAGAAAAAGGCCTTTTGGGTCAACATGAAAGAGACCTTAATGTATCAATGCCTTGTGTCATCCCCAAAAGGAAAAAACATGAAAAAATAAAAGAAAAAGACAAGAAAAAAAGGTAAAAGAAAAGAAAAAGTCCTTTTAGGTCAACATGAAAGAGACATGAACATCTTAATGCCTTGTGTCATCCCCAAAAGGAAGACATAAAACAAAAAGCGAAAGATAAAAAGTGAAAGAGACACACAATATAGAGAAGAATGAAGGTAGAAATAGAGGAATGCCACAAAGAGAGAGAGAGAGAGAGAGAGAGAGAGAGAGAGAGAGAGAGAGAGAGAGAGAGAGAGATTAAAAAAAATATCGTGGGGGATCACATTACACACATGCAATCAGACAAGAGAAAAAGAAAAAGAAAATGAAAAAGACTAGTAAGGCAAATGCAAGTCAATCATTAAGCAAGTCATCCACCTATCAATCTTAGTTTGTATAAGAAGAAGGGGAACAACATAGCTAAGGGATAGTGACAATTGCATTACTAGGACAAGGCTAACAACTTCATGCCCCCACTGAGTACGAGACAAGAATGAGCTGAGGCAGGTGATGGGAAAGGTCATGAAAAAGTGAGAATGGAAGATTCTACAACTATTTCATGACAAGGAGTAGGAGAGTATGCCATGGGATCATTGGATAGCAATTATTACCATCAAAGTGATACTTTCTTAATATTTATTTTAATGTACAACACTCATCACTACTATATGTCCAAGAATGTGATGATATGCACAATGTGGAGCTTTGGCATCTTTAGGATATATCACAAGTTACCTAGTCATAGGTGACCAATATTATGAGTTCTTTGTTTAAAATCATTTGTAATTTTGTTTCACTTTCAGGTGGTGGGTGGAGAGGAAACTTTAGTTTTTGTAACTTGTAAGGCCTTTTTCATTTGCTAGATTCACCCTTCTCTCTAATGTAAGGAGGAGGACCTAAAGTGATCCTATCATCCTTGTTATATTTATTAAGCAAGGGTTTCTCTGTAGGAAGGAGGACATTTAGATCAGGAGGGGAATCAAAGATCACCATGCCATCATCACAAAGCCTCTGATATTCTCTATGAGGTGTGTGCTATTATGAGAGGGATCTTGATATCCTAACCATTTCATGTTTTCATATTTTGAATGTTGATCTAGGAGTTGATAAATTCCATGTTCAATTGTTGTGTCACATTCTTGTTTGCTCAAAATTCTGAAGCCTTTGCCATATGTTTCTTCAAGGTTGATGGGAGTGTTTGTTACTTTTTTATCATTAAATAGTTGAGAGTTTTCTTGTCTATAACAACTAGGTTCACCTTGTGTAGGGAACTTAGGTTCTACTTTTATTTCAAGATGTAAGTAACCAAACATCTTAGGAGGTGGTATTGTAGGAAGGTCTTGTTGTTTCATGGATGGATAAATCGATGCACTAGCTTCAAGGTTGTTAAGGAAATCCTTTAGGAACTTATTCATGTTGTCATAATATTCTCCAATGATGTCAACATCACAAGGAGGACAATTATGAAGAGTTGAAGGAGCATGCGTGAGTTCAATGTCATTAGGATTAGTTCCAAAGGCGCAACTTGACACATCCACTAAGGACTTTAATGGCATCCAAATCTTATTAAAATAGATATTCGTGATGCAAATTTTAGATGGCACAAGATCAATGAAATTAAACTAAATTCAAGAATTTGAATGAAACACCAACTCGCAAAACATAAACAAAAAGGTAACAACAGAAAAAATAAATTCAAAAAATGAGCTGCAGATGATAGAAAATTTGGTGAAAAATATGCAACTGGACTAATTCACCCAGGGTGGCGAATGAGTCTAGGTAATGGATTTTTTAAAAAAATTCAGAATTTTTGAATTGGTTTTTATGGTTTTTGTATTTTCTAATGCAAATGTGATATGGAAATTTAGAATTTTATTGTTTTTTAATGAAATTAAGTGTAATAATTCAAGCTAAATGAACTTTTTACTAATGGAAATTTTAAAACCCTAGAATGCAATGCAATGCAAGCTAAATCTAGGATGTAAATGTTCTCCAAATCAAAAATATGATGCTCTAATTGAAGGCTCACCAAAATGAACCAAAGATTTTTGGATGTCAGTCTCTCTTACACTTCTATGGTTTTGAACCTAAAAGGAGAGAGGTACAAAAATATTAATCACTCACTCAAGAACAAACCCTTGAGATTCCAATGCAAATGAGATTGAAATTTGTCAAAGAGGATTGTCCTAAAGGCTGAAAACTGATAAAATAGATTAACTACCAATGAAAAACTTAGAAAATGCAAGATGTTTGAAAACAAAATGTGATATGAAAAATGACCTAGAAATGCTAGTAAACTAAAACAAAAAACTATGAGATTAAAAGTGTGCACCTGGAAAATGGAGAGAGATGGAATGGAGTTCTAGAATCCTAAAAAAATAATTGTTGATGCCAATTGGGACTCATATGACAGGCTAGGTGACTTAGTCCTGCTTCAGGAAGATTTTGCCAGAACAGGTTTAAGACAACCGGGTACTCAAAACTTGAAAATTCCTATTTAAGCCTAGGCAGTGGGACTCATTCGCCTCTAGTGGAAAATTAGTCCACCTCTGGATTTCTAGAAATTCAAAGTAGGAAACTATAGCCCTCAGTCTACTCTTCTACTCCTAATTCAGATCTGGATCCGAAACTGCCAAATTTGACTTGTAGGTGTTCTCCAATCTTCTCTTAGGGCTTTGAAAACTCTGAATAGCTTTGATAAAATTTTGACAACTTATCACAAAAAACTCTAATCGTACTGAGATTATTTCATATCTTAAGGATACCTTCTGAAACTATAAAGACCATTTAACCCTTGTGTGTAACAACATTATCACAATAAACTCTAAGTGAACCTAGTGTGTCAAGACCTGACATAAATGAGCCTTTGGATTAAGCTAATTTAGCCTAAGATTTAGGTTTTCCTAGTGTAACGTTTCAAGAAAGATAGGTTCTCGTGATGTGTCTGTGAGAATTTTATCTATTTGTTTGTGTGTGACTAACATCTTCTTGTCGACAACGATGTTAGTTACACACCAAAACACAGATGAAATTCTCATAGACACACCATAGGAACCTATCTTTCTTAAAGATTGCATCGAGAAAACCTAAATATAAGGATAACTTAGCTTAATCCAAAATCTCATTTATGCCAGGTCTTTACACACTATGTTCACTCAAAGTTAGTTGTGATAATGCTGTTGCAAACTGAAATGAAAAAAATAGGCGTTCCAGCTTTTGGCAGGTGGAACACAAACTAGGGTTTAGGGAACTACACCAATTTTCTTCAAGCTTCATTCAAGGATACCTCAGAGATCTCAATCTAGGGATGTAAAGGGGGTAAGAGATCTGTAATAAGATGTCCTAGGGTATGATTAAAGGCTAGAAAGGGGGTTCACCACCAAGCAAGGGCTCAGAAAGACAAGAAATGAATGCAATGTGAAACCCTAAGTACATATAACATAGTGTATGAAACTGAAACACAAAATGACAAACTGAGAATGAACAGAGGTGCACCTAGAAGAAATATGAGGTGAAAACAAGCTCAAAAAACCCTAAAATCTTACTATTTGATGCTCAATGAGACTCATATGCAAGTCAAGGTGATTTAGTCCCAAACTAGGGTTTATGTGGAAAAACTAGAATTTGTTGTTAACTAATCTAAATGTCCTTAAATCTAGAAAAAGGTAGTACTGGGACTCATATGCCACAAGTGGAAATTTAGTCCTAGTATTAGGGTTTTGCTAAAATTATGGTATTCTCTGGTGATCTCTTGTAGCTTCCTTCTAGCCAAATCTCTAAGTCAAAATCCCTTATTTATAACCTATAGGGGATTTTCCATGATCTTGCAAATAAGGAGACAACTCTGACAACTTTCTTCAATCTTGCAACTTAGTCTTCAAAGATCCTTCAAACCTAAAAGCACCTGGATCTGCAATTACAGAAGAGGGAGAAAAACTTGGTGATGGTTAGGGAATAGGGGTTTGCCTTGGTCAAACACCATTTAGGTAATTAAACCATATGATGAAGCAATGATACATGAACATGAAACATGAAACATGAATAATGATACCTTGAATGACGTCTTGGAATATAAATATGCAATCTAAGATGAATAATGTAGATCTTGATCTTGAATTAGATGTAGAACATTGCTTAACCTTGGATCTTGAATTCTACACCACAACACTAGCTCAACAACATGCTTGATTCTTTATTCCTTTTGCATGATAATGGATCTTGAATTGTTACAATGAATGATGATGAAATATTCCCTTGAATGCTTTAAAAATACTCTTGAATATCCTTGAATGATCTTGTGAACTCTTAGGATGCTTAACTATTGATTTTTTCATTCATATTATGATTGCTTATGTGAAATAATGATTTGAAACCTTTTTAATATAGGCATTCCATCCAGCTTACCATTATTAGATCCCAAATGTTGACATTCATGAAATTTGAATTCAAAACCTTGATTTCCCACTGAAAACCCTAAAAAGGGGCCAAAGGAGATTCATATTCCCAAGGTGGCTTATAGGTCTCATTTGGGTGGGACTCATATTCCCAAGGTGGTGTATGGGTCCCACCAAGTATTTTTAGGTGTTAGCACTCCCAAATTTTGTAAATTTGAAGTGCCCATTTCAAAAAATTTGCCTCTACACCCTCACAAGTGCAACTGAGGAGTTTATTAAAGTGACTCACTTTAGAGGGTCATATTTTGAAGCCAACTGATTTTCATGCAAAACCCATTTGCAAACCAACTCATGTGACCTATGTGAGGAGGCATGTCAATTTTCAGCTTCTCATGATAAGTTTTGTTAGTGTTTTCAAAGGATAAGCTAGAGGGTTTTGGCACTTTCTTGTTGTTTGCAAACTTTTAGTTTTTTGTAAAGTAGCCTCCCATTTGAGCTTGTATTTTGCAACTAGTTGATCATCATGCCAAAATGATTGCTGTTCTACATTCTCAATACCAAAACGAGCTTGCAAGTTTGGTTTTAGAGCTTCATGAGTTGATTTACTATTTTTAACAAATCAAAACCAAATGCAATTTTTCCTATTTTGCATCTACGTACATTTCTGACAACCTTTCAGAGAGATCGAATTTGACCTTCAATATCTTTTTCTCAACGATGATTCAAGAAAATTCCTTTTGCACACATTTCCTCTACACCAAAATGAGCTAGTGTGTCTACTACCAGCTCGCTAGGAGTTGATTTGGTATTTTTGTGACGAGGTGATTTCATCAGTTTTAACTGATTCAGAACAACTGCAATTTCAAAAAAGTTCAACTGAGCAACTTTGAGGTTGAATAACCTTTACCTCATGAGTCCTTTTTCCCAACCATCTGTTGCATTCAATTCTTGAGTCAGATGTCTACATGCCTACAAATTTTCATGGTTTCACGAGGTCATTTCCCTAGTTTTCAGAGGCGATTTCGGAGACAACTTGTCTAGTTTTTCCCATTTTCAAATGTGCCAGAAAATAAATTTCAATGGCAACCCATTTCATCTTTTCATCTCTGAAGCATTCAAATGCCAGGTAACTAGGTTTGATCAGTTTGAGCATAAAATTTGTTTGAAAATCAAATTTTCTTTAGCTGGGTCCACATGGGACCCATCATGCTTTATACATGTGAAAGTGATAATGTTGATGCATTTTTCCTAGTGTTATTTATCTTTTCTTTCCTTCAAATTATATTAATGGGGTATTCCAAATAATCACTAGACTGAGATTGTTCTCTGGTTGGGTTATAGAAGCATGATGTGATGAAGAGTGGTGCCTCACTTGACTTCACAATGAGACAAAGTCACAACACTATTCAGCTTTGTGGGATTGTTTAAGGAGCCACATGATAATGAAAAGACAAATCAACTATACAAGTAACCTAGGGCTTATAGTATTTGATTATAAGTCATCAGTTTGCAATGTACCCCATTGTAATTTAGCACCTCTCAGATGTCATTAACGAGCCAAGCTCAAATATCTCATCCAAGGAGGATTGCACCCGACTCATGTCCAAGTGTGATTTGATGAAAATCCTTTAGAATATTTAAAGAAAATTAGTGAGAAGAGGGAAGCATATTGTAGGTATGTAGGCACCATCAAATGCTAAAGAAGGCTCAGACTCTATTTTGGAGAAATTTTGGCATAGTGAATATAATGAAAAGTCTCTATAAAATTTCAAACAAGACTCTGGAGAGGCTCGAATCTTGTGTTACATAATATCTTAACAAATGTAATTGAAAGGGAATACCCCACTTGCAGATATGCACCAATTTATGTGTTTCCAAGGCCTTCAAAATTTGTAGGTCGCACACCAAAAGAAAGGGGTCAACAAAGAACATTTGTTGCAGACTTACTACACCTGACACATATTCAAAATGCTAAAGAAAATATGGGAAGGGGTGCACATTGAGTGGCTTTAAGGTTGCAAAATGGAGCATAATGCATAATGAATTGGGTGAAAAGCTTTAGAGACTTCAAAGTAAAGGCCACTAAGCATCAAAGGCTCGATGGAGCAGAATGGAAACCAAGAAGTGTTTAAATTTCAGGAGGCATCCTCTATACATGGCGCCACCACAAATCAGCCAACAGAGGGCACGTGGAAATCTATCAAGGAATAAAGGATAAAGGACCCCAACACTAGTAGCCCATACGCAAAATCTAGTTGTTGAAAAGTCAAAAGAAACTTCAACAGGTTGCGCTAGAGGAGAATGGAGGCTCGAACCATGAGATATAATTACAACACTATTTGATCTTGTTTATGTTGTGCAACATGGGGAGAGGAGAAGGATATTCACGATGGAATGTTGAAGAAGCCTCAGAGACTATTGAACAAATGAAATTACTTAATGAACTTAGCAAAATGGGATGCCATTATTGAGGGCAGTGCACTTAGGAGTAGAGGAGTGAAACGAGATGTAGAGGAGTGAACAAGCAAATGCATGAGATTGATTAGGTCAAAACATTGGTGAATGGATGATCACCAACAAAGAGATGAGTGAAATATGTATCCAAATCATGACTGTCACCCGCGGCCGGGCTTAACCAGCACACTCTAAGCCTGGAATGCTTAGGTGGCCGGGCCCACATCTTAACCCAGCCTATCTTTACCGGAGCACGCACTTAACCGCACCTTGTCAAATCTCCGTTAATACTGCATTTCCGTTCCCGTTCTGTATCCGTTCTGTAGCTGTTCGCATCACGGTTTGCTTCATCATTGGACCGGGCGATTATTAATCCCACATTCATTTCTTGACATGAATTCAGGTGAGCGTGCTTTATATTAAGAAGATTGGTTGACCTTTTAAAACCTAATATTTTTATTAAAAGATATATATCTTATTTATAATATTTTAATAAATATAAAATATATTTTAAGTAATGTTACTATATTTAATTACTTATGTTTTTAATGAAAAAAGTTGTTTATTATATTTTATTTAAATAAAATAATTAATGTTTTATACCAAGTTTGATGTTAAAATTAAATAAATTAAATGTGAAGTTTATCTTTAATTTAATGATACAAATATGTTAGGTGAGATGTAGATGTTGATTATTTGAAGTGTTTAGGAGATCTTAAATTTGATTCTACAACTATTCTCAATGAAATGATTTCTTATTGTTTCATGAATTAGAATTTTGGTTCAAATAGAGGAAAATAAAAAGGTAGTGGTGGATAAAAGGTACTAAGAAAATATTCTTTCAAAAAGCAAATTATAATGACAAATATTTCTACACATAAGATCTAGTTCTTTTTCACATAAGAATATTTATAACTGATTGAAAGACAAAAATTATAAAAGATTTCATAGAATTGGTAATTGTTAAACGTCGCAATTGAATAGTGATTTAGTACTTAAACATTTGAATGATAAGTTTTTATTAATGTAGGGAATTAGATATTTATATTTTAACAATTTTATACTTTTTTATTAGAAAAGATTATGTACAAATATAAATCCTAATACATTTTATTTTTAATTTTGTTTTACTGTATACAACTTTCTTTTGTTTTGACTATAATTGACTTGACTTATTAATGCAGGGAATGCCATATTTTTATTTATAATTATATGTTTAAGAATTTTAAACCGTTATGATAAGAAAAGATTGAAGTGTAATATATTGGAATGCATAGTTTATTTTTAGTTCATGTTTTCCTTGTATGTAACTTTTTTTCATTTTTGGTAGTATGATTGTCTTTTCTCTATTGGATGTTTTTTATTTATATATTAGTATGTTTAACTTTCTCAAATTTTTGTAAAACTTTTATTTTTATTAAATATTTATATATATATTTATGATTTCATGTATTGTAGCATGTAAGATTTGATTCCTTAATGTCACATATAAATATGTTTAGCTTTCTCAAATTTGTGCAAAGCTTATTATATTTTATAAAATTTGTTATTTGCAATTATGAGTTCAAACCATAATTACAAATAACAAATTTTATATAAAAAAAAGCTTTGCACATTTTTTTTGAATTGATTATATATCATCAAAGAAAAATTAGGTTGCATAGTACATATTGCACTCAAAAAGAGCATAACAAGTTTAGGAGACCATAGGCCAACATAGATATGAAAAAATGTTACATATATGAATAACTTTTAGTGCTCAAAGCCATAACAACCTAGATATTACAACTTTCACCATATACATCCATATCATAAAACCCAATGGGTAGATTGATCTTTAATATGTTGTCATTGTTTCTAACCACCTCTAGCTTGCAATCACCCTTAGTAATTATCTGATTTTCATTGAGACCCATGTCTTCAAGGAGCATATCATATTTATAGTTTTTATAACTTTCCTAAAATTCCAAGTGGTTCTTCATTCCATCCCTAGCATAGGGCCAATATTTGGTTGTCTTTACCTCAAATCTCAAGAGATTGACTTGTCTTGTGTCCAAAATATTCCATAAATTCTCTTTAGTCACCTCCAATGTTAGAGTAAATTGTAGGGAAATAGAAAAAGGTACCCTCATTTCTTGCTTTTTTAGAAAAAAATGAAGAATATTAGTAGTTAAATCAATCAAAAAATATTAAATATCTACTCACACCTTTAACATAACCAAATAAAAATTATTGCCATGAAAAGTTATTCTTGCTATCCTACCAATCCAAATCAACAAAAAATAAAAGCCAAATTTCTTTAGCAAAGAAATGGTCAAAGAAAATATGGTTCACAATTTCAAGAATTTCATAAATAGAGTGTAGGTTATTAATAGGTTGGACATGCCTTAGATTGATAGGTATCTTTTTTAACAAGAGTATCCATTTAAAATAGGCTTTCTTTGGCTCAATCACATTGGACCAAGAGTTTTTACGAATCATAAATCATTTCTCATTACTAAAGTTCAAATACCAAAAATTGTTAAGATGTAGGTGATAACCTATAAAGAATTTAAGAGGGAGTTGTAGATCTTTTGGAGTTCACCTTATAGAGTGCGGTTCTATTGCACCACTTCAAGTTGTCATAAATTTTAGGTTCAAAACTTATTTGGGAAAGAAATTGAATGTTCTCACAGGCTTTTCTTAAGATTGTATTTCCTCTTAGAAGTGGTAAACCATTCTCAGTACTAAGAGAAGCCCAAGACTTGGTCTATTTATTATTCATTATGTTAAAAAATTCTTTGATCCCTTTACTATCCTAGCTATTGGAAAAGCAATCTTGTTAGAGATCCATGGGATTCTTCTTCCATTGAAGATTCCACCACACTAACATGAAGCTACAAATTTTTTTCTCTTCCTTATTATGGGCCTACTTTCCTTTGATCTTAACTTATTTAGGGACTACCGTTTGAATTTCATTGCCCACTAAAAAATTTTAGGTCTCTTTACCAATTAAACATTTAACAATTCATTTAGCAACAAGCAAAATTATTTGCAATCTCAAGTATTTCAGTCCAAGGCCACCATTGTCTTTATCTAAACAACACCAATCATACTTGATAGTAGATTTTTGTCTCTTTCATTTCCCATCAGACCAAATGAACAAGTCCTAATTCTCTTTTTAATTTCATTCACTTGATAGTCCATATTGTTATCTTGAGCAAATAAAATATTTTTATAGAAATATTGAAAGTCATTTATAACCCAAGAAAGATAATTTATGTTGATTATCCACCCAAATTGATCCAATGCCTTCCCTGGCCTTTTTCTCCTTTATATAATTAAAGAAGAAATTAGAACCTTTATCTCCATTTTTGAGCCAATTTATTTTAGCCCTAACTTTTAAATCATGAATCTTCTTAATTTACAATTTTCTCAAATTATGCTTTAATCTCACCAACTCCTCATTCAAGGACTCATGCAATTGAGTTTCAATAAAGAGAAAATCTTATTGAAGAAATTCTTAGATCTCCTTCCATCAAAGGCTCTTTTTTTCCCACAATTGGAATAGGGACCTTGAGTTGCTAACATTGGTACCATGTTTGTCAAAAGTAGATTTTTTTTTAGCAAGATCTTATCAATTTAAATTTTTAGCAAATATTAACATCTTATATTAAAAATAATTTAAATATTGTAACACATTCATTAGATCGCCCTTTGGTTATTAATAATTTAGAGATATTATGTATTAATAATGGTGGATCGAAAGGTTTAACAAATATTTGTCATTTAGAAAATCCTATGAAATCTAGGTTGAGTAAGTGACTAGATAGGGACTCTTTTGCATTGAAAGACTTGTGTAATATTATATAAGAAAATCAGGGGAAAACAATGAACTAAATAATGATCTCTGTATAATGAGAAAAGAAGAATCTATCTAGAATTTATTAGTATGAGATATAGATGAAATATTAAAAATTGATATAAATACACAACTAAACAAAAAAATCCCCATATTTACTTTAAATGTTTGATAGATGTTATTCATTGCATGTTTTTTCAATTTTGCATATTTTTGGTGGAGTTATAATTATTGGAAGGAGAATGTAATTGCGAACTATATATTTTAAGAATATATATCTTTTAGTATTTAAAAATAAAAATAATTTCCTCGGTGATATCTTGTTTACTTTGACATGCATCATTATAGAAGTTCACATGCACATCAAAGTCAGAGACAAATTTAATGATATATATATATCCATGCCCTTTTCCATTACTATTTTTGGCACACTTTGACTAGATTTTCCTATGTGCAATAACAAGTCTATAAGTGGCATATTCCTGTGTGAATTCATCTCATGATATTATTGGAGGATCAACATTCCTACACCCATTCTACCACTAGAGACCTAGTACCTTTACCTTGACCTTTGCATGATCATGCCCTTGGATGACACATTGGGATATGCATATGTACTTCCATGGGTGTTTCTTAACCATTAAGAGCCAAATCACCATTTTTTGTTTTTCAATGTCAAGGGTGACCTTAGTTTGTTGATGTTATCTCTAGAATCCATCTAATTTCATGCTCTCACTCGAGATGTTTTACTTGATTATCAAATGACGCATTTATTACAATTACTACTTTAAATCACTCATATGCTTACATGCTTATCTTTATATTACATTTAATTTTGTTGTCCTATTTTTTTCTCATTTAATTCCTTGGGTCCAAAAAATGCATTCAATTGTTTGGGGAATATTTTATCCCTAACACTCTTATGCTAAGATTGCAAGCAATTTTTAGATACCTACATAGAGACTCATCACCATGTTAAGACAAAGAATTACTATGTACCACAACATGAAAGTGTGTAATATGCCATTTCATCCCATGGCTAGTGTATTAGGTGAATCATTACCACTTTCTATACAAGCATAATTCTTAACCCTATTTCCTCACCTTCTCCTTCTTATGATTGTTGATAGTAAAACTTAGCTTGCAATTATTTTTATTTTTATTACTTGTATGATAGAAGGGAGAGTCCAAGCATATTTTTTTTCTCTATTACATTAGATTTATTCATCATCAAGCTTATAACTAAACATCCTATCTATTTTATAATTAATTTTTTAACTAACATTCAATTATAAATTACATATTTTTACAAGTATCTTTTATTAATATAAATTAATTATTGTTTATATATAAAGATTTATTTGATTATCTTAAATTATACTTGGTTTATGTTTCTTTTCCTTTATCTATAATTATCATTATTTTCTAATTTATATATTTTTACAAGTATATTTTATTAATCTAAATTAATTATTGTTTATATATAAAGATTTATTTGATTATCTTAAATTATACTTGATTTATGTTTGTTTTCCTTTATCTATAATTATCATTATTTTCTAATTTATATATTTTTACAAGTATCTTTTATTAATCTAAATTAATTATTGTTTATATATAAAGATTTATTTGATTATCTTAAATTATACTTGGTTTATGTTTGTTTTCCTTTATCTATAATTATCATTATTTTCATCCTTTCATCCTGACCTCAAATTCTTCATATTTGAAATTTAGATCATTATTAACTAAACATCTCTTTTATAAAATTTACTTATTTTTAAATAAAACATAATAAACAACATTTTTTCTTCATTAAAATTAAAAATTAAATATAATAACATTATTAAATATATATTTTATAATCATTAAGATACTAAATATAAATAATATTCATTAAAAAAGGGTTTATAATCATTAAAATCTTAAATATAAATAATATTTATTAGAAAACATTAAAATTATAAATATAATTATTTAATTGTAATTTAAAGATGTAAATCTTTTAATGAAAATATTATTACTTAACATATGCGAATATAATGAACGGAAAGAACATTTATATTTTCTACCGATTACATATAGACTCACTCTTCTAAATATAAAAGTTACTTACCCCAATCTGTGTCGTGGAATGCATGTGGGACTAAAACGGTCTAACGACGAAACAAATCTGTGATGCCAGGCCACGTTGAAACATAGCGAATGGCTTAAAAACAATGCCTATACATTTCCGTCAATGCATCCTTCCGCCAATTTGAACGAGTGTCTGTTGTTTTGGCTGCATAAAACAAATGTGAATGGTGGAAATGGCAAACGCAAACAGCATGGGAACAAGAACAGGAACGGGAAATGTAAATTGCATATGGCGGAAAAAGAGATTTGAAAAAGTTAAAAGGTTAAGAAAGGCTACGGAAATAGAAAGGTTGGGTTAAAAGGGCCCCACATGGGTCCGGCCACCTAAGCATTCAAAAGCTTAGAGTGTGCCGGTTAAGCCGCCCCGAAGTCACCTACTCTAATATTTAACATAGAAATCTGACAATACGTATTCTCCCCATTCTTTTAGTATCGTTGACAGTTTTTGTGTTCTCTCTATTGTTGAATAGTGTGGAATTGTAAAAACCCTATCGGATTAATAAATAGATTAACCTAAAGTGCCGGAAAATTGCCAAAAGAGGAAAATTTATTACATCGTATGTATTCAAATTAGTTATTTTGGAGTTGGACATTGACTGATATAGTCGATAAATTATATTTTCTCCTTCAAGAAATCTCGTATATAATTGTGTTATTCTTTACAATATTTAAAGTTATAAATGTTATAATTTTGTTATTTTTTTCAATATATTATATTAATGTAGGATATTAATCTAAAATTTCTTAATAAATTATAAATCATATTGTATTAAAAATAAAATAAAGAATTTTATTAAATAAGGATTCATGTTTATAGTTTATTATATTAT
Organism: Sequoia sempervirens; assembly: GCA_007258455.2. Classification (NCBI taxonomy): domain Eukaryota; kingdom Viridiplantae; phylum Streptophyta; class Pinopsida; order Cupressales; family Cupressaceae; genus Sequoia; species Sequoia sempervirens. The sequence continues at coordinate 108,275,642 of VDFB02072274.1, read as the reverse complement.
GGATCAACATTGACTCTTTAGTTTATCTTACAATTATTATGTGAGAATAAAAATATATAAATGAGATAATGGACTGTAAATTATGTACACATGGTGTTGTAATTTTGAAGGATAAATTTAGTGTAGAAGACAGATTCACATAGCCTTCATGAAGGAAGGAGAGAATTGAGATTTGATCTTGTGGATACTAAAAAAGATTAAATCCAAAAGATGTGTTGGTCTAGATCATTAAACTAAGGCAATATTTTTATTGAAATCCATACAACACCATGAACATATGAAGTCTACCACCATGAAGTTGGATGAGAATGCAAACGACAATCAATGAATGCAAGATAAATGCAAAGGACAACCAATGAATGCAAGATAAATGCAATGAACACAAGATAAATGATATGCTTTAATTCCAATTCTTATGTCTACAAATGCACTTGAAATGAAACAAAATTAAGCTAGATCTAATGAAATGAATGAAACAAAACCTCAACAAACTAAAATAGAGATCTGATAACAACAAATAGAAGCAAAAAAATGAAGTTTAAAATGTTGTAAAATTTAGATTCAAACTTGAATTGGGACTAAATTGCCCAGGTGGGCGAATCAGTCCTCGTTAAGGTTTTTGGAAGGTTCAAATACTAAAAAATAGAGAGCACATAATTCTAAAAAAAATAGAAAAATCACCTGTACATGGACTAAATCGCCCAGGTGGGCGAATGAGTCCCAAATTAGGGTTTTTAAACAAAATTCATCATAGTCTAAGTTGTTGTTAAGGTTTCTAGGTTGTATGCTCAAATGATTGTGTGCAAGTATAGTTTTCTAATGAAATTCAATGATGCAAGATGTAAAAATGCAACCTATATGCACTTTTCACTAATGCAAGGTTTAAAAGCCCTAAATGCAATTTCAACCAATGCACATCTAATGCAAAGTTAATGTAATCTAGAACTAGGACTACAATGTTCTCTAAATCATAAATTCAAGGGTCCAAAGGTCAGGTTCAACAAAATGAACCAAAGTAAATAAGGTGCCCAACTTTTGGGAAATGGAACTTGGGGACCTAATTTGCACTTTAGTTCATTAGGAAACAAAAATCTCTCAACCAAGTTACTCAATTGAGAGAAGGACTAGGGAGTTTATTTGTGTGATTAAATGGGGGTTCACCATTAAAATGAAGTTTCAAAGGAGAAATACAAACGTTCATGAACACAAACCTAGAAACTTGAAAGCATTAAATCATATTGACAAAATAGAATGAAACAAAAGGGTACCTAGAAGAATGATGGAATCCAAGTGAGGACAGCAACAATAAAATTCTTCTTTTTGAAGTGTACTAGGACTCATACACCAGGTAGGGTGATTTAGTACTGCTACACGAATCTAGACAGTGCAATCTTCCAATAAATTTTAAGGATCTACAAAAACATGCCAAAATAGGTTGTACTATGACTCATATGCCTAGAGGGGCGATTTAATCCTAGTATTAGTGTTTGACTACCATTTTTGTAGCCTCTAGTGATCTTTTGTAGCTTTATTCTTATCTGATCTTCAAGTCTAAAAGATTGAATTTTGGTCTGTAGGTGAGTTTTTCGTGAAGATGGCAACTTCTTGAAAACTTTGACAACTTTTGCAACTTTATTTTAAAAGGATCCTCAAGCTCCAATTCACCTAGATCAGCAATCACATGTCAAGAGGGAAAAATGTTATTGTGTTAGGGAATAGGGGTTTACATTGGTCAAACCCCATTTTGGTAATTAAACCTTGAAATGAAATAAAATATTATGAAGGAATGATGATTGAACAAATGCATTGTTACAAATCACCAAACCCTTGAAATAAAGGTTGCACATTTGTATGAAATGACTCCAATGGATGCGGATCTTGATTCTTAATCTTGATATGAGATAATTTCTTTGAATGATTTCTTGAATCATGAAAACCTACATCATAAATTTTAGCTCACAAAGACACATGATGCATGATGACTTTGACATGATGCTTGAATCTTTAATGCTACTCCAAATGCTTGATGATTTTCTCTTGAATGCTCTTGATCATTAATTTTCTATAATTCTTGAGTACTTTAAAACTTACATCTTGTTAGGAGAAATTATGTGAAATAACCTTGTATTTATAGTTGTTTATGCCTAATTTCTTGAAATTACAACACTACAAGCTGACATCAGATCTAGGATAATTAAATCTTGCCAAGAATTTGATTTAAAATAGGTCCAAGTTAAAACGGAACTAATACACTAGTTGGAGCATATGAGTCCTAGTGGCTTAAACCTCGGACACAAACTCTAAGAAGTGCTATGTTCAATAAAACATTTAAAATTAGGTCCCGAGACCTAGGAGGGACCCATACACCTAAGGTGGAGTATGAGTCCCAGATCCCTAGATTTGAAACATATAACATAAAAAATTAGATTATGATTTTCCATTTGTTAAGTATTAGAATTATCCTCATAAAAAGGCATTAAATAAGGCTTTTGGATGCAAAATAGGACAAAATAAGGCATAAAGAAGCCAAGTTTTAACAGGGAGGGCCCAAACAAGTGTGAAAATGTAAAGGGATACATTTTTCCACACTACAATTCACTCAAAAAATCACAATTCTAAATCATTCATGCCAAAATAATGAATAGTTTAAACGGTCTTCTTCACTTTAAATTTTAGATTTATATTGAATTCTTTAATTCTCATCTCTCATTTTAAGGTCCATCCACTTGTCACCTCCACAATTAATCTTATACAAACAATAAGAAAATTTCTCACACACATGTGAGAAATCCCCATGAGACCATTTCTTCCTCAATTTTATCCCTCAAATGTCTGAGCATGGGAAGTTGAAGTGATTCCCTTCTTAAGATCAATCCTTATGTCTAACTTCTTCATGCTTTACTTTTAAATTTGACCACATGGTAAAAAATAGTCACATTGTATATGGTGGTAGAAAATAAATCAAGATTCAAATTTTGTGTACTTTATGACTCTCAAATGAGTCCTAACCCATAGTCCTATGATGTAGAACCATTGGGAACATATTATAAATTGAAAATGAAACATTAAAATAATTTAAACATGAATAAACAATGACTACACATTTGACATCCAAGTGTTACATTTCATCCTTTGACTCACCCAAAAATCACATAGACATGGACCTTACAACATAGCATCATACTTCACAACTCTAAGAAATATTTCACATTAGATTTAAATTTTCCACAACTCAATATATAAATTTAAAAATAAAAGATATCCTCTGCAAGTAGAATGGGTTTTCTTAGCTAGATTAACACAATAAGTTGCCATGCCATCTCCCCAATCCCATTGGTCATGAATATTGGCTTGCGCCCACAAAAGGATATGAAAATCACAGTAAAACCTTTCCTGGGAATTGGACATTCCAACAGGTGACTTATATCTTCCTATGGATGTTTATTTTACTTGTCAAACCAGGGGACGTAGACTTTAAATGGTGCGGAAAAATCTATGCACTAGGAACTAGTTTTGGTCAAATCTTAGCAGAAATAATACTGGAAAGAAATTCTATCTAAGCCACATAACAGTAATGCAAAATTCTTTAACTCAACTATGATAGAAACCATAACAACTATGACTGAAACACAAACTATGAACCGGCCTTATGTTGCAGGAACAGTCACAGGGATGGACTCTCTATGCTGCAGGAGCACTATAAGACTGAGTTTGTATGAAAACTTCAAAGATGAAAGCTAACTGAAGATCAACAGAAAAGAACAACTAACTAGCTAGCTATAGATACTTACTAAGTGGGCCCCCTTAGCAAGCATCTAATGATTACGCAGATGCTAAACTCAAAACTTCATCGAATTTTATTTATGAAAATAGAATGGTATACATTGCTTTATAGAATGGTATACTATGCTTCTAACTTTTTCTAACTATCCCCCCTTCTATCCCCCTCGTGCAGGAGGAGAAATTTATTTATAAATGGGAGAGCAACTAACTAACCCTATCAAAGAAAGACGTGGAAGTAAAGTATATCCCCGAATCAAGGAACATACTTCATAATGAATTTATGCGTTCAACCCAATTTGGAGAAAATCTAGCGCTCCACTCTTTCCAGATTGACTGTCATTAAAATTCTTTCCCATGGTTTCGGTCAAAGAGTCTTCACCGGAGCTTCCATGAAGTCATGCAGGAAATGGACTTTACTGCAAGGCCGAGATCGGCTGCGCTTGACTCGATCATTCTTCAACAACCTGTGAAACAAAAGGTAAAAAATGCGAAAGAAAAGGTGTATGGCACATACACAATATCTATTCCTTAATCACACATTTTAAATCTACTTCATCATTCAAAAACTGTATACGATATACCAATCATTTTTAGGGAGTCAACGGGGCAATAAAAGTAATCAAGTCAACACAATGAGCTGCAGGAATATGAAAGTATCTTGCTATAGGATATTCCCATAAAAGGTTTCAACAGTCATGAAATAACAAAAGTAAAGACATTAAAAGTTTATTATAACATTCAAATTATGAGCATTTTTTAAGCTCATCACTGCCCCCTACTGAGCCCAATGCTGGTCCTCCAGCATTAACTTTCCTGGCGGTTTCTCTGAAGTCTGTGGTTGCTGCATGACTCTGGAATGGATTTCCAAACTTATAATAAAATCCTCTGAAATCCTAGCACGTTTCATACCTTCGGTCTTCTAATTCATTGTTAAGATTTGTAGCCTGGTGAGGATAGAGGGGCCACATTAGCACAGGGGGTCTGAATGTCAGTGGCAGCCACAGTTCAAATCTTGTTTGAAGTCCCAATTGAATATATCTGCTGGTTCATTTGAGAGCTGCTGTGAAATTTAAGGGACCATGTGGTCCTGACTTTCTTAACCCAACAGTTAATCTCTCCCATGTTTTCTCACTTATGGTATATGCTAGTTTCCAAAATGAATATTGTTGTGCCTGGAATTCATCATAGACTTGTTTTTTGATGTCAAATATTTTCTCTCTGGCTGAAACATTAGTAACACCATATGTCAGAGCAAACCAATCTTTCAACATTGCATGGGGGTTTGAACTTTGAGAGCGTAATGGAACATGCTCTTTTTTCTCAGCTTCCTCATAGGTTTCCCACTGCCTGCCATAATTCGCCTCATTTGCTACCCATGACATAAATGCTCTTAGATGAATATCACCAATTTATAGTAGAGGATTCCATTATGTTTCAAATGGTATTAAAAAGCCATGCAAATAGAATTCACACAGAGAATTCCTTAACCAGTTAGGGGCTGCTTGGTATGCTTCATAAAATTCTTTGGCAGTGTGAATTATAGGGTCTTGGTTTCTGGAAATTCTCATCAATTGAAACCATAAAAACTGTTCTTTAAGGCACAGAGCATAAACTCTAGGTGGTTGTCTGCATTCCATAATTTGACCAGTTACTTTTAACATTTCGTCCATTTTTGCTTTCAACTCAGCAATTTCTTATTTCTGACTTTTAATTTTCTTTTTCAATTTCTTCTTTTCTACGTCCCATAGACTTTGTTGCATATCAGTCTGGGCTATGTGTCAGAAAGTCAGGGTTTGCAATGTAACTGCTTCCCAATTAGCTTTAACATATTCCAGAAACTCAATTAAAAACGTCTTCCTATACACAACAATGGCTTTACAAATTACAGGGTGAAATACAACTTCACTAGGCACATTCAATTGTTCAATCTGTTCTTGCTCTTGCTGTAGGATAAATTCTTCTTATTGTTGTGGTGGAGAAGTCTGTGCTTCCTCCAAAAATTGCATAGCAGTCGTAGCCAAATCATCAAGATTTGGTAACCCTTGCTCATTGTGCCCTATTTCTTTTGTCTCAACTTGTTCCTCTTCTGGAACGAACGAACTCCGAGTAGGATTCTCAGACTCATTCTGAGAAACATTAAATTCAGATTCAACAGACCCTTCAGAAATTACAATCACCTCAAGTTGCGGTGAAGCAGGGGAGGTCTTAGATTGTTTCTTTGTGGAAACCCTTCTTGGCACAGATGCGGCTGTAGGAGGTGTTCCGGTAGCTTTTCTTTTTCTTATTTGTTCAGAGGGCTCTGCCCTACCAGAGGATAACGGTGAACTGGTAATAGCAACAGGTGTTGCTGTAGGAGAAATGACTGCAGGGGAAGGTGCTGCAGGAGAGGAGCATTGTCTTTTCTAAAAATGAGGGTCAGATTCAGGGGACCCTTCTGCCTTTGTTTTTCCTTTCTCTCTCCTAGTGGCAGACCTAGTTTGTACCCTAGTAGAGGATTCGGGTGCAAAAGCTGCAGGACTAGGTACTACAGGAGTAGATGACCCTTGCCCTGTTCCACTAGTAGATGCAATTTCTTTCTTCTTTTTTTGAGGCCGTGGGGTAAGTACCCTAGGAGGTTGTGGTATTTGTAGACTCTTTCGGGCAACAAATTGTTGCCAGGAGAGAGGTGAGACATCTCTCAAAGAGCGCTCAATCAATAATTTAATAAAGCCATGATGAGTGACAGAATTGTCTTTCCCTTGTTGAGTTCTGTAGGAACTTTGTTTTAAAAACTTTAACAAGAAATTCAGAACATTCACAACTAACCCATGCCTCATATGGCTTAATAATTTAAAATGATGAGAATGCAGGTAGGAAAAATGGCCTTCATAGGTTAAATACCTCATTATATAAGTGGCATACTCTGAACATGGAAGAGGCAGCGACACACGCTTGCATCCCTGCTTAGAGACTTTCAGAGGTCCATCAGTAGGCATTGAAAACTCATCCCTTGCAGCTGCCGCATCTGAAGAAAAGTTTTCTCTAACGGCTGGGAGCTCGGTTACTTCAGCAATTTTGTCTTCGGTTGCAACAACTGTTAGACCCTATACGGTGGCTTCCCCTTCAGAAAGTGTTCTAAAAAATTCTCCAATAGCCTCCTCATCAAAATCATTTAAGCTCAAGAAATAATTTAACCATCCACAGAGGCTGAATGCGTGGACTGTCTGCGGATTTTGCAGTAACAATTCATGAGCTACAGGCTCATGTCGCACCAACTGACCACCCATATTTGCAATTTTTTTTTAGCTGAACTCAATTCCTTGCTGAAGATTCAAATTCTTTATTTCCCTTTCTGCTCTGGTTTTTCTTCTGTCATGCCGTCACATTTCTTTCTTTTTCCAAAAATGAGCTTTTTGAATAAGCAGTCTTAATCGTAGTTTACAAGAAAAACATGCATTAAAGAAGGACATGCAATCACATTTGGAAAGTACTAGAAAAGCATTAAAGAAAGGTTATTTGTGCAGTTATGGCAGCGACGAAAAGATAGGTTTTAAAAGATGGATTACCCCGCCCCCTACTTAAAGTATGACATCTGTCCTCACATGTACTAAAGAACAGGTAGAGATTCAGGTAATAATGACTGGTACATGCATAGCAGTAAATAAATAGAATGAAATAAATCAAATATGCGATAAGAAAAGATATGGTGTACCTTTGATGATTGCACGTACGTGTGAAGAAAGATGATGGCATTGCATGAATTGACAAGTGGGAAAGATATCTTAATTAAGGTTGATGCTGACGGATGAAGTGGATAGGTGATGTGGGCGGATGAAATGTACGAATGAAATGGATGGATGGGATGGATGGATGGAAGATAAAGAATTGAGATGGGGGCGATAAATGAAAATAGAGAAAAAAAAAGGGCTTCCTTAAAAAGAAAATCTTTATTATGGGCATGCTTTTTGAAAATTACGGCAACGCTGCAGCAGAAAGGCTAAAGCCTTCAGCTGTAAGAAGAGTAGCGGGAGGAACCTGAACGAACTGTTGCATGAATTCTTCCTTTGACACTGGTTTATGGTACAACCAGAGTCGGTGGCCATTGACTAGCAATTTAAAACGGACTGGATCAATTGTCACCAGCTGTACAGCTCCATTGTCAAACACATTTTCAACCTCATAGGGGCCAAGCCAGCATGTTGTGAGGTTACCCTGGTTTTCTTGATATCTCGAATCATATAACAGGGCCCAATCTCTAGCAGAAAATTTCTTGGTTTTGATATGCTGATCATGCCATTTCTTTCTTTGCTGTTGGATTGCTTCTATGTGCTGCAGGGCAACTTTTCTCATTTCGTCCAAAGCATTTAGCTGCAGGAGACGGTCCTTCTGTGCTTCAGATAAGTCCATGTTGAGTTCAAGAGCTGTCCTCAAAGTTTTATGTTCAAATTCTATGGGTAACATGGCTGTTTTCCCATAAAGCAGTTCAAAAGGTGTAAACCTAGTTGTTGTCTTCCATGTAGTTCTGTAAGCCCAAACTGCTTCAGGAAGTCTATTGCTCCAGTCTTTTCTATGGATCTGCACTGTCTTTGTGAGGATCACCTCAATTTCTCTGTTTGTTACCTCTGCCTGACTATTGGCTTGAGGATGATAGGGGCTGGACTTCCTATGTTTAATCTTATAGTCATTCATTAGTGCAGTGATCAGATTTGACGTAAACTGAGCTCCTTGATCAGTTACAAGTTCTCTGGGAACTCCAAATCTTGTGAAAATTTGTTCATACAGAAATTCAGCAACTTTGTTATCTCGGGCATGAGTCATAGCTTTTACCTTGACCCATTTTGTGACATAATCCGTGCAAACTAGAATGTATGACTTTCCATTTGATGGTGGATCAATTGGTCCTACAAAATCCATTCCCCATTTATCAAAAGGGGTGACTATGACCTGCGGATATAGTGGCATTTCATCTAACTTAGTTGGTCTTCCCATACGCTGGCATCTATCACACTTCCTTGTATAGGCCACAGCATCCTTGTGTAATGTTGGCTAGTAGTACCTTGTTGTAAGAATCTTCATTGCTATTTTTTTTGCTGCAAAATGCCCACCACATGGTTCATCATGGCAAGCATGCAACATATCATAAGTCTCATCTTCTCTTACACATCTTCGCATTACTTGATCAGGTTTAGTATAGAATAGACAATTTGCGGTCTAGGAAAAGTTAAAACTTTTCTCTATCAACAACTTCTTTTTTTTTGGGGAAAAGTGAGCTAGTATTTTGTTTGCTGCTAGGTAATTAGCAATGTCTGCATACCATGGAGTTTGTGCAACAATAGAGAACAAGTGTTCATCAGGAAACCTATCATCAATAACTTCATGGTCATCAGGTGCAGCTGATTGAAGTCTTGATAAAAAGTTAGCTACAACATTAGTTCTTCCTGGTTTGTCAATGATTGTGATATCAAATTCTTGTAACAACAGGAGTCATCGTGCCAATCTACCAGAAATGGCAGGTTTGTTCATGAGGTACTTGATTGCTGCATGATCAGTATGAACAAATATCTGATAACCTATGACATAATGCCTAAATTTATTCAAAGAATACACTACTGCAAGCAATTCCTTTTCTGTAACAGTATAGTTGAGCTCAGGACCTTGAAGGTTTTTGCTGATAAAGTAGATAACATGCTCAATTGAATTTTCTTTTTGACTTAAAACTGCTCCTATACCAAAATCAGATGCATCAGCATGTATGTGAAAAGGAAAATTCCATTTTGGTCCTTGAAGAACAGGGGCTTTAGTAAGCAAGTCTTTTAGTTGTAGGAAGGATTTTTCACAGGCCTCTGTCCACTCAAATTGGGAATCCTTTGTTAACAAGGCATAGAGTGGACTGGCAATTTTACTAAAGTCTTTTATAAACCTTCTATAATACCCTGCATGACCAAGAAAAATTCTGACATCTTTTTGTTTTGCAGGAGTTTGTAAATTCAGAATAACTTCAATTTTAGCAGGGTCAACCTGAATTCCATTCTTTGAAATATGATGACCTAAAACAATACCTTCTTCCATCATTAGAAAACACTTTTCACTGTTTAGAGATAAATTTTGCTCTCTGCACCTTTTTAATACCTTTTCTAAATTCATCAGTGCCTCTTCAAATGTGACTCCATAGGTAGTGAAATCATCCATGTAAATTTCCATACATTCATGAGATATATCAGCAAAGATACTAATTACTGCTCTCTGAAATGTTGCTGGTGCATTGCATAGACCAAAAGGCAAGACTGAATAAGCAAATGTTCCCCATGGACAGGTAAAAGTGGTCTTATCTTGATCTTCAGGGGCTATTTTTATCTGATTGTACCTGCTGTAACCGTCCAAAAAAGAGAAATATCTTTTGCCAGACAATGAGTCTAGTACCTGGTCTACAAAAGGTAGTGGAAAGTGATCTTTTTTAGTGGCATTGTTCAACTCTCTGTAATCTACATACACTCTCCATTTTCCTCATTTCTTGGGGACAATGACTAATGGAGAAACCCATTGGCTGTCAGAGATTGGGTAAATAAAACTAGCATCAAGCAATTTTTGAAGTTCATTTTTCACTATTTCTCTAAGTGCTGGATTTACTCTTCTTTGAGGTTGTCTAACTGGTAAACAATCTTCTTTGATATATATCCTATGAGTACAAACTCGAGGATCTATTCCTTGTATGTCCCCATATTCCCATGCAAAAGCTTTATGCTGTTCTTGTAGCATTTTTAATAAGTCAGCCTCTTGAGACTGTGACAACTTGCTATTAACATTTAAACAATGATCTGGAGACAATTCTATCTGCTTAGTGAGAGTACTCATAGAATCAACAGGTAATGTTTGTACCTCTTGTGGAAGCAAGTTATGGAAAATTGTCAGAAGTTTAGGCAATGAACTCTCAGAATCTAGTTGTTGCAGGAAACATTGATGATGACTTCCACTTGGATCAAATGAACTACCCGTATCAGGGTTAAATTGCAGAATTTGGAAAAGCAAAGCATCTTCACTCTGAAGTTGTGAGAATGGATCATTTTGAAGCATCATTAATTGAGCCAAAGAATTGGCTTCTTCAATTTCTTCCCCCACATCTAGCCAAACAGGTTGGGACAAATCTGGTTGAGGTCTAGCAGGCGGATACAAGGCCAATTTCTTTGTGGACTGCCCATCAGAAATGGTCATATCTCTAGAACGAAATCCTATAAAAGCATCAGCAGTTGCTAACCATGGTCTACTAAGGATAACTGGATACCCTCCTAAAGTTACCTTAACTGATAATATTGTGAAATCAGCAGGATACTCCTAGGATTCAAGAGTGACAATTACATCTTCCACCATCCCATCAGGTTTAACTGTGGAGTTGTCTGCAAGCTGCAGAACTGTGGGTGTAGATCTAATGTTTGAAATATTCAAGGAGTCCATAGTATGCTTTGTCATGACATTAATGGCAACACCTAAATCAATAAAAACATTTTTTACAACTTGGCCATTTATATGTATCTGCACTATAGGACTTCCAGGGTCAATATACTTTGGGTCAAAAGTGGGTTCTTCTATGGATTTAGATTCAGTGCTTTGCAACCTCTGAGGAAAAGGTGGTTTGTCTTGTCTTTGCAAAACAGGTTCCATAGAAACTGTATCGGGTAAAGGCATATGCTCAGTAGGAACAGCAGGTGCCATAGATTCTTCAAGGGGAGAATCTGGTATTTCAGTAATCAGAGGTGGTTTGGGAGTAGGTAAAGTAGTTCCAGACCTCAAATGGATGTCATTAACGTTTAAGACATAAGCTTGATATTGGTTGGCTTCAACAAGATACACTGTTTGCTGTGGCTGCTGCTGTTGCTTATTATTGGGATTGGGCAATGGCTGGGCAAGCATAGGCGTTTGCTTCGGAGGGCCAGGATTTGTGGCATGAGGGCCTGTTGTTGTGGCTGTGGAAGCTGTAGGAATCCAGGAGACTGGTTTTGCCATTGTTGAGGACCTCTCCATTAAGGATTTTGTTGCCAATTTCCTGAAGGTGGGGTCCATTGCCCTTGTGGCTGCTGCCAACCTCCTTAAGGAGATTGCCACTGTGGGGTCTGATAATTAGGCCAACTTGGTTGAGGCGGATTCCATGGTGGTGGTGGCCCATATGCATGTTGCCATTAGTTATTATAGCCAGAATAAGGATTACCAAAAGTTAAAGGGTCTTGAGGCATACCTTGTCTTTGGGCCCATGGTCTCCTTTGCGCAACAAAGAACACTTGATCATCATCACCTTCTACTGGTTTGAAGTCAGTAGGCAGTTGCCTAGCTTCCAAATTAGCCACCATCTTGCATATGCAATCACGCTTCTTCTGTCTGCAGTATGGACAGAACTCGGCCAAAACTACCTCAGCTTCTGCATGTTTCTTCCGAGCTTGCATAGTGTCTAGTTATGTAGCCATATTATTAATGATGTCTTGCTTGAAATCAGATAGCAAATTTGTGATCTCCATCCGGGAAACTCCACCAGAAGAAGACTTCCCCACTGTAACATGATGACCTCGACCTTTCTTAACTATTGCTCGAGAGTAGTTAAGACATATTTTTTTTATATCATCCCAAGGCAGTTGAGTTATATCACCTCCTCCCATCAGGTCTAGGGCATCAATACAGGCATCACTGATTCTTCTTAGAAAGAGTAGTTTCTGAGAGTCCTCGTTGAGAGTATGGTTTGAGTTCCTTTTTAGTGAAAACAAAAACCTAGAAATATAATCTTCCAGACTTTCATCCTCCTTCTGCTGAATTCGGAATATGTCATCACCTTTGCTGGCACTCTTACAATATTCCTTATACTTTTCAAGGAATTTCGTCTACATGGCGGCCCAACTATCTACAACACCTCTTCCCAGACTCATGAACCACTTGAGAGCTCCTTCCTTCAAAGTGGAAGGAAATAACTTCAGTTTATGAGCGTCTGTGTTGTAGTCATAACTGCGAAAGAGGACATCAAATTCAAACAGAAAAGTTTTTGGATCCTCCGTAACCAAGCCATAAAACTTTGGAAGCAAGGAAGAGGGAATGTTTTTAAGATTGTCGGTATCTTGTTGGGGAACAATGGGAAACTCAAATGCAGGAGGTGGATTATTTGCCATGTCTGGTTGCTAGAATAACAGAGCGAATGGATTTTCCTTAGGTTCGTTATCAGCTGGGTCAAATGGTAGTTCAATAAACAAATTTTCAGGGAGAAACCTTCCCAGTGCGTCTCTTCTTCTTCTATGCATGCAATACGGTGAGTAGTGGCTTGAAAGATTTTGAAAATTTTGACTAACAAACTAAACTAATGCTGAAAATGACTTCTAACAGACTCCTAGCTAGACGCCATCCTTGGAAACGGCGCCAAAAATGGCTCGCGCCCACAAAAGGATATGAAAATCACAGTAAAACCTTTCCTAGGAATTGGAAATTCCAACAGGTGACTTATATCTTCCTATGGATGTTCATTTTACTTGTCAAACCAGGGGACGTAGGCTTTAAATGGCGTGGAAAAATATATGCACTAGGAACTAGTTTCGGTCAAATCTTAGCAGAAATAATACTGGAAAGAAATTCTATCTAAGCCACAGAATGGTAATGCAAAATTCTTTAACTCAACTATGATAGAAACCATAACAACTATGACTGAAACACAAACTATGAACCGACCTTATGCTGCAGGAACAGTCACAGGGATGGACTCTCTATGCTACAGGAACACTATAAGACTGAGTTTGTATGAAAACTTCAAAGATGAAAGCTAACTGAAGATTAACAGAAAAGAACAACTAACTAGCTAGCTACAGATACTTACTAAGTGGGCCCCCTTAGCAAGCATCTAACGATTACGCAGATGCTAAACTTAGAACTTCATTGAATTTTATTTATGAAAACAGAATGGTATACATTGCTTTATTGATGTGGAAACTAACAATAAACTCTGTCTTTGATCATACAGATTCTATTTCTCACTATCATACTGACTCTTACATAATATCTACTATTACTATGCTTCTAAATTTTTCTAACTATCCCCCCTTCTGTCCCCCTCGCGCAGGAGGAGAACTTTATTTATAAACGGGAGAGCAACTAACTAACCCTATCAAAGAAAGACGTGGAAGTAAAGTATATCCCCGAATCAAGGAACAGACTTCATAATGAATTTATGCGTTCAACCCAATTTGGAGAAAATCTAGCGCTCCACTCTTTCCAGATTGACTGTCATTAAAATTCTTTCCCATGGTTTCGGTCAAAGAGTCTTCACCGGAGCTTCCTCGAAGTTGTGCAGGAAATGGACTTTACTGCAAGGCCGAGATCGGCTGCGCTTGACTCGATCATTCTTCAAAAACCTGCGAAACAAAAGGTAACAGATGCGAAAAAAAAGGCATATGGCACATACACAATATCTATTCCTTAATCACACATTTTAAATCTACTTCATCATTCAAAAACTGTATACGATATACCAGTCATTTTTAGAGAGTCAACGGGGCAATAAATGCAATCAAGTCAATACAATGAGCTGCAGGAATATGAAAGTATCTTGCTACATGATATTCCCATAAAAGGTTTCAACAGTCATGAAATAACAAAAGTAAAGACATTAAAAGTTTATCATAACATTCAAATTATGAGCATTTTTTAAGCTCATCAAATACTTGCACACTCAATTCCTTACATTAGTCTATCATGATAATTTTATATCCAAAGTAAAAAAACCATCAAGATGTACATAGTCACATACATTATAACTAACATATCTAGGTGTATTCTAATTTATAATTATATTGTATTGAGCAATTAAAGCATTCACAACAAGGTAGTAAATATTATTCAACATATAAAAACATCAAACTTTAAGTTATAAGATTAAATCATGCATCATTTAATAACACAAAATAATTTGAAACTAACCATATATACAACGTCATCAAACTATCATCAATATGAGCCACATATAAATATACACACATTCAAATGTCTAATTGGATACTTAATACTAACAGTCCATAAAAATAATAACATGACATGAGTGTCTCAATTAGATGATAAAATGATTAGGAAATAAACAGGTGGGTAAGTGCATCAAGATGGTTCCCAAAAAGGGGGCTTCAGTGGCCAATTTTTTTTTAAATCAGGAAATACTGACCTTAGACATGAAATTGAGGATAGTTACACTCAAAAAATTTAGATGGAACAAAAACAAGGATTGAAGTGCTTTGAGTCTACTTTCTAAACTACTAATTTATTTTGAAAATGGTTGAGATTAAGGGGTTCAAAGGAGAGACATACACAAATTGGTGTTTTTTTTTTCTTCAGAAAAACATAACATAGCAACTCTTGTACGACCCTAGCATGGTGAACCTTTTTGTAGTATTTTTAAAATAACTATGGTCAGAAATTAGCTAACAATATCTAGTTGATGCACGATTTTTCTGATAATTTTTTAATGAATATTTTATTTTTTACTAATTTTCTAAGTGGGCACTTCCTGAAAAGCAGAATTTTGGTTGTGCTCCCCCTACAAATTTTGGAAAATAATTGATTTTTTAAATTTGTAGAATGGAGTCTAGTTTGTAAAAATGTAATTTATTTGAAATTTTGATGAATGGTTAATTTATAACAAAAAAATACCAAACACTATTTTTTGGAAAAAAAAAGACATACAAACAAAAGAAATTATGGATGAAAGGATTAACACTGTCAGAAAGTGAAAAAAATTACATCGTTGGATAGCTAAGAGAGAACCTAACATTACCCATGTCTTTGATTTTGTTGATATTGAACCAAATGTAATCCTGATGGTGAGAACGAACCCGATTATGTAAAAATTTGTAGAATTTGCAAAAACATGCCTCTGACCTCATTGGGAATGCCCTCCAAGCCTTTGGGTTGGTATTCCAAGGAAAATAATTTCACTTATTTTTTTTTTTTAACGTTAAATAATGCGAGCACGTTATAACTTGCTCGCGCTATGAGTTTTCAAACTTTTTTTCAAAAAGTGGCCACAAAATTGCTACCCAACTCATGCACCCACCCAAGTAAATCTACCACTAGGAGAGGTGGGCCTCACACTTTCCACCCTAATATTGAACTTTGTATGATAAGTCCTAAAAGAGTGAGAATAATGTCTCCTCATATATGTAGTGTCTATCCAAGTAGCAACAAATTCATTTTATTTGTCCCATTAAACCATGACCTAGACCAACTCGTGTCCATGAATGTCTAATGTTTGATTAGTCAAAATATGAATGGGCTCTAAGGATAACTAGAGATTCCCAACTCCACCTATAGGGCATCCCAATATAAAATGTAGGATGCACCTTGAGAATAATGTCAAAATATGAAAATATGAAAACATCGTGGACACATGATAGGCTAGGTGGAAAAGCTAAACATTAACCTACTAGTCCTATATGCGCTAGGATCTCAAAATGACCCATAAAGTGAGGTGAAAGCTTAACACCCTTTCCATATCAAACAAGGCTCTTATGGGGCTACACTCTAAGGAATAATCTATCGCCCAGTAAGAAACTTTAGCAATGCCACGAAGATGAATTACACTCATTGATTTTTTTTGCATACAAGTCATCATTTAATGGAGGTAATAGTCTTGACCCATTATTTTTTGCATCATCAAGCCAATACGGCTCTAGAAAAATCTTGAGCTAAGAGAATAAAAAAATTCCTAGTTAAATATAGACATATATGTAACACATAAACATAATCAAACTGCTTCATACAAATCCACATAGAAATGGTAACCCCCATATTTTTTCTCAACACAAGAAGAGGAACTAGCACATTAAAATAGGGGAAAATCACCAAGAACCAACAAATAACACCCACCAAATTTTACACTCATAAGAGAATTTTCATAAATAAAAATATGTAGGAACAAAAAGAGGATATGAGACAAGGGAAACCTACCTTTTGATGATCACAAGCACCAATGGAATGGTAAATAAGACATTTTATTCCTCCCACAAAACTTGTCTAGAATAACTCTCCTCTGCTCCCCACTTTGTAACCCACTCCTCAAGTTCCCTAACCATAGGGAATTGTGTTGGGACCTCAAAGTTGACCAAATAACATTTTCTCACATTTCTTATCTTAGATAATTGGCATAGAAATTTATATACATAGAAAGTTATATACAGGTTACACCTTTATGCTCCCCTTAAGAAAATAACCTAAGGATGAAACTTAGGTGGGACTTAAACACTCAATTTATTTAGCTCACTAGAAAATATAATGTTTAGATCAACCTTACTAACACAACCGAGAACATTACTTCACAATGTGAAGTAGGTTGACTAGGGTCTTTTGGATTCTCTCATCCTCCCATTAACTCTTGTACATATCTTCATACTTATTTCAACTATCATTTCACCATGATAAAAATAATAAAAATAAGATACATAGTCACTTTATCATTAGTTGATAATAATTAAATTCAGATACCTCAATATTGCTTTTATGGGCTACACATTGATGACCAACATCTTATTTTGAATGTTAGAATACATAAATTTTACCACTCCACATTAGCCACTTTGAAAATTATCATTCTTAAAATGAAGAAAATATTGTCATTTAATTTCACCATATCTAGATAGCCTAGTAATCACATTTGAAAGTCACTCAAACATTTAATTCATACCCTCCCATAATGTTTGTAAATTCATCTCCAATAATGATTCAATTAGTATTACACTATGGTTCAAAGTTAAATTATTTAAAATCAATATAGTAACCATAATTCACATTATAATTCCCTAGGTTAGTAATATTATAACTATAGGCACCTTTTCAAATTAAATATCTCTTTTGTACAAAATTAAAAATAAACAACTAGTAAGTTAATTACATCTGAAATCCTAATTCTAGAGGTATCATCATCACAAGTACAATAAAAGATATTTAAAGTAACAAATTTGATGAGTTCAAGAAACATATGCCATGAAAGTATACTAAGAGTTCAAATAGGGTTAAACCATTTATCGTTAAGGAGAGAGTAACCTCATAGTACAAATTCAATAATAATAAACAATAGGCATAAAGACAAATTTTGTTTTCAATCTCGATTACATGAATAAGAAATCATAAATAAAATCAATAACTATCTGAAGCTTATATTTCCCCATGATCCTACAAGAATCACTAATTGCACTATTTTATATAATATACCAATCTTATGTGCATCTTGATTTGTAAAGTGAGAGTACAAAGCTTATTAACAAAACCTACAAATCTCTGCTATCACTATGCATGATAAGATCACCAACTATAATATTATAGTAATAAAATCTCATTGTTATGCCTTACAATTTTGTCTTCATGCTAAAAACTTAATGAAGAATCAAAATGACATTATACAATATACATCACATGCAATCCTTCTCGTAACTTGCATCACGAGGTTCAAATTAAGGCAATATAATATTTTTATTCAATTTAACTTGTGTTACTAATAACATTGGGAACTACAATGGAAAGAAAAAAAATATAGTTCTTACTGAGAGGTTGGGCCTTACAAGTTGTCACTATTCAAATTTTCAAAAAGTATTGATAAATAAATGCGGGCAAGGTTTATATTCATTTTTATTGTAGTATTATAATATAATAAAAATTAAGATGATATAATTAATGATTTATAATTGTAGACATATGAAATGCATTCGCGTATTCCCATTATCTTCATACCATACCTATCCCACAATTTTGGATTTTAACATTAATCTTTTCAATATGCTAAACATATGCATAAATCAACATTATTAATATCATATTAAAAATTAAACGAAAAATAATTTATTTAAGATTAAACTTCTTATATAATTTCAATAATTAGATTTCATATATTGAAAAATAATACAACGTTAAGTTCAATTCTAATAATAAATAACAATTATTAATAACAATTTATCTTATAATTTTTTAAAAATAATAAATATAATTAATTATAATTATAATTAGCACACCCTTTCTACGTAAGACTTGTTCAATTCCCATGAATAGTTCGAAGCGCAATAAGTAGTTCTATTAAACTTTAAGAAAAATGATTTGATAAATAGGGTATTTCCACGTGGCATCTTTATTGTTTTATTTAATCCACCACAACAAATTCAACATCACAATCTTAGGTGAATTTGGCCTGAATGAAATCCACAAGTTCTTGGGTGATACGGAAGGCCTTGCTCAATACGGAATCGGGGAGAGGGGGATTCGCTCCAAACAGAGAATTGGAAATTGTCTGAACTCCCAGAAACTGACTGCTCAATCCAGCTATGGCCACTGCATTTTCGTGCCCCACATTCTGCTGGAAATGCACCAGTGCCTTTGGAAACACAAACATGTCTCCCTTCTCTAACGTTTTGCTGAAAAACTTGTTCATGTCAATAAAGCCCACAAGAAGCTCACCTTCCAGTAAAACAAGAACTTCAGTGGCTCTTGGGTGTGTGTGAGGAGGATTTATTCCACCCACTGCGAAATCGATGCGGGCCAACGATATTCCCAAGGTATTGAGGCCTGGTATCTGATTAACATTCGCCGCCGTCACGTTGGAGCCGACTGCATTGTCTGTGTTCCCTGGCTGCCCAAGTCCCCGGAAGAAGAAGTCGTCTGCTGAAACTGCCATTGGGTCTTTGCAAACGAACCCGTTCACCAAAACTGTTTTAAGCAAATTGTTAGCAAGTCCTCTAATAAGAAAATCATATTATGGCACTCTATAAAGTTTATATGAACTCACCTTTGCTTTCCATGTCAGCAACGCAAAAATCTTGCAATGGGTCGGGATCGGCTGCCATGATTGTGTCGCTGTAACAACATATCAACAGAAAAGTTCCCAACGTGAAGTAAATCATGCCGTTAGCCATTGTACTAGAGAGACAGAAGAGCTCAGGATATGAATGTGTAATTGAATTGTGTATTACAATGCTTTATATAGATGAAACATTAACTACTCAGCATTGAATAATTCATCTTTTTTATTATTTTTATTGGATTAAGGACTAATTCATGTTGACGTAGTCCTACTTCATATCGTTATCTGAATTTCAAACTCGCCTTCTACCGTAGACGTATTCTCGCCATTCATTTAAAATTATTGATATTCTCGCCATTCTCCTACTAATGCGGAATTGCTAGACTATATTGGAAGGTTCAGGTATTTAAAAAGGAAATAATATATAGATTATTTTCAACCGCCTGAGAAATGGCAAGAGACGAAAATTTCTTTCATCTCAGGTTAAGCCGTCTTATATTAGGTCAGATAATCTCTGCTTTATTATAAAAGTATATGGTGTGACGTGAAGTTGAAAAATAAATAAGATTGTCGAATTAGATTAATATTTATAGTTTATAATATTAAGTAAGAGTATTAATTATAGATTAGTTTCGTTTATTAGCCGATAGGATATTATAGGTGAGAATTCCACCGGAAAAGTCTTACTGTCTGATGCCTGAAAATATTAGACTATTCCGGTGGAAAATCCCAATCAGAAGGATGCCAGTAGCACATACGTCTTCCCTACGCAATTCAATCACCAACGTACGATATACAGTCCATTCATTACTCAATAGGTATGGGTTAGGTGTTAGTGGGGATGGTGTCGAAGCGGTGCCTGGAAGAGATGTACTTGGCCTCGACAGCACCAACAGCTAGCAGTGAATGGTACAAATGAATTCTTCATCGCTCAGCAGTAGGTGGATAGAACATTCAAGTAAGAGCATTGAAGGAGAGTAGTTGTGTTGAGCATGGAACAATTATCAGTGGATAATGAAGGGAGATAAAGGCATTCGAAGTACAATCCACCACCCACCATGCAATGTCAATTCACCTATATAGGGGATTTGTGACTGCCTTTGCCCAGAAATTAACATCAGTAGGTATGGCTGCGAGTCAGGCCGCACCGTTCTACACATTCTTGGGGTCTCCGTGCGTGGCCTGGGATTTAATATGTCACCAAATTTACACTGTAGGTAATAAATGTCCAGCAGCCTTAAGATGGCTCTCACCTGGACGCAACGCACAGGCAAGACGGAGGAAATTTGGCTGCCTTCTTCAGGTCTGTGTGGCGAACAAGCAGGAGGTCAGAGTCTCAATATCCACCCATCCGCTTTAGGTCTGTATACTTCAATTAAACTCTTCTTTCGTTATTGTTGTCTTCCATTCATTTATTGTGTGTATAGTTGGTGACCTCCAGCTCGAGCTATCTCCATTTATCCTTCCATGCTTGCTTACTGCAAATGAATTTTTTTTCCTATTGTCTGGCATTGCTTGGATAGGAATGATAAATAAATATTACCTTTTACCTATGTTTGTTGGGCTGTTGAATTGTTGTAGCCACGCCCATGTAGAATCAGATTAGGGTGAGATAATAGGGAGTTTATTTCCTAAAAGTACGATTATAAATTTTGTATAAATATCCTCTTTATATTACATAAAATATTCTAATACGTTGCAATAAAATTGTTTCATCACATTGTACTTCAGAGATTCAACAAAACTAAATGTGAAGAACTGTAGCAAAATAAGAAAGCGGGGAGAAGTCACTATGTGATGTAAAATAAAAAGGTTATTTTCCAAATAAATGGTAATTGACAATTTAAATCTCAGGCACAACCAAAAAACGTGTTTGGAAATGTGCTAATGCACATAGCTATTACATTTTGCTTCTCAAAGACAACCATATTTGATTAGAATGCAAGATTTAAGATGAATAAAGAACCATAAAGAAATTCATGGGGATAACACAGTCTACGAAGAAAATTTCAAAGGTCAACAGTAGATATCGCTTCATTCATCAATAGAAAAATAAAATATTCAAACCATATTTTAACATGATTTATTGGTGTCTCTGTCAGAATCCTTACACTACCATCTTAAGTAGCATCTGAATATATATCAAGGTATTCAACCTATAAAATAGTGGATATAGTTTATCCTGAGAATCATCGCTACAATACAATAGAGAGCCATCGCTGCTAGGAATCAGGCAATGTAACAAAACAACACAAGAGTTTTCTTTAGTCATCCTCTCAAGCACATCTGTCCTCTGTAGCTGCCTCCAGAACCCGTGGTTGAAGAACCTACCTGCTAGCCTATCCAGCGCACCTTTCCTCTATGGTTGCCTCCAGAACCTGTGGTTGAAGGAGTAAAGAATGGTGCCTGGGGTTAGGGTTCTTTTCAGCTATGGCTAAATTAAGGAGGCTTTCCATTTGGGTGCGATTTATTAGCCCTTGAAGAGTGCATTTTTTGGTAGTGCCACGTATGGTAGCTGGGGAGGACTGTTGTTTTAGCTTGGACCACTTCCAAATACATTGAAATCATGGTCTAAAGATTAAAATTGAAATGGCAATAACTGGGAGACAGCTGCACCCAGCATTCCACCACCTTTAAATTATATAATCGTTTTTATATATATATTTTATATAAGTGGTTTTTTTTAGTGTTTTTAATTATATGGTTTATGTGTTAAATGAAAGTAAATTTAGCGTAAGATAGTTTATGTCCTGCAATTATCATGAAGTGAATTGCTAGTTGTGCATGTGGCGCAGGTTGTAATATTCTCTTTTTGGATTATGTGGTATTTGATCCACTCACATATTCAACTATTTTAATTCGTCAAATGGGTTTCTTAGTGTTAATGAATTTTTTTGAGAGTGCTTATCTAAAATAAAAATTTAATAGTTAAATGGGAATTCGCCAAATGGATTTCTAAGTGTTAATGAATTGTTTTGAGAGTGCTTACCTATAATAAAAATTTATTGAATCTGTTAACTTAACTGTTTAATATTGTATAGGTATGAACTCTATTAATTTTGATTTTACAAATAATTGTCATAATATTTGAAAACAAAATAAGTTATATTAGATATAATTTTTTTAATTCAAGGGGTAAACACTTTTGACTGGAGCTATGAACCGGATACAACCATTCAACAATACCACCCCAATGGGGTTTGAACCTTGGTGGCAAGAACAACAATGCCACCTATAAACCATCACACCATGCCAATACCGGCTATATTAGATATAATTTAATTGTTATTGATATTATTATTTTTAGAAGAATGTTTATATTCATAAATTTTAATTGAATTAAATAGCTATAAATAAAAATAATGTTTGAGGAAATAATTAAATAAATCAGAATTATTCTTAGAAAGTTTTAAAGTAGAACAAAATAAATTAAATTAGAGTAAAATACATTTATACCTATAATAAAATAGCTTTGTATTTTAGTTTTTTATCTAAATTTGATTAACATTGTAATTGACATAATAGTAGAAGAGAATATATTATACAATAGTCAAATATGAATACATGCTTGGATTTGGTTTTTTTAAGCACGCAAACCAAGTGGTTCATGATAGTGTTTATTTTTCATATTCTTCTAACTTAAAAACCTTTTTTAATAGTACACGTATACCCTTCTTGTATTGATTTGGGTGGAAATATTATTTATAGTTTGGTTTATTGAGTTAGTTTGGAGCATCACCTCCTTCATTTCAAAAACACATATCCTACTAAAGCACCACATCACCAATTGACTTTTGCTAGAAATAGTTAGCCTTAGGAAAAGCAATTTACCTATTCTTGTGATTTTTCCCCTTGACCCTTCGAAATATTGCTAGAGTATATCCTTCTATCAGCGTAACCTTTGCACCTCGCTGGGGTGCAAGCACTAGTAATTATTAATGTGACAAATTAAAATAAATAAATGAGAGAATGAGTTGTAAAATTTGTAAAGATGATGTTACCCGATGAATTAAGTGTACAAGGTAGATTTATCATAGTCTTTCTTGAACACCTTCTTGGCTTTGGATCTATACTTTTGGAGGCTTGGGATATTGGTCTTGTCTTTACAATTTGAAAAATTTAGGTTGAAAATAAATCTTTGAACTTTCCAAGGTTATTGAATTCTTATTAGATGTATTTCGAATAGATTGTGGACTTACTAAAATAAAATTTGGTGACTAACTATTCCACTGATGATTTTTTAACTTCTTTGGATATTATATTTTGATCATTTGGTTATCTCCACTCTTTCTCTCACTAGGACGAAAAGTTTTCCTAAGGTGAATGGAGTAGGTAAATGGTCTCCATTAGATTTTTCAAAAATTAGCACTGATGGTTCTTCACATGACAATTCTTTTGTTGTGAGATTGGTGGAGTTGGGTGAGATAATGCCAGTTTAGTTCATTTTTTTCTTCTACTATGGGGTTTAGAACCAATAATAAAATGGAACCTCAATATATCCTCACAGATTTATAAAAAATGAGTGAATTAGTTTAAAGGAATAATCTTCTTAAAGGTTGACATATATTGTGGTGCAGATTCTATATTGTTCATTAAACTTTGATTCCGTATTTTCTTTATATTCATAGAGAATGAAATTTTGTTGCAAACTTATTAGCCAAATATGCCTCTAATTTTAGGTTAAATGTAATCCACAAATTTTCAAAGCCTAGTACATTGTTGGTGTTTCTTGTTGACTCAAAGAAGTCTACTGAAACTACCTTTGGGTCTCTGCAAACAAACTCTGGAAGGACTAATTCATCTTGAATTTGTATAGTTTACTGATCCGTGTAATACTATAATATACTTCCCAACATGTTGCTCTTTTCGTTACGTCAAAGTAATTGTGTAAGCCTTCAAACAATAGTGAAACTAAACTATTGCATAAGCTTATCTGAATATGAAATCACCTACAAGAAGAAAGGGATGGAAACACACACCTTATGCCGAAAGTGATTGAGCAGCATGAAGTGATATCCATAAACCCTAGTGAAGCGACCGTCAAGAGTGATGTACTCCATGATAACCCTTAGCACTTTTCTCCATAAAGATTTTATGGTGTCCGCTTCATAGTAGTTGTTCGTCGTCTTCACAAGTTTTTGCTTCTCCTTTTCAGTCCTAGGAAACCTCACCACAGCTTCATCTGAAAATTTCTTGTCTCTAAAAAATTTATGCTCTTCAATCAGGATACTTGTCACCTCCGCTATCAACACTTCATCAATCTAAAATTTCCTCCCGAAGAGGAGAACCTCCCCATTATTCCATTTTTTCTCAAAGAAATCAGTAATCTCCTCCTAAGGGCCATGGAGTTTCTCGATGAATGAAAGTAAACCACCCCTTCTTATTTTGCTCCACGCTTTTGTGTTCTTGGTGTGTGACTCGAAACTGGTAGGTTCAACCCTGTTCCATTCCCCGCCCATTTTTGAGATCTCAGTGTGAATACTGTTGCGAACAGAGACCCTATTCCAGATAGTTCCTTTGCTATGCAGGACCCACAAAGCGTGCAAAGGTAAATCATTTATCTGCCGGATCCTCACGGCCCCATATTGTCTACTTATTTTGTTAGTCATGACTCGTACCTTCCTCATTATTACAATAAGCCGCCAACTTTCCATTCACCGCATCAAGCACCAATAAAACTTGAACATCGGAATGGAGGTCACTCCTTTTGTGCCACGTGAGGATTTTATCACTCTTAACTCCCTCATTGGCAAAAAAATCTGCAACAGCATTCGCCTCGCGGTAAACATGAGTGATTTTTATTCTATCAAACTTACTAAGTAAAACCTTAGCATCTTCAATCCAACTTTTAATCGACCATCCAGGCTGGGACCTACCACAAAGGCTATCTATTATATTTTTAGAATCACCTTCAAGCCATAAATTTTTGCATTTAATTTCCACTGCAAGGTTGATTATGTTATAAGCCCACATCGCTTCCGCCATGTGATTAGTTTGGACCCCCAAAGGGGTGGCAACGGCTCCTAAAAAGTTACCTGCCGAGTCTCTTAGGACCCCACCACACCTAGCCTTTCCCAGATTTCCTTTGGTCACACCATCGAAATTGGCTTTAGCCCAGCCATCCATAGGAAAACTCCAGCAAACTCCCTCCCTTGCCTTTTTGGTCATATTAGGAACATTGGAAATATCCCATTTAATTCTCCATTCCCTAGCAATCAGGGTGTCATAAGGAGAGCAGACCATCGTCTCAACCTTGTCCTCCCTGAAGGGAACAACAGAGAAGTTTTATTTGATAATTCTAAGAATTCTTTCAAACATAATTTACTCTGATGACTCCTTATCCCTAAAGATCCTATTGTTTCTCTCTTTCCAAATTCCCCAAGTCACATGAGGAAATGAGAAAGCCCAAATTTTTTTATAAAGGGATTGAGAGAGGGGACTTTCCATTGAGTAAAAAAATCTTCAACTGACTCCGAGGGGATCCAATAAAAATGCCAGCATTTCAGAAGCTTGTCCCAAACCATAGAGGAGAAAGGACAGTAGATGAAAAGGTGGTTTACCGATTCAGCATTGCTTTTAAAGAGGTTGCATCTATTGGGGAGCAAAACCCCTCTTTTGCTAAGATTATCCGCAGTTAGCACTTTATTTTGCAGCACAACCCAAAAAAAGAAGTTAACCTTAGGTAAGAGATGCTTAGTCCAAGCATGCGACCACAGAGGGGGATGATTAAGAGAATTTGAAAGCTAGGCAAAAGCGGACAAGACAAAAAAGCACTCAGAAGGCTCATACTTCTAGATAAGACTATCCTCCTGATTCGGGCACAGTCTGACAGCATTCAAAGAGGAGTAAACAGAGACCAAAACAGGGTTTATCAAGGGGAGATTGATCCACTTACCATCTCGCTAGTAATCTTTAACAAAGAGGCCAAAAGTATCTTTGCAAAACTCAGCCCATCTACTAATATTCCCATCCTAAGACAGAGGTTCATTGTGCAGCCAACAGTCATCCCAAAATCTGATCTGGTTACCATTGCGAACCTGCCATTTCAAACCTAATTTCACAACCTTTATCCCATCTATCATATAGTTCTAGCAACTTGATCCTTTTAAGAGATTAGGATTCTCAATAATATCTTTGAGGGAATTGTTATTCTATAAATACTTACTTTTAATTATTTCACTCTATTCCCCATAGGAGAAGAATAGTCTCCATATTTGTTTAGCTATGAGCGACTTGTTGAGCAGTCTGATTTTTCTTAGCCCAAGGCCTCCATCCTTCTTGGTTCTACAAACCAAGTCCCAACCAACAAGAGGCATTCTTTTTCTTTCTTCAACTCCCGACCAGAGGAATCTCTTTTGAATCTTTTCAATGGTTTCAGCGTATTTGGTTGGGATTTTAAAAAGACTAAGAGCATAGATAGAGAGATTCTGCAAGGATGCTTTAAGAAGATAGAGTTTTTTGGCTTGGCTTAAGCGAGCACCTTTCCAGCCAGAAAGTTTTTTCCCAAACCTATCAACCAGAGAGATCTAGAAAGAATCCAGAGGTTTTAAGCATAGAAGTAATCCCAGATAAGTAGCAAGAAGGGACTCTATCTTGCAACCAAGAATTCCAGCTATCTTCCTCTATCTGTGCAAAGGTGTGTTAAAGAAATACAACAAGCTTTTTTGCTTATTTATCACCTGACCAGAAGCTCCTCCATAGCTATCTAGAAGTTTCTTCATCTCTTTACTTCTGAGACAACAGATCTACCCATTAGTAAAGTGTCATCCACAAACTGTTGGTGAGAACATATCAAATTGCTCGAAGACAGTTTGAGCCCCATAATAGATCTTTGAGCAACCAATTTACTCATATTCCTTCCAAAACTCTCAGCCATAATTGTGAAGAGGATAGGAGAAATGGGATCTCCCTGTCTTAACCATCGAAAACTACGGAAGAAAGTGGAAGGGGTCCCATTAATCAGAACCGCCACAGAAGTAGAGGTAATGAGTTGTTCAATCAGCTACAAAACCCTTTCATTGAACCCAAAAGATTTTAAGATCTTAAACAAAAAATTCTAGTCCACCCTGTCATAAGCCTTCGAGATGTCAAGCTTTAGAAGAAAACTTTCTGATTTAGAGACAGAGAGGGAGTGAATATTCTCATGAGCATGGACAATGGAGTCAAGAATTTATCTTCCAGGCACAAAACCATTGTGTTGAGGAGCAATAATATTGGGCAAAATGAGGAGCAGCCTAGAGGTAAGCACCTTCAACATAATTTTATAGAAGGAGTTACAGAGGCCGATAGGTTTGAAACCTTCAAAATCCTGCACTCTTAGTTTTTTGGGGATAGGAACCAAGAAAGTGGCATTTAACTCCTTCAAAAGGTTTCTAGAATGGAAGAAATCTTTCACCGCCTTCTCAACATCCTCCCCCACAATGTCCTAGAACCAATGGAAGAAAAGTAAAGGGAAGCCGTCAGGACCAGGCGCTTTGCTTCCTTCAAAAGAGAAAACAACTTTTTTAATTTCCTCACTAGTGGGTATAGCAGTCAACATTTCATTGTCTCTAGGGTTAACAATCCTGGGGATAGCCTCCAGTAATTGATTTTGATCCTCCAAGTTAATTCCCACTTTCTCAGACAGAAGGTTCTTAAAGAATAGGACAACCTCTCTTCTGATGTCCTCTTCCTCATCATAATTTCTACCATTAACCTCAACCGTAGAGATTTTATTAGCATCTTTGTGTTTAGAAGCTGAAAGATGAAAGTATCTGGTGTTTTTGTCTCCAGCCTTTAACCAAAGAGCTCTGGACCTCTGTCTCCAAAATTCCTCTTCTTTAGCAATTATCTCGTGAAGTTTTGTGAGAATCTCATTTTCCTTCTCCTTAGTTTCATTTAGGTAGCCTTCCTTCTGAATTTTGTTTTGGATTTCAGAAAGTCTAAACTGAAGATCAGATTTGATTTGAAAGATATTGCTGAAAGACTCTTTTTTCCACTTTCTGAGATTCATTTTAAATTCTCTTAATTTTTTGGCTATTCTAAATAAGGCAGTGCCCTTTATATTAATATTCCACCATTTCCTTATTTCCTCTCAGAGGAGAGGATGGGAAAGCCACATCTTCTCAAAATGAAAATGAGTATTCCTCTTAATCTTTAAGGGGTCAACAACAAAACTAATAGGAAAATGGTTAGATCCAATCCTAGGGAGGGTTTTCAAAGAACAACAGTAATTTAAGAGCCAGACATCAGAAACAAGGGTTCTATCAAGTCTCACCTGGATCAGATCATACATAACTCTTCGATTCGACCACGTGTAAGAACTCCCTTGTAGGTCCAGGTCAATCAAGGCCTGGTTGTTGATGAATTCCAAAAGATCCTCTTTGCTTTCTTCATTGATCTGAGAACCGCCAAACTTCTCACCCTAGAGGAGAGGGGAATTGAAATCTCCCATGACAACCCAGGGGTCATTTTGAAAGATATTCCGAAAAGCAGCCAACTCTTTCCAAAAGGCCTTCCGAGATTTTTTGCAGTTAGGAGCATAAATATTGGATTGGATTCAGATGAAGTTGTCCCTTATATGAGTAAATCTAGTGGCAACATGATTAGGACGAGAAAAAAGTGGATCACCTCTTATGATCTTACAGTTCCAGAAAGTCGCCACCCCACCAGAGGCACCAGCAGAATCACTTCTCTGAATGGAATAGTGCTGAAACAAAGAAATCTTTTCCACCTTTTCACTTAACATTTTAGTTTCCTAAATGAGGAGGATATCAGGCTTTTGGTCCCTAGCAAAATTATGTAAAATATCCTGCTTGTGGGGGTTATTTAGTCCCCTTATATTCCAAGATAATAACTTCATGATGATTTAGGAGGGAGGAGGATCTCAGGGATGGTTTTTTGGCAACCATCCGCAATATCTTGAAAGCTAATGTGCTCTCTTATCCAAATTTTAGGTCTTCTTCCTCTAGCCAAGGAAATTGCCCCACAGTCCACTTTTGCTCTCGATCTTGTTGAGATCCCGCAAGGGGTGATTTTGATTTTCACTTTTTTCTTCTTTTTCTGGGATAGCACCTCTTCTCTATCTATGTCCTCTTGACTATCTGATTATTTACTGGATTCCCATTCTTTTTCAGAGAAGAATTTCTGTTCCCAAGGGAGAGTATCCATGAGCCCATTCACACAAGGCAAGGAGCTACTTCTTTCGAGAGAGCTTACCTGGCTGGGATCCGAATAAGTGTCTTTAACAACTTCAATAGGAGCCACATCCAATCTAGATTCATCTACTGGGTTATTTGCTTGAATCGGGGATACGATCAAGGGAATGCCTACCTCCAGAGAAAGGCCCTAAATTGGAATATCGTCCAACCCTAGTGTCACGGGGTCCCGACCAAAGGGGCTCATTATTGAGGCAAGATAATCTTCCTCCTTGCTCAGGGCTAAAATCCCGACATCACATTCCACACTTACCTCTTTGTCCTGAGAGTCAGAGTTAATCTCCGGTATCAAAACTTGGGGGATCCGGAAGGTGGGGCCTTCTTTTCCAGCCTATCCTGAAATATTATCAAGAGAATCATCCACCTTTCCCAGGGCTAAGTTCCCACCATTACATTCCACCCTTTCCTCTTTGTCCTGAGAATTAGAGTTAAACTCCATTACCAAACCTTGGGGGATCTGGAAGGCGGGCCCTTCATTTCCAGCATTACCTGAAGTGTTATCAGGAGAATCTGTTTGCTTTCTCACTGACGCAGTTGCTAATTTTTCCCCCTGCTTCTTTTTCCATACCACTTTTGAAGCCCTTTTAGGGTCTTCCATTTCTTTTACTGCCTTAAGGGGGCATTGCATATTTTTTGCAGTTGAAGCAGTCAAAAGGGATGGTCTCAAACTCAATAGCCTGCGACCAAGAACCAAGTTTTGAATGGATCTCCATAGAGGAGGAGAGATCCGCTTCCTGAGAGACACCCACACATATTTTGGCAAACACCAGTCTTTTTCTTGCTACTGTCATTGGGTCAATCAATAGTAGTTCCCCAAAGGAGCTAGCTATCCCCATAAAAACGTCCTCGTTCCAGTATTCTAAAGGAAGACCATGAAGCCTGGCCCATACCGGAACAGTCTCAAAGGTGGAGTCCATTAGGTCTAGGTTTGAAGACCATTTCTTAAGTGCGAGAGTTGATTTCCCAATAACCCATGGTCGTCCACTTCTAATTGCCTTAATGTCTTCTCTATTCGAGAACTCAAAAGCAAAGAAGCCTTTTGGGAGAGCCGCAACAGAGACACTACCATATGTTCTCCATTTCTTTCTAACAAAATCCCTAACAACCTCTATATTTGGCCTTTGGCCCATAAATTTTCCAACTAGGGAACTATCCATTAGAGGTATATTATGATCAATGATCTCGTCTGGAATAGAGATTGCAAATTTTCCAATCGTAGGGTAAGAAATGTTGTGCACAGGAGGAAAAGTTGAGTTACCATTAGGTTTAACCCCAAACAGAGAGGCCCACTTCTTACGATGCCCTCCATTCGTGTCACCAGACCCCACCACGTCTTTGAGATTATCTTTAGGGCAACTGACGACTAGCATCTTAGAGGAAGGAACCAAAATATCCTTCCCACCTGGGTCATCGACAAACCTTTTTGGGGAATCCTCCCATTCCGGATCCTCCACGTTTTTCTTCTGCCTCGAGGCAGACTCGTGACCCGCCTGAGCCTTCGCCGATCCATCGCCATCACCCTGCTTAGTACCAGACGATTCGAAAGGCCCATTTTCCCACCCAGACCTTCGCTCCCGCCCACGCTCGTTCACTACCCACATGTTAACCTTGCTAAATAATGGTTGATTGTTTATGTGGCTACTGAATCTAATTGATCCTTGGTAATAATGTGGAATTGTTAAACCTTATTGAAATAATAAATAGAGTAACTTGAACTATGAAAAAAATTCCAAAAGTGGAAAATTTATTACATCTTATGTATTTAACTTAGTTATTCTAAAGTTGGACATTGAATGAGATGGTTGATACTTTATATTTTTATCTTCAAGAAATCTCTTATATATTTTTGTTATTCTTTATAATATTTAAATTTTAAGTATTACAATTTTCTTATTTTTTCATATATATTATATTGATGTAGGATATTAATCTAAAATTTATTAATAAAATATAAATTATAGTGTATCAAAAATAAAACTAAAGAATATTATTAAATAAGGATTAAAAGCGACTCTTTAGCTTAGCTTATAACTATTAGTGTGAGAATAAAAATATATAAATGAGAGAATGGGTTGTAAATTTTATCAAAATGGTGCTATAATTTCAAAGGATAAATATAGCATAGCAAAAAAAATCATATAGAATTTATGAAGGAAGAAGAAAATTGAGATTTGATCTCATGGCTATTAAAATATATTACATCCAAAATATTTGTTGGTATAGATCATTAAGCTAAGGTATTTTGAGTGTAAATTCATACAATACCCTAAACATATGAATTATGTCACCACAAAGTTGAAAGAAAATGATTTTTATGGTGGGATTCAATCAAGAGAATTATGAACATAGTGAGAAAAAAATTATCCTAATGTGGGATCATGGTGCATGCAGGAAATGGGGGTCTTATTAGACTACCAACCCATGCTCGTGCCCTTTGATTTTTTGTCGGTGTCTTGAAAAGACCCTCTCATGCAAGCCAAATCATGAGAGGCCGTGTGAGTTTGGAGTTTGCAGGCTACAATTCTAACCCTATGTCAAAATTCCTTTGTTGGAAGGCATGCCTTGGTGGCATGGTATCTCGCAGCTTGCGCAATCTTTCAAAGAGGTGCGATTTTGATTTTGAGGCCACGATACCATCACGTGAGGCTGCATTCAAACTGCAAGGTGTGAATCTTTCTTTGCAAGTGTGGCTATGCCCATCAATCTACAATTTAGAGGCCCATCTTGCCCGATTTTGCTAAGGAGAGGCATTTGGATCTTGTGGCAGGCAGCGGACAAGAAGTTCAGAGGAATTTTTGCTGGCTTTTAGAATTAAAACAGGGCAAAAAAATCTGCAACTCAAATCTGTGTGCCTCACTATACAGGTCGAATCTCCCCATGTGCAGGGATATATGAAAAACCCAAATATTCGGCCATCTTTGCTGGAACCAAAATGCTCTATAGTGATTCAAAATTGTTGCACTAGCATTGGAAATGGAGGATGTGACGCGTGATTTATAGGAGTTATCAATTTGTTTGAAATTTTAAGTAGGGATGCCTAAGAAAGGACGTATCTGCAATGAGCGACGCCTCATATCTTTAGTGGAATTTGTTATCAAATCAACCCAAATCTATTATTGGTTGGTGGCATTAGCATCTCCACTTGGCAAGTCAACCTGGTGAATAGGCCTCAAATGCTCCACACTTTGAGGAGTGAAGTAAGCATTGTAGACTCCTCAGAGGACTGTTTACAGCTTGTGCGGTTGAGTCTTGAAATTTTCTCATGGCATATTTTCAATTGCTCGCTACTTCTTTCTAGGCCATGAGGGCTTATTTTTCAATTTTCCTCTCTCTACACTTCTTAAAATATTTTATTTTCTAAATTTTGTAAATGCAAACTTTTTTTATTGGTGTAAATTTACAATAGGGTGAAAATTCATTTTTTCAAACTCTATTTATTGATGGTGATTTCCCACTAATATATAAAGCTCCCTTTTTCACCTTCATTCTTGTATGAAAATAATGCACTAAAATAAATTTCCAAACAAAGGGGGAAATCAAAAATATTAAAGAGGGGGGGTGTCAAAGAGTTGTGATTGAAACTACACTCCAAATTTCTTTCAATTTTCTAAAAATTTGAAAATCACAACTAAGCATGGAGTCGAATCAACAAAAGGAGCCAAATGTAGTTAAGGATAAAGAAATACAAGGAGTAACAAAATCACAAAAAGAGGAAAATATGAAAAGGTCTTTTTTTGGAGGATAGTTTATTTCCCGTTGGGTTTTCTATCTTTCTCCACTTTATTTGAGAGTTTTCTTTGTAAATGAGTACCTTATCGGGCCTTTTTGTCGGGACTCAACTTTCCATTGTTTTTAGTGCCCACCTAAGTTGTGCTTAAGGGGGGGTGTTGGTGTAATTATTAATATTACACCTTAGTTAAGCTTACTTAGGTAAACAATGTTATTTACTTAAGTTAATTAGGAACATTAGGCAAGTGTGTGTCATCACTCCTTGATTGATGGGAGTTAGGTACCACATCTCCCTCATCAAGTGAGTTACTTTGACACCACTACACCTCTAAGTGGATTTGGTCTTTTTATAACTCAGGTTTACTAGGACACTTTTCATTCTTGACAAGTGCATCCTAAACCTATAACTTTGTAATCATTCCTAATGCTATTCACTTCATTTTGTGATGAGTTTTAGCTTATTGATATTGGAAAATTCTAATGATATTTATACAAATAAGAAATATTAAATATTGGTGAAATATCAATAATTGGGTTGGAAGTTCCAATTCATATGCATTTGATGAAAATTTCAACAAAATGTTACATGGGCCTATCTTTTTCAACTTCAACTTACTGTAAGTTCCTTGTGGGGACCTCTCTTTCTTCAAGTTTTCTATTACTAACTCTCCAACCGAAAATTATTGCTCCCCTCAATGCTAATCAACAAACTCTCTATATTTGGTGTCACTCCTATCCAAATTTCCCTTCACTTCCTTATGAAAATCATGAATATACTCAATAAAGTCTTGCGCTATGTAACACTCTTTCTACCTAAGTCTGCACTATCTCTAAACTCATCCATACCCTTGGGTTGTACCCATACACAATTTTAAATGCACTCTAACCCACACTTTGATTGACCGACTTATTATAAGAAAAATCTGCTTGTGCTAATGTGAAATCTCATTGATTTGGTTTCTCACCTATCAAGCACCTCAATAATATTCCCAAAATTTTATTGACAAATTCAGTTTGACCATCGGTTTGTGGATGGTAGGATGAGCTAAATTCCAAGCACCAAAAATGACCAACAAACTCTGTGTCTCAGTCTGAAATAATACTCTTTGGCAAGCCATGTAACCTAACCAAGTTTCAAAAACAAAGTAGCTATGTGGGAAGCATCATTGCATTTTTGACATGATATAAAATGAGCTTTGTGTCTCCTATAAGCATCACTTGAAAATGAGCATACATCAAATAGATCCTTTTCAAATATGTCATAAATTACATTGAATTTTGTAAAAGGGTTGATATGTGGTTGACAAAAATTAAAAGAACTAAATACACTAATAGACTTGGAATTTTCCTTTTGTCATAAAATTTTACAAGATTTTTTTTAGGAAAATTTTTTCTTAGTAAATCCCAAAGAGGTAAGAATATGGAGTGAATTAATAATAAACTATGTTACCCCAAGTTTTTGGGATGAGGATGGCAAGAGATGGGGGGATGCATTTTTAAATACCTAATTTTGGAGCCATTTTTTGGGATGGTAGGGGATGACTATTGTAGACATGCGAAATTGACATCATGCATTTCTCATATTTAATTAAATCATATTCGCCCAATCAATTAAATAAATCAAGTTTATTTGATTAATCTCCTAAGTTATCTCTTTAATTAAATAAATCAAGTTTATTTAATTAATCTCATAAAGTCATCCATTTAAATTAAATAAATTCATTTTTATTTGATTTAACACTAACATCATCCTCTTTGATTAAATAAATCAAATCTTTATTTAATTAAATCTAAAATCATTTTCTTCTCATTTTGATTTATTTTAATCCTAAAATCTATGTCAAAAGTCAAAATCACCTAATCTCCTATTAAATTAATCAAATCCTGATTAATTTAATCCTAATCACTTGAATCCTCTAGATTTTGTAACTTGCACCAATAAATCATTTCTTTGATTAAATAATTCCCTAACTACTTTCAAAATGGCAACATAAAGGGAATATTCCTCCAAGTTTGAAAATCCCTCCAAATGTCTTGTCCTCCAACATGGCATTAAAATCCTCTTACATTGTCTCTTACATGTCTCCCACTTGGCATTTAAGACTCTTTCTTCTCCCTCCAACAACCCATCTTTTGAATTTCAAATCTCCCCCTCTTTGGCACATTGATCAAAATATGCACAACCTTCCTCCATTCACATCTTGACAAGTGGCACTTGGCCATTGGATGTTGAATGATCCCACATCCTCCATGTTTTGCATTCTTCCATCCTTCTTGGTTATAAATAGAGGCCTCCTCTATTCTATTACTACAAACAACTCCACAACTCCACAACTCCACAACTTGATACACAATCTTAAGCATTTGAATCTTCTCCATCATATCATCTAGGAGCTTATCAAGGATTGGGAAAGGGCTTATTTCCACAACAAAGAAGCACCAATCCACTATGGGATAGGGTTTGATCATGTTTTTATGTGCTTGCAATTAGTTGTTTTTGTTCTATTTAGTTTGCATAATTTAGCATGGTTAAGTATTTCATAGGAATCTTGGGTTTGCTTATTTTGAATTGACTAACTAAGCTAATTGTGGTCATTGTTTGGAGTATTGAAAATTTAGGGTTCACATAATGGCACTAGAAGGAGGGCTCTCAATGGCCTCCATTCATTTTGTTAATCTTACTCTAATTTATAGTGAATATAAAGTTTGATATTTTGGTATTTTGGTATTTTATTGTGTGACAAATTTGATATCTTGAAATTTATAGGGTGATATAAAATAAGATTTGTTAAATACTCTTCAACAGTCTAATTGAAAGATCTATATTCATAGAAATCTGATTTTTTGATATTTTAGTATTTATAAAACGATTGCGTATAAAATATAAAGAAATCAAATTTGTCACACACTATTTAATAGCAGTATTCTATAGCATTTATATTGATCTAGCAATCTCTTTCTAACATTTGTAAGAGAAAAAGGGACCTCTATTCAGGGCGCGCTTTAGTCTTCTGGTTGTAAGAGTATATTTGTGACTTTAAATGATACGTTTTTGTCAATAGCACTACAAACGCCTCTCAGACTAAAGTCCTCTTCCATTTGAGAAAAACTCCCATTTGAATCACCCCTGTCAAGATATGATTGTGCTATTTAAACTATTGACAAGCCATAGAAGCAGGTGCAATGGCCATCTATCCCAGGAACACCAAAATCCATGACCCTTAAATCTGTGATCTTTTCTTTTTTTTCTTGCGCTACCCTTTCTACTTCTTCCACTCCAAGCGTTCTCTTAGATGTGTGACTATTGTATATGTTTCAATTTAGTCGCTTATGCCCAGACCAAAGGCTACCAACACATTAAATTTTACATCTCTCATACCTCGCCAACAACCATCGTTAGGTGAAAGTAATGATAGGTTGATTTGTTCTGCCAGTGTAGTGGTTGTGATGATAATCGCCTATTCTTAGTATGTTTTGCAGGCTCAATACATTATGAAAGAAAAAAAATGGGGGGATAGGCGATGTATATTTAAGCCATATCAAATAAGTCAGCAACTAACCAAATATGTGTGGAGGTACGCAACTATCCACATTGATGGCTAGCGAAGAGGAAGATACACCTTCCTATGCGTAGTACCTTGTCAAAATGCACATGCAAGACTTATTCATGCGCATTTACTTTTATAGCCTCACACACATATTCTCTAATTTTACGTATGTGGGTTGTCTTTCTATGCATCAAACATCATAACTACTAACAAATGATTGTATTGCAGGAGTCAAAGTCACATAGGCTTCATAACGTCATGACATGGTAGAAAGTCCATGAGTAAAGGTTGTGGAATTTGGGTTTACACATACCAAATGCATTTTCTTGGAAGTTTTCTTTAATGCCTTAGTCTTTTGCACAGGTCCTGTAGTCATTGCATTTTTACAAAGAGTAGTAGAAATCGATTTTTCACCTGTGTGTTGATTACAAAGAGGGACAGTGATGGATTAAGTAGAGTCTTAAATGGTTTTGCCTCTTTCTTTTCGGTGTCAAAGCTTAAAATCCATTATGTACTATGGGTGTCTATTTTTCTAGACTCAAAATAAGTTTTGTTGTAAGGATTTGTTTCATTATATGCGCCATTGATTGACAACACAACAGAATAAAAAACTCCATTTATATGCATTCATTATGATGACACAGCCTTAGTTCCCTTCATTTTTGCATTCATTATGTCTTATATCTTAGCAATCTTCCTACTCAACACACTTAGCTGTCTCAATTGTCAAACGTTTGGTAGCACTAAATACATAGCATTGGCAGATTATGAGAAGAGAGAACATTGTACGATAAGAACAAATGCAAAAAGCCACTTGAGCCATCTCAGTTGTCAACCCATTTATTTATTTTTTGCTATTTTGTGGCCCACATTATCCTTGAATTAGAAACTTATTAGCCGATAGGCTATTCTATGTGGGGGAACCCCACCGGCATTTCCCCCAGTCTGACGCCGGCGGGAACCCCATGACACATTTGGGATATGCATATTACTCGCTGTTAGAGATGATAGGGGTGGATACTGAATCAGTGGTGGAGAAAGCAGTTGGAGGGGAGACGGACGGTGTAGGGGCAGAATTAAAGAATGTGTACGTTTTGTAAAAATTAGCCTAAATGCATTTACTACATTCTTATTCTTATTCTTAGTAGTTGGAGGGCATTAATGGTTGCCTGTCCAGGCCAAACGTCACCAGGATACCTGTCTCACGCTACGAGACCATTTGATAGCCAAAATTTTAGCCGAAAACAACTTGTTGTTAACAAATTTGCGTGAGGTTGTTTGTTGTATGTTGCATTGGTGCCCTGTTGTTCACGTTTCATTCTTCGGGCATATAATACTGCATAAATGCACATCAAATCCATCTTGTACATAAAGTAAATGCAGATCATTCTTGTAATAAATAAGTGATTTGGTTTGAGATTTTTGCATTAATGCATGTGTTGTTGTCTAGAGTTTTGCATAAATACCCCAGGCTTTATTAGTAAGCTTTATGGTAGAATACGACATTTGCTACTCCCGGCTTTAATGAGGCGTTGCCCTAAAAATGCAACCCAAATGTTATTTTCATTTCCCTCAGCCCTGGTGCGGCTTGCAATGGCGTCTGAGGGGGAAACCCACAAGCAGAGATGGGTATAGTGATAAAGGGGTGAAATGTTGCAGAAGCAAATCTGGGTGCTGGCTTCATCTAGCGCAATTATCTCTCCTTTTGCTCAAAAGGTATAATTTTTGTTTTAATGCTCATTTCCGTCCTTCTTTTCTTGTAGAAGTTATTTAAAAAAACCAATGAAGAAATCTTACTCCTAGGGATGGGTGATAGGTCTCTATGGCAAGCTGCGCCATAGCAGCAGGAGGGGGTGAAGCCTTACCCCCTGTCAAAAGGATTTTGTCCAAACTTTTTTATCTCTCCTTTAGTCTTTCTTTCACAAGTTACTATTTTGATGACCGATTTTTTTAAAAGGAGAAACTGCGTAAATATATGACGCTGTTCCAAAAGAAGCGATAGCCTGAGTAGGGCTCTGCACGTCAACTGCATTATTTTATCCCTATTTTTATTTAATTTTATACTTACATAACCTTATCACTGTGCTTAGGGTCACATGTTTGAGAAATGGTCTTGTAATCACAAGATTAATGACTCTTTTGAAAAAACTAAGATCTGGAGGACCTGATCCATATGAAAGAACCATACAATTTATGCACCTTTTGTAACAACCACAGGACCTTTTAGCATTGGGTCTGCTGCAACATGTTATTTACAGATTTGGGTAACAATATATGTTTGATCAAATCTAAATGTGTGCCATATTTATTCTTTGCAAACTATTTCCTCCTCAAGATTTATGTTTATGGGTTTAACTGAATAATTTATTGTATATTATCCATTATTCCCTTATACAGGTCTAAGGCCTTACCGCTAGTTAAAACATGGCTTCCATCAATATGATCAAGACATGAGGGGTTTGGGGATTTAATACCCTAGTTTGATAACAATGGATGGTGACTACCTTTGACATGTTCTTGAAATATCTATGTGCTTGAAGATGATGCATTTGAAATAAGAAATAGAGGGCAGATTTAATGAACCTACGATAGAGAGGGAACACAACAATACAAAAAGAACATATTCTGAGAGCATTTCTCTCTCTGTTCATGGAACCACATAAAACTAACCTATTTTTCTCTTTATAAAGCATTTTAGTCACTATTTTATTTTTGATAAATATGGATCAGTGACTACTAACTATTTAATATATGTGTTTTTTCTTTCATTCAATAATGTAATAATATTTCATTGAACAAATTTTAAAGCAACATTTAATACACGATCTCTTTGAATACATGGAATTAATCTTTTTTCATACATCCATATGTCTACCATATCTTACAACATAGGTACAATTTCTTTTTACAATTTTTCATAGAGGACTATGTTACCTTTTAGTTTTCATATTTCAATTAGATTTACAAATTTGTTGAATTATGGCAATGTTCTAATATTCTACAAATTTGCAGAAAGGCATGATTGAGACTTCTCCAAGATTTGCATAATTTCAGATTAATTTTTTAAATGTTATTTATTTTAATTTTTATTTTAGACATCTTTAATTAATATATTGAAATATTCATATTTCAAATTAAAAACCTATAATTATATTCAAAATGTTATAAATATATTCTAAACTATATGTTTTCCTATTTTATGTTTTCTTAGCAAGTCATTGTCTTCTACAAGATTTGTATAATT
Source organism: Sequoia sempervirens (assembly GCA_007258455.2). NCBI lineage: Eukaryota > Viridiplantae > Streptophyta > Pinopsida > Cupressales > Cupressaceae > Sequoia > Sequoia sempervirens. The sequence goes on along the minus strand of VDFB02072274.1, from coordinate 108,235,373 downwards.
TTAGATTAATTTTTTAAATATTATTTATTTTACTTTTCACTTTTCACATCTTTAATTAATATTTTGAAATATTCATATTTCAAATTAAAAACCTATAATTATATAAAAAATGTTATAAATATTTTAAACTTTTTTTTTTTTTTTAAATATTTTCTTAGCGAGTTATTGTTTGTTATGTAAATTTATTGTACTTTTTATATATTTGCATCATCAATTAAAGATCTATTTGATCATTTTTAATTAAATTTGAATGTTTTCATTATTTTACTACATTTATTTAATATTTTTTTACACATAAAATTAAATTTATTTATTATATATTAATTTAAGTGGGGTTGGGGCCCTAGCTCGGTTGGCTAAATCTTTCTTGTTGCAGGAGGTTGGTCACGAGGTCTAGTCTCCCCCACCCCCGTGGTACCGGAGGGCGTGTCGCACCAGCATCACCGGTCACGTTAAAAAGTTTACCAGGCGCAACTGCAGTTTATAGGGGGTCGTGCTACCCGATTCCTGCAGTCTAAAAAAAAAAAAAAATTTAAGTAAATTCATGTAAATGTATCAGACCAATCTATATTACTACATTGCATGATTAGAATTAAAATCCAATACACCATTATTCATTTTTAATATAAATTTGAATGTTTCATTATTTTATCACATTTATATGCTTTTTTAAGAATAACATCAAATTTAATTTTTATATATTATGTTAAGTAAATTCATGTAATGTATCATATCAATCTATATCTTATTACATTGCATAATTCATGTAATGTATCATATCAATCTATATCTTACTACACTGCATAATTAGAAATAAAATCCATACAACATTATTAGAAAAAAAAAAGAAAAAGGTCACATTTCTCTCACAAGTATGTATAATTAATTATAAACTCTCTCAAAGTTATAAACTTGTAATAATTCTCTTCTTTAATAGATTAAGAATAATAAAACTAATCAATTACAAAATTTATCTTCTACAATTATTTTTGTTGATGTTGATTACTCTTTGGATCCCTTCATGATTTTTATCTTGAAAGAGACTTTTGTACATTATTATTTTTACAATTAATAGATGCTTTTTTTCAATTAAAAAAATAAAAAATAAAAACTTTATCTCCTAGAAGTGAACAATCAACTATCAAAACAAAAAAACAAGATTTAACCACCTACTCAAAATCATATATATATATTTTAACCACCTACTAAAATAAAGAAATATTTTATTAAATTTACATATCTAATTAAATATTTACAAATTATGGATTTATCATTTAACAACATTGGGTTTCACTAAATACAAATTCCAAGACTTAAAAAAGAATACCTTTATAAAAGACAAAGCTAAGCTCTTTTGTGACTATGATGCAAACTTGATACTAATTGTTCAAATGAATCTAATCAACATTGTGTTTCATACATACTCATTCTAAGACCTTAAAAAAGGAGCTTGAAAAAGACAAAGAGATGTTCTTATTTAACTTTTAATTATACAAATTGGATACAAATCTTTCAAAGGGATCTCATTGTTTAAAAAATAAAAAGACATTCAACAAAATTATGTACCTACTTATATTATATAATGTACATGTATACAATTATATTTTTATATAATTAATTATGCATTGTTTCAATTCATTTATGTTTTACCTTAATTTCCTATCGGCGATTCCCTTGAACCTCCTATAGGTGCAAGTGCTAGTATTATTTGTTTTTCTCTATTTTGTGGCCCGAGGCAACACTATCTCATTGTTGCCTATTGTTGCCACTATGCGCTCTTTTGAGACCATTCAAAGAGAAAGTTATCATCAGGAGATATGATTTTTGTAGTTTGTGAAATCAAATAACTAATAAAAATCTGCACCGCTATCTCCAAGAAAAGGACAATACCAGCTTTTGATATAAGCACAAAGTGTGTGTGTAGAGTCCATTTGTGTCTGGTATTCGAAAGGCTAATATTTATTATTTTTAGGTTTGTGGAAAGTAGGCCACGTGAAAGGTTCTGGCGCCCGTCCCTCTAGCAACTATATATTAGATTCTCATTCAAAACTGGTTGGTAGGCATTTGAGGGCCAGTAAAGGTAGAAGAATACTTTTAATGCATGTGGATTAATGTGGTACCTAAAAATCTGCATTTGAAACCCATCTTAAACACTCATTAGAAGGGTTAGTTTAAAACATGCAAACCTATAAATACCTCTATGAAATAACATGTCTATGCTAAAGAAATGCCACAAATAACAAAAACAAGAATCAAGAAGACATTTCAAAAAACAAGACAATCAACTATTCCATATTGGATTGGTGTCAAATGTGCAAATGACCCTTTCCCAATTCCTGCTCAAAGCTAAAATGATGTAAATGCCAATATGATGAAGAGAAAAATCAGTTCTCAAACCAAGAGAGTGACTTTGCATCAAAGTTGTAGATGGATTGATGAAGATGAAGGTTCTTATTTATAGATTTTCTTGATGAGAGATTGGCCAAATGGGTGAATGTGGGACTAAAGATCCACCAATGAGAAGATGCCACTTGTCAAGTTGTGATAGGCTGAAGCATGTGCAAGATTTGGGAGATGTGCCCATGAGAGGGAATTTCAAATTCAAATTTGGGCAATAAATTTTGAGAGGAGGACAAGAAAATGAGAAATAAATGCAATGTTGGAGGGACAAATCAACTTGTCATATTTTTCAAACTTGAGGGAATATTCCCCATAAATGCCATGTTGAGTGAAAATGATGATTTTTAATAAATCAACAAATTGATTTTATTTGTGCAAGTGGCATAATCTAGAGAATGCAAGTGGTTGTGGATTGTATTTGATCATTATAGGGTTATTTATGATGATTAGTGAGTTTGACTTCATGACTTAAACATTCATTTTATTTAAATTAGTGCGATGGAATATGCATTATGATTTAATTAAATGGATGTTTGATTTATTTGATTAAAAGGTTGATGATGAAGTTTATTTAATTTTAAATTAATGACCTTAGGAGATGGAAATTAATGAGATTACCTGATGAATGGATGAAGGTAAACTTGATTAATATATGAATGGACCTAAGATGAATGAACCTGATTGAATGCATGTTAATTTTGGTGGTCTACATTTTGCCCCTCCTTTTGTGCTGTAAATGCACTTGTTGTGTTGGTTCAAAGAATAATCTTACCAGAATCAAAAATTCAAAAAAATTGATTTTTGGATGCCTCAATGAGTGCTAATCGCACATTGCCCCCTTGAGAGATCGAGTGAAAAGATCTCGATTTGAGGTCAATCTCATGACAAAGAGGTTCACAAAATGGATGGTTGCGGACGGAATGATGAAATGGATTATTTTTAAGATGCTTAGAATAACAAATCTATATTATCCTAAACAACATGTTCGATGAGATTTGATGTATGAGGACAATGATGATGATATGTTGTGATTATGCAATGGATGATGGCGGGATGCTTAGACTAACAAATTCATATTATGAGGATGATATGAATGCATGATGGATGCATGATGATGTATTGGTGATGATGATTAACTATTCATACGTGATGTTAAAAAGTAAAATGAAGAAATTATATGATGACAAGAGAATCCAACAAGCCAACATTATGAGAGATGATGATGAAAAATGATAAGAAATGATGATGATAGATAGATGATTTTCTTATCAAGGATTGGGATTTTTTTTTTTAAAGAGTCACTTACCTTATGTTTGATAACACGCATAAGTACGATGCATCAAGCTATAAAATGACCAGGATGGCATTGTACCTAGTGTGATGGACTTTGACTCGACAAGAAGATAGGAGTATTCTTGTTCACACCTGACATACGAAAACCTTGCTAGGATGCACTTTAGAAGTTTCAAACATCTCGGACCAAAACACGGAAAGGTATAACCAATCAATGCAATAGTCAACAAGCTGTCCAAAAAATCCTCTATATACATATCTAACAAAGAAAGTATTCACCAAGTTATTTTACAAGAACGTCCAACAAGCACAACAAACAAAAGAATAATGATCATTGCCCCATTCCTATCTCTCTAAATCCTTCGTTTCGATATCATCGAGAGGTCCTTGGACTGAGCGCAATAAGATAAGCCAAAGGAAAAAGATAAAGCACACAAACAAGTTGATGTTCTTCAATACCGCTAACCAAAAGGGAATGTTTTTTTAAGGATAAGAACCGAAACTTATTGCCAAAAGATAATGCCCATTATAGGAAGGATACATCCTAGGACATGTTAGTGGATGGCGGCATGCCATTTCATTTATCCAAAGTGTTCTTTCTGATAAATAATGCCCCTTGTAGGAAGAATTCATCCTAGGACACGATGTTATCAAATGATTGATATGGGACTATTTGGATGATGGACTATCGACACAAAGAATTGACCAACTTGTTTGCGTACTGACTTAAACTTGAGACTTGATGCTTTTGAGTTTTCACATTTAACCTGCTAGACTTGTTTCTAAGTGTTTCACCAAAGGTTGAGGATGACGATTAGTTTATTGTGAGTGGTGTTTATTGCGAGTGCAAGCGAGATGGGGTGGATGGATTTTTTAAATATTTGGATGTTTTTGGAGTTTTGCAATGTTTTGAGGCTATTTTTTGGTATTTTCAGGGTTTTACAAATGTTTTGATTTTTGATTTTTCAATGTTTTTGGGATTTTCTAAGATCTTGACCAAGAAACTAACCTAAAGACCTATTCTAGGGGCCTTGGGGACTGATCAATAGATTAGCCTTGCCTATGATATACACGTAGAGACCACGAGTTCAATCGCATCGACTTGGACGCCGATTTACGTATGACTTATATATATATGATGAGATGTCGCTATTATGATGTACTCCTATAGGACTGGACTCAATGTCTTGGGGATGATCAAAGATCACCTGCTTTCACGCTCAAGCTCAAAGATGAATGAGTTCAACCAGACTAATTTTTATTTTTATTTTTTGAATGACTTTGACATGTTTTGGATTTTGACATGCTTTTAAATGTTTTGACTTTCGATTTTCCATGTTTTGGATTTTATGATTTTCCGAAGGTTTTTGGATTCTTTCTTGATTTTCTAATATTTTGGATTTTCTCCTTGATTTGAGAACTTGCAGAATATACACAAATTCGACCGATGAAAGACGCCCCGGGCCATAGATGCAATAGATCATCTGATAAAGGCAGTGACAAACCCACCTTTGGAGGATGGGCTTTATAGCATTGTGGAGGAATGACAATAAAAATAGGACCAAGCTAGGTGCGACAAGCAGGAATAAGGATGGATGGAGAGCTACAAATGCAATGGATGATGGAAGCAAATGGAGGGATGATGTCTACAAGTCAGAAAGATCTTGGTATGGAAAGTATTATTTACACAAGGCTACTGCTTGCTAGGTTTTCTACCAAGGTACTTAAGCTCAGTGCTACCAAAGTGGTTTTCACTAGAGTGAATACTTTTTGATTCTTTTTCATTTTTTTTAGATTTTGCTTTTTTTTTGCTTTATTGTCACTAAGATGCCTATTTTCTAAGTTTTTTGCCAAAGTAACCATTTTTTCAGGACATTTTCTAATTTTTTAGATTTTTTGGTTATATACCTTGAAAGATTTAGGCATAAAACTTTTTAAGATGGGAGCTGTTTATTGGTCATTCTCGGTAGGTTCCCTTCGTGTGTTATAGTCGACAGTCTCGATTTATAACTCTGTTGTTATGACAATGGTCCTAACCAATTAGGTTCAAACTTGCCTTTTGTCTGGTTTGGGACATTCTTCTTATTTTCTTTTAAGACTAGTTCTCCAACTTGGAAAGTCCTACTTCTGATTTTCTTGTTGTAGCTTCGTTTGAGTCTATTTTGATAGACTTGCAAATGATTTAGAGCATCCATGCGTTTCTCATCCAATAACTCCAGCTCATTTAGTCTTGATACTTGATATTCTTCATCCGTGATAAGGTTTTGTAGTGATATCTTGAGAGATGGGAGCTCGATCTTAATGGGGAGTACGGCTTCTGATCTGTAGACCAAGGAGAAGGGGGTGGTGCCATTGGGTGTGCGGATGCTGGTTTGATAAGCCTAGAGGGCGGGATTAAGCTGCAAGTGCCAGTCATGACCTGCGTCATTGACTCTTTTCTTGAGGATTTTGAGGATGGTTTTGTTCGTGGCTTCTTCTTGGCCATTGCCTTGGGGATAGTATGGGGTGGAGAAGCGATGCTGGATTTTGAATTTCTTGCACAAGTCACGGACATCTTGATTCTTGAATGGTGTCCCATTATCTAAGATAATGGCTTGTGGGACACCGTAACGACAGATGAGATAGTTCAGGATAAATTTTGAGATCTGCTTCCCAGTGATATACATCATGGGTATGGCTTCCACCCACTTTTTGAAGTACTCAGTTGTAGTTATAATGAATTTATGGTCATTGGATGAGGTGGGTGAGATTTTTCCAATGAGATCGAGTGCCCACTGCGAAAAGGGCCATGGTGTGATGATCGGGTGAAGCTCTTGAGCTAGAGCATGGATGAGGTCCCCATGCTGCTGACATTGTAAACACCTTTTAGCATGATCATGCTTTTCTATTTCCATTGTGGGCCAATAATACCCCATCCTTAGCAGTTTCTTGGAGATGGTCATTCCACTCGAGTGTGAGCCACATATACCATTATGAACCTCCGTTAGAGTAGTTAATTCCTCCTCAACATTTAAACAGCGTAGCAAGGTACCTTCTATGCTTCTACGGTATAAGGTATCACCTAGGATGAAAAATCTGGATGCCTTTTTGATAAAGGTTTGTTTTAGGTTTGATGGGAGCAGCAGTATGACTCCTATGCTGAAGATATGTGTAGATGTCATGATACCAAGGATCGCCAGGACAAACGATTTCACACACATATTTTGATTTAGTACCTTAATGGAACGAAGCTACTCAATCGAAATTCATATTTTGACACGTTATGAGGGATGTCTAATAGAGACCCAATTGTAGCCATGGCATGTTGCTACTTTGTTGTTGGTTCTTGGAATCTACTCAAATGTTATGTCAATGAAAGATTCTTTAAGAGTCTCCACCAATTTCTTGTATGGAGTGAGCTTATCATCCTTAGTCTGATATTCATTATTGCTTGATTTATGATCAACTGAGAGTCCCCATACACCTTGAGAGCTATGATGTTCCATTGCACTGCTATCCTGAGGCCTATAGTCAAAGCCTCATATTCAGCTATGTTGTTGGTGCAAGGAAATGCCAATTTGTATGACTTTGGTATGAAATCCCTTGTGGGGTGATGAAGAAGATACCAGCTCCTGATCCATGTTGTGTATGAACCATCGAAGTATAGTTTCCAATGGTCAGTTACATTGAGGTTAAAGATGGATTCATTTGGGAATTCTGAGACAAGAGGGTTCTCAGAATAAATAGGTGCTTATGCTAGTTGATCTGCAATAACTTGTCCCTTAATGGCTTTCCACTCTATATACTCGATGTCATACTCTGATAATATCATTACCCATTTTTCCATTCTGCCTGTGAGCATTGCCTTTGATAGGAGATACTTGAGGGGATCAATTTTCACAATGAGCTTTATCTTATGTCCCAACATGTAATGTTTGAATTTTTGGGATGCAAACACTACTGTGAGGCAAGCTTTCTTGATGAATGAGTAATTTAGCTCATGACCGACCATTGTCCTACTGATGTAGTAGATGGCCCTCTCCATTCTGTTTTCATCATGCTGAGCTAGGAGAGCTCCAAGGGCTGTTGCTGTTGCTGACACATATAAGATCAATGGCTTTATTGGGATGGGTGGCATTAAAACTGGTGGTGTCAGTAGATATTCCTTGATTTTGTTAAATGCCTCTTCGCACTTTGTATCCCATTTGTACATTACCCCCTTGTGGAGTAGGTGAGAATATGGGTTATGCTTGTTTGCCAGTTGTGCTATGAACCGTCAGATGGATTGAAGTCGGCCTTGGAGGCCTCTCAATTGTTTTAATGTCGTTGGTGCTTCCATCTCGAGGATTGCTTTCACTTTTTCCAGATCCACCTCGATACCCCTCATGGAGACTATGGATCCTAGCAATTTACCTGATTGTACGTCGAAGATGCACTTCTTGGGATTTAGTATGACTTTGTATTCCTCTAGTCTATCAAAGATAGTGCTTAGGGTTGCTATATGATCTTGTCTTTTCCTTGACTTAGCTAGAATTTCGTCGACATAGTCTTCAACTATTTTATGAATCATGTCATGGAAGATTAATGTCATGGCCCTTTGATATGTTGCTCCTGCATTCTTTAGGTCGAATGGCATCATGTTCCAGCAGTAGGTCCCCCATGGACAAGTGAAAGTCGTCTTATGCTGATCTTCTTTTGCTATCATGATCTAGTTATATCCTGAAAATCCATCTATTAGTGATAGCATCTCATGTCATACTATCATGTCTACTATCATGTCGATGTTAGGAAGTAGGAAATCATCTTTCAGACATGCTTTGTTCAAATATCTGAAGTCTGTACAGATTCTAATGGCTCTGTCAGGTTTTGAAATAGGTACTAAATTTGACACCCATTCTGGATAATCGATTGGTCGGATGAATCATGCATCTAACAACTTTTTGAGCTCCATTTTGACCAATAAGGCGATTTGAGGATGCATTTTTTGGAGCTTTTGTCTGACAGGTTTTGCTTCTAGATACATCGCTAAGTGGTGGACCACAGTCTTTGGATCAAGTCCTGGCATATCAGCATAACTCCATGTGAAGTTTATTTGTCTTTCCCTTAAGAATGGTGCTAGGAGTTCTTGCTCTTCTGATAATAGTGATTCTGCATAGAATGTGATATGCGGGGTCTCCTCTATTCCTAGGTTGACAGGATTGCATTTTTCGGCCAAGACTGCTAACTTTTCCTGATGAATAGCTCTTAAAGGAAGATTGAATCCTTCATCCTCGGGTGCCTCAGAGAGGATTTCACCATTGGATACACCCTTTCTTTTTACTTTTTTCTTGTCTGAGAGTGCCACGGTGTGGTTTTCACTCAAGGACTTGGATATGATTCTTAGTTTCTCACTTTTGCGACTAAAGGATTCAATCATTTACCCATAATAGGCATGTGTGTCCAACTCCATTATAAACCATTCCTTGTGATCTCCATCTGGAATGTTATCCCTCAATCCCATGAATTCTGAGAGTGCCTCATCATTTTTGAATGTATCGAGAATTGGTGGTCCTCGTTGGTCATAGTCGATCAGTTGGGGATACACTAAATGGATCTCATGATTTGGATGGTTTGTTTCAAAGGAGAGGGTGCTAATCATACATAGGGTGGTGTCCTCAAATAACCTAGGTATATTGGATATGGTGTCTTCATCATCGCTACTAATATAGGGTTCAGTGATAAAATTATGTGTGTCGCCACCTGTGAATATTGGTGAGTGTACTTGTGCTATTACTGGCTGAGGAGAGACATTAACTGCTCTAACCAGAGGACTTTGGCCACGTATGGTTATTCTCGGAGGGGTACATCCAAGACCAAGATTTGTTATGGGTCGCATCTTTGGCATGATAGGTATTGTGAGCCCATTATAATTTTGTCCCAGTCTCTGATTTCTGTCATAGCCCATTGCAAGCATCATTTGTAGGCCCTTGCTTGTCTCATCCATTGGTAAATTAGTTGTCGGTATTTTGTCTTGATACAACATGTGAGATGGACCTACATCAATAACGTCATGGCCAAGGTCTCTGCTACGCCCTTAATATTAGTGTACATCGGGTTATGAATAGTCGGCTTGTGGCTATCTTAACTCTCTATTAAGTCATATTATCATTATTATATTGTTATTTAGTTGTTTAGGTCGGCCTAAGTCTTATATAGGTGTGTCTAAGTCGTCCTAGGTGATATCCTTGGCATAAATAGGTATATATAGGAGGTTGTGAGTCTTATTTCATCATCAAGTTGTGAAGTGTGTTCTCATTAGAGATATTTGGAGGTTTTCCCCCTCGAAGTGGCTTGTTATTCTCAGTTATTATAAAGTATTTGCAGCATATTTCTATCATATTCTTCTATTGTGCAAGTTATTCCATAACAAGTGGTATCAGAGCATGATCTTGGCACCATAGAGGCAAGGTTTTTCTCAATTTTGGAGGCGATTTTGGGAAGAGCATATCTTTCAGATTTTGGTGAATTTTTTTCTAATTTTTAAAGGGTTTTTGAAGAACATATTGAAGAAGCTACAGGACAGATTTTAGAAGAATTGGAGTAGAATTAAGCGAATTATTGTAGAATTAGGGTTTCTACACTATTTTTTTGGAATCTACGTATCTCGCACATCTTGTTGAATTGGAGTCTGATTTTTATTGGGTTTTTGAAGAAATAATAAAGGAGATTACAGTTAAAATTTGAGAGAATTTAAGTTTCATTTGTGTTATCTATTTAAACATTAGTGGTTTCCATCATGACGGGGCCTGCAACAAGGGGCAAAAAGAATGTTGTCACTCCGGGGAAGACTCCTGATAAGGAGGGTGAAACAATCAAGGATGTTACTCATAATGAGGAAATCAATAGGGTCAAGGAAGAAATTTCCTCAATTAAGATGCATATGTGTGACCTAAAAGGAGATATCTCAGACCTACGAAACCTATTAAGCGACTTTATGAATAAACCAAGAAAGGAGGTCTCAAGCAGCCATGAACCAGAAGAAGAAGAAGAAGAAGAGGCATAGGCAGAAGTAGAAGAAGCAAAAATAGAAGAAGAAGAAGCAAAAGACCAACCAGAAGAAGAAGAAGCAGAAGAAGGCAATGAAGAAGAAGTTCAAGAAGAAGAAGTTCCTAATCAAGCTATGCAAGGGTACCATATATTATTCCTCACCTCTTCCTTTATGACACATCAAAAGGTTCAGGCAAAGGAAGAACACATTCATCGCCATCAATAGCTTGAGGTAAAGGGAAGACACATCTTGGAGCTGAAGTTAATTTTCCAGACACGCATGAAGAAGCTGGTGACATCAACAATTCCAAGTTACCTCATTACAAGGAAATATTTTCTAATTGAAGATGCCACAGGGGAGGATGAGGAGTTCATTCAAAAGTATCCAAACTTGATTAGCATTGAGGACAATGCTTCTTTGAAGAAGGGGGGCATGCTACGCCCTTAATATTAGTGTACATCGGGTTATGAATAGTCGGCTTGTGGCTATCTTAATTCTCTATTAAGTCATATTATCATTATTATATTGTTATTTAGTTGTTTAGGTCGGCCTAAGTCTTATATAGGTGTGTCTAAGTCAGCCTAGGTGATATCCTTGGCATAAATAGGTATATATAGGAGGTTGTGAGTCTTATTTCATCATCAAGTTGTGAAGTGTGTTCTCATTAGAGATATTTGGAGGTTTGCCCCCTCGAAGTGGCTTGTTATTCTCAGTTATTATAAAGTATTTGCAGCATATTTCTTATCATATTCTTCTATTGTGCAAGTTATTCCATAACAGTCTCTCCATCTTGTGAATTAGGGATAGTTGTCAGGATACATTTGTGATGTGGAAGGATAAATGTACAAGGTAGATTTATCATAGTTTTTCTTGAACACCTTCTTGGCTTTGGATCTATACTTTTGGAGGCTTGGGATATTGGTCTTGTCTTTACAATTTGAAAAATTTAGCTTGAAAATAAATCTTTGAACTTTCCAAGGTTATTGAAGCCTTATTAGATGTATTTCGAATAGATTGTGGACTTACTAAAATAAAATTTGGTGACTAACTATTCCAATGATCATTTTTTAACTTCTTTGGATATTATATTTTGATCATTTGGTTATCTCCACTCTTTCTCTCACTAGGACGAAAAGTTTTCATAAGGTGAATGGAGTAGGTAAATGGTCTCCATTAGATTTTTCAAAAATTAACACTAATGGTTCTTCACATGACAATTCTTTTGTTGCGAGATTGGTGGAGTTGGGTGAGATAATGCCAGTTTAGTTCATTTTTTTCTTCTACTATGGGCTTTAGCACCAATAATAAAATCAAACCTCAATATATCCTCACATATTTATAAAAAACCAGTGAATTAGTTTAAAGGAATAATCTTCTTAAAGGTTGACATATAGTGTGGTGCAGATTCTATATTGTTCATGAAACTTTGATTCCATATTTTCTTCATATTCATAGAGAATGAAATTTTGTTGCAAACTTATTAGCCAAATATGCCTCTAATTTTAGGTTAAATGTAATCCACAATTTTTCAAAGCCTAGAACATTGTTGGTGTTTCTTGTTGACTTGAAGAAGTCTATTGAAACTACCTTTTGGTTTCTGCAAACAAACTCCAAAAGGACTAATTCATCTTGAATCTGTATAGTTTACTGATCCGTGTAATACTATAATATACTTCCCAACATGTTGCTCTTTTCGTTACGTCAATGTAACTGTGTAAGTCTTCAAATGACAGTGAAACTATACTATTGTATATGCTTATTTGAATATGAAATCACCTACTCTAGTATTTAAAAAAACATAGGAATCTAACAATACGTATTTTCAAGAAACAACAAACTAAACTATTCCTTTTGACAGTTTATTAAGTTACATTCCTTTTTCAACAATTCCAAATCATTTCGCCAAGGGTCCTCTCCTTCGCAAGCATTATCCTCAATTGGCATCTCTACATCCTGAGTTGCTTACATTTTTTGTTTCATTTTCCTTACCTTTGACAACCAAGACACCGTTTAGAAAATTTCCTTGTTCATAATTCTATAGGTAATAGAAATCAAACTATTAAAGGAATTATCCATCCTATTGACTTTTTCCTGTTGAGAGTTGATATGTAGCTTATAATTTTGAAGGGTCATATTCCAATTCTCCCTCATCCTCTAAGCTTACCATTACCTTCACATTCTCTTCATTGTGATCCTTTTCCATGTGTTTGACATCCTTTTCATCTTCCTCAGAGTCCTTAACCTATTCTTGCTCATGAAAATTCTCCTATGCCTTCTCTTCCATGCCTTCTCCTATGCCTTATCAAGGATTGGGAAAGGGATTCTTTCCACAACAAAGAAGCACCAATCGACTATGGGATAGGGTTTGATCATGTTTTTATGTGCTTGCAATTAGTTGTTTTTGTTCTATTTAGTTTGCATATTTTAGCATGGTTAAGTATTTCATAGGAATCTTGGGTTTGCCTATTTTGAATTGACTAACTAAGCTAATTGTGGTCATTGTTTGAAGTATCGCAAATTTAGGGTTCACATAATGGCACTAGAAGGAGGGCTCTCAATGGACTCCATATCATTCTGTTAATCTTACTTTGATTTCTAATGAATATAGAGTTTGATATTTTGGTATTTTGGTATTTCATTGTGTGACAAACTTGATATCTTGAAATTTAAAAGGTGATAGAAAATCAGATTTGTTAAATACTCTTCAACAGTCTAATTGAAAGATCTATATTCATAGAAATATGATTTCTTGATATTTTAGTATTTATAAAATGATTGTGTATAAAATATAAAGAAAACAAATTTGTCACACACTATTTAATAGCAGTATTCTATAGCATTTATATTAATAGCAATCTCTTTCTAACATTTGTAAGAGAAAAAGGGACCTCTATTCAGGGCATGCTTTAGTCTTCTGGTTGTAAGAGTATATTTGTGACTTTAAATGATACGTTTTTCTCAATAGCACTACAAACACCTCTCAGACTAAAGTCCTCTTCCATTTGAGAAAAAACTCCCATTTGAATCACCCCTGTCAAGATATGATTGTGCTATTTAAACTATTGACAAGCCATAGAAGGAGGTGCAATGGCCATCTATCCTAGGAACACCAAAATCCATGACCCTTAAATTTGTGAGCTTTTCTTTTTTTTCCTGTGCTACCCTTTCTACTTCTTCCACTCCAAGCGTTCTCTCAAATGTACGACTATTGTATCTGTTTCAATTTAGTCACTTATGCCTAGACCAAAGGCTACCAACACATTAAATTTTATAGCTCTCATACCTCGCCAATAGCCATCGTTAGGTGAAAGTAATGACAGGTTGATTTGTTCTGCCAGTGTAGTGGTTGTGATGATAATCACCTATTCTTAGTATGTTCTGCAGGCTCGGTACATTATGAAAGGAAAAAAAGGGGGGGATAGGCGATGTATATTTAAGCCATGTCAAATAATTCAACAACTAACCAAATATGTGTGGAGGCATGCAACTATCCACATTGATGGCTAGCGAAGAGGAAGATACGCCTTCCTATGCATAGTACCTTGTCAAAATGCACATACAAGACTTATTCATGCGCATTTACTTTTATAGCCTCACGCATATATTCTCTAATTTTACATATGTGGGTTGTCTTTCTATGCATCAAACATCATAACTACTAACAAATGATTGTATTGCAGGCGTCAAAGTCACATAGGCTTCATAAGGTCATGACATGGTAGAAAGTCCATGAGTAAAGGTTGTGGAATTTGGGTTTACACATACCAAATGCATTTGCTTGAAAGTTTTCTTTAATGCCTTAGTCTTTTATGTAGGTCCTGTAGTCATTGCATTTTTACAAAGAGTAGTAGAAACCGGTTTTACACCTGTGTGTTGATTACGAAGAGGGACGGTGAAGGTTTAAGTAGAGTCTTAAATGCTTTTTCCTCTTTCTTTTGGTGTCAAAGCTTAAAATCCATTATGTACTATGGGTGTCTATTTTTCTAGACTCAAAATAAGTTTTGTTGTAAGGATTTGCTTCATTATATGCGCCATTGATTGACAACACAACAGAAAAAAACTCCATTTATATGCATTCATTATGATGACACAGCCTTAGTTCCCTTCATTTTTGCGTTCATTATGTCTTATATTTAGAAATCTTCCTGCTCCACACACTTAGCCATCTCAATTGTCAAAGGTTTGGTAGCACTAAATACATAGCATTGGAAGATTATGAGAAGAGAGAACAAACTTTCTAACAATCTATTGGAGAGATAATATTGCACGATAAGAACAAATGCAAAAAGCCAAGAGCCATCTCAATTGTCAGCCCATTTTTTTTTTTCACTATTTTGAGGCCCACATTATCTTTGAATTAGAAACTTATATTATTTGTTTTTCTCTATTTTGTGGCTTGAGGCAACACTATCTCATTGTTTCCTATTGTTTCTAGTATGCACTCTTTTGAGACCATTCAAAGAGAAAGTTATCATTAGGCGATATGATTTTTCTAGTTTGTGAAATCAAACAACCAATAAAAATCTGCACTGCTATCTCCAAGAAAAGGACAATACCAGCTTCTTATATAAGCACAAAGTGCATGTGTAGAGTCCATTTGTGTTTGGTATTAGAAAGGCTAATATTTATTATTTTTAGTTTTGTGGAAAGCAAGCCACGTGAAAGATTCTAGCACCCGTCCCTCTAGCAACTATATATTAGATTCTCATTCAAAGGTGGTTGGTAGGTGTTTGAGGGCCAGTAAAGGTAGAAGAATACTTTTAATGAGGGTGGATTAATATTGGTTCTTAGTTTCTTTATTTCCCTCATCGAGGATCAAGCTGAGAGAAAGCTTTCAAGATGATTATGACCACTATATATGAAGATCTAAATATTATTTGTCTCTGTGCAATTTCTTAATTCCCTCCTTTTCAAATGTAAATCAAACATTTGCTAGTGCAATAGGCCATACATTTATTTACCAATATATAATTCTGGTCATTAATGCCCACTACTTATTGTTTCCTGCCCTGCTGCTGAAGTCTTTAGAATTGTCTGAGCTGGTGAGTACGGCTGGAAGTTAGAGGTCATCTTCGATCCATCAACTAAAGTGAATTAATTTGAGAACCAAACCTACTTCTTCCTCATTGCCATCTTTGAGATTGCGTATTCATTGTGCAAATTTGTGGAAGGATTTAGAAAATAATCTGATAGACACTTTGACTAAAGTTGCTTACTATCTTGTCATAAGTGAAGTTTAACTATGTTAGATTCACCTTCACTATTGCAGGTCGTTGTCAATTAATTACCTAAGTTGGAGATTTTTTTTGGATTTTATGCAAAGATCTCAAATTGACATCAATTATTTATTTATTTATTTTATGGGACCACTATACAAAATTAGAATTTGTTGAATCTTAACATCTTTTTTGTTCAAGTGTAGAATAAGCGAACAATTGAATTGGTGAACAGTCACTTCTTACCATCTGTTCTTTTCAGTGATTTGTTTTTTTTTTAATATTTCTTAAATATATTGATATTTGACTTATAGATTTAAAATATGTTGATAATTGATTTGCAGATTTCTTGGAGATAACGGTGCAACAAGGCGAAAAAAAATCTAGAAATATCAAACAAATTTGAGTAAAAAAGAAGTGGGCATTGGAATTCAAACCGAAAAAATAATTTTTAAATGCTTATTGTAATAACTTGATGCATCCATTTCCTGCTTTCATTTTCTATTTTAGGACAACTCACTTTCAATTTGGATTTAAAATTAATCATTGATTTATTTTTTAAAAGTTGGGCTAAAAATGAACATTAGAAACTCACTAAACTTTTCGATTTGGTCTAAAATTTGACAAACAAAACTCACACTTCAAAGTTGGTGCCTAAAAACAACTCATTTTTTGCTTTTAAGTTAAAAAGAACATGTACATTTGGTGTTTTGTAATCTTTTTCACAAAGTAATATCATCAAAAGACGTGTGCGCTTCTATTGCGCCTCACAGTGATCTTGATAATAAAAAGTATTTTTGTGAGATTAAGTTCTCAAAAAGATTGCCTCAACATTTCAATTTGGGTTTAAAATTAACAAGTCTTTCAAGTGTGAGTGGAACATATTGTGTGTGTTCTCTCTTTGTTTTTCAACAAAGATCGTTCGAACTACAGATATATTTGCTCGCTTTTGTTTATCTTGGAGGGCCTGCCTTGTGGGAAAAAGTAATCACCCAAGGGAATGACCCAACTAGTAACACACTAAAGCCAAGTGACTTCCAACCAGTATATAAGTGTGGGTTCTTATTGAAAGGAAATAATCATGATGGTCATCCCAATGAGAAGGGAAGGAATGGTTTCTCGTCGAATGGGTGATCCCCCATGAACAGAAAGTCCATATTAAAACCCTTGTTTAGAAAAGGCCAAAATCCTTGATCTATTTGTTGGTGCAAGAACAGTCGTTCTAAAGCCGCCCCACACTTTTACAGATTTTAGTAGAAATAGAAAGTATGCCATGGGATATTCATGGGTGTTGATGCTTGGCTGACTCGAGAAGCGAGTGCACTGTAAGGCGGAGCCTATGTGGTCAAGCATCTAACCATTTGCTTAAAGTAGGTGTAGCTGGACTTGACCAAGTGGGGATTCAACAATACAATCTTTCATATCCATAGGGTTGTGCATGTTCTTGAAATCAAAACACTTTTCTTGTTTGTAAACATTTGGAAACAAACATTCAACATTATCATCAAACGTCAAACCCTTTAGGAAGCAAATACCATTGAAAAAGTTCGTGTGTTATTGCTTGCCCTTGGGATTTTATCCTTAGAGGTTTCTAAACACTTGGATTTATATCTCAATTTGCTTGCTAAAGTCAAAAATAGGTAACTTTTTCCTTGATTTCATCAAAGTTCCACATAATGTATTTTTTGGGATGAGAAGTTAAGACATTGGACATCTAGTTTCAAATGCTAATCAAGAGTGTGTTTGTGGTAAAAAGAACTCATTAAGAAAAGTTAAGAACAATTGGACCCCACACATGTGCTTGGTATCTTTTGGTCATATGGTTTTCATGCAAACATTGGTCTTTTGGTTTGAACTACTCTTAGAGAAAAGAATGTTCTTCACTATCCCGGTCTTATAAACAAGGTCCCTATTAGGTTCATTTAGAATCAAATCAAACACTTCATCCATCCCAAACATTTATCATCTCATCCCACCAAACAACTTTAGAGCTTTGGAAACATCATTATCTAGACTTGGGTACATCCCTAAACCAAATCAAAATCATCTGTTTAGTTAGGTGTGTGTGGATGAATCCTTCCAAGCACATACTTAGTTAAATTATCACTCCTTTGAACAAGTTCATCCTAAGATCACAACTAACATCTTAGGGTTTACAAGTTCATTATCCAATCAAAACAATCAAAATCAAATCCTAAATTCTAGCATTGATCCAAAATTTCTAAAATGTTCAACACCATATCATTCACCCCTTTCATCCTTCATCTCATCATTGGTCCTAAACACCTTAGGGGTCACTTTTGCAACAAGGCCAAAACACAAGAAGAACATGGAATAGAAAATTGATCCTTACATCATGAGCAGTCTAAACCAACCAAACTATCAAAGCCTTACGATGCCACTTAGTTATCAAAACTCACATTTATACAATCCATACATGGGATCATTATCTACTACAAACCTCAATGTGAATTCAACCTAAACCTACAAACCACACACTAAAGAGAGGGAAAAATGTTTTTTTTGTTAGTGAATAGGGATTTGCCTTGTTCAAACCTCATTTTGGTAATCAAACCTTGAAATGAAATGGAATAGGAATGCAAAATGATGAATGAACAAAATAAGATGTTGCAACTCACCAAATCCTAGCAGTAAGAGGCTGCAAACATGTAAGAAGTGGCTTCAATGGATATAGATCTTAACTCTTGCTTAAATAGGATAGATCTTGGATGAAATGCTAGCTTGAATCATAAAAACCCTACATCACAATTCTTAGCTCAAAAATAAACATGATGCATGAAGACTTTGACATGATGCTTGATGCTTGAATAATGCTCCAAATGCTTGATGATTTGCTCTTGAATGCTCTTGAATGCTCTCTTGATCATTAATTTTCTATAATTATTGAATACTTTAAAGCTTAGATCTTGTTAGGAGAAATTATGTGAAATAACCTTGTATTTATACTTGTTTATTCCCAAATTCTTGAAATTACAACACTACAAGCCGACATCAGATCTAGGATAAGAAAATCCTGCCAAGAATTTGATTTGAAATAGGTCAAGAATTTGATTTGAAATAGGTCCAAGTTAAAGCGAAACTCATACACCAGTTGTGGCATATGATTCCTAGTGGCTTAAGTTACCTGGGACACAAACTCCAAGAAGTGTTAAGTTCAATGAAACATTCAAAAATAGGTCCCAATACCTAGGTGGGACCCATACGCCCAAGGTGGCTTATGAGTCCTAGATCCCGAGATCTGAAATAGATAACATCATACATTAGATTATGGTTTTCCATTTGTTAAGTGTTAGGATTATCCTCATAAAAAGGAATTAAATAAGGTTTGTGGATGCAAAATAGGACCAAATAAGGCATAAAGAAGCCATGTTTTATCAGGGAGGGTCCAAACAAGTGTGAAAATGTAAAGGGATACATTTTTCTACACTACACTTCACTCGAAAATCACAATTATATATCATGCATGCCAAAATAATGAATAGTTAAAAAAGTCTTCTTCACTTTAAATTTGAGAATTATATTGAATTATTTAATTCTCATAGATCTCATTTTAAGGTCCAGCCTCTTGAAACCTCCACAATTAATCTTATACAAACCATAAGAAACTTTCTCACACACTTGTGAGAAATCCCCATGAGACCATTGCTTCCTCAATTTGATCCCTCAAATGTTTGAACATGGGAAGCTGAAGTGATTCCCTTCTTAAGATCAATCCTTATGTCCAACTCCTTCATGCTTCACTTCTAAATTTGACCACATGGTAAAAAATAGTCACATTGTATATAGTGGTAGAAAATAGATCAAGATTCACATTTTGATTACTTTATGACTCCCAAATGAATCCTAACCCATAGTCCTATGATGTAGGACCATTGGGAACATACTATAAACTGAAAATGACACATTAAAATCATTTAAACATGAATAAACAACGACTCCACATTTTACATCTAAGTGTTACATTTTATCCTTTGACTCACGCAAAAATCACATAGACATGGACCATACAACATAGCATCATACTTCACAACTCTAAGAAATATTTCACATTAGATGTAAATTTTCCACAACTCAATATATAAATGCAAAAAAAAAGGGTATCCTCTGCAAGTAGACTAGCTTTTCTTAGCTAGATTAACACAATAAGTTACCATGCCATCTCCCCAATCCCATTGGTCATGAATACTTGCACACTCAATTCCGAGCATTAGTCTATCATGATAATTTTATAGCCAAAGTAATAAAAACATCAAGATGTACAGAGTCACATACATGTTTTATAACTAACATATCTAGGTGTATTTCAATTTATAATTATATTGTATTTAACAATTAAAGCAATCATAGCTAGGTAATAAATATTATTCAACATATAAACACATCAACCTCTAAGTCATAATATTAAATCATGCATCATTTTATAACACAAAATCATTTGAAACTAACCATATATACAACGTCATCAAACTATCATCAATACGAACCATGTATAAACATACACACATTCAAATTTCTAATTGGATGCTTAATATTAACAATCCATAAAAATAATAACATGACACGAGTGTCTCAATAAGATGATAAATTGATTAGGAAATAAATAGGTAAATCTACCACTAGGAGAGGTGGGCCTCACACTCTCCCCCCAATATTGAACTTCCTCTGAGAAGTCCTAAAAAGGGTGAGGATAATGTATCCTCAAATATGTAGTGTCCACCTAAGTAGTAGCAACTTCATTTTATTTGTCCCATTAAACCGTGACCTAGACCAACTCGTTTCCATGAATGTCTAACATTTGATGAGTCAAAATATGAAATGGCTCTAAGGATAACTAGAGTTGTCCAACTCCACCTATAGGGAATCCCAATATAAAATGTAGGATGTGCCATGATAATAATGTCAAAATATGAAAATGTGAAAACATCGTGGACACATGATAGGCTAGGTGGAAAAGCTAAACATTAAGCTAATGGTCCTATATGCTCTAAGATCTAAAACTAACTCATAAAGTGAGGTGCGAGCTTAAAACCCTTTCCATATCAAATAAGGTTCTTATGGGGCTACACTCTGAGGAATACTCTATCGCCCACTAAGAAACTTTAGCAATGTCACAAAGATGAATTACACTAATTGTTTTGTTTCACAAACAAGTCATCATTGAATGGAGGTAATACTCTCGACCCATTGTTTTTGGCATCATCAAGCCAATAAGGCTCTAGCCAAATCTTAAGCTAAGAGAATAAAAAAAACCCTAGGTAAATATTGACATATATGTAACACACACACATAATCAAAATGGTTCATACACATCCACATAGAAATGGTAACCCCTATATTTTGTCTCAACACGAGAAGAGGAACTAGCACATTAAAATAGTGGAAAATCACCAAGAACCAACAAACAACACCCACCAAATTTTACACTCATAAGAGGATTTTCATAAATAAAAATATGTAGGAAGAAAAAGGGGGTATGAGACAAGGGAAACCTACCTTTCAAGGAACACAAGCACCCATGGAATGGTAAATAAGGCATCTTATTCTTCCCCAAAAACTTGTCTAGAATAGGTCTCCTCCTCTCCCCAATTTCTAACCCACTCCTCAAGTTCCCTAACCATAGGTAATTGTGTTGGGGCCTCAAAATTGTAAAGTGAGAGTACCAAGCTTATTGACAAAACCTACAAATATCTACTATCACTATGCATGATAAGATCACCAACTATAATATTATAGTACTAAAATCTCATTGTTACACCTTACAATTTTGTCTTCAATCTAAAAACTTAATGAAGAATCAAAATAACATTATACAATATACATCACATGCAATCCTTCTCGTAACTTGCATCAGGAGGTTCAAATTAAGGCAAGATTATATTTTTCATCAATTTAACTTGTGTTACTAATAACAATGGGAACTACAATGGAAAGAAAAAAATTATAGTTTTTACCTGAGAGGTTGGGCCTTACAAGTTGTCTCTATTCAAATTTTCAAAAAGTATTGATAAATAAATGCAGGCAAGTTTTATATTCATTTTTATTGTAGTATTATAATATAATAAAAATTAAGATGATAGAATTAATGATTTATAATTGTAGACATATGAAACACATTCGTGTATTCCCATTATCTACATATCATACCTATCCCACAATTTTGGATTTTAACATTAATCTTTTCAATATACTAAACATATGCATAAATCAACATTATTAATATGATATTAAAAATTAAACGAAAATAATTTATTTAAGATTAAACTTCTCATATAATTTCAACAATTAGATTTCATATATTGAAAAATAATACAACGCTAAGTTCAATTCTAATAATAAATAACAATTATTAATAACAATTTATCTTATAAATTTTTAAGAATAATAAATATAATTAATTAGTCATTAGGCTATTATAGGTGAGAATTCCACTAGAAAAGTCTTACTGTCTGATGCCTAAAAATATTAGACTATTCTGGTGGAAAATCCCGATCAGAAGGATGCCAGTAGCACAGACGTCTTCCCTACGCAATTCAATCACCGGCGTACGATATACAATCCATTCATTACTCAATAGGTATGGGTTAGGTGTTAGTGGGGATGGTGTCGAAGCGGTGCCTAGAAGAGATGTACTTGGCCTCGACAGCACCAACAGCCAGCAGTGAATGGTAGAGATGAATTCTTCATCGCTCAACAGTAGGTGGATAGAACATTCAAGTAAGAGCATTGAAGGAGAGTAGTTGTGTTGAGCATGGAACGACTATTAGTGGATAATGAAGGGAGATAAAGGCATTCGAAGTACAGTCCACCACCCACCGTGCAATGCCAATTCACCTATATCGGGGATTTGTGACTGCCTTTGCCCATAAATTAACCTCAGCAGGTATGGCTGTGAGTCAGGCCACACCGTTCTACACATTCTTGGGGTCTCCGTGCATGGCCTGGGATTTAATATGTCACCAAATTAACACTGTAGGTAATAAATGTCCAGCAGCCTTAAGATGGCTCTCACTTGGACACAACGCAAAGGCAAGACGGAGGAAATTTGGTTGCCTTCTTCAAGTCTGTGTGATGAACAAGCAGGAGGTCAGAGTCTCAATATCCACCCATCCGCTTCAGGTCTGTATACTTCAATTAAACTCTTCTTTCATTACTGTTGTCTTCCATTCATTTATTGTGTGTATAGTCGGTGACCTCCAACTCGAGCTATCTCCATTTATCCTTCCATGCTTGCTTACTGCAAATGATTTTTTTTTTCCTGTTGTCTAGCATTGCTTGGATAGGAATGATAAATAAATATTACCTTTTACCTATGTTTGTTGGGTTGTTGAATTGTTGTAGCCACGCCCATGTAGAATCAGATTAGGGTGAGATAATAGTGAGTTTATTTCCTAAAAGTACGATTATAAATTTTGTATAAATATCCTCTTTATATTACATAAAATATTCTAATACATTGCAATAAAATTGTTTCATCACATTGTACTTCAGAGATTCAACAAAACTGAATGTGAAGAACTGCAGCAAAATAAGAAAGCGGGGAGAAGTAACTATGTGATGCAAAATAAAAAGGTTATTTTCCAAATAAATGGTAACTAACAATTTAAATCTCAGGCACAACCAAAAAACGTGTTTGGAAATGTGCTAATGCACATAGCTATTACATTTTGCTTCTCAAAGACAACTATATTTGATTAGAACGCAAGATTTAAGATGAATAAAGAACCATAAAGAAATTCATGGGGATAACACAGTCTACGAAGCAAATTTCAAAGGTCAACAGTAGATATCGCTTCATTCATCAATAGAAAAATAAAATATTCAAACCATAACATGATTTATTAGTGTCTCTGTCAGAATCCTTACACTACCATGTTAAGTAGCATCTGAATATATATCAAGGTATTCAACCTATAAAATAGTGGATATAGTCTATCCTGAGAATCATCGCTGCAATACAATAGAGAGCCATCGCTTCTAGGAATCAGGCAATGTAACAAAACAACGCAAGAGTTTTCTTCAGTCATCCTCTAAAGCACATCTGTCCTCTGTAGCTACCTCTAGAACCTGTGGTTGAAGAACCTACCCGCCAGCCTATCCAGCGCACCTTTCCTCTATGGCTACCTCCAAAACCTGTGGTTGAAGGAGTAAAGAATGGCACCTGGGGTTAGGGTTCTTTTCAGCTATGGCTAAATTAAGGAGGCTTTCCATTTGGGTGCGATTTATTAGCCCTTGAAGAGTGCATTTTTTTGTAGTGCCACGTATGGTAGCTAGGGAGGACTATTGTTTTAGCTTGGACCACTTCCAAATACATTGAAATCATGGTCTAAAGATTAAAATTGAAATGGAAATAACTGGATTTAATGAATCTGTTAACTTAATTGTTTAATATTGTATAGGTATGAACTCTATTAATTTTGATTTTACAAATAATTGTCATAATATTTGAAAACAAAATAAGTTATATTAGATATAATTTAATTGTTATTGATATTGTTATTTTTAGAAGAATGTTTATATTCATAAATTTTAATTGAATTAAATAGCTATAAATAAAAATAATGTTTGAGGAAATAATTAAATAAATCAGAATTATTCTTAGAAAGTTTTAAAGTAGAACAAAATAAATTAAATTAGAGTAAAATACATTTATACCTATAATAAAATAGCTTTGTATTTCAGTTTTTTATCTAAATTTGATTAACATTGTAATTGACATAATAGTAGAAGACAATATATTATACAATAGTCAAATATGAATACATGCTTGGATTTGGTTTTTTTAAGCACACAAACCAAGTGGTTCGTGATAGTGTTTATTTTTCGTATTCTTCTAAATTAAAAACCTTTTTTAATAGTACATGTATACCCTTCTTGTATTGATTTGGGTGGAAATATTATTTATAGTTCCGTTTATTGTGTTAGTTTGGAGCGTCACCTCCTTCATTTCAAAAACACATATCCTACTAAAGCACCACATCACCAATTGACTTTTGCTAGAAATAGTTAGCCTGAGGAAAAGCAATTTACCTATTCTTGTGATTTTTCCCCGTGACCCTTCAAAATATTGCCAAGTATATCCTTCTATCGACGTAACCATTGCACCTTGTGAAATCGATGCGGGCCAGTGATATTCCCAACGTATTGAGGCCTGGTATCTGATTAACATTCGCTGTCGTTACGTTGGAGCCGACTGCATTGTCTGTGTTCCCTGGCTGCCCAAGTCCCCGGAAGAAGAAGTCGTCTGCTAAAACTACCATTGGGTCTTTGCAAACGAACCCGTTCACCAAAATTGTTTTAAGCAAATTGTTAGCAAGTCCTCTAATAAGAAAATCATATCATGGCACTCTATAAAGTTTATATGAACTCACCTTTGCTTTCCATGTCAGCAACGCAGAAATCTTGCAATGGGTCGGGATCAGCTGCCATGACTGTGTCGCTGTAACAACATATCAATAGAAAAGTTCCCAACGTGAAGTAAATCATGCTGTTAGCCATTGTACTAGAGAGACAGAAGAGCTCAGGATATGAATGTGTAATTGAATTGTGTATTACAATGCTTTATATAGATGAAACATTGACTACTCAGCATTGAATAATTCATTTTTTTAATTTTTTTTATTGGATTAAGGACTAATTCATGTTGACGCAGTCCTTTAATTATGTCGGAGTGACTACGTAAGTCCTACTTCATATGGTTATCTGAATATCAAACTCATGACTTACCATAGGCGTACTCTCGCCATTCATTTAATATTATTGATATTCTCGCCATTCTCCTACTAATGCGGAATTGCTAGACTATATTGGAAGGTTCGGGTGTTTAAAAAGGAAATAATATATAGATTATTTTCAACCGCCCGAGAAATGGCAAGAGACGAAAATTTCTTTCATCTCATGTTAAGCCTTCTTATATTAGGTCAGATAATCTCTGCTTTATTATAAAAGTATATGGTGTGATGTGAAGTTGAAAAATAAATAAGATTCTCGAATTAGATTAATATTTATAGTTTATAATATTAAGGATGAGTATTAATTATGGATCAGTTTAGTTTATAATTATTAATGCGATGAATTAAAATAAATAAATGAGAAAATGAGTTGTAAAATTTGTAAAGATGACGTTACTCGATGAATTAAGTATACAAGGTAGATTTATCATAGTCTTTCTTGAACACCTTCATGGTTTTGGATCTATACTTTTGGAGGCTTGGGATATTGGTCTTGTCTCTACAATTTGAAAAATTTATCTTGAAAATAAATCTTTGAACTTTCCAAGGTTATTGAAGTCTTATTAGATGTATTTCGAATAGATTGTGGACTTACTAAAATAAAATTTGGTGACTAACTATTCCACTGATGATTTTTTAACTTCTTTGGATATTATATTTTGATCATTTGGTTATCTCCACTCTTTCTCTCACTAAGACGAAAAGTTTTCATAAGGTGAATGGAGTAGGTAAATGGTCTCCATTAGATTTTTCAAAAATTAACATTAATGGTTCTTCACATGACAATTCTTTTGTTGCGAGATTGGTGGAGTTGGGTGAGATAATGCCAGTTTAGTTCATTTTTTTCTTCTACTATGGGGTTTAGCACCGATAATAAAATGAAACCTCAATATATCCTTGCAGATCTATAAAAAATCAGTGAATTAGTTTAAAGGAATAATCTTCTTAAAGGTTGACATATATTGTGGTACAGATTCTATATCGTTCATGAAACTTTGATTCCATATTTTCTTCATATTCATAGAGAATGAAATTTTGTTGTAAACTTATTAGCCAAATATGCCTCTAATTTTAGGTTAAATGTAATCCACAAATTTTCAAAGCCTACTAAATTGTTGGTGTTTCTTGTTGACTTGAGGAAGTCTACCCAAACTACCTTTGGGTCTCTGCAGATAAACTCCGGAAGGACTAGTTCATCTTGAATCCATATAGTTTACTGATCCTTGTAATACTATAATATACTTCACAACATGTTGCTCTTTTTGTTATGTCAAAGTAACTGTGTAAGCCTTCAAACAGTAGTGAGACTAAACTATTGCATATGCTTATTTGAATATGAAGTCACCTACTCTAGTATTTAAAAAATCATAGGAATCTAACAATACGTATTTTCCCCATTCCTTGAGTATTATTGGAATTTTATTTGTTCTCTATGTTGCTAAATAATGTGGAATTGTTAAACCTTATTGAAATAATAAATAGAGTAACTTGAACTATGAAAAAATTTCCAAAAGAGGAAAATTTATTACATCTTATGTATTTAACTTAGTTATTCTAAAGTTGGACATTGACTGAGATGGTTGATACTTTATATTTTTATCTTCAAGAAATCTCTTATATATTTTTGTTTTTGAAAAAGAAAAAAGAGGTTTTACAGGGACCTGAAACCGCAGAGTTTAAACAACTAAAGATAACAAAAAAAGTTCAAACAAACAAACGGCTGTCCCAAAAAAGAAACGACAACACCAAGAGACAACAGGGCCCAAAAAAGGACCACCCAAAAAAAACTAGCAACAAACACCACCACGCTACTCCAAGGTGTTCAGTAACTCCTCAGCCTCCTTTTCAACATCCTGCATGTCTTGTAACCCCTGCTTGAGAATTTGAGCTATATGTGATGAAGTCGGGGTCTTTCTCTTAATGTTAGCCCAGGTACGAGTCAAAATCCCTTCACCAGCCGATCTGCTGCCTCCCCTGTTCACATCCAAATCCACGACCAGCGAACCCTTTTGGTTTTTTTCAAGCTTTTCCACCATCGCATTGATGATAATGGTGTTATGCCTAGTGATTTTGTGATTGTTCACAACAGTGGCCCTAATGTTTTGGCCAATCTTGGACATGTTGCACCCGATACTTATCAATCTATCCTCCTGTGATTGCTGTCTTTTCCTCGGTAAGGGAGTTTCCTGTCCTTCATTATCTCTACGATTCTGACTGATCTTCTGCTCCAAGTCCGTGACCCTATTGCTGAGATCAGTAAAATGACTTTTCAAATCAAAGACTTCTTTCTGGGTCCACTTGAGAACAGTGAAAGGCCATCCGTACTTTTTTCTGCTATACTCACCATGTCCTCAGGCTTGAGCTTATTCAGGGCTGAATTAATTTCATCTTGAATAGGGGACTCATAATGATCATTCCCCAATCTTCCAGACATAGGGGCACTAGGGGCCGATTCCTTAATGACCATGGGTTTATCAGAGAGGATTTCCATTGAATTCCCATAATACGAAACAAGTTTCGTAGCAGGGGTACCTTTAAAGCCAGGGGACAAGCCCAAAGTAGGGAATCCAGGAGACGACTGGGGATTAAGACAGGGCGGTGAAGCAAAACCCGGACTAGGGCACTCATGCAGAGGCTGCAATTTAGGACAAGACAGCGAGGTAGAATCCTTAAGGGTTTTCCGACAAGACAGGGACTGGGGAGCAATGGTTTCATGACCAACAAGAACACAAGCAGGGTGGCCTGGGGTTCGATCTCCCTACTACTTTCTGTCTCCTCATCATCCAAATCTTCAATTTCAACAGTTTTAGGCAAAGCAGGTAAGTTTTAAAAATGCTAAAAAATGAGCCTAACAAGACTAGGGTGAATAATAGCATTCCTCCTAGGATTTCTTTCCACATCATCAAGGCAATTCTTCAAAGAAGAAAATAAGTAAAAAGGCAGAGATATACGAACCTTGTGATGGAAATGGTTCAGTATGGCAAAGTGGTAACCATAAACTCTGGTGAAGCACCTGTCAACCGTGATATATTCCATAATGACTCTTAAAACTTTCCTCCATATAGATTTGATGGACTCAACATCAAAGTAGCTATTGGCAACCTTAACCATCTTCACTTTCTCCTTATCTTTTTTGGGAAATTTAATGACCGCTTCATCAGAGAATCGCCGGTCCCGATAGAATTTAACACCCTCAGTCAAAAGAAATGTTATCTCACCAATTAAGTCCTCACTCAGTTTAACATTCCTACCAAACAGCACAATCTCACCATTTTTCCAGTTTTTAACAAAATAGTCCAGCATCCCCTCATCCGTACCATGGAGCTTTTCCAGATACGGGATTAAACCTCCCTTTTCAATTCTTTCCAACACTTTAGCGTTCTTTCTGTGCTCCTAGAAACTGCTCGACTCCACATGTTTTCTTTCTCCGCCCATATTCAGAACTTTGTAAAACAACACTCTACAGTTGCTTTGGGTCCCGTTTAGGCATTTTTTGTCGAACACCCAGAAAGCGTGCCGAAGACTCTTCCTGAAAAGGAAAATGATGTCGGTCCCATCAAATCTAATGAAATTGATGTACCTGATCTTTATCCGTTCCATCATGACTAAGACTGCCTTCTCTTCCATGCACTGAATCATAATAAATAAGCTCTTTCACTTCAGGATGGAGGTTATCATTCTTCCTCCACGTGTTTTCCCCACCCTTCTTAACCCCTTCATTGGCGAAGAAATCCGCCACCTTATTGGCTTCTTTATAGGCATGGGAAACTTTCACTTTATCAAATTTACTTAATAAAGTTTTTGTATCTTCGATCCATTTTTTGATGGTCCACGAGGGGGGGTAAGCCCAAGAATGCAATTTATTATATTTAATGAATCACCCTCCAACCAAAGATATTTCGTGTTGATCTTGAGGGCTAAGCTGACCGCATGAAAAGCCCCAACAGCTTCTGCAACATGATTAGTTTGAGTTCCAATGTCCACAGCAAAAGCCACAATAAAAGCCCCCAAGTTGTCCCTTAAAACACACCCATTGCCAGCTTTCCCAAGATTACCTTTAGCCGCACCATCAAAATTGGCTTTCAGCCAGCCCAAAGGCGACAGAGACCAATTAGCGTTCTCTCTCCCACAGACACCAGGTTTGAGGACATTTGACCCAACTAATTTTGAATTCCACTTTTTGGCCATAGCAATATCAAAAGGAGACCAGATAGCTTTCTCAAACATTTTTTTAGGAATTAAAGATAAGTTTTCCTTCATAGCCCTTACAATTTTAGCATGCAAGTCCCCTTCTAACATCTCTTTATCCCTAAACACTCTGTTGTTCCTTTCCTTCCAAATATTCTAAGACACAAAAGGTAGAATAAAAGACCATAGCTTTCTCACAAAAAGATTTCTTGAAGGAGCTTTCCATTGCATGAAGAAATCTTCGACAGAGGCAGTAAAAATCCACGCCACATCAAGAAGCGCGAGAAGTTTATCCCAAATAATCGACAAAAAAGGGCAATGAAGAAAAAGATGATTAACAAACTCGGCTTCATTCCTGCACATATAAGATCTGTTTGGTAATTGAATTCCTCTTTTTCCAAGATTGTCCAAAGTGAGAATCTTATTCTGTAGCATTATCCAATAGAAAATATTGATTTTCGGAGTCAGGTGATTAATCCAAGCCTTAGCCCAGAAGGGAGGAGGCCCCATCGGACTAACCAACAAAGAAGTGGCAGAAGAAACTAAAAAAAACCAGACGGGTTGTCTAACCAGACAGCAAGATCCTCCACCTGGTGTTGAGCTAGTCTTAGGGCTCTGAAAGCCAACTGAACAGGGCCAAGATCCTGACTAATGGTTATCAAATCAACCCAACCACCATTCCTCCAATAATCTTTAACCAAGATTCCAAATTCCTTTTTACAATCATTCATCCATTTACTAAATTTCTCTATTCTGATTAAAGGATCTTTAAAAAGCCACGTGTCTTCCCAAAATCTAACATAATTTCCATTTCCAATCAGCCATCCAATTCCTATTTCCAGCAACTTTCTTCCTCTACCCATATCATTCCAGCAGACAGACCCACGAGGTAAAGAAGAAGAATTTATAATCTCATTAGAAGACTCATAGTTATTAAAATATTTGGCTTTTAAAGTTTCACGCCATTCTCCATTTAAAGTAAGAGTTCTCCAAAGCTGTTTAGCAAGAAGGGACATATTCAAAACTTTAATTTTCCTTAAACCCAGGCCCCCCCCTTGACTTGGGTCTACACACAAGATCCCATCCGACAAGTGGCATTCTCATCTTGTCCTCCACTTTGGACCAGACAAACCTTTTCTAAAAATTTTCAATGGCTTCAACATATTTAGCAGGAATTTTAAATATACTAAGAGCATAAATAGGGAGATTTTGCAGAGAAGCCTTAAGGAGCTGGATTTTTCCCGCTTGACTGAGAAGAGCACCTTTCCACCTCGATAGCTTCTTATTGAATTTTTCAACCAAAGAAATCCAAAACGATTCCGAAGGTTTAGAACAAAGAGGTAAGCCAAGATAGGTTGACGGAAGAGGCTCAACTCGGCATCCAAGAATCCGAGCAAGTTTGACTTGTCTATACTCTGGAGTATTGATGAAAAAAATTGAACTCTTAGCTCTATTGACAACTTTCCCAGAAGCAGATTCATAAAGATTCAATTTTTTTTTTAAAGTCTTAGCTTCAGTCATAGTAGATCTTCCCATGAGAATGGTGTCATCAAAAAATTGCTGGTGGGAACAGGTAAGAAGAGAAGAAGAAGGTCTTAAGCCAACAAGGGATCTTTGATCAATAAGCTTTTTAATATTTCTCCCCAAACTCTCAGCCAAGATAGTAAACAGAATAGGAGAAATAGGATCTCCCTGTCTAAGGCCTCTGGAGGTATGAAAAAACCTTGATGGTGATCCATTCACAATGACAGAGGAGGTAACTGTCGAGACAAGCTGGTTCACCAACTGAATAATTCTATTATTAAAACCAAACTTGTCCAGGATTTTAAACAAGAAATTCTAATCAACCCGATCATAGGCTTTGGAAATGTCCAATTTAAGAATAAACCCTTCAATTTTTGAAACCATTAATGAATGTAAGTTCTCATGAACAGTAACAACAGAGTCCAGAATGTACCTACCTGGCACAAAACCATTATGCTGTGGGGCAATAATTTGGGGTAGCAAAGAAAGCATTCTTGAAGTTAACACCTTCGAAATAATTTTGTAAATAGAATTACACAGGTTGATTGGCCGAGAAGCTTGAAACTCTGAAGCCCCAGTTTTTTTAGGAATAAGGACCACAAAAGTAGCATTCAATTCTTTCAACAGACGTCTTGATCCAAAGAATTCCTTGACAGCATTCACCACATCCAGCTCAACAATTTCCCAAAACACTTGGAAGAAGAATAACGGAAAACCATCTGGTCCAAGAGCTTTGTTGCCATCAAAAGAGAAAACAACTTTCCTTATTTATGCTTGGAAGGAATAGCAGTGATCAAAGAAATCTCATTATGACCAATCACTTGAGGTATAGCCTCAATCAAGGAATCTTGAGCTTCAGTGACAATCTCTCCATTACAAGAAATAAGGTTGCTAAAGAAAAGGATAGCTTGTTCCCTAATATCATCTTCCTCCTCAAATCTAGTCCCATTAGAAACAATATGAGTGATTCTGTTAGCAACCCTATGTTTCGAAGCAGACAGATGAAAGAATTTGGTATTCCTATCTCCCTCAGTCAACCAAGACACCCTAGATCTTTGCCGCCAAAACACTTCCTCTTTAGCAATTATGTCATGCAATTGAATGAGAAGTTCGTTTTCCTTTTCTTTGTAATTGTCAATGTATCCCTATTTCTGGATTTTAACTTGAATCTCCTGAATTTTTCCCTGAATTTATGTTTTAGTGCCAAAAATATTCCCAAAGGCATCCTTTTTCCACCTTCTCACATTAGTTTTCACTTCCTTTAATTTTTTAGCAATCCTGAACATCGATGTGCCAGTAATATCTATATTCCACCAGCTACGAATTTCCTCAAAAATTTGAGGATGAAAAAGCTAGAATTTTTCAAATCAAAAAGGGAAGTTCTTTTTCACCCTAGTAGGATCCGCCAAAAGAAAAATCGGAAAATGGTCAGATCCCACCCTTGACAAGGCACTCAAAGCACAAAAATAGTCTATAAACCATTGACCAAAAACAAGGGCCCTATCAAGCCTCACTTGGATCAAATCAGGCCCTAATCTCCTATTAGTCCAGGTATAAGAATCCCCTTGAAGATCTAGGTCAATCAAGGCATTACTGTTTATGAAGTCGGATAGGCCAGATTTACTATCTCAGTTGATTTGAGAACCCCCAAATTTCTCATCATTCAGGAGAGGAGTATTGAAGTCCCCCATGACCATCTAATGTTCATTAACAAAACATCTTCGAAAACCAGATAACTCTGACCAAAAGGAATTTCTAGCAATCTTACAATTCTTATATATTTAAAGTTTAAATATTCCAATTTTCTTATTTTTTCATATATATTATATTGATGTAGGATATTAATATAAAATTTATTAATAAAATATAAATTATAGTGTATCAAAAATAAAACTAAAGAATATTACTAAATAAGGATTAAAAGCGACTCTTTAGCTTAGCTTATAACTATTAGTGTGAGAATAAAAATATATAAATGAGAGAATGGGTTGTAAATTTTATCAAAATGGTGCTATAATTTCAAAGGGTAAATATAGAATAGAAAAAAAATTCATATAGAATTTATGAAGGAAGAAGAAAATTGAGATTTGATCTCATGGCTACTAAAAGAGATTACATCCAATATATTTGTTGGTATAGATCATTAAGCTAAGGTATTTTGAGTGTAAATTCATACAATACCCTAAACATATGAATTATGTCACCACAAAGTTGAAAGAAAATTATTTTTATGGTGGGATTCAATCAAGAGAATTATGAACATAGTGAGAAAAAACTTATCCTAATGTGGGATCATGGTGCATGTAGGAAATGGGGGTCTTATTAGACTACCAACCCATGCTCATGCCCTTTGATTTGTTGTCGGTGTCTTGAAAAGGCCCTCTCATCCAAGCCAAATCACGAGAGGTCGTGTGAGTTTGGAGTTTGCAGGCTAAAATTTTAACCCTATGTCAAAATTCCTTTGTTGGAAGGCATGCCTCGGTGGCATGGTATCTCGTAGCCTGCGCAATCTTTCAAAGAGGTACGATTCTGATTTTGAGGCCACGATACCATCACGTGAGGCTGCAATCAAATTGCAGGGTGTGAATCTTTCTTTGCAAGTGTGGCTATGCCCATCAATCTACAATTTAGAGGTCCATCTTGCCCGATTTTGCTAAGGAGAGGCATTTGGATCTCGTGGCAGGCAGTGGACAAGAAGTTTAGAGGAATTTTTGCTGGCTTTTAGAATTAAAACGGGGCAAAAAAACTGCAACTGAAATCTGTGTGCCTCATTGTATAGGTCGAATCTCCCCATGTGGAGGGATATATGACAAACCCAAATATTTGGCCATCTTTGCTGGAACCAAAATGCTCTATAGTGATTCAAAATTGTTGCACCAACATTAGTAATGGAGGATGTGATGCGTGATTTTTAGGAGTTATCAATTTGTTTGAAATTGTAAGTAGGGATGCCTAAGAAAGGGCGGATCTGCAATGAGCGACGCCTCATATCTTTAGTGGAATTTGTTATCAAATCAACCCAAATCTACTATTGGTTGGTGGCATTAGCATCTCCACTTGGCAAGTCAACCTGATGAATAGGCCTCAAATGCTCCACACTTTGAGGAGTGAAGTAGGCATTGTAGACTCCTAAGAGGACTCTTTACAACTTGTGTGGTTGAGTCTTGAAATTTTCTCATGGCGTATTTTCAATTGCTCGCTACTTCTTTCCAGTCCATGAGGGCTTATTTTTTCAATTTTCCTCTCTCTACACTTCTTAAAATATTTGATTTTCTAAATTTTGTAAATGCAAACTTTTTTTATTGGTGTAAATTTACAATAGGGTGAAAATTCATTTTTTCAAACTCTATTTATTGATGGTGATTTCCCACTAATATATAAAGCTCCCTTTTTCACCTTCATTCTTGTATGCAAATAATGCACTGAAATAAAATGCCAAACAAAGGGGGAAATCAAAAATATTAAAGAGGGGGGGTGCCAAAGAGTTGTGATTGAAACTACACTCCAAATTTCTTTCAATTTTCTAAAAAATTGTAAATCGCAACTAAGCATGGAGTCGAATCAACAAAAGGAGCCAAATGTAGTTAAGGATAAAGAAATACAAGGAGCAACAAAATCAAAAAAAGAGGAAAATATGAAAAGGTCTTTTTTTGGAGGATAGTTTATTTCCCGTTGGGTTTTCTATCTTTCTCCACTTTATTTGAGAGTTTTCTTTGTAAATGAGTACCTTATCAAGCCTTTTTGTCGGGACTCAACTTTCCATTGTTTTTAGTGCCCACCTAAGTTGTGCTTAAGGGGGGGTGTTGGTGTAATTATTAATATTACACCTTAGTTAAGCTTACTTAGGTAAACAGTGTTATTTACTTAAGTTAATTAGGAACATTAGGCAAGTGTGTGTCATCACTCCTTGATTGATGGGAGTTAGGTACCACATCTCCCTCATCAAGTGAGTTACTTTGACACCACTACACCACTAAGTTGATTTGGTCTTTTTATAACTCAGGTTTACTAGGACACTTGTCATTCTTAACAAGTGCATCCTAAACCTATAAATTTGTAATCATTCCTAATGCTATTCACTTCATTTTTTGATGAGTTTCAGCTTATTGATATTGGAAAATTATAATGATATTTATACAAATAAGAAATATTAAGTATTGGTGAAATATCAATACTTGGGTTGGAAGTTCCAATTCATATGCATTTGATGAAAATTTCCACAAAATGTTACATGGGCCTATGTTTTTCAACTTTAACTTACTGTAAGTTCCTTGTGGGGACCTCTCTTTCTTCAAGTGTGCTATTAATAACTCTCCAACCAAAAATTCTTGCTCCCCTCAATGCTAATCAACAAACTCTCTATATTTGGTGTCACTCCTAACCAAATTTCCCTTCACTTCCTTATGCAAATCATGAATATACTCAATAAAGTCTTGTGCTATGTAACACTCTTTCTAAGTAAGCATGCACTATCTCTAAACTCATCCAAACCCTTGGGTTGTACCCATACACAATTTGAAATGCACTCTAACCCACACTTTGATTGACTGACTTATTATAAGAAAAATCTGCTTGTGCTAATGTGAAATCCCATTGATTTGGTTTCTCACCTATCAAGCACCTTAATAATATTCCCAAAATTTTATTGACAAATTTAGTTTGATCATCAGTTTTTGGATGGTAGGATGAGCTAAATCTCAAGCACCAAAAATGACCAACAAACTCTGTGTCTCAGTCTGAAATAATACTCTTTGGCAAGCCATGTAACCTAACCAAGTTTCAGAAACAAAGTAGCTATGTGGGAAGCATCATTGCATTTTTGACATGATATAAAATGAGCTTTGTCTCTCCTATAAGCATCACTTCAAAATGAGCATACTTCAAATAGAGCCTTTTCAAATATGTCATAAATTACATTGAATTTTGTAAAAGGGTTGATATGTGGTTGACAAAAATTAAAAGAACTAAATACACTAATAGACTTGCAATTTTCTTTTTGTCATAAAATTTTACAAGATTTTTTTTGGGGAAATTTTTTTCTTAGTAAATCCCAAAGAGGTAAGAATATGGAGTGAATTAATAATAAACTATGTTACCCCAAGTTTTTGGGATGAGGAAGGCAAGAGATGGGGGGACACATTTTTAAATACCTAATTTTTGGAGCCATTTTTTTGGGATGGTAGGGGACGACTATTGTAGACATACAAAATTGACAGCATGCATTTCTCATATTTAATTAAATCATATACGCCCGATCAATTAAATAAATCAAGTTTATTTGATTAATCTCCTAAGTTGTCTCTTTAATTAAATAAATCAAGTTTATTTAATTAATCTCTTAAAGTCATCCATTTAAATTAAATAAATTCATCTTTATTTTATTTAACACTAACATCGTCCTCTTTGATTAAATAAATCAAATCTTTATTTAATTAAATCTAAAATCATTTTCTTCTCATTTTGATTTATTTTAATCCTAAAATCTATGTCAAAAGTCAAAATCACCTAACCTCCTATTAAATTAATCAAATCTTGATTAATTTAATCCTAATCACCTAAATCCTCTAGATTTTGCAACTTGCACCAATAAATCATTTCTTTGAATAAATAATTCCCTAATTACTTTCAAAATGGCAACATAAAGGGAATATTCCTCCAAGTTTGAAAATCCCTCCAAATTTCTTGTCCTCCAACATGGCATTAAAATCCTCTTACATTGTCTCTTACATGTCTCCCACTTGGCATTTAAGACTCTTTCTTCTCCCTCCAACAAGCCATCTTTTGAATTTCAAATCTCCCCCTCTTTCGCACATTGATCAAAATATGCACAACCTTCCTCCATTCACATCTTGACAAGAGGCACTTGGCCATTGGATGTTGAATGATCCCACATCCTCCATGTTTTGCATTCTTCCATCCTTCTTGGTTATAAATAGAGGCCTCTGTTGATGGTGTTTTTATGCACTTTTCAACACAGGCAATGCGTATGTGCACTACCTCTCTTGAAAGACAATCTTCCACAATCGGATTGCATAACACTATCCCCAGGTCTGTCGGATGTCAGGTCTTGACAGTGCTTAGATACCTTAGTAGTTTAATGTGATTTGCTTGAATCACAAGGTGGTCTTACACAAGAAATGCAAAGCATGGATACAAAGCATGGAAGTTGGATCTTGAAATGGAGTTCTTAGGATGGAAAGTTATTATGCATTGGTTGTAGGTTCAAACAGCAGTCTTGGACTCCATTTTGTTGTTGGATTTGGCTTTAAAATGTGCAATGAACCTTAGCATAGGTCAGTCATTAAAAAAATGAGAAGAAGGCAAGGGAGAGGAAAAGTTCCTAAGTTTGCAACTAGCTATGAATAGTGACAATGGAGTTCCTGCAATGGACAATTTCTTAAAACAATATTCCACTTAACCAGGGATTTCACAATATCATGGAAATTGTGCTATCTTCTAAGGTCTGCAGATATTTTATCCTTCATCCACCACATACATGCATGAATCAAAGATAAATGTTTGGAGGAGCTTTGAATTCAAGTCTAGGCTAACTTTGCATAGCTGTCTACCATCAGCAAACAACAAAAAATATGCACAAAGAAATCATCAACATGCCAGGAATTTTCATAATCACCCAACAACATTTCTAAAATATATCCAAAGAAAGAAGACAACTAACTAAACAGTAATAAAATCTAGGTCAAACATCTAACATTGGAGATTGATCAAGTAACATGGGAGAAACCAAGAAAATACACCAAGTCAATGCTTTTTCCTTATAAATTTATGCAGCATGTCTTTACAACAACTCAACTCTCTTTGAAAATGAGAGGAGAACCCTATTTATAGGTTTCCAAAAGTCTAATGAATGGCCAAGATTAATTCTTATTGTGTGGCCAAGATTCATTACAAAATAGGGTTTCACCTACCCCCCAATAGATCATAATTTAAATATTACATTTTGTCTTTACCCTATTTTGTCCTCTTGCCGATGGCACTGTAGCTCTTTTGTCATTTAGCGGATTGTTATTTTTTTGCTGTAGCTACTCTTTAGAAAGTTCTTCATCTTTAGCAGGGTTGTCCTCCTATCCCTCGGAAGCTGTGTATTCTATGAAGTTGAGGATGACTACCTGGAGCTTGTCTATTTCGATGACTTCGCATCGCAGCACCTGGTAGCTCCATTCCTTTGCATTTTCTTCAAGCCTTTTCCAATTTTCATCATATTTTGAGCCTTGTTCTCTGAACAGCTCCGATTGGTCGAAGGCGCGGGTAGCAAAACTTAGGAATTCCGTTGTGATATCTCCAGCCATCCCGTCCTTCATCTTCTCCTGGAAGTAGGGTTTTATCTTCTCTGGATCCATTTGCACAGTGGGCATATCATAGTCCGTCATTAGTTTAAGATATCAGGCACATTCCGCCCGGATTTCCCTGATCCACTCAATGTCTGGATCCACCCTGCTCAAGATTTGCTCCAACCTCTCCTTCCGGTTGTCGAAGTCTCAGCGCCATATATCCATCAGCCAGTGATCTTCTTTCTTAAATGCGAGCTTCTTCTCCCATGTGGCTTCAAGCAATTGAAGGATAGCTTCGATCCTTAGGAAGGTGGAGTCATAGGTCATGGGGAAGTTGGTGCAAAGTTTCTTTGTGCTCTCCAGAGACTGTATTAGGTCCAAGAACTTGTTGGTTGTTCATACAGCCCGACTAATTCCCATGTTTCCGATGTATGAGACTTGTCGGAACCAGTCCTCTGTGGTCTTCTCCAAGTTCTTTCTTCTTTCCATTTTATCAATTTTCTCTTTGGAAAGCAACTAAGGTGCAGCCGTGGATGTAGTAGGCAGGTCGTCCACTGAAGACCATTGTTGTATGTAATCCGTTAATGCTGCAACCTGTGCCTTGAGCTCATTCTTTGAGATTTTATCTTGTTTTATCAGGTGCACCACTATAGCCACTGACTCCTCAAGGTGCTCGACCTTCTGCTCTCTGGTTGCAGTTCCCAAGTCAATGGTGGAGATGTTATAACTTACCCCAGTGTAGCCAATTGTGGGCGTTGCAATTTGTGCCGCTTGGGAGCCGGAAGCATCCATGGTTACTTTGGATCAGACCTTGGGCTTCTTCTCCTTCTTCGTCGTTATTTAGGCTTGAGCCAAGATGGCCTCTAGCCTCGCCCTTGGGTCCTTCAGCACAGGGGTCTTTCTTTCAAGTTGCCTCTCTAACCATTCAGGCACAGCAGATTTCTCCTTGGGCGAATCATGGCCACCCTCGCCCTTCTCGGTTAGTGCCAGGATTTCCACTTCCTTTTCTTTTAGGGATTCCCCTTTCTCTTTGGCAGCATCTTCCTCTTCATCGGAGTCATGAATGAACACGAGGCATTTGACAGGCAGCCTGGTGGATGGTTGCCGAATGGGGCTTTCTTTTCTTACCATTTCTTCTTCCTTCTTTTCCTCCGTACCCCCAGCCTCGGGGTTTTTGATGATATGGGTTTTAGCCTGAGTCAAATCCTCTTGCTGCTGTTCCTCTAGTGGCTACCCTTCTTCATCATGTGGTGACCCTTCTATTTCCGCCCCAATGTCCTTCGGCTGTTGTGTCAATTAATCCTCAAGGTCATCATCAAAGGTTTGAATGATTTCCTTAGCACCCGAGCCATCCTCCTCATCCCCACTCTCGGAAGAGCCCATTTCTTCCTCCTCATAAACCACCATGTCGATGGTTTAGTGTTCGTACTCTAGGTGCTCATGATACTCATCGGCCTCCTCCTCAACAGGCTTCGAGGTCTCCTGCTCTCGTTCCTCCAACTCCTTTGAGATTAGCATTATGGCTTCCATGGCTGGTGGCCCTGTCAGTGGTTGTGAAGATTGAGCAGTTGCAAAGACTTGGGCAAGGGCTGTTTGGAGAGTTGGGTCCATTAAGATCTGGGAGAGCTCAGGGGGGAGGCTCTGCATGTGCCTTGAAAGAGCCTCGGGCACAGTGACAGTGGGAAGAGGCGTTATGGTTGCTAGAGGGAGTGATGTGATTGGCGACATGACAATAGAGGAAGGGGGAATGGTCATGCTGGAAGAGGAGTCAATAACTATTACAGACTCGGCTGGAGGTGAAGGGGCAAGATGGACAAAAATGTCCACTGCCGGTGGGGATGCAACGACCATAGCCAAGGAGCTGGGTGGTGCAACAGGAGGAGCAGGGAGAGCCAAGGGAGGCTGCAACTGACCTGCACCCTCTACTTCTTTCTCTTTAGTTGAAGGTTGTTCCACAACACTCCCTGCCAGTTTGAGTCTTTTGGGAGGTGAACCTCTCGTTTCTTTCCTTGTATGGGCCTTGGGGTCTAGAGATTGCTCTGTTTCTATTTCTTTTTTTTTCATAAGCCTAGTGATCAGAGGAGACTTGGAGGTCCTGCCAGTTGAGGTGGTGGCAGCAACATCCTCTGTGGCACTCAGCTCGCTTTTGATCCCCTCATAAGTTAAGACCACTCCTTTCCGCTTTAAATGAGCCACTTGCCCATTGATCCACTCCTTGGTATGCGTTAAGATTGGCTGGGTTATGGTGTCTAGGTCATCGACCTCCTATTCATCCCAGTCAATTGAGGGTATTGGCAGGTTGGCAACCGCAGGGTACCTCGGATGCATGATAGTGGACTCGTCCTCCTCGACTTGGTCCGGTACTGGAAATAGCTGCACCCTTCTTAGGAACTGCGCAGTCATACGCATGTAGTGCCTTGCACGCACTTCCTTGTCATCTTGACAATCGGCCCATAAATCCTCAATGTGATGGAGATGGGCATATGCTGACCCCAGCACTTTCCTGACATGGCCATGAGGGTCCATCCATGGGCGAGCAGTGCGCAGGTCGAAATGGTACTCCTTCAGCTCCTTCTCGGAGTTACCAGCACATTGGGAAGTCTATAATCGGTACATGCCCTGGCCAAGGGTCATGGGATAAGAGATCCCTGCTATATGTTTGTTGCTGAAGATTGCCTGCAGGTGTTGGAGCTGCCAAGAAAGCTCTAGGAGGATGATTCTGTCTTTGGGGTATCAAGGCAGCCTATTCGACCTTTTAGTGAAGCCCTGGGCGTGGATGTAAGTAAACTTTGGGTACTAGATATAGAGGAAGGTGTTGTGCATGTTTTGCACACACGCCCCGTCGTAGACAGGGACCCTCTTTTTTTTTTGCTCCCGACAGGCTGCTTTGCTCCTGTCTTATTTTGTGTGCCCCATTTCCAAGCCCAAATTGGTCATGTGCCATCAAACGATCAAATTCACCTACTTGGGGTATTCAAATCTGCTGAGAAATAAAGTCCCCCATCCCCTTTCTACCTTTTGTCTTGCTTTGGCTATTTCAGAAACATCCATGGACCCCTATCGGTCCAGTTTCCACATTTTTGGCTTTGAGGAAAACTTTTTGGTGGATTTTGGATGTGTTTGGGGTGTTTCAATGAACTGCCAAGGTTTCGTCAACGTTCCGTTAAGTTTCGATGGTTTCAGAACTTTCCCTCCAGAATTCCCTTCCTCCTCAGCTATTTGGAAACATCCATGGGTCCTCGTCGCTCCTGTTTCC
The DNA here is from genome assembly GCA_007258455.2 of Sequoia sempervirens. Taxonomy (NCBI): domain Eukaryota; kingdom Viridiplantae; phylum Streptophyta; class Pinopsida; order Cupressales; family Cupressaceae; genus Sequoia; species Sequoia sempervirens. The sequence continues at coordinate 108,193,449 of VDFB02072274.1, read as the reverse complement.
TCATTTTTGACTTTGGAGTCACCATTTTTTGGATTTGGGATGTGTTTGAAGTGCGTAAATGAACTGCCAAGGTTTCGTCAACGTTCCGTTAAGTTTTGATGGTTTTGGAACTTTCCCTCCGGAATTTCCTTCCTCCTTGGCTGTTTGGAAACATCCGTGGACCACCATCACTCCCATTTCCTCATTTTTGACTTTGGGGTCACCCTTTTTTGGATCTGGGATGTGTTTGAAGTGCGTAAATGAACTGCCAAGGTTTTGTCAATGTTCCGTTAAGTTTCGATGGTTTCAAAACTTTCCCTCTAGAATTCCCTTCCTCCCTGGCTATTTGGAAACATCTATGGACCCCCGTCACTCCCGTTTCCTCATTTTTTACTTTGGGGTCACCCTTTTTTGGATCTGGAATGTGTTTGAAGTGCATCAATGAACTGCCAAGGTTTCGTCAACGTTCCGTTAAGTTTCAATAGTTTCAAAACTTTCCCTCCAGAATTCCCTTTCTCCTTAGATGTTTGGAAACATTTGTGGACCCCCATCGCTCTCGTTTCCTCATTTTTGACTTTGGGGTCACCCTTTTATAGATCTGGGATGTGTTTGAAGTGCGTAAATGAACTACCAAGGTTTCGTCAACGTTCCGTTAAGTTTCGATGGTTTCGGAACTTTCTCTCTGGAATTCCCTTCCTCAATGGCTATTTGGAAACATCTGTGGACCCCCGTCGCTCCTGTTTCCTCATTTTTGACTTTGGGGTCACCCTTTTTTGGATCTACGATATGTTTGATGTGCTTAAATGAACTGTCAAGGTTTCATAAAAGTTTGGTTAAGTTTCGGTAGTTTAGGAGCTTCGTCCCCTTTTGCTGTTTTGGAACTTCTGACAGCCACCTCCCTTCCGGCCTCCGGAGCCCAGCCCCTCTGTGGCCGTTTCCGGAGCTCCGCCTCTCCGTGGCCATTTTTGAACTTCTAGCGGCCACCTCCCTAGCGGCCACCGGAGCCCGGCCCCTCTGTGGCCGTTTCCGGGGCTTGCCTCTCTGTGGCCGTTTTGAAACTTTCTGTGGCCACCTTCCTTCTGGCCTCCGGAGCCTGGCCTCTCCGTGGCCGTTTCCAAGGCTCCACCTCTTCGTGGCTGTTTTGGAACTTCTGGCAGCCACCTCCCTTCTGGCCTTCGGAGCCTGATCCCTCTGTGGCCATTTTTGGGACTCCATATCTCCGTAGCCATTTTGGAACTTCCGACGGCCACCTCCCTTCCGGCCTATGGAGCCTGGCCCCTCCGTGGCCGTTTTCGGAAGTTTGTCCCTCCTTGGCTGTTTTGAACATCCGAGAGCCTGTCTCCTTCCCGGCTATTTTGAAAGTCCACGAGCCTCCCTTCTTCCTGGTTTTTTTGAACATTCGGGAGCCTACCTCCTTCCCGACTGTTTTGAACATCCAGGAGCCTCCCTTCTTCCTGGTTGTTTTGAACATCCGGGAGCCCACCTCCTTCCCGGTTGTTTTGAACATTCGGGAGCTCGCCTCCTTCCCGGCTGTTTTGGCTTCCATCCGCTGTTTGCCTTCTGGCTTTCTTCCATCGTCTTTTCGCCCTCTGGCGCTCGCACCCTTGAAGCACACATTAATGTTTATGGTCCAAATGAGCTCCAAATATGAATATTAAGATATTTTGATGATGCATGGATAGATCTAATAGGAAATTTGTAGGTTTGACTGACATTTTCCTTAACTCATGTATAAATGCACTTACGACACTTCTTGTTTGCAGGAGACAAGAAGTCTTCCATAGGTCTATCAGAGAGGCCCATTAAGGGAGTTGTCCTACCTTTTTCCAAATGATGATGATTTCTAAGGAGCTTTCTGCCCGAATCAGGGGCCACCAATACATTGATGCCAATCGTCGACAAACTCATTTGATCAAAGGAAGAACATTGCAAACACATCAAACAAAAGACAACTTTCAGGCAGTTTTAGCTATAGTGAAAAGAGAAATCAGCTAAATGACAAAATTGCTACAGTAACTAGCACTAGATGACAAAATAGGGAAAATACAAAGAATGTATTTTTAATTGTTGAAAATTGTGGGGTAGGTGAAACCCTAATGTAATTGAATCTGGGCCATTCAATGTAATTGAATCCTAACCATTCATTTGGGCTTTGGAAAACTATAAATAGGGGCTTGCCCCTCATTTGTAAGAGTTGGAGAGTTCTAAAAAGAATTTGCAGCAATAAAAGACAACATTGCATGATTTATGGATGTTTTCTTTGATTTTGATCATCTTGCATGCATGGTTCTACCTTCCATGTTAGTTTTAGTGTTAGTTTCTTGAATGGGAGTGATGATGATATTTGCTATTTTGGTATTTGATGAACTTCTAGCTCATGTTTTTTGTGGTTCATTGATGATGAATCACTTTGCAAATGCTACGCCCTTAATATTATTGTACATCAGGTTATGAATAGTCAGCTTGTGGCTATCTTAACTCTCTATTAAGTCATATTATCATTAGTATATTGTTATTTAGTTGTTTAGGTCGGCCTAAGTCTTATATAGGTGTGTCTAAGTCGGCCTAGGTGATATCCTTGGCATAAATAGGTATATATAGGAGGTTGTGAGTCTTATTTCATCATCAAGTTGTGAAGTGTGTTCTCATTAGAGATATTTGGAGGTTTTCCCCCTCGAAGTGGCTTGTTACTCTCAGTTATTATCAAGTATTTGCAGAATATTTCTTATCATATTCTTCTATTGTGCAAGTTATTTCATAACAAGTGGTATCAGAGCATGATCTTGGCACCATAGAGGCAAGGTTTTTCTCAATTTTGGTGGCGATTTTGGGAAGAGCATATCTTTCAGAATTTGTCGAATTTTTTTCTGATTTTTAAAGGGTTTTTGAAGAACATATTGAAGAAGCTAAAGTCCAGATTTTAGAAGAATTGGAGCAGAATTAAGCGAATTATTATAGAATTAGTGTTTATACACTATTTTTTTGGAATCTACATATCTAGCACATCTTGTTGAATTGGAGTCTAATTTTTATTGGGTTTTTGAAGACATACTAAAGGAGATTACAGTAAAATTTTTAGAGAATTTAAGTTTCATTTGTGTGATTTATTTCAACATTAGTGGTTTCCATCATGACAGGGCCTGCAACAAGGGGTAAAAAGAATGCTGTCACTCCGGGGAAGACTCTTGATAAGGATGGTGAAACAATCGAGGATATTCCTCATAATGAAGAACTCAATAAGGTCAAGGAAGAAATTTCCTCAATTAACAATAAGGTCAAGGAAGAAATTTCCTCAATTAAGATGGATATGTGTGACCTACGAGGAGATATGTCGGACATGCGAAACATGTTAAGCACCTACATAGCTGAATCAAGAAAGGAGTTCTCAAGCGACCAAGGTGAGAATTCTAGGTCAGCCACTACTAACACAAGCTTTAGTACTCCTATGGGATCTAGGAATTTATTTCCAAAGGTGGATATGCGCAAGTTTGATGGTAAGGATCCTCTAACATGGATAAACCAAATGGAGAATTTTTTTGAAGTACACCAAATCCCAAATGGACAAAAGGTCACGATGGCTTCCTTATATTTAGAACCAGATCAATTCATTTGGTATCATTGGCTTTGTACTCATCGAGGTAAAAAGGGGCTAACTGCCTCTATGGTCAATTTTACAGAGGGAACCTGGGCATAATATAAGCAATAGCTGCCACGCATAACTTCTTCAAATGCCTAGCTAAACTTCAACAAACAGATCGCTTAAGGATTATATTCAGCAATTCCAAAATCTATCCTATGGGTGGATTCAATTACTGAGAAAACTTGAATGATTTATTCTTGGGTGGTCTCAAGGATCACATTCAACATGAGGGTACACATGTTTGTGGGCCCTAGCCTTAGCTAAATGAGTCTTTATCTTAGCACGCTAGTAGAGAAGAAATATTTGATCCTAAGAAGCAAGTGGCTAATGTGACAAGAGAGAGGATATTCAACACAACCTACTAAGTTGACTCCACAACAAATTGAGGAGAAAAGAGCAAAAGGCTTGTGTTTCAATTGTGATAGCAAATATAGTCGAGGACATAAATGTAGTGAAAAGAAATTGTTTTATATTGAAGGTCCCAATGAGGAAGAAGAGGAGGAACCCATACTAGAAGATGAAAGGGAGTCAAATAAGGAATCACATGATTCTCAACCAATCATTTCTTGTCATGCACTCTCAGGTTTCAGTGCTCCACAAACTCTCAAGGTGGTGGGGTTCCTAAAGAAGCAGAAGGTAACAGTGTTGATCGACTCAGGTAGTACTCATAATTTCATCAACAAAAAGTTAGCTACTTGTCTAAATTGTTTCATATATCCAGCTCCAGAGTTTCAAGTTTTGATTGCAGATCGTGGTACGCTTAGTTGCTCAGTGGAAGTGTCATAGCATTAAATTATCCATGGAGATTATCAACTTGATAATCTTCCAATGTATGCGATATCCATGGGTGCAGCATATATTGTTTTGGGAGTACAATGGCTTACTACATTAGGAACAATTGAGATGAACTTCCAAGAACTATTCATGAGATTTCAATCAGAAGGAAGGCTAGTAGAGCTAAGGGGGTTGAAGGCAAAATCTCCACAAATGGTAAGCTCTCATCAAATGCAAAGTTGCTTAAGAAAGGAGTGGATGGATTTGTGGCCCAACTATGTTCATTAGAAGTCTCTCAATCTATTACTCCTACTCATCCAGATTTGCAAGCTATAATTGATCATCATTCAGTTGTTCTTGGAGATATGCCTAAAGGACTTCCTCCTAAGAGGGATCATGATCATGCCATACAGTTAGTCCCAGGGAGCCAGCCACCGAACATCAGGCCTTACAAGTATCCACACATACAAAAGAGTGAGATAGAAAAAATTGTTGAAGAGATGCTAGAGGCAGGAATCATTAGGCATAGCCAAAGTGCTTACTCCTCGCCAGTGGTGATGGTACGTAAGAAGGATGATACTTGGCGCATGTGTCCAGATTATAGAGTTCTCAACATGTACACCATTAAAGATAAGTTTCCAATTCCAGTCATTGATGATTTGTTAGATGAATTAAATGGAGCTATGTTTTTTACCAAGTTAGATCTTAGATCCAAGTTATCACCAAATTCGAATTAAGGAGGAGGATATTTGTAAGACAGCATTTCAGACTCATGAGGGTCATTATGAATTTTTGGTGATGCCATTTGGTCTTACCAATGCACCATCTACATTCCAAAGTTTGATGAATTCCATTTTTAAGAAGTTCTTGAGAAAGTTTGTATTAGTATTCTTTGATGATATATTGATTTACAGCAAGACTTGGGAAGAACATTTGCAACATGTGGACCAAGCATTACAAATACTTGAAGATCATAAACTCTATGCTAAGCCATCCAAGTGTGCTTTTGGTCTTACAGAGGTGGAGTATTTGGGACACATAGTTTCACATGAAGGAGTAAAGGTGGACCCTAACAAAATTAAGGCTATCATGGAATGGCCTATTCCAAAAACCATTAAGAAACTAAGAGGATTCTTGGGATTGACAGGGTACTATAGAAGATTTGTGAAGAATTATGGTAGTATAGCAGCACCTCTCACCACTCTATTGAAGAAGGATTCTTTTCATTGGAATGAGTCTGCCAATACAGCATTTGAGAGATTGAAGGAGGCTATGTGTTCAACTCCGGTACTTGCCACTCCTGACTTCACCAAGGAATTCATTGTGGAATGTGATGCTTCTGGAAATGGGATAGGAGCAGTGCTTATGCAAGAAGGTCGACCAATTGCTTTTGAGAGTCGTCAATTAAAAGGTAAGAATCTACTAAAACCTATTTATGAGAAGGAAATGCTAGCAATACTCCATGCAGTGAAACAATGGCGGCCTTATCTATTGGGTAGACATTTCAAGGTTAAGATGATCATGATAGCCTAAAATATTTTTTGGAACAACGACTATCTTCTGAAGAGCAACAAAAATGGGTCACTAAGATGCTAGGATATGACTTTGAGATTGTATATAAGAAAGGGAAAGAAAATATTGTCGCAGATGCACTATCAAGGAAGGATGAGAAAGATGAAGCCTTATTGTGTGCCCTTTCAATATTACAAGAAAATTGGGTGGAGGAAGCCAAAGTAGAGTGGAAAAATGATGTTGCGACTAGTAATCTCATCGAGCAATTAAAAAGTGATCCTAGTAGTTCAGATAAGTTTTGTTGGAAGGGAGATACTCTTTGGTATAAAGAGCGTTTGTATCTCTGCAATTCCAACCTTAAAATCAAGATTCTCACAGAGTTGCATGAGTCTCCAGGGTGGTCATTCAGGATTTTTGAAGACATATCATCGAGTCAAGCAAGATTTCTTTTGGGAAGGGCTAAAGGGTGATGTTCAAAAATTTGTGGCTAAATGTTTGGTGTGTCAAAGGCATAAAGGGGAGACAATTAAGGCACCAGGTCTCTTGCAACCCTTATCTATTCCTAGCCAGCGTTGGGAAGAGATATCCATGGACTTCATCACAGGGCTTCCCAAATCTAAAGGTCATAATGTCATCATGGTGGTGGTTGATAGGCTCACTAAATATGCACATTTCATTGCATTAGCACATCCTTTTACAGCAAGTGCAGTGGCTAGAGCTTTTTTAGAGAATATCCAAAAGCTACATGGTACACCTAAAGTTATTGTTAGTGATCATGATCCTATCTTCACTAGTCACTTTTGGAAAGATTTATTCTCATGTTTGGGTACTCAATTGGCTCTTAGCTCTTCATACCACCCTCAATCAGATGGGCAAACAGAGGTTGTTAATAAGTGTTTGAAGGATATCTATGTTGTTTCACTTCAGAGAACAATCCTGGGTAGATTGGCTACCACTTGCAGAATGGTGGTATAACACTTCTTTTCATAGCTCATCAAAAATGTTTCCATTTTTGGCACTTTATGGATATCATCCTCCTTCATCACATCATCAATTAAGGTGTCCCCAAGAGTTCAAGCAGTAGAAGACCACTTGCTTCATCAGCAACAAGTACTTTCAGGACTCAAAGAGAATTTAGCCATGGCACAAAATCGAATGAAACAACAGGCAGACCAACATCGTAGTGAAAGAAGTTTTGAAGTTGGGGATTGGGTCTTCTTGCGATTGCAGCCTTATAAGCAAATCTCACTAAAGCAGCAAAGAAAGAATAATAAGTTGTCACCAAAGTATTATGGTCCATACCAAATCATGCAGAAGATCGGTATTGTTGCCTACAAGCTTGAGTTGCCACCTACAACAAAGATACATCCAGTTTTTCATGTTTCCTGTTTGAAGAAGGTAATTGGGCATAATATTCCCACTCAAACAACACTTCCTGAGCTAGATGAAGAAGGGAGAATCATTTTGGAACCAGAGTGCATTCGTCAAACACACACAAAGAAGCTGAGGAATAGAACTATCACTGAGTATCTCATCCAATGGAAGAATTTACCAGTTGAAGATGCCACATGGGAAGATGAGGAGTTCATTCAAAAGTTTCCAAACTTGATTAGCATTGAGGACAATGATTCTTTGAAGAAGGGGGGCATGCTACACCCTTAATATTATGTACATCGGGTTATGAATAGTCGGCTTGTGGCTATCTTAACTCTCTATTAAGTCATATTATCATTAGTATATTGTTATTTAGTTGTTTAGGTCGGCCTAAGTCTTATATAGGTGTGTCTAAGTCGGCCTAGGTGATATCCTTGGCATAAATAGGTATATATAGGAGGTTGTGAGTCTTATTTCATCATCAAGTTGTGAAGTGTGTTCTCATTAGAGATATTTGGAGGTTTTCCCCCTCGAAGTGGCTTGTTATTCTCAGTTATTATAAAGTATTTGCAGCATATTTCTTATCATATTCTTCTATTGTGCAAGTTATTTCATAACAACAAAGCTAGTTTGACCCTCTTTCCTTTATTGCTGCAACTTAGTTTGATTGCATGTACATGATGTGTGTATGTGATGTGAAAATCTGCAGTTCTTAGAAGATTGCACTGGTTTTGTGTAGTTGTAGATTTCTCTTGGTCAAGAAAAACTCAGTTTAGGAAGCCTGCCTACTTTGATGAGTTTCAACTTGCTTTTTGAGTGGACAACCACTGTTCATTCACTTCCAACACTTTGAAACTCCATTTCAATATCCAACTTCCATGCTTTATAACCCATCTGTAAGACCGCCTTGTAATTCCAGCAAATCACATCAAACTACTAAGGTATCTAAGCATTGTCATGACCTGACATCCGAGAGACCTTGGGATAGTGTTCTGCAATCCGATTGTGGAAGATTGTCTTTCAAGAGGTAATGCACCTACACACTGCCTGTGTTGAGAGGTGCATAAAAAACACATCAACAGAACTGGCGCTAGAAAGAGGGCATGACATGTTAAGGCTACAAAGCTGAAAGTTGGAAATCAAAAGGAGCACTTGCAAAGAAGAAATCTAAGATAGGGAGATCTCTTTCAATGCTAAAAATCAAAAAAAATTGAAGGCAAAAGAAGTTGAGTCAAAATGGAGTAGCATGCACAAATTGACATCACTCAGCTACATACAAATTTGAACAAGAGACTGAAGAAGCCATTGTAGCAATTTGCGTTGGTGGATAGATGTCGAATCCATTGCACTTGCAGGCATAGTGAATTGGGGTGTCTAACATTCTTGGACAGAATTGAGAAGGTCTTGCAGGGAAAAATTTCCTTTTTGGAAATATATCAGCCTTTAGCCCTTGCAAACTCAGAAGAAGAATTGACAACCATGGCAGCCAAGGCATTCAAGGAGCTGATCCAGGAACATTTGAGCAACAAGGATGGACCAAGATTGGAGGAAATATTGATGTCAAGTTGGTGCAGATTTCACAATGCACCCCACTCTGAATTCACTTGCTCATCATGCACAAATGTCATCGCCCAAGTCAAGGATCATGTGAACAAGTTGGAGTAGCTATCTCCTATTAAAGGGGACTCATGCCATGAGGTGGGAAAGTTGTTGGAAGCTCGAGGACAACACACCACAAATGAATCAAGAAATATGACATAGGCTAGTGCTGGGATAGCAGACATAGAGGATCGGATCCAAAAGGAAGAGGATAATTTCCTTAGGACAACAAGCTGCCTTGATGAACAATCAGCTAGAAACAAATCAGAAATTTGTTCCTCCATTGAAGCAAAGCAGTCCCCTGCTCTAGAAGACGGATTGGTAGTTGAAGATGAATCAAAAGAGTTTGCAGTAGTGTATGCTGGGGCAACAAATGAAGATGTTGAAAATCAGAAAGAGGAAAAGGTTGACAGCCTTGGGACAATAGAGAATGATGGAAAAGAAATAAGCGAGATTATATTAGAGGACCTCTCCTTCATGAATGAAAATGATCAAGCATCTAAAAATGCAGATTTGGAGGAGCGGGAACAACCACTTGCCACAGTTGTCTACTATTCGCCTTCCTTCCCAAATGATGATGAGGACCCACTGGTGGAAAGATATGACCAGCTCATCTCGAGACTAGCGAGGGATTAGACTGAGTTGAAATACCAAGTGGATTTGGAGATATTGCTGCTCCTAAATTACTGTCGACTCCATGATTCATCGCACTTAGAGCTCACAAGTAAACTATGCCAAGAGGCCATTAAGCAAGTCAAAGGACAAGGGGCACAACCAAGCACATCACCTCCCACAGCCACTTCAAGGATTGAAGAAGAAGACAAAAATCCCAAATCAACTAATGACTCAGTTGAAGGTAGTCCTCAAGAGGATGTTGGGGCAGCAATAGAAGAAGGACAAAAATACAGTTTCAGACTTCCAAGCGATGAAGTAGATCAAGTGGGAATGCTATCCACCAATCATCAAGAAGTTCTTCCTCTTGAAGAGCAGTTATGTGCCATGGACGGTGGGCTTTTTGACGAGTCTTTGGAGTGAAATTGTGCACTATACTTTGGTCCCCTTGATGAGGTTCCATCAATTGATGACTTCTTTTCATTAGGAGATGCACTACGGAGGTATGCTCATGTCGAGGAAGAGCACATCCCAGAAGACGATAGTGATGAATACATACTCCTTGAGCCCTTGAACAATGATGCACTAGAGTTTCCAGATTGGGAGAGGAGCTCCTTCTCCATTTACAGCAATAGTGACCAAGAAGAAACAAGTGGGTGCCATGAGGAGATACATGAACAACAAAAGGAAGAAGATAAAGGTGGAGGTGTTTTGATGGCTGCCAACAAATACGACGAGCTTGGTCAACCGCGAGCTGCAACTGAGGGTCCTTTTGCCTCAATCCTTGCAGATTTTCCTTCACAACCAGAGAGCTGCAATGAGACAGATTCATGCATGTCATCATCCCATGACATTGAACGTCACAAAAATCAGGTAAACACTTGGGTAGGGAAATGGGACAACATGCTACATTTTGAAGATGACCATCAAAAGGGCACCAAGATTATAGATGATCGACAAGGCGAGGTGTTCCTCCTTCAAGAACAACCAATTTGGACTGTGGATCTTGCTTACAGCTTGGAAGAGCCGTTCACTGCCCCGTCCTCCCAGCCTTATGCACGCTTAATGTCCAAAGTGCTACACCCTCCACCGTGCCCACTCGAGGCTACCAATGCAACAATCAAGTATGTTATGCTTGCTCTTGATTGTCCAACGCTGCCACCTCCGTGTGATGACATATAGGTTTTATCCTTCCTTGCCCCTATCATTTCTCATAACTACACTTATTATTTTGATTATGGGAATAAGGGAAAATGAACATGTTTATGGATTAACCATGGGTTCAATGAGCCTCCTCAATTGCTGATTTTTCATGATGACGTGATTGAACTTGAGTGCTGCAACATTGAATTAATTTTTTCAAAATATAAAGACAAGTTTGCATGGTTAAGAATGACAATAATCATCCATTTTCTTGTGCATGCACTGCGAAATCCAATGACCGTTAATATTAGCTCGCCTTGCCTGAACATAGTGCTTTGTAAATATCTTTGTACATAGCCAATTTTGAGTAGTATAGGTTTCTTGTAAATACTCTGCTTTCCTGCTTTCCTTAGGTTAGTTGGTTTGTGTAGGTTGCTTGCTTCGTTTGCTTCTTGTTTGCTTTTGCTTTGTTGCTACTTTTTTCAGGGTCCGTCTGCTTTTAGCTAGGCACATCTGTGAGCACAACAACCATACTTATTATCTGGGGTTGTTCTACATATTTCTTTGTCAAACTCTAATCAAGTCTTTAGAGTGGATGGTGAAGGTCTTCTGTTAGTGTCAAGCGATCTGGGTGTTTAATTTGAAGGGGAAAAGTTGTTGGTTTAGTCTGACTTTGATGTATTCTAAAATCTTATAGCTCTTACACATCTTAAGAATTCAACGGTCACTATAGGGCCTTTTGTGAAGTCTAGTTAAGTGAAAAATCTAAAATTTTACTCCATCGCCACTGTGATTCTCAGCCCTAAGCGCGAGCTTCAATGCTTGCGAGTTGAACTAAAAGAGCTGAAAAGATAAAAGAAATAAAGAAAGAAAGAAAACATTGAAAATTGAAAGAAAGAGTAAAACTCAACTTTTCAGGGGTATTCGAGCAACTCTACCGGGGCTATGGATGCCCAACCGGTAGTAGAGCAATGTTCAGGAGAATCACAGCGATAACCTCGTCGGGGCTATGGACGCCTGACTGGCAGTGATGCAATGTCTCGGATGCTTTTGGAGTTAGAATAAACTACATAGCTTAACTGAACGGAGCTTGGGTTCCTATAGCAACTGAAGAATGAGAATTAACGCAATTGCACACACTTGGATTTTCAGCATACTAAAGGTTGGGTTGGCTAATGGTTTTGATCATTTGGTTGGACGTCTAGTTTATTTGCCCTAGCATGAAGGTCGAAACCAGAGATTCTAGGTTTGAGATTCTAGTTTGTTGTCAAAATGCTCTCGAACATTTCCCCAGCGAGTCGCCATTTGTTGTGCATGTTTTGCACACACGCCCCGTCGTAGACAGGGACCCCCTTTTTTTTGCTCCCGACAGACTGCTTTGCTTTTGTCTTGTTTTGCGTGCCCTATTTCCAAGCCCAAATTGGTCATGTGCCATCAAATGATCAAATTCTCCTACCAAAATTCACCTACTTGGGGTATTCAAATTTGTGGAGAAATAAAGTCCCCCATCCCCTTTCTGCCTTTTATCTTGCTTTGGCTATTTCGGAAACATCCGTGGACCCCTGTCAGTCCAGTTTCCACATTTTTGGCTTTGGGGAAAAAAATTTGGTGGATTTGGGATGTGTTTGGAGTGTTTCAATGAATTGCCAAGGTTTCGTCAACGTTCCGTTAAGTTTTGATGGTTTCAGAACTTTCCCTCCAGAATTCCCTTCCTCCTTGGCTGTTTGGAAACATCCGTGGACCCCCGTCGCTCCCGTTTGCTCATTTTTGACTTTGGAGTCACCCTTTTTTGGATATGGGATGTGTTTGAAGTGTGTAAATGAACTGCCAAGGTTTCGTCAATGTTCTGTTAAGTTTCAATGGTTTCGAAACTTTTCCTCTGGAATTCCCTTCCTCCTTGGTCGCTTGAAATATCTCGTATCCTCACACTCTCGCTTTCCTCATTTTTGACTTTGGGGTCACTCTTTTTGATCCGATGTGTTTGGAGCATGTGAAATAAACCGCTGCTCGCCAACGCTCCACGGGAGTTTCGATGGTTTCAGAACTTTCCCTCTGGAATTCCCTTCCTCCTTGGTTGTTTGGAAACATCCGTGGACCTCCATCGCTCTCGTTTCCTCATTTTTTACTTTGGGGTCACCCTTTTTTGGATCTAGGATGTGTTTGAAATGAGTAAATGAACTGCCAAGGTTTCGTCAATGTTCTATTAAGTTTCAATGGTTTCGAAACTTTCCCTCTGGAATTCCCTTCTTCATTGGCTATTTAAAAACATCTGTGGACCCCGTCGCTCCCGTTTCCTCATTTTTGACTTTGGGGTCACCATTTTTTGGATCTAGGATATGTCTGATGTGTTTAAATGAACTACCAAGGTTTCGTCAAAGTTTGGTTAAGTTTCGGTGGTTTCAGAGCTTCGTCCCCTTTTTGCTATTTTGGAACTTCTAGCGGCCACCTCTTTTTTGCCCTTCGGAGCTCGTCCCCTTTGTGGCCGTTTTGGAACTTCTAGCAGCCACCTCCCTTCCGGCTTCCAGAGCCTGGCCCCTTTGTGGCCGTTTCCGGGGCTCCGCCTCTTCATGGCTGTTTTGGAACTCCCAGCAACGACCTCCCTTCTGGCCTTCGGAGCCCGGCCCCTCTGTGGCCGTTTCCGATGCTCTCTGCGGGCTATTTTGGAACTTCCGGCAGCCACCTCCTTTCCGGCCTCCGGAGCCTGGCCCCTTCGTGGCCATTTCCGGGGCTCCGCCTCTCCATGGCCCTTTTGGAACTTTCAGCGGCCACCTCCCTTCCAGCCTCGAGAGCTCGGTCCCTTCGTGGCTATTTCTGGAAGTCTGTCCCTCCTTGGCTGTTTTGAACATCCGAGAGCCTGTCTCCTTCCTGGCTGTTTTGAAAATCCGGGAGCCTCCCTTCTTCCCGACTGTTTTGAACATCCAGGAGCCTCCCTTCTTCCTAGCTGTTTTGAACATTTAGGAGTGTTGATGATGTTTTTATGCACTTTTCAACACAGGAAATGTGTAGATGCACTATCTCTCTTGAAAGACAATCTTCCACAATCAGATTGCAGAACACTATCCCAAGGTCTCTAATGTCAGGTCTTGACAGTGCTTGGAATATCTCAGTTGTTTGATGTGATTTGCTGGAATCACAAGGCGGTCTTATGGATGAGTTACAAAGCGTGGAAGTTAGGTTTGCAAATGCAATTTCAAAGTGCTGAAAGTGAATGAACAATGGTTGTCCACTCAAAATAGCAAGTTGAAACTCATCAAATTCATCTGATTTAGCTTCATGGTGATGCTTTGGATCCTACTATAACCAAGGATTAAAAAAATAGCAAAAGGAGAAGGGTTAAGATAGCTATTCTAATCCTAAGCTGTGAATGAACAGTAAAAATGGTGGTTGTTAAAGTAAACAGACTTCCTAAACTGGGTTTTGTTTGGCCAAGAGAAACCTACAGTTGCACAAAACCAGTGCAATCTTTTAAGGACTATAGATGTTCAAAGTGCACATGCACATCATGCACATGTATTTGGACTAAGTTGCAACAATGAAGTAATGAGCTCAGACTAGCTTTGCAAAGTGACTCATCATCAATGAACCACAAAAAATATGAGCTGAAAATCCATCAAATACTAAAACAGCAAACACCATCACCACTCCCATTCAAGAAAAACTAATACTAAAACTAACATGGAAGGTGAACCATGCATACATAAAGAGAAAAGTCAAAAGGAACACCCATAAATCATGCAATGTTGCTTTCTATTACTGCAAAATGTCTTTACATCAATTCTCCAACCCTTACAAATGAGGGGTAAGCCCCTATTTATAGTTTTTCAAAGCCCAAATGAATGGCTAGGATTCAATTACATTAGGGTGTCACCTACCCCACAATATTCAACAATTAAAAATACATTCCTTGCCTTTTCCCTATTTTGTCATCTAGTGACAGTCACTGTAGCAATTTTGTCATTTAGCTGATTGCCCTTTTCACTGTAGCTAAAACTGCCTGAAAGTTGTCTTTTGCTTGATGTGCTTGTAGTGTTTTTCCTTTGATCAAACGAGTCCGTCGACGATTGACATCAATGGATTGGTAGCCCCTGATTTGGGTAGGAAGCTCCTTAGAAATCATCATCATCTAGAAAAAGGTAGGACAACTCCCTCAATGGGCCTCTTCGATAGACCTATGGAAGGCTTCTTGACTAACGCAAACACGAAGTGTCGTAAGTGCATTTATACACGAGTTAAGGAAAATGTCAATCAAACCTACAAATTCCCTGTTAGATCTATCCATGTATCATCAAAAGATCTTGATATTCATATTTGGAGCTCATTTGGACCATAAACATTAATGCGTGCTTCAAGGGTGCAAGCGCCAGAGGGCCGAAAGACGGCGGAAGAAAGCCAAAAGGCAGACAGCGGATGGAAGCCAAAACAGCCAGGAAGAAGGCAGACTCCTGGATGTTCAAAACAGCCGGGAAGGAGGCAGGGTCTCGGATGTTCAAAACAGCCGGGAAGGAGGCGAGCTCCCAGAAGTTCAAAACAGCCAGGAAGGAGGCAGACTCCCGGATGTTCAAAACAGCCGAGAAGGAGACAAGCTCCCGGATGTTCAAAATAGCCAAAGAGGGACGGACTCCTGGAAACAGCGACGGAGGACCCGGGTTCCAGAGGCCGGAAGGGAGGTAGCCGTCGGATATTCCAAAATAGCGACAGAGAGGTGGAACCCCGGAAATGGCCACAGAGGGGCTGGGCTCCAGAGGCAGGGAAGGAGGCAGCCGTCAGATGTTCCAAAACGGCGACGGAGAGGTAGACCCCCAGAAACGGCCACGGAGGGGCCGGGCTCCGGAGACCGGGAAGGAGGCAGCCATCGGATGTTCCAAAATGGCGACGGAGAGGCGGAACCCCAGAAATGACCACGGAGGGGTCGGGCTCCGGAGGCCGGGAAGGAGGCAGCCGTCGGATGTTCCAAAACAGCAACGGAGAGGTGGAACCCTGGAAACGACCACGGAGGGGCCGGGCTCTGGAGGCCGGGAAGGAGGCAGCCGTCAGATGTTCCAAAACGGCGACGAAGAGGCGGAACCCCAGAAACGGCCACAGAGGGGCCGGGCTCCAAAGGCGGCCGTCAGATGTTCCAAAACGGCGACGGAGAGGCAGAACCCCAGAAACGGCCATGGAGGGGCCAAGCTCCGGAGGCCGAGAAGGAGGCGGCCGTCGAATGTTCCAAAACGGCGATGGAGAGGTGGAACCCCAGAAACAGCCACGGAGGGGCCGGGCTCCGGAGGCTGGGAAGGAGGTGGCCGTCAGATGTTCCAAAACGACGATGGAGAGGCAGAACCTCGAAAATGGCCACGGAGGGGCCGGGCTCCGGAGGCCAGGAAGGAAGCGGCCGTCGGATGTTCCAAAACGGCGATGGAGAGGCGGAACCCCGGAAATGGCCATGGAGGAGCCGGGCTCCGGAGGCTGGGAAGGAGGCAGCCATCGGATGTTCCAAAACGGCGATGGAGAGGCGGAACCCCAGAAACGGCCACGGAGGGGCCGGGCTCCAGAGGTCGGGAAGGAGGAAGCCGTTGGATGTTCCAAAACGGCAAAAGGGGGACGAGGCTCCGAAACCACCGAAACTTAACCAAACTTTGACGAAACCTTAGTAGTTCATTTAAACACATCAAACACATCCTAGATCCAAAAAAGGGTGACCCCAAAGTCAAAAATGAGGAAACGGGAGCGACAGGGGTCGACGGATGTTTCTAAACAGCCAAGCAGAAGGGAATTTCAGAGGGAAAGTTCAAACCATCGAAACTTAACGGAAGGTCAAACGAAACCTTGTAGTTCATTTACGTATTTCAAACACATCCCAGATCCAAAAAAGGGTGACCCCAAAGTAAAAAATGAGGAAACGGGAGCGACGGGGGTCCACGAATGTTTCCAAACAGCCAAGGAGGAAGGGAATTCTGGAGGGAAAGTTTTGAAACCATCGAAACTTAACGGAACATTGACGAAACCTTGGCAGTTCATTGAAACACCCCAAACACATCCCAAATCCACCAAAAAGTTGTCCCCAAAGCCAAAAATGTGGAAACTGGACCGATAGGGGTCCACAGATGTTTCTAAAACAACCAAAGCAAGACAAAAGGTAGAAAGGGGATGGAGGACTTTATTTCTCCGCAGATTTGAATACCCCAAGTACGTGAATTTGGGTAGGGGAATTTGATCGTTTGATGGCACATAACCAATTTAGGCTTGGAAATGGGGCACACAAAATAAGACAGGAGCAAAGCAGCCCGTCGAGAGTGAAAAAAAGATGATCCTTGCCTACGGCGGGGCGTTCGTGCAAAACATGCACAACATGGACCCCACCTCTTTCCCGGCTATTTTGAACATCCGGGAGCTCGCCTCCTTCCCAGCTATTTTGGCTTCCGTCCACTATCTGCCTTCTAGCTTTCTTCCGTCGTCTTTCCGCCCTTTGGCACTCGCACCTTTGAAGCACGCGTTAATGTTTATGGTCCAAATGAGCTCCAAATATGAATATCAAGATATTTTGATGATGCATGGATAGATCTAACAGAGAATTTGTAGGTTTGACTGACATTTGACATGAGCTAACATCAAACTACTAAAGTATCTAAGCATTGTCATGACCTAACATCTGAGAGACCTTGGGATAGTGTTCTGCAATCCGATTATGGAAGATTGTCTTTCAAGAGAGGTAATGCACCTACGCACTGCCTGTGTTGAGAGGTGCATAAAAAACACATCAACAGAAGGCATATTGCTTCAAAAGCGCTCTAGCACTATGGGAGACCCTCCTCTTGAAGTCCCCGACAATCAATCTGATGATGTGGCCAATGAAGGCGTCATTCACTCTGCAGTAATTTGTCTTGAAGTTTTGGTACTAGAGCTGCAGATATTTATCAAAGGGTTTGAGTCCTTGCTTTTACCCTTGATCGAGTGCCACAAACAACCCATTGTACTGTCTTTGATCAGCCAAAGAATAGACGAGGTAGGAGGTCATGTAGAATTTGAAGCTCTTCTTTACGTTGACAAACTACTCATTGAAGCAGTTGTTTATGATTCCTCCCTAGTAGAACAAAACCTTTGTTGTGACATCCTCGTTACCGCACAGGATCTGCTCAATGAAGTATTCCATCCACTCCTGAAAGTAGGCGGTTGTAGGAAGACCCATAACCCTACTCAACATGGTTACTAGGTCGTGGTAATCCTCATAGAAATCGCTACGAAAGAGCTCCTGAGGAACCTTCGCAGCGCTGCCTCGTCTTTCCTTAAGCCAATGTAGGTTTATTGACTTCTTGCATCCTGTTGGATTATCATCCCACGCCACCTGGCATTCTTCAAATGTGGGGACCTCCATCTATTGGAATGTGGGGATATGAAAGGTCTTGGTGATCCCCTCGGGTGACATGTCAGCCAGAATGTTTCCCTCCTTATCAACAATTATTCTTTTATCGGTCTGATACGCTTCTAGCAAGCCATGACCAATTTAGGTGCCACGAGAGATGGAGGGAATCCGGCAGCCTTAGCTATTCCACTCTGCCTTATCAATCTGGCATTCTTTGTTGTCAGGTTGACCCTTACTCTCTGTGTGAATTCATCAATATCCACCTGGCCAATGTTAGTGTCTGTGATCTTCTTCTAGTCTGTTGTGACCTTTGAGTGGAGCAGCTCACCTTGGAATTGGTACTTCATCTGGTGCTTGTCTTCTTTCCCTTGAGGGGTCCTTCTTGACTTCTTCCCCTTGTCCCCTTCGGCGGATGCCCCTGAAGTTCCTGCACCCGATTCCATATATTCTACAAGCAAGGGAAAACTTAGCACAATAGATCATCAAAAGTATTCATGTTAGTCAACATCTTGAAAAGAACATCTATTTCAAATAACCAATCAAGCATATCATGAACTTTCATCTCAAGATGTTATTGATCTTTGATTAAGGGCAATTAGACAATTCAGGCCCGGAGGGCCAGACTTCCCTGGCAGGAATGCTGTTTGGAAAGGAAAACATGGCGGAAGGCCCCCAAAAACAATATTTGGTCACATTTTAATATTTCAAGAGGTTCACGATGAAGAGGACCAAAATCTAGCATGTGGGTTGAAGTTTGATTCTAGATTTGGGTTCGTTTGGATGGATTTAGGAGAGTTCAGAACTCCCAGGCCAGAAAGCTGTCAAGAGATAGCATTTGGGACGGCGGAATCATCATGGAAGCCCAGAGATAGAACTCCAAGGATGGAACTCTGGGGTATGGGGCCCTGAGGGCCAAAGGACGGCCGGCAATTTTCATTTCATTTCTGAGGGCTCGAGCCGACGACACCGGGATGGCATTCGAGCTTCGCCATTTGGGACGGCAAACATCGGAAAGAAGTCCAGGAAGGGAAGTCCGGAAAAAAGGGCCCGGTGCTATGAGTTTTTTTTTGCTTTGAATCCGGCGGTAATCGGCAGGGTGGAGCCCGGAGGTCGGGACGCTGGGCAGGATCTTCTTTTAGCAATGACAGTCGGGAACAGGAGTCCCGAGCCACGGAGCCTGGCAAGTAGATGACCGTTAATACTCCATGAGGCAACCAACAATAGACGGGCACTCTGGGCCCGGCGACCGGAAGGACGGGGCGAAATCTCCCCGGGGCAAGAGAAAGACGGAAATCTGGGAACGAACCCCCGAACATCGGGGCCCGAGAGGTCGGAGGACGCTAATCCGAGAAGACCAGCCAATGGCAGGGTAGAGGGCGGGATCCGAAGGACGGACGACACCAAGGAGTTCACCGTGGGGATGACAGCAAAGGGAGCGAGGATACCCGATGTCCGGAGCCCGAAGGTGATAACGATGTAATGGTTTTAAATCACTTGGCAGCAGTGGAAACGAAGGCGGAGTCCCTAGGGCGAGACGCCAAACGAGTCCTGCCATGGACGACGGCAAAACACCCGGGGAACCCCGGAGGCGGAACCCTGGCGTCCCAGGCCTAAGAGACCCACAAGATGCATGTTCATCTTTCAAGTTTTCACGGTGAGGAGCGTGTCGGGATCCGACAGCCGAGAGGCAGGGGGAGTTTGCAACTTAGGCACGACGGAATGCAAGCGGAATTCCGAGAGGAGAAGTCTAACGAACCTGGCCCGAAAGGAAGAATTGCCGTCGGCAGGATTGTTCAAAGGTTTATAATCAGACAGCGAATGCGGATCTCGAGCCCGAGGCGGACGTTTTCCTTGCATGAAGAACAGCCGCAGCAAGAGAAACTTCAGATCGGCGAGGAGGGAATTCTAGAGGTTTTTTTGATTTTCTAATACATGGGTTTCATGTGTAATTTCATGTTTTACTACCCTATGCCCTTTTAATGTTTGTTCATTCATTTAAATATCTCAAAATAATGAAATGAAGCTTGGGAAGCGCAAACGAATGGCCTACCTCAAACACGCTATGTGGGGAGACATGGGATCCACCTACGGTCGACGAAAGGATGCTGAGGGCAATGATCGTGATGATGTTGAAGACGGTGGGCTCCAAATGGCAGGTTGTTCAATCGTTCTACAATCTTGTGATGAAAATGATGGGTCGGAGTGAG
The DNA here is from genome assembly GCA_007258455.2 of Sequoia sempervirens. Taxonomy (NCBI): domain Eukaryota; kingdom Viridiplantae; phylum Streptophyta; class Pinopsida; order Cupressales; family Cupressaceae; genus Sequoia; species Sequoia sempervirens. The sequence continues at coordinate 108,173,270 of VDFB02072274.1, read as the reverse complement.
CATTTTATACCCCTAACCGCCATGAATGTTTGCATTTATTGCAGGTACGGTCGGCAAAAAGTTGGTGGATTCAAAAAGGTCGGCGACGGCAGCCAGAGAACCGGGGCCCAACGGCTGGGGAGGCGCAACACGGCGGCCGCTCGAAGTTTTCATTCGGTTGAACGGCGGTGGTGGGAAGTGGGTCGGGGCCCGGAGGGCAAGATGCCACCAGGGATTCACCGTCATGGACGACGGAACCGTCACAGAATTCCGGACGGTCGGGCCCGGGACACACCATGGCAGTGAGGGACTCCCGTAAACTCCAGTCGGCAAAAAGGTTGGCAGGACCCAGGGGGCGGGATGCCGCAGGAAGTCCGCCATCGAGGACGGCGAAACACAGAACGAACCCCGGAAGCGGACCTCCGGGGTTCGGGGCCCGGAGGGCAGGGTGCCACAGAAAAATTTCAACAAGCTTTTGCAGACGGCGGACGGGGATTCAGACCCCGAGGTCCAGTAGGATGCGGGGCAGACGCTACCAGGAACGGAAAGTTCAGCAAGGAAACCTGGAAGGAGAATCCCGAATGGACGAGCCTGGCAGGGCCCGAGGGCGTTGGCAAGGCCAAACTAACAGACGGACTCCGCAAGGCGCCGGAACGCAGCAAAATTAAAAGGGGAAGGCATAGTCGATTTATGATGGGACTTTTGAAGCAACATCGACCATCTGAGATATCAAAAAAGGAGGCACGCAAAACGAGGTGGCAACAAAAATAACCCGACAAGGCGAAAGAAAAGAGGGTCACCGTTCTGAACGGGACGTGTGTGCTAAGGGCACAACAACCTCCTCTATTCTATTACTACAAACAATTCCACAACTCCACAACTTGATACACAATCTTAAGCATTTGAATCTTGTCCATCTTATCATCTAGGAGCTTATCAAGGATTAGGGAAGGGCTTCTTTCCACAAAAAAGAAGCACGAATCCACTATGGGATAGGGTTTGATCATGTTTTTATGTGCTTGCAATTAGTTGTTTTTGTTCTATTTAGTTTGCATAATTTAGCATGGTTAAGTATTTCATAGGAATCTTGGGTTTGCTTATTTCGAATTCACTAACTAAGCTAATTGCGGTCATTGTTTAAAGTATTGCAAATTTAGGGTTCACATAATGGCACTAGAATGAGGGCTCTCAATGGACTCCATATCATTATGTTAATCTTACTCTGATTTCTAATGAATATAAAGTTTGATATTTTGGTATTTTGGTATTTGATTGCATGACAAATTTGATATCTTGAAATTTATAAGGTGATAGAAAATCAGATTTGTTAAATACTCTTCAGCAGTCTAATTGAAAGATCTATATTCATAGAAATCTGATTTCTTGATATTTTAGTATTTATAAAACTATTGTGTATAAAATATAAAGAAATCAAATTTGTCACAAACTATTTAATAGCAGTATTTTATTTCATTTATATTGATAGCAATCTCTTTCTAACATTTGTAAGAGAAAAAGGGACCTCTATTCAGGGCACGCTTTAGTCTTCTGGTTGTAAGAGTATATTTGTGACTTTAAATGATACGTTTTTCTCAATAGCACTACAAACACCTCTCGGACTAAAGTCCTCTTCCATTTGAGAAAAACTCCCATTTGAGTCATCCCTGTCAAGATATGATTGTGCTATTCAAACTATTGATAAGCCATAGAAAGAGGTGCAATGGCCATCTATCCCAGGAACATCAAAATCCATGACCCTTAAATCTGTGAGCTTTTCTTTTTTTTCCTGCGCTACCCTTTCTACTTCTTCCACTCCAAGCGTTCTCTCAGATGTGCGACTATTGTATCTATTTCAATTTAGTCACTTATGCCCAGACCAAAGGCTACCAACACATTAAATTTTACAGCTCTCATACCTCGCCAATAGCCATCGTTAGGTGAAAGTAATGACAGGTTGATTTGTTCTGCCAATGTAGTGGTTGTGATGACAATCACCTATTCTTAGTATGTTCTGCAGGCTCAGTACATTATGAAAGAAAAAAAAGGGGGGGATAGGCAATGTATATTTAAGCCATGTCAAATAAGTCAGCAACTAACCAAATATGTATGGAGGCATGCAACTATCCACATTGATGGCTAGCGAAGAGGAAGATACGCCTTCCTATGTGTAGTACCTTGTCAAAATGCACATACAAGACTTATTCATGTGCATTTACTTTTATAGCCTCACGTATATATTCTCTGATTTTACATATGTGGGTTGTCTTTCTATGCATCAAACATCATAACTACTAACAAATGATTGTATTGCAGGCGTCAAAGTCACATAGGCTTCATAAGGTCATGACATGCTAGAAAGTCCATGAGTAAGGGTTGTGGAATTTGGGTTTACACATACCAAATGGATTTTCTTGAAAGTTTTCTTTAATGCCTTATTCTTTTGCACAGGTCCTGTAGTCATTGCATTTTTACAAAGAGTAGTAGAAATTGGTTTTACACCTATGTGTTGATTACGAAGAGGGACAGTGAAGGATTAAGTAGAGTCTTAAATGCTTTTTCCTCTTTCTTTTGGTGTCAAAGCTTAAAATCCATTATGTACTATGGGTGTCTATTTTTCTAGACTCAAAATAAGTTTTGTTGTAAGGATTTGTTTCATTATATGCACCATTGATTGACAACACAACAGAAGAAAACTCCATTTATATGCATTCATTACGATGACACAGCCTTAGTTCCCTTCATTTTTGCATTCATTATGTCTTATATCTTAGCAATCTACCTGCTCCACACACTTAGCCGTCTCAATTGTCAAAGGTTTGGTAGCACTAAATACACAACATTGGAAGATTATGAGAAGAGAGAACAAACTTTCTAACAATCTGTTGGAGAGAGAATATTGTACGATAAGAACAAATGCAAAAAGCCAAGAGCTATCTAAGTTGTCAACCCATTTATTTGTTTTTCGCTATTTTGTGGCCCACATTATCTTTGAATTAGAAACTTATATTATTTCTTTTTCTCTATTTTGTGGCCCGAGGCAACACTATCTCATTGTTGCCTATTGTTGCCACTACGCACTCTTTTGAGACCATTCAAAGAGAAAGTTATCATTAGGCGATATGATTTTTCTAGTTTGTGAAATTAAATAACCAATTAAAATTTGTGCCGCTATCTCCAAGAAAAGGACAATACCAGCTTCTGATATAAGCACAAACTGCGTGTGTAGAGTCCATTTGTGTTTGGTATTAGAAAGGCTAATATTTATTATTTTTAGGTTTGTGGAAAGCATGCCACGTGAAAGGTTCTGGCGCCCGTCCCTCTAGCAACTATATATTAGATTCTCATTCAAAAGTGGTAGGTAGGCGTTTGAGGGCCAATAAAGGCAGAAGAATACTTTTAATGCGTGTGGATTAATATTGGTTCTTAGTTTCTTTATTTCCCTCATCGAGGATCAAGCTGAGAGAAAGCTTTCAGGATGATTATGACCACTATATATGAAGATCTGAATGTCATTTGTCTCTGTGCAATTTCTTAATTCCCTCCTTTTCAAATGTAAATCAAACATTTGGTAGTGCAATACGCCATGCATGTATTTACCAATATATAATTCTGGTCATTAATGCCCACTACTTATTGTGTCCTACCCTGCTGCTGAAGTCTTCAGAATTGTCTAAGCTGGTGAGTACGGCTGGAAGTTAGAGGTCATCTTCGATCCATCAACTAAAGTGAATTCATTTGAGAACCAAACCTACTTCTTCCTCATTGCCATCTTTGAGATTGCGTATTCATTGTGCAAATTTGTGGAAGGATTTAGAAAATAATCTGATAGACACTTTGACTAAAGCTGCTTACTATCTTGTCATAAGTGAAATTTAACTATGTTAGATTCACCTTCACTATACAAAATTAGAATTCGTTGAATCTTAACATCTTTTTTGTTCATGTGCAAAATAAGTGAACAATTGAATTGGTGAATAGTCACTTCTTACCATCTGTTCTTTTCAGTGATTTTTTTTTTTGTTTAATATTTCTTAAATATATTGATATTTGACTTGCAGATTTAAAATATGTTGATAATTGATTTGTAGATTTCTTGGAGATAACGGTGCAACAAGGCGAAAAAAGTCCAGAAATATCAAAAAAAATTGAGTAAAAAAGAAGTGGGCATTGGAATTCAAACCGAAAAAAGAATTTTTAAATGCTTATTGTAATAACTTGAGGCATCCATTTCCCGCTTTCATTTTCTATTTTAGGACAACTCACTTTCAATTTGGATTGAAAATTAATCATTGATTTATTTTTTCAAAGTTGGGCTAAAAATGAACATTAGAAACTCACTAAGCTTTTTGATTTGGTCTAAAATTTGACAAACAAAACTCACACTTCAAATTTGGTGCTTAAAAAGAACTCATTTTCTACTTTGAAGTTAAAAAGAACATGTACATTTGGTGTTTTGTAATTTTTTTCACAAAGTAATATCATCAAAAGATGTGTGCACTTCTATCGCGCCTCAGAGTGATCTTGATAATAAAAAGTCTTTTGTGATATTAAGTTGTCAAAAAGATTGCCTCCACATTTCAATTTGGGTTTAAAATTAACAAGTCTTGCAATTGTGAGTGGAACATATTGTATGTGTTCTCTCTTTTTTTTTTCAACAAAGATAGTTCAAACTACAGATATATTTGCTCACTTTTGTTTATCTTGGAGGGCCTACCTTGTGGGAAAAAGTAATCACCCAAGGGAATGACCCAACTAGTAACACACTAAAGCAAAGCGACTTCCAACTAGTATATAAGTTTGGGTTCCTATTGAAACGAGATAATCATGATGGTCATCCCAATGAGAAGGGAAGCAATGGTCTCTCGCCGAATGGGTGATCCCCCACGAACATAAAGTCCATATTAAAACCCTTGTTTAGAAAAGGCCAAAATCCTTGATCTATTTGTTGGTGCAAGAACGGTCATTCTGAAGCCGCCCCACACTTTTACAAATTTTAGTAGAAATGGAAAGTATGCCATGGGAGATTCATGGGTGTTGATGCTTGGCTGACCCGAGAAGTGGGCGCACTGTAAGGGGGACCCTATGTGGTCAAGCATCTAACCATTTGCTTAAAGTAGGCGTAGCTGGACTTGTCCAGGTGGGGATTCAACAAATACAGTCTTTCATATCCATAGGGTTGTGCATGTTCTTGAAATGAAAACACTTTTCTTGTTTGTAAACACTTGGAAACAAACATTCAACATTATCATCAAACGTCAAACCCTTTAGGAAGCAAATACCATTGAAAAAATTTGTGTGTTTTTGCTTGCCCTTGGGATTTTATCCTTAGAGGTTTCTAAACACATGCATTTATATCTCAATTTTCTTGCTAAAGTAAAAAATAGGTAACTTTTTCCTTGATTTCATCAAAGTTCCACATAATGTATTTTTTGGGATGAGAAGAAGTTAAGACATTGGACATCTAGTTTGAAATGCTAATCAAGAGTGTGTTTGTGGTAAAAAGAACTCATTAAGAAAAGCTAAGAATAATTGGACCCCACACATGTGCTTGGTATCTTTTGGTCATATGGTTTTCATGCAAACATTGGTCTTTTGGTTTGAACTACTCTTAGAGAAAAGAATGTTCTTCACTGTCTCGGTCTTATAAACAAGGTCCCTATTAGGTTCATTTAGAATCAAATCAAACACTTCATCCATCCCAAACATTTATCATCTCATCCCACCAAACAGCTTTAGAGCTTTGGAAACATCATTATCTAGACTTGGGTACATCCCTAAACCAAATCAAAATCATCTGTTTAGTTAGGTGTGTGTGGATGAATCCTTCCGAGCACATACTTAGTTAAATTATCACTCCTTTGAAAAAGTGCATCCTAAGATCACGTCTAACATCTTAGGGTTTACAAGTTCATTATCCAATCAAAACAATCAAAATCAAATCCTAAATTCTAGCATTGATCCAAAGTTCCTAAAACGTTCAACACCCATATCATTCACCCTTTTCATCCTTCATCTCATCATTGGTCCTAAACACCTTAGGGGTCACTTTTGCAACGAGGCCAAAACACAAGAAGAACATGGAATATAAACTTGATCCTTACATCATGAGCAGTCCAAACCAACCAAACTATCAAAGTCGTACGATGCCACTTAGTTATCAAAACTCACATTTATACAATCCATACATGGGATCATTATCTACTACAAACCTCAATGTGAATTCAACCTAAACCTACAAATCACACACTAAAGAGAGGGAATAATTTTTTTTTTGTTAGTGAATAAGGATTTTCCTTGGTCAAACCTCATTTTGGTAATCAAACCTTGAAATGAAATGGAATAGGAATGGAGGATGATGAATGAACAAAATAAGATGTTGCAACTCACCAAACCCTAGCAATAAGAGGCTGCAAACATGTAAGAAGTGGCTTCAATGGATATAGATCTTAACTCTTGCTTAAATAGAATAGATCTTGGATGAAATGCTAGCTTGAATCATAAAAACCCTACATCATAATTGTTAGCTCAAAAATAAACATGATGCATGAAGACTTTGACATGATGCTTGATGCTTGAATAATGCTTTAAAATGCTTGATAATTTTCCCCTGAACGCTCTTGCAAACACTTGAATTCTCTTGTGAATTCAAACTTGCTATAAGAATGATCATTCAACTTGCTAGGTGTAAAATGAGGGAAAGAAACTTGTATTTATACTTAATTATGCAAAAATTCCCGAAATTACAACACTACAAGCCGACATCAGATCTAGGGGGATAAAATCCTACCAAGAATTTGAATTAATTTTAATTTTGGGCCACACAGGACTCATACGCCCAAGGTGGCGAATGAGTCCCATTAGGCATAATTTATGGGACCAAATTCAAAAATGCTTAGAAAGGTGTAAAATTAGGATAGCGACCCAAAACCCTCGATGGGACTCATATGCCCAAGGTGGCATATGAGTCCCAGACTACCAAATCTGGGCCACACAACCTAAAAAAACCTTAATTATGATTGGGCGTTGATTTGTGTCGGGATCATCCTTGAAAAGATGCATTAAATGAGGCTTGTGGATGTAAAATAAGGCCAATTAAAGAATAAAGAAGCCTAATTATTAATGACAACCTTAGAAAAGTGTGAAAGGGTTTTACAACAATCTAAATAAGGTAGGATTAAGTTTAATTAGTTCACAAGGGCCTAAGATCTAATGCCAGTGAACACAAGGTTTTTAAATTTCTTAAAAAGACTCAACATTTCTGATTTACTTTTCAAAAAATAAACAAATGCCCTTCTTGAATAATTATCAATGAATGATACATAATATCTTGATTTAGACAAAGAAGGAACATTTACTAGACCAAAAACATCACAATGTATATAATCAAGTAAACCAGAAGATTTGTGAGGACTGGAGTAAAATGAAACATGGTGTTCTTTACAACATATACAATATTCACAAAACTCGAATTCAAGGTTGTAGTCATCAAGCCCCTCAACCAGGTTTTTATTTTTCAAGGTTTTCAAACCTTTTTCTCTAATGTGGCCAAGCCTATGATGCCAAAGCATAGCCTTTTCTGCTGAAAGTTTAACTTCCATAGAGTTTGCACAATCAGGAATTTTTTCCTCCTTTTCTCCATGAGTAGCCTTCTGTGACTTTGCAGAGACACTATTGCATTGCACATCAAGCGCATCCAGCTTATACAAGGTACCAATACGAGCACTCCTTGCTAGCACCATTGAGCCTCTAGTCATTTTGCAGCCATTTCCAGAGAATGAGACCTGCACTCCAACATCGTTCAACTTACTAACAGAAAGTAAGTTTCGAGCCAGACCTGGTATATGCATCACATCATTGATTCCCTTCACTCTTCCATCAGGGAATTGAATTCTGACTCTTCCACGGACAACTATTTCCAGAGATGAATCACTTGCCAAATACACCCTTCCACCATCGTATTTTTCATAATTAGTGAACCAATCTCTATGAGATGTCATTTGGAAAGATGCTCTAGAATCAATCAGCCAGACATCATCTAATGCCTGTGTAGCCAAGGCTGCAATGAAAGCATCTGCATCACTCTAAGAAGAATCATTGTCGGAAGAATACTTCCTCTTCTTCTTTTTCTCCTCTTTGCAATCTTTTCGGACATGACCAGGTTGCCCACAATTCCAGCACTTTACCTTGGACTTCTTACTAGGAGACTTTGATCTCCCCTCTGATTTGTATTTGGACTTCTTGTCTTTCTTACCTTTTTCTTTCGATCTACGTCTAACAGCAAGAGACACATTTGCCATCTCAGAAGATTTTCTTCTCATCTCTTCTAATAACAAAGAAGCAACAATATCTTCCATATTCAAAGAGGAAGTAGTACCCCCAATAGCAATCACCAAGTGATCCCAAGAATCTGGCAAAGAACATAACAATAGCATACAACGATCTTCTTCATCAATCTTCACACCCACAGATGCTAACTGAGCAATCAGCATGTTGAAAGCATTCAAATGATCAGCAATAGATGCTCCTTCCTGCATTTTCAAAGAATACAACTTCTTCCCCAAGATCAACTTATTCACCAAGGACCTGCCCTGATAAATAGCTCGCAGTCTTTTCCACAAAGAAGATGTTGTCTTTTCGTCATGAACATTTAGAAGAACAGACTCTGCTAAACAGAGCCTTATCAGCCCCTTTGATTTTTGATCTGCAAGGTCCCAATCCTCTTGCTTCATTCCTGTAGGTTTTGTTCCAAACACAGCAAGCCAAAGATCATGGTCAACTAACAGATCTTCCATTTTAAGTTTCCACAACTCAAAATTGTTGTCATTGAATTTCTCAATTTCAATCTTTCCTGACGTGCTTGCCATCTTAATTTGTAATTCGAATTACCAGACTTCTACAAGACTCCCACTTAATAGAATTGACACAAAAAAGCCAACATACCCACAAGGATAACACGACTGGCTAGGCTCTGATACCACTTGTAAGGAAAGCTTAGGTGCGGAACAAACTCTCCTAACATCAAAACCTCAGGGAAGAATACAGAGGTGACTTTAATTTTTTTTAATTACAGTTCATTAAGATACACTTGAAAAGAATAAAAGAACAAAGAAATGAACATACACAATTGGACACTAGATTTACGTGGGAAAACCCTTACGGGAGAAAAAAAACCCACCACACCAAGAAAAGCCTCTTTGTATTATAGTAAAGAAAATTACATACGGAGATCAACTTCACTTTCTGATGTGAATTTTTATAGCAGTACATTTACTGATCAATCTTGTACATAATAGCTCTCAAAAAATATACAATGAATTCACTCAAATCAATCCGTGTTCAATCGAGCAACACTTTTGTTATCTCACTCTGTTCATCGTAATCCGCCATTGCTAGAGAGTAATCCATTCTCTCACAGTCTGTTCATCTCCCTCACAAGAACGGTCACAACAGTCCAACTGCCAATCATTCTCCTTCCACTTCGCTCATTGGTTCAAAGCAGACCATGTCAGACAGTCGTTCGGTCAAAGCGTTCAAATAGAATCGTATGTCTGTGAGACACTAGACTGTGTCTCCCTGATGACTAAATGCCTGACTGTCCTTATCGGAAAGAGTCACCACCATCGGCAAGAGTCATATCGAGTTCAAACCTGTTGCCCAGACTCACTCTATCGGCAAGAATCATATCGAATACAAACCAATCGGCCAGACACACTTTATCACTAAGACATAACAAGGATATCCATCTCATGCAGATCTATTGACAAGAGTTCACACCGATCACACACCAGTCGGAGAGACCAACACAATCGGCAAGAGTTCTCTCCAAACAAGACTTGTCGGCGAGAGGAAAGCCATCGGCAAGAGTTCTCAACAAAATCATACTCGTCGGCAAGACGATAACCATCGGCAAGAGTTCTCACCAAAAGCACCTATTTGTCGGCGAGAGAAATAGTATCGCTAAGAGTTCATACCGAATGCACCTATTTTTCGGTGACACTAACATTATCGGCGAGAGATCATACCGAAAGCAAACTTGTCAGCAAGATCACAGTCATCAGCAGAAGATCACACTAAAGGCATACCCAGAAGTTCATATTACTCTGATATGTTCATCGACTAGAGTCTCTTCGACAACCAGGAATCCAGCCATCGGAAAGAGGTCTGCCTGGACAGAAAGAGATAGGAAAATCACAGCAATAGAAATTTCTTGCCGATGACTACCGTCGGCAAGACAGAACCAAAGTCTCAGTGACATTAATCTTTTGAACACAGCTGCTGGTCGGTAAGACATTCTGAGGGTCTCACCGATTTCTCTCTTTCAGGAGTTTCATGTCAGTAAGCTTGAGGCACGTTTTCCAATAGTTTATAGTTTATTATATTATGGATCAACATTGACTCTTTAGCTTATCTTGCAATTATTATGTGAGAATAAAAATATATAAATGAGATTATGGATTGTAAATTATGTACAAATGGTGTTGTAATTTTAAAGGATAAATATAGTGTAGAAAATAGATTCGCATAGCCTTCATGAACGAAGGAGAAACATGAGATTTGATCTCGTGGCTACTAAAAAAGATTAAAACCAAAATATTTGTTGGTCTAGATCATTAAACTAAGGAATTATTTTGATTTAAATCCATACAACACCATGAGCATATGAAGTCTACCACCATGAAGTTGGAAGAGAATGCAAAGGACAATCAATGAATGCAAGATAAATGCAATGAACACAAGATAAATGATATGCCTTAATTCCAATTCATATGTTTAAAAATGCACTTGAAATGAAACCACATTAAGCTACATCTAATGAAATGAATGAAACAAAAACTCAACCAACTAAAATAGAGATCTAATAACAACAAATAGATCTGCAATCACACATCAAGAGGGAAAAATGTTGTTGTGTTAGGGAATAGGGGTTTACCTTGGTAAAACCCCATTTTGGTAATTAAACCTTGAAATAAAATAAAATATCATGAAGGAATGATGAGTGAAGGTTGCACACTTGTATGAAATGAATCCAATGGATGTGGATCTTGACTCTTAATCTTGATATGAGATAATGTCTTTGAATGATTTCTTGAATCATGAAAATCTACATCATAAATTTTAGCTCACAAACACACATGATGCATGATGACTTTGACATGATGCTTGAATCTTTAATGCTGCTCCAAATGCTTGATGATTTTCTCTTGAATGCTCTTGAATGCTCTCTTGATCATTAATTTTCTATAATTATTGAATACTTTAAAGCTTAGATCTTGTTAGGAGAAATTATGTGAAATAACCTTGTATTTATACTTGTTTATTCCCAAATTCTTGAAATTACAACACTACAAGCCGACATCAGATCTAGGATAAGAAAATACTGCCAAGAATTTGATTTGAAATAGGTCCAAGTTAAAGCGAAACTCATACACCAGTTGTGGCATATGATTCCTAGTGGCTTAAGCTACCTGGGACACAAACTCCAAGAAGTGTTAAGTTCAATGAAACATTCAAAAATAGGTCCCAATACCTAGGCGGGACCCATACGCCCAAGGTGGCTTATGAGTCCCAGATCCCGAGATCTGAAATAGATAACATCATACATTAGATTATGGTTTTCCATTTGTTAAGTGTTAGGATTATCCTCATAAAAAGGAATTAAATAAGGTTTGTGGATGCAAAATAGGACCAAATAACGCATAAAGAAGCCATGTTTTAACATGGAGGGTCCAAACAAGTGTGAAAATGTAAAGGGATACATTTTTCTACACTACGCTTCACTCGAAAATCACAATTCTATATCATGCATGCCAAAATAATGAATAGTTAAAAAAATCTTCTTCACTTTAAATTTGAGAATTGTATTGAATTATTTCATTCTCATAGATCTCATTTTAAGGTCCAGCCTCTTGAAACCTCCACAATTAATCTTATACAAACCATAAGAATCTTTCTCACACAGTTGTGAGAAATCCCCATGAGACCATTTCTTCCTCAATTTGATCCCTCAAATGTTTGAGCATGGGAAGCTGAAGTGATTCCCTTCTTAAGATCAATCCTTATGTCCAACTCCTTCATGCTTCACTTCTAAATTTGACCACATGGTAAAAAATAGTCACATTGTATATAGTGGTAGAAAATAGATCAAGATTCACATTTTGTTTACTTTATGACTCTCAAATGAATCCTAGCCCATAGTCCTATGATGTAGGACCATTGGGAACATACTATAAACTGAAAATGACACATTAAAATCATTTAAACATGAATAAACAACGACTCCACATTTGACATCTAAGTGTTACATTTTATCCTTTGACTCACGCAAAAATCACATAGACATGGACCTTACAACATAGCATCATACTTCACAACTCTAAGAAATATTTCACATTAGATATAAATTTTCCACAACTCAATATATAAATGCAAAAAAAAAGGATATCCTCTGCAAGTAGACTAGGTTTTCTTAGCTGGATTAACACAATAAGTTACCATGCCATCTCCCCAATCCCATTGGTCATGAATACTTGCACACTCAATTCCGAGCATTAGTCTATCCTGATAATTTTATAGCCAAAGTAATAAAAACATCAAGATGTACAAAGTCACATACATGTTTTATAACTAACATATCTAGGTGTATTTCAATTTATAATTATATTGTATTTAGCAATTAAAGCATTCATAGCTAGGTAATAAATATTATTCAACATATAAACACATCAACCTCTAAGTCATGCTATTAAATCATGCATCATTTTATAACACAAAATCATTTGAAACTAACCATTTATACAACGTCATCAAACTATCATCAATATGAACCATGTATAAACATACACACATTCAAATGTCTAAGTGGATGCTTAATATTAAAAATCCATAAAAATAATAACATGACACGAGTGTCTCAATAAGATGATAAATTGATTAGGAAATAAATAGGTAAATCTACCACTAGGAGAGGTGGGCCTCACACTCTCCCCCCTAATATTGAACTTCCTCTGAGAAGTCCTAAAAAGGGTGAGGATAATGTATCCTCATATATGTAGTGTCCACCTAAGTAGTAGCAACTTCATTTTATTTGTCCCATTAAACCGTGACCTAGACCAACTCGTTTCCATGAATGTCTAACATTTGATGAGTCAAAATATGAATGGGCTCTAAGGATAACTAGAGTTGTCCAACTCCACCTATAGGGAATCCCAATATAAAATTTAGGATGCACCATGATAATAATGTCAAAATATGAAAATGTGAAAACATCGTGGACACATGATAGGCTAGGTGGAAAAGCTAAACATTAGGCTAATGGTCCTATATGCTCTAAGATCTAAAAATGACCCATAAAGTGAGGTGCGAGCTTAAAACCCTTTCCATATCAAATAAGGTTCTTATGGGGCTACACTCTAAGGAATACTCTATCACCCACTAAGAAACTTTAGCAATGTCACAAAGGCGAATTACACTAATTGTTTTGTTTCACAAACAAGTCATCATTGAATGGAGGTAATACTCTCGACCCATTGCTTTTGGCATCATCAAGCCAATAAGGATCTAGCCAAATCTTAAGCTAAGAGAATAAAGAAAACCCTAGGTAAATATTGGCATATATGTAACACAGACACATAATCAAACTGCTTCATACACATCCACATAGAAATGGTAACCCCCATATTTTGTCTCGACACGAGAAGAGGAACTAGCACATTAAAATAGTGGAAAATCACCAAGAACCAACAAACAACACCCACCAAATTTTACACTCATAAGAGGATTTTCATATATAAAAATATGTAGGAACAAAAAGTGGGTATGAGACAAGGGAAACCTACCTTTCAACGAACACAAGCACCCATGGAATGGTAAATAAGGCATCTTATTCTTCCCCCAAAACTTGTCTAGAATAGCTCTCCTCCTCTCCCCAATTTCTAACCCACTCCTCAAGTGCCCTAACCATAGGTAATTGTGTTGGGGCCTCAAAATTGTAAAGTGAGAGTACCAAGCTTATTGAAAAAACCTACAAATCTCTACTATCACTATGCATGATAAGATCACCAACTATAATATTATAGTACTAAAATCTCATTGTTACGCCTTACAATTTTGTCTTCATTCTAAAAACTTAATGAAGAATCAAAATGACATTATACAATATACATCACATGCAATCCTTCTCGTAACTTGCATCACGAGGTTCAAATTAAGGCAAGATTATATTTTTCATCAATTTAACTTGTGTTACTAATAACAATGGGAACTACAATGGAAAGAAAAAAATTATAGTTCTTACCTGAGAGGTTGGGCCTTACAAGTTGTCTCTATTCAAATTTTCAAAAAGTATTGATAAACAAATGCAGGCAAGGTTTATATTCATTTTTATTGTAGTATTATAATATAATAAAAATTAAGATGATAGAATTAATGATTTATAATTGTAGACATATGAAACGCATTCGTGTATTCCCATTATCTACATATCATACCTATCCCACAATTTTGGATTTTAGCATTAATCTTTTCAATATGCTAAACATATGCATAAATCAACATTATTAATATGATATTAAAAATTAAACGAAAATAATTTATTTAAGATTAAACTTCTCATATAATTTCAACAATTAGATTTCATATATTGAAAAATAATACAACGTTAAGTTCAATTCTAATAATAAATAACAATTATTAATAACAATTTATCTTATAATTTTTTAAAAATAATAGATATAATTAATTATAATTATAATTAGCACACCCTTTCTACGTAAGACTTGTTCAATTCCCATGAATAGTTCGAAGCACAATAAGTAGTTCTATTAAACTGTAAGAAAAAATGATATGAAAAATAGGGTATTTCCACGCGGTATCTTTATTGTTTTATTTAATCCACCAAAGCAAATTCAACATCACAATCTTAGGCGAATTTGGCCTGAATGAAATCCACAAGTTCTTGGGTGATACGGAAGGCCTTGCTCAATACGGAATCGGGGAGAGGGGGATTCGCTCCAAACAGAGAATTGGCGATTGTCTGAACTCCCGGAAACTGACTGCTCAATCCAGCTATGGCCACTGCATTTTCGTGCCCCACATTCTGCTGGAAATGCACCAGTGCCTTTGGAAACACAAACACATCTCCCTTCTCCAACGTTTTGCTAAAAAACTTGTTGTTCGTGTCAATAAAGCCCACAAGAAGCTCGCCTTCCAGTAAAACAAGAACTTCAGTGGCTCTTGGGTGTGTGTGAGGAGGATTTATTCCACCCACTGCGAAATCGATGCGGGCCAGCGATATTCCCAACGTATTGAGGCCTGGTATCTGATTAACGTTCGCCCCCATTACGTTGGAGCTGACTGCATTGTCTGTGTTCCCTGGCTGCCCAAGTCCTCGGAAGAAGAAGTCGTCTGCTGAAACTGCCATTGGGTCTTTGCAAACGAACCCGTTCACCAAAACTGTTTTAAGCAAATTGTTAGCAAGTCCTCTAATAAGAAAATCATATCATGGCACTCTATAAAGTTTATATGAACTCACCTTTCCTTTCCATGTCAGCAACGCAAAAATCTTGCAATGGGTCGGGATCGGCTGCCATGACTATGTCGCTGTAACAACATATCAACAGAAAGGTTCCCAATGTGAAGTAAATCATGTCGTTAGCCATTGTACTAGAGAGACAGAAGAGCTTAGGATATGAATGTGTAATTGAATTGTGTATTACAATGCTTTATATAGATGAAACATTAACTACTCAGCATTGAATAATTCATTTTTTTAATTTTTTTTATTGGATTAAGGACTAATTCATGTTGACGCAGTCCTTTAATTATGTCGTAGTGACTACGTAAGTCCTACTTCATATGGTTATCTGAATATCAAACTCACCACCAACTGTAGGCGTACTCTCGCCATTCATTTAATATTATTGATATTCTCGCCATTCTCCTACTAATGCGGAATTGCTAGACTATATTGGAAGGTTCGGGTCTTCAAAAAGGAAATAATATATAGATTATTTTCAACCGCCTGAGAAATGGCAAGAGATGAAAATTTCTTTCATCTCATGTTAAGCCTTCTTATATTAGGTCAGATAATCTCTGCTTTATTATAAAAGTATATGGGGTGATGTGAAGTTGAGAAATAAATAAGATTGTCGAATTAGATTAATATTTATAGTTTATAATATTAAGGATGAGTATTAATTATAGATCAGTTTAGTTTATAATTATTAATGCGACGAATTAAAATAAATAAATGAGAGAATGAGTTGTAAAATTTGTAAAGATGACGTTACCCGATGAATTAAGTGTACAAGGTAGATTTATCATATTCTTTCATGAACACCTTCTTGGTTTTGGATCTATACTTTTGGAGGCTTGGGATATTGGTCTTGTCTTTACAATTTGAAAAATTTAGCTTGAAAATAAATCTTTGAACTTTCCAAGGTTATTGAGGTCTTATTAGATGTATTTCGAATAGATTGTGGACTTACTAAAATAAAATTTGGTGACTAACTATTCCACTGATCATTTTTTTTCTTTGGATTATATATATTGATCATTTGGTTATCTCCACTCTTTCTCTCACTAAGACGAAAAGTTTTCATAAGGTGAATGGAGTAGGTAAATGGTCTCCATTAGATTTTTCAAAAATTAACATTAATGGTTCTTCACATGACAATTCTTTTGTTGCGAGATTGGTGGAGTTGGGTGAGATAATGCCAGTTTAGTTCATTTTTTTCTTCTACTATAGGGTTTAGCACCGATAATAAAATGAAACCTCAATATATCCTCGCAGATCTATAAAAAATCAGTGAATTAGTTTAAAGGAATGATCTTCTTAAAGGTTGACATATATTGTGGTGCAGATTCTATATCGTTCATGAAACTTTGATTCCATATTTTCTTCATATTCATAGAGAATGAAATTTTGTTGTAAACTTATTAGCCAAATATGCCTCTAATTTTAGGTTAAATGTAATCCACAAATTTTCAAAGCCTAGTACATTGTTGGTGTTTCTTGTTGACTTGAAGAAGCCTACCGAAACTACCTTTGGGT
This sequence comes from Sequoia sempervirens, assembly GCA_007258455.2. NCBI lineage: Eukaryota > Viridiplantae > Streptophyta > Pinopsida > Cupressales > Cupressaceae > Sequoia > Sequoia sempervirens. Next base: position 108,156,241 of record VDFB02072274.1, on the reverse strand, counting down.
CTCTGCAAATAAACTCCGGAAGGACTAGTTCATCTTGAATCCGTATAGTTTACTGATCCTTGTAATACTATAATATACTTCACAACATGTTGCTCTTTTTGTTACGTCAAAGTAATTGTGTAAGCCTTCAAACAGTAGTGAAACTAAACTATTGCATATGCTTATTTGAATATGAAGTCACCTACTCTAGTATTTAAAAAATCATAGGAATCTAACAATACGTATTTTCCCCATTCCTTGAGTATTATTGGAATTTTATTTGTTCTCTATATTTCTAAATAATGTGGAATTGTTAAACCTTATTGAAATAATAAACAGAGTAACTTGAACTATGAAAAAAATTCCAAAAGAGGAAAATTTATTACATCTTATGTATTTAACTTAGTTGTTCTAAAGTTGGACATTGACTGAGATGGTTGATACTTTATATTTTTATCTCCAAGAAATCTCTTATATATTTTTGTTATTCTTTATAACATTTAAAGTTTAAATATTACAATTTTCTTATTTTTTCATATATATTATATTGATGTAGGATATTAATCCAAAATTTATTAATAAAATATAAATTATAGTGTATCAAAAATAAAACTAAAGAATATTACTAAATAAGGATTAAAAGCAACTCTTTAGCTTAGCTTATAACTATTAGTGTGAGAATAAAAATATATAAATGAGAGAATGGGTTGTAAATTTTATCAAAATGGTGCTATAATTTCAAAGGATAAATATAGCATAGAAAAAAAATTCATATAGAATTTATGAAGGAAGAAGAAAATTGGGATTTGATCGCATGGCTACTAAAAGAGATTACATCCAAAATATTTGTTGGTATAGATCATTAAGCTAAGGTATTTTGAGTGTAAATTCATACAATACCCTAAACATATGAATTATGTCACCACAAAGTTGAAAGAAAATGATTTTTATGGTGGGATTCAATCAAGAGAATTATGAACATAGTGAGAAAAAAATTATCCTGATGTGGGATCATGGTGCATGCAGGAAATGGGGGTCTTATTAGACTACCAACCCATGTTCGTGCCCTTTGATTTGTTGTCGGTGTTTTGAAAAGACCCTCTCATGCAAGCCAAATCACGAGAGGCCGTGTGAGTTTGGAGTTTGCAGGCTACAATGCTAACCCTATGTCAAAATTTCTTTGTTGGAAGGCATGCCTCGATGGCATGGTATCTCGCAGCCTGCGCAATCTTTCAAAGAGGTGCGATTCTGATTTTGAGGCCACGATACCATCACGTGAGGCTGCATTAAAACTACAGGGTGTGAATCTTTCTTTGCAAGTGTGGCTATGCCCATCAATCTACAATTTAGAGGCCCATCTTGCTTGATTTTGCTAAGTAGAGGCATTTGGATCTTGTGGCAGGCAACGGACAAGAAGTTCAGAGGAATTTTTGCTGGCTTTTAGAATTAAAATGGGGCAAAAAAATCTTCAACTCAAATCTGTGTGCCTCACTGTACAGGTCGAATCTCCCCATGTGCAGGGATATATGACAAACCCAAATATTCGGCCATCTTTGCTGGAACCAAAATGCTCTATAGTGATTCAAAATTGTTGCACTAGCATTGGCAATGGAGGATGTGACGTGTGATTTGTAGGACTTATCAATTTGTTTGAAATTGTAAGTAGGGATGCCTAAGAAAGGATGGATCTGTAATGAGCGACGCCTCATATCTTTAGTGGAATTTGTTGTCAAATCAACCCAAATCTACTATTGGTTGGTGGCATTAGCATCTCCACTTGGCAAGCCAACCTAGTGAATAGGCCTCAAATGCTCCACACTTTGAGGAGTGAAGTAGGCATTGTAGACTCCTAAGAGGACTGTTTACAACTTGTGTGGTTGAGTCTTGAAATTTTCTCATGGCGTATTTTCAAATGCTCGCTACTTCTTTCAAGTCCATGAGGGCATATTTTCAATTGCTCGCTACTTCTTTCCAGTCCATGAGGGCTTATTTTTTCAATTTTCCTCTCTGTACACTTCTTAAAATATTTGATTTTCTAAATTTTGTAAATGCAAACTTTTTTTATTGGTGTAAATTTACAATAGGGTGAAAATTTATTTTTTCAAACTCTATTTATTGATGGTGATTTCCCACTAATATATAAAGCTCCCTTTTTCACCTTCATTCTTGTATGCAAATAATGCACTAAAATAAAGTGCCAAACGAGGGGGGGTGTCAAAGAGTTGTGATTGAAACTACACTCCAAATTTCTTTCAATTTTCTAAAAATTTGAAAATCACAACTAAGCATGGAGTCGAATCAACAAAAGGAGCCAAATGTAGTTAAGGATAAAGAAATACAAGGAGCAACAAAATCACAAAAAGAGGAAAATATGAAAAGGTCTTTTTTTGGAGGATAGTTTATTTCCCGTTGGGTTTTCTATCTTTCTCCACTTTATTTAAGAGTTTTCTTTGTAAATGAGTACCTTATCAGGCCTTTTTGTCGGGACTCAAATTTCCATTGTTTTTAGTGCCCACCTAAGTTGTGCTTAAGGGGGGGTGTTGGTGTAATTATTAATATTACACCTTAGTTAAGCTTACTTAGGTAAACAGTGTTATTTACTTAAGTTAATTAGGAACATTAGGCAATTGTGTGTCATCACTCCTTGATTGATGGGAGTTAGGTACCACATCTCCCTCATCAAGTGAGTTACTTTGACACCACTACACCTCTAAGTTGATTTGGTCTTTTTATAACTCAGGTTTACTAGGACACTTGTCATTCTTGACAAGTGCATCCTAAACCTATAACTTTGTAATCATTCCCAATGCTATTCACTTCATTTTGTGATGAGTTTTAGCTTATTGATATTGGAAAATTCTAATGATATTTATACAAATAAGAAATATTAAATATTGGTGAAATATCAATACTTGGGTTGGAAGTTCCAATTCATATGCATTTGACGAAAATTTCCACAAAATGTTACATGGGCCTATCTTTTTCAACTTCAACTTACTGTTAGTTCCTTGTGGGGACCTCTCTTTCTTCAAGTGTGCTATTACTAACTCTCCAGCCAAAAATTCTTGCTCCCCTCAATGCTAATCAACAAACTCTCCATATTTGGTGTCACTCCTAACCAAATTTCCCTTCACTTCCTTATGCAAATCATGAATATACTTAGTAAAGTCTTGCGCTATGTAACACTCTTTCTACCTAAGTCTGCACTATCTCTAAACTCATCCATACCCTTGGGTTGTACCCATACACAATTTGAAATGCACTCTAACCCACACTTTGATTGACCGACTTATTATAAGAAAAATCTGCTTGTGCTAATGTGAAATCCCATTGATTTGGTTTCTCACCTATCAAGCACCTCAATAATATTCCCAAAATTTTATTGATAAATTCGGTTTGACCATCGGTTTGTGGATGGTAGGATGAGCTAGATCCCAAGCACAAAAAATGACCAAAAAACTCTGTGTCTCGGTCTGAAATAATACTCTTTGGCAAGCCATGTAACCTAACCAAGTTTCAGAAACAAAGTAGCTATGTGGGAAGCATCATTGCATTTTTGACATGATATAAAATGAGCTTTGTGTCTCCTATAAGCGTTACTTCAAAATGAGCATACTTCAAATAGAGCCTTTTCAAATATGTCATAAATTACATTGAATTTTGTAAAAGGGTTGATATGTGGTTGACAAAAATTAAAAGAACTAAATACACTAATAGACTTGCAATTTTTTTTTTGTCATAAAATTTTACAAGATTTTTTTTGGGGAAAAATTTTTCTTAGTAAATCCCAAAGAGGTAAGAATATGGAGTGAATTAATAATAAACTATGTTACCCCAAGTTTTTGGGATGAGGATGGCAAGAGATGGGGGGGCGCATTTTTAAATACCTAATTTTTGGAGCCATTTTTTGGGATGGTAGGGAACGACTATTGTAGACATGCAAAATTGACATCATGCATTTCTCATATTTAATTAAATCATATTCACCCGATCAATTAAATAAATCAAGTTTATTTGATTAATCTCCTAAGTTATCTCTTTAATTAAATAAATCAAGTTTATTCAATTAATCTCGTAAAGTCATCCATTTAAATTAAATAAATTCATCTTTATTTTATTTAACACTAACATCATCCTCTTTGATTAAATAAATCAAATCTTTATTTAATTAAATCTAACATCATTTTCTTCTCATTTTGATTTATTTTAATCCTAAAATCTATGTCAAAAGTCAAAATCACCTAATCTCCTATTAAATTAATCAAATACTGATTAATTTAATCCTAATCACCTGAATCCTCTAGATTTTACAACTTGCACCAATAGATCATTTCTTTGATTAAATAATTCCCTAATTACTTTCAAAATGGCAACATAAAGGGAATATTCTTCCAAGTTTGAAAATCCCTCCAAATGTCTTGTCCTCCAACATGGCATTAAAATCCTCTTACATTGTCTCTTACATGTCTCCCACTTGGCATCTAAGACTCTTTCTTCTCCCTCCAACAAGCCATCTTTTGAATTTCAAATCTCCCCCTCTTTCGCACATTGATCAAAATATGCACAACCTTCCTCCATTCACATCTTGAGAAGCGGCACTTGGCCATTGGATGTTGAATGATCCCACATCCTCCATGTTTTGCATTCTTCCATCCTTCTTGGTTATAAATAGAGGCCTCCTCTATTCTATTACTACAAACAACTCTCCACAACTTGATACGCAATCTTAAGCATTTGAATCTTGTCCATCTTATCATCTAGGAGCTTATCAAGGATTGGGAAAGGGCTTCTTTCCACAAAAAAGAAGCACCAATCCACTATGGGATAGGGTTTGATCATGTTTTTATGTGCTTGCAATTAGTTGCTTTTGTTCTATTTAGTTTGCATATTTTAGCATGGTTAAGTATTTCATAGGAATCTTGGGTTTGCTTATTTTGAATTGAATAACTAAGCTAATTGTGGTCATTTTTTGAAGTATTGCAAATTTAGGGTTCACATAATGGCACTAGAATGAGGGCTCTCAATGGACTCCATATCATTATGTTACTCTTACTCTGATTTCTAATGAATATAAAGTTTGATATTTTGGTATTTTGGTATTTGATTGCGTGAAAAATTTGATATCTTGAAATTTATAAGGTGATAGAAAATCAGATTTGTTAAATACTCTTCAGCAGTCTAATTTAAAGATCTATATTCATAGAAATCTGATTTCTTGATATTTTAGTATTTATAAAACGATTGTGTATAAAATATAAAGAAATCAAATTTTTCACACACTATTTAATAGCAATATTCTATAGCATTTATATTGATAGCAATCTCCTTCTAACATTTGTAAGAGAAAAAGGGACCTCTATTCAGGGCGCACTTTAGTCTTCTGGTTGTAAGAGTATATTTGTGACTTTAAATGATACGTTTTTGTCAATAGCACTACAAACGCCTCTCAGACTAAAGTCCTCTTCCATTTGAGAAAAACTCCCATTTGAATCACCCCTGTCAAGATATGATTGTGCTATTTAAACTATTGACAAGCCATAGAAGTAGGTGCAATGGCCATCTATCCCAGGAACACCAAAATCCATGACCCTTAAATCTGTGAGCTTTTCTTTTTTTTCCTGCGCTACCCTTTCTACTTCTTCCACTCCAAGCGTTCTCTCAGATGTGCGACTATTGTATCTGTTTCAATTTAGTCACTTATGCCCAGACCAAAGACTACCAACACATTAAATTTTACATCTCTCATACCTCGCCAACAGCCATCGTTATGTGAAAGTAATGATAGGTTTATTTGTTTTGCCAGTGTAGTGGTTGTGATGATAATCACCTATTCTTAGTATGTTTTGCAGGCTCAGTACATTATGAAAGAAAAAAAAAGGCGAGGATAGGCGATGTATATTTAAGCCATGTCAAATAAGTCAGCAACTAACCAAATATGTGTGGAGGTATGCAACTATCCACATTGATGGCTAGCAAAGAGGAAGATACGCCTTCCTATGTGTAGTACCTTGTCAAAATGCACATGCAATAATTATTCATGCGCATTTACTTTTATAGCCTCACACATATATTCTCTGATTTTACGTATGTGGGTTGTCTTTCTATGCATCAAACATCATAACTACTAACAAATGATTGTATTGAAGGCGTCAAAGTCACATAGGCTTCATAAGGTCATGACATGGTAGAAAGTCCATGAGTAAAGGTTTTGGAATTTGGGTTTACACGTACCAAATGCATTTGCTTCAAAGTTTTCTTTAATTCCTTAGTCTTTTGCGCAGGTCCTGTAGTCATTGCATTTTTACAAAGAGTAGTAGAAATTGGTTTTACACCTGTGTGTTGATTACGAAGAGGGACGGTGAATGATTAAGTAGAGTCTTAAATGCTTTTGCCTCTTTCTTTTGGTGTCGAAGCTTAAAATCCATTATGTACTATGGGTGTCTATTTTTCTAGACTCAAAATAAGTTTTGTTGTAAGGATTTGTTTCATTATATGCGCCATTGATTGACAACACAACAGAAAAAAACTCCATTTATATGCATTCATTATGATGACACAGCCTTAGTTCCCTTCATTTTTGCGTTCATTATGTCTTATATCTTAGCAATCTGCCTGCTCAATACACTTAGCTGTCTCAATTTTCAAAGGTTTGGTAGCACTAAATACACAGCATTGGCAGATTATGAGAAGAGAGAACAAACTTTCTAACAATCTGTTGGAGAGAGAACATTGTACGATAAGAACAAATGCAAAAAGCCACTTGAGCCATCTCAGTTGTCAACCCATTTATTTGTTTTTCGCTATTTTGTGGCCCACATTATCTTTGAATTAGAAACTTATATTATTTCTTTTTCTCTATTTTATGGCCCGAGGGAACACTATCTCATTGTTTCCTATTGTTGCCACTATGCGCTCTTTTGAGACCATTCAAAGAGAAAGTTATCATTAGGCGATATGATTTTTGTAGTTTGTGAAATCAAATAACTAATAAAAATCTGCACCGCTATCTCCAAGAAAAGGACAATACCAACTTCTGAGATAAGTACAAAGTGTGTGTGTAGAGTCCATTTGTGTTTGGTATTTGAAAGGCTAATATTTTTTTTTTAGGTTTGTGGAAAGCAGGCCACGTGAAAGGTTCTGGCGCCCGTCCCTCTAGCAACTATATATTAGATTCTCATTCAAAACTGGTTGGTAGGCGTTTGAGGGCCACTAAAGGCAGAAGAATACTTTTAATGCGTGTGGATTAATGTGGTACCTAAAAATATGCATTTGAAACCCATCTTAAACACTCATTAGAAGGGTTAGTTTAAAACATGCAAACCTATAAATACCTCTATGAAATAACATGTCTATGCTAAAGAAATGCCACAAATAACAAAAACAAGAATCAAGAAGACATTTCAAAAAACAAGACAATCACCTATTCCATATTGGATTGGTGTCAAATGTGCAAATGACCCTTTCCCAATCCTTGCTCAAAGCTAAAATGATGCAAATGCCAATATGATGAAGAGCAAAATCAGTTCTCAAACCAAGAGAGTGACTTTGCATCAAATTTGTAGATGGATTGATGAAGATGAAGGTTCTTATTTATAGATTTTCTTGATGAGAGATTGGCCAAATGGGTGAATGTGGGACTAAAGATCCACCAATGAGAAGATGCCACTTGTCAAGTTGTGATAGGCTGAAGCATGTGCAAGATTTCAGAGACATTGTTTGGGAATGAGATAATTTAGTTGAAAACAAATAAGCTTTCCAAGGGACTGGTTGCACTAGAAAGGGTCTTTGATGGACCAGATAGGTCAAATTCCAAACAAGCATCAACACATAAAGAAGACCTAGAGGAAATAAATTTGGGAATAGAAAATACTACTAAAAAGGTGTATATAGGTAAAAAAATGAAGCCCCATGTGAGGACTATGTTAATTTCCTTCTTAAGGAAATACAAACATGTATTCACATGGTCTTATGATGATCTCAAGGCCTACAAGGAAGATTTGTTCCAGCATTAGATCCCATTTAAGCCTGACACAAAGCCATTTAGGAAAAAACAAAGACCTATTAATCCTACCTTGCAACCCAAAATGCAAGAGGAGCTTACTAGATTGAGCGATGTAGGAATTATTAAGCCCATAAGGCATTCTTCATGGGTGTCTAACTTGGTTCCAGTTAGAAAAAATAATGGTGAATTAAGATTGTGTGTGGATTTTAGGAACCTCAATGTTACATCCCTGAAAGATAATTATCTCTTACCTAACATGGAAGCAATGTTACAAAAGGTAACATGATGTGAATTGATTTCTATGATGGATGGATTTTTAGGTTATAACTAGGTCATGGTGAGGGAATTAGAGCAATAAAAAACAACATTTATTACACCATGGGGGACCTATGTTTATGTGAGGATTCCTTTTAGCCTGATAAATGTTGGAGCCACTTTTTAGAGGGCCATGGATGTGGCCTTTATTGATTTCATAGATTCGTTTCTTGCTATTTACCAAGATGACCTTACTATGTGCAACAAGAAAGAGGAGGATCATTGCTCACATCTTGAGAAAATTTTCATTAGAGCTTTGGAATATTGCATTTCATGAACCCCAAAAAGTGTGCTTTTGGAGTTCTTGGTTGACAGATTTGTCATTTTAACTTTATACTCCTTGGCCCAAATAAATGACAATCCAACCAAAATTTGAGTCACTTGCAATGATATCTACAAGCACTCTCTACTTATTTTACAAGGTGTAGCTACCTTCGATAGGTATTGAATGAATAAAGACTGGGTATTCTTTTTATCAAAAAGCAGAAAAAGTAACTAGCACCTATCCATAACCATAAACTAGGTGTGGAAGATTAAACTTAAAATAAAGTAAATGTAGGTAATAATACAAAGCTCATCTTCCTTACACTAACGAATGGTATCCAAGAAAAGAAAGGACAATAGACTCTTTTTGGAAGCTAATTCAATCCAAATCCAAAGTTTTAGAATTAAACGCATATATAGTCCATTATAATTGAATTCCATTGAAGAATAATCACAAAGAAGCACAGTTCATTGCCATATAAAGAAAAAATTATGAAATTCAAAGATTCAAAAATATCTTCTTTATTTCTTTAATTCTAAAACATGAGTTCACAAACTTTTTCTTTTTGTACAATGAAAGTGTATGAAAAGATTACCTAGTTGCCTTCTCCCTATTTTACTCAACTCCTCCTTTTATACAGTCTCCCCAAGCCAAACATGTATTGTAACTGTTCATAACGGTTTTTTAAGTACCTGTCTTAAAGAAAGTGACATTAAAAAAAAATAATTACATTACACCAAAATTGGGTTAGCACCACTAATTACAAAAAGATGCCATGCAAAACAAGAAAATTAAACTATCGTAGGTGGTCAGGAATTCTCCATATCTAGTTGTATCTCCATTAAAAGTTTGTGTAGCTCGGCACGTTCCTCCTCTTCTTCTAGCACAAAGATTACCCTATTATATCGAGCATATCTAGTCTTTTCCTTCCAAGAAAGTGTGTGCAATTGGGAAATGATATCAATTTTCTCTTCCTCAAGAAAATTCAAGTCTGGTTGCAGAATAGACATAGGATCATCATCCCATATTTCATTGGTTGTAGGAATTCCCATTTCAAATTTACCTTGCTCGGTAACAAAATAGGACTCATCAGTACTACCACCTTTCTCTATAAACAAGATTAATTAATTACGTTGGTAGGTAATTATGTCCTTTAATTTGTCAGTATCATGCCACCACCTTAGTGATTTTCTATTACACTTTCCATTTAAGAGGTCTAATTAATGCACCATTGGTTGAGGAGCATTCCTTAAGATTGACTTCAAATTTCATAACTCTAGAAAAGATAGTCACACATGATATATCATACAAGTAATTAAATGGGTTAGAAACATTCAAAAACCAACGAGATTGCTTGAAAAGTCGTAGGATCACGAAAAAGCCAAACCACAAAACTGCATGTTGTGAGTTCTAAGTTTTTGAGAACTTCCCACACACCAATCACTTAGGAAAGGGTGGGGAGAAAGAAGGATCAGGTCGTCAGATTATTCTAAAACTTTTGAATCTCATGACTAGGTTATGAAATCACAAGGTTACACAAAAGGTCTTATAAAACTTGTGAGGACTGCGACTATAGATGAGTTAAAGGCATGAAATGAAGGCCATTTTAATTTTAAGGGAAGAAAATTGCATGTTTTAAAATTTAGAGGGTAACACTGGCTTTGATTGGGGATGAGGACTATGAAGGATGAAGCAAGGAACTTAGAACTCAATGTATGAACCAGTGTATAAATACATTGGGCCACAAAGTCAAAGAAAAATAGGAGAACGGGGTACCACTTGCAGAAGGGTTGAGGGGAGCCGAGCACAAGCCAAAAACAAGATGTAATAAGAAAGGAAACTACACTACCAAAATGGCAAAAAAACCCTACTATGTATATGGTCATAAGAACCTACCTCCAAAGATCCCGATGTTCATGTAAAGCCATTCACAGGTTGAGAGAAATAACAGCCTATGTGAAATAGCGTTGGATGAATGAGAAACACACACACAACGAATTGCAAACTAGTGGCCATTTTGATTAAACTAATGAGAATTAGTGCACACAAAAATCTTTTTCTGGTGACCCGATGTTCAAGAAACCAACCCCCATTGTACACCTCTCTAATTTGACAACTTGTACTGACATTGCCCAACATATGATTACCATCATTTTTTTGAATGGCAGTAGGACTGACCTAGTGATACACTTGGCCGAATTTCTTTTGGCTGGTTAGGCCTCTAATTGGACAACCCACACACAAACCATCAAATGAAAATCTCCTTTTGGTGTCGCATGTATAGGAAACTACATCATTTGAAAATCTTGAATTTTGACCTACAATATATATTTCATTGCATCCTTGCATACATTTTAATTTTTTGGTAGTAGATAGAGAATCATTCAAATAAGAAGACCAATCATCAACTTCATGCAAAACATAAAATATATTATATTGAAAATTCGCATTACAAACAACGTTTCCATGTGACTGAAGATTATCCCCAACTGGAACAATTTCCTCTTTCTCTATGAAATCTAATCTAACAATTTTATGATCTTCTTCTTCACCTATATTCATATCTTGCAACTCAGTCATAGCAATTTCTACTTCACACAAAAATCCATCTTCACGTGCATTTAGATATCGATTTAGGATACAAACATTATGAGGTTCAACATTTTCATACATTTGACTACCCTCAGTAGAACCATCATGGCTATTTACAACATCATCTTTCTATTTAAAAAATTTCACATTTAAATTTTTAAATTGAAAAGATTCAAATGCAAAACCATTCCTAACCTCTTCTCGCAGCCTCACTTTGGTATCATTTGGCTTGGGGAACTTGAAGACTTCATAATCATTTTACATGCATTCTAGTGAAAGGATATTCCATACCTTATCTTTATATTGTGAGTCCTCATGTTGCTCTTCCTTATTGGAAAAGTGAATGATTGCATTTTTATCGTGAATAAGGAGGCCAAAACAACTTCATTTGTATTACTTTCTTCATTGTCAACATTGTGCAATAATTGTCCACTTTCTTTGTAATATGACAGACTTATAGATTCATCATTATTTTGTTTGTAATGCATATAATATGCTTCAATTCTTCTATTCATATGAGGTTTAATTCCCATATTTCTTACCTTTCTTTTACAAAAGTTCATTTGATCAAAAATACTGAGATTGGAGCATTCAATGATGGGAGACTACATACATTGGAAATCTCTAGGATGAGAAGTTTTCCTTTGTATGGTATACTTCCTTATAGTTTAATTATTTAAGCTACCATACAATTTTTTCATCCTATAGTACAATTTTTTCATCCTTAATTTTGACATCCTCTTCTTGTGCAATTTTCATATCATTTACTTTACATCTTTTTAAACAAAATTGAACATTTGGGTGCAAAGAAGAAATGAATATGCAAAGCTACAATTTCTTACTTGGTTGAATAGAGGTAGGTATTTTTCTAAGCAACCTATTGAATCTATCCACAAAGTCTCTAATTTTTTCACCTTCTTGCTTTTGAATATTGAAAAATTGACCTAGCAAAGAAACTTCATCAATAGGGCTCTCATACCTCCCAAAAGCCTATCCTTTAATGAAGCACAATCAATTATGTAATTATCTTCTAAATAACAAAACCAATCTGTAACAGGCCTAATAAGGGATTCAATAAATAATCTGACAAAAACATATTATTCGCCTAACCCCAAAATGCCACAGGCAACCATGAAAGCTCGAATGTGTTTTTCAGCGTCTTGAGAACCTTCCCCATTGAATTTTGGAAAATAATTTCTTGAGCCTTTAGGAAATGGTGAATATATAGGAAAAGAAAGAGGTCCAAAATGATTTCCCCATGGCTCGAGAGGAATCAATTCCATAATGCAAAACTAAAAATTAGATTAGCATAGGTCTTTGTTGGAACAAAATGTGTCTGAGTAATTTTCATTAAATAGAGTCGCCAACCTCCATTCTCATGGAGGTACCTTTACATGGTAAAAATTTGTTGGTTAACAGATTTGTCATTTTAACTTTATACTCTTTAGCCCAAATAAATGACAATCTTCCCAATAGTTAAATCACTTGCAATGACATCTGTAAGCACTCTCTACTTATTTTACAAGGCACAACTACCTTTGATAGATATGCAATGAATAAAGACTAGGTATTGTTTTTACCAAAAAGTAGAAAAGGAAACTAACACCTTCCCATAACCATGAACTAGGTGTGAAAGATTAAACTTAAAATAAAGTAAATGCAGGTAAATGATACAAATATCATCTTCCCTACACTAATGAATGGTATCTGTTAATGGTGTTTTATGCACTTCTCAACACAGGCAGTGCATAGGTGCACTACCTCTCTTGAAAGACAATCTCCCACAATCAAATTGCAGAACACTATCCCAAGGTCTCTCAGATGTCAGGTCATGACAGTGCTTAGATACCTTAGTAGTTTGATGTGATTTGCAGGAATCACAAGGCGGTCTTACAGAAAACACAAAGTGTGGACACAAAGCATGAAGTTGGATCTTAAAATGGAGTTCTTAGGATAAAGGCTATTATACGTTGGCTGTAGGTTCAAACAGCAATCTTGGACTCCATCTAGTTATTGGATTTGGCTTTACAATGTGCAATGAACCTTAACATAGGTTAGTTACTAAAAAGGAAAAGGGCGAAGGAGAGGAAAAGTTCCTAAGTCTGAAACTAGCAATGAATAGTGACAATGGAGTTCCTGCAATGGACAATTTCTTAAGACAATATCCCACTTAACCAAGGATTTCACAGTATCATGGAAATTGTGCTATCTTCTAAGGGCTGCAGATATTTCATCCTTCATCCACCACAAACATGCATGAAGAAAAGATAAATGTTTGGGAATGCTTTAAAATAAAGTCCAGGCTAACTTTGCACAGCTATCTACCATCAGCAAACAACAAAAAGTATGGACTAAGGAATCATCAACAAAGTAGGAATTTTCACAATCACCCAATAGCATTCCTAAGATTTATCCAAAGAAAGAAAACATCTAACTAAACAGCAATAAGATCTAAGTCAAACTTCTAGCATTGGAGAATGAATCAAATAACATGAGAGAAATCAAGAAAATACACCAAGTCAATGCCTTTACAACAACTCAACTCCCACTTTTGCAAATGAGGGGAGTGCTCTATTTATAGTTTTCAAAAAGTTAAATGAATGGCCAAGATTCATTCCCATTGTGTGGCCAAGATTCATTACAAAATAGGGTTTCACCTACCCCCAAATAGATTACAATTTAAAATACAATTTTGTTTCTTCCCTATTTCATCCTCTTATGGAAGACACTATAGCTCTTTCGTCCTGTAGCCGATTGCTATTTTCTTTATTGTAGCTACTCTTCAGGAAGATCTTTGTCCTTGGCTGGGCTGTCCTTCTGATCCCCGGAAGCTACGTGTTCTATATATTTGAGGATGACCGCTTGGAGCTTATCGATTTCAAGGATTTCACATCGCAATGCCTGGTAGCTCCATTCCTTAGCATTCTCTTCTAGCCTCTTCAAATCTTCATCATACTTTGAGCCTTGGTCCCTGAACAGCTCGGATTGGTCGAAGGCGCAGACAGAAAAACTTAGGAACTCCGTTGTGATTTCTCCAGCTGTCCCGTCCTTCATCTTCTCCTAGAAGTATGGTCTGACCTTCTCTAGGTCCATTTTCACTGTGGGCATATCATAGCCCGTCATCAGCTTTAGATACTGGACACATTCCTCCTGGATCTCTTTGATCCACTCAATGTCTGGATCCACCCTGCCTAGGATTTGCTCCAACCTCTCCTTCCAATTGTCGAGGTCTCTGCGCCACACATCCACCAGCTAGTGATCTTCCTTTTTCAGCTCTAGCTTCTCTTCCCACGTGGCCTCAGGAATTTGAAGGATAGCTTTGATCCTTGGGAAGGTGGAGTCGTAGGTTGCGGGGTAATTGGTGCAGAGCCTCTTTGTGCTCTCCAGGGACTGGATCAGGTCCAAGAACTTGTTGGCTGTCCACACAGCCCTGCTGATTCTCATGTTTCCAACGAATGAGATTTGTTGGAACCAATCCTCGGTGGTTTTCTCCAAGTTCTTCCTTCTCTCTAGTTTATCTATTTGCTCTTTGGAAAGCAACTGTGGCACGACCATGGAGGTGGTGGACAGGTCATCCACTGAGGACCATTGCTGGATATAGTCTGTTAACGCCGCAACCTGTGCCTTAAGCTCATCCTTGGAGACCTTGTTCTGCCTTATCAGGTGCACCACTGTGGCCACCGACTCCTCAAGGTGCTCGACTTTCTGCTCTCTAGTTGTTGTCCCTAAGTCAATGGTGGAGATATTGTAACTCACCCTTGTCTGGCCAATTGTAGGCATTGCAATTTGCGCCGCTCGAGAGCCAGAAGCATCCCTTGTTATCCTGGATCGGACCTTGGGCTTCTTCTCCTTCTTCATTGTGATATGGGACCGAGCCAGGATGGCTTCCAATCTTGCCCTTAGGTCCTTCAACACTGGGGTCGTCTTCTCAAGTTGCTTCTCCAACCATTCGGGCATAGCAGACTTATCTTTGGGTGAATCATGGCCGCCCTCACCCTTTTCAGTCAAAAGAAAGACCTCTGCCTCTTTCCCCTTTTGGGGTTCTCCTTTCTTTTGGGAAGCGTCCTCTTCTTCGTCAGAGTCATGAATGAATATGAGGCGTTTGATAGGCAGCTTGGTGGATAACTGCTGGATGGGAGTTTCTTCTTTCGCGGCCTCTTCTTCTTTCTTCTCTTCAGTAGCCTCGGCCTCAGGGCTCTTGGCAACATGGGTCTTAGCCTCGGTTAGGTCCTTCGTCTGCTGCTCTTCTGGTGGCTGCCCTTCTTCACCATGTGGTGATCCCTCTGTTCCTCCCCAACGCTCTTTAGTTGCTGCGCCATCTCCTCCTCAAGGTCCTCATCGAAATTCTGGATGATTTCCTAGGCACCCGAGCCACCCTTTTCATCCCCACTCTCGAAAGAGCCTGTCTCCTCCTCCTCATAAACCACCCTATCGATGGTTCGGTGCTTGTACTCAGGGTGCTCATGATACTCATCGGCCTCCTCCTCTATAGACTTCGAGGCTTCCTGCTCTCTTTCCTCCAACTCTTTTGAAATCTGCATTGTGGCTTCCATAACTGGAGGCCCTGTCGGCGGTTGTGAAGGCTAAGCCGTTGCAAGGACTTGGGTGAGGGCTGCTTGGAGAGTTGGATTCATCAATATTTGGGAAAGCTCAGGGGGAAGGTTCGGCAGGTGTCTTGTAAGAGCCTTGGGCATAGTAGTAGCAGGAATAGGTGATGTTATGGTTGCCAGAGGGAGGGATGTAATTGGCGACATGGCAGCAGAAGAAGAAGGAGGAGTGGTCATGCCAGAAGAGGAGTCGATGATTATTACTGATTCGGCCGGAGGCGAAGGGGTAAGATGGACAGAAATGTCCACCGCCGGCGGGGAAGCGGCAACCACAGCTAGAGAGGTGGGTGGTGCAACAGGAGGGGCAGGGAGAGCCAATGGAGGTCGGGCCTCCTCCACACCTACTGCCTTGTTAAGTCGTTTGGGAGATGAACCTCCCGTTTCTTTATTTACTTGTTCCTTGGGATCTAGAGACTGCGTGGTCTTTGTTCCTTTCCTTTTCTGAGATCTGGTGACGGGAGGAGATTTGGAAGTCCCGCTAGTTGACGTGCTAGCAATGACGTCCTCCATTGCACTTGGCTCGCTTTTGAGCCCCTCATAGGTCAGGACTACTCTTTGCCACTTCAGATATACCACCTGCCCATCGATCCACTCCTTGGTACGAGTTAGAATTGGCTGGGTTATGGTGTCTAGGTCATCGACCTCTTGTTCGTCCCAGTCGATTGACGGTATCGGCAGGTTAGCAACCACAGGGTACCTTGGGTGCATAATGGTGGACTCATCCTCCTCGACCTGGTCCGGAACTGGGAATGGTTGCACTCTTCTTAGGAATAGCACCGTCATGCGTATGTAGTGCCTGGCGAGCACCTCTTTGTCATCTTCGCAGTCGGCCCAAAAAACTTCAATGTGGTATTGGTGGGCATACACTGGCCCTAGCACTTTCCTTACATGGCCATGTGGGTCTATCCGCGGGCGAGCAGTGTACTAGTCGAAATGGTAATCCTTGAGCTCCTTCTCAGACTTACTGGCACATTGGGATGTTTGTAATCGATACAGGCCCTGGCCAAGGGTCATAGGCTAGGAGATCCCAGCTATGTGTTTGTTGCTGAAGATCGCCTGGATGTGTTGGAGTTGCTGAGAGAGCTCTAAGAGGATAATTCTATCATTTGGGTACCGAGGCAATCTGTTTGGCCATTCCGTGAAACCCTGGGCCCGGATGTAGGTAAACTTGGGGAACTAGATAAACAGAAAAGCATATTCCTATAAGAGCGCCCTGGTGCTGTGGGAGACTCTCCTCTCGAAGTCTCTAGTGATCAATCTGATGATGTGGCCAGTGAAGGCGTCATTGACCCTATAGCACTCCTTCTTGAAGTTGCGGTATTAGAGCTATGGATACTTGTCAAATGGCTTGAGCCCTCGCTTCTACCCCTGATCAAGTGCTACAAACAGGCCGCTGTATTGTCTTTGATCTGCCAAGGAGTAGACGAGGTAGGAGGTCATGTAGAATTTGGAGCTCTTCTTCACATTGATGAACTACTCATGGAAGCAGTCGCTAATGATGTCCCCCAAGTAGAATGAGACCTTGGTCGTAACATGCTCATTCCCCTGAAGGATCTGCTCAATATAGTATGTCATCCACTCTTGGAAGTAGGCAACCGTTGGGAGACCCATGACTCTGCTCAGCATGGTTACCAGGTCGTGGTAGTCCTCGTAGAAATCGCTACAGAAGAGCTCCTGGGGAACCTTCGCAGTGCTGCCCCGTTTTTCCTTAAACCAATGGAGGTTGATTGACTTCTTGCACCCTGAGGGATTGGCATCCCACGCTATCTAGAATTCTGCTAATATGGGGACCTCCATCTGCTCGAACGTGGGGATGTGGAATGTCTTGGTGATCCCTTCTAGTGACATATATGCAAGGACGTTCCCTTCTTTATCCATGATTGTTCTCGTATCTATTTGATAGGCTTCTCGGCAAGCCATGACTAACTCAGGTGCCACGAGCGAGGGAGGGAAACCACCAGCCTTGACTATTCCACTCTACCGTATTAATCTAGCATTCTTCATTGTTGGGTTGACCCTGACCCTCTGAGTGAATTCATCAATGTCCACTTGGCCAATATTAGTATCTGAAATTTCTTTCCAGTCGGTTGTGACCTTGGAGTGAAGCGGCTCGCCGTGGAATTGATACTTCATTTGATCCTTGTCTTCCTTTCCCTGAGGGGTTCTTCCTTACTTCTTGCCCTTATCCCTCTCGGCGGATGCCCCTGAAGTTCCTACTTTGGATTCCATATATTCTACAGGCAAGGGCAGTGTCAGTGCAACAAAACATCAAAGCATTCATGTTAGTTCATATCTCAAAAATAACATCTACTTTAAACAATCAATCAAGTATATCATAAATCTTATCTCTAGACGTTATTGATCTTCGTTTCAGGGCATTTGGACAATCCGGGCCCAGAGGAATGGACTTCCCAGGCAAGAATGTTGTCTGGGAGGGAAAATGCAATGAAAAGCTCTTGAAGGCCCTTCTTGGCCAAATTTTAATGTTTCGAGAAGCTCATGACGAAGAGGGCCAAAAATTAGCATATGGGTCGAGGTTAGATTCCAGATTTGAGTTTGTTTGGATGGATCTAAGGGGCATCGGAGGTTTCAAGTCGGGAAGCCGCCAGGAGACGGCCGTTGGAGACGGAGGACAGCGGGCGGAAATCCAGAGGCGGAAGTCCGAGGGTCAGGGTCCGGGGGGCCAAAGGACGGCAGGCATAAAATCAACTTCTTTCGAAGGCCTAAGCCGGCGACACCGGGAAGGCGGGTGGACTTCGCCCTTTGAAATGGCAATCCTCACATGGAAGTCCAGCAAGGGAAGCCTAGAGGCGAGAAGCTGGCATTATGAATTTATCGTTTAAACTTAGCAGCATTTGGTGCGGCGGGGCCCGGGGGTTAGGGAGTCGGTTGGCATTTTCCCCCAGCCACGGCGCGTGAGAGGAAAACTTCCGAGGACAGAAGTCCGGACTCCGGCGCCCGGAGGCTGGGGCGTCGGAGGGCAAAAAGCGGGGTAGGAGTTTCGTTGGCAAGAGAGCACCGGACTTCCAAAGATGAAAGTCCAGGAGCCGGGGCCCAGGGATCGGGCAGCAGGACGGACTTCAACGAAAGGCTTCGCCGTTTGAATGGTGAAAAATAAGGCACGGAGGCCAAACTTCCGGGGCCCGAAGGTGAAAATGATGGACCATTTGAAAATGCCAGATGCTTTGACAAGCTGCAGCATCGGCAGAGCCCGGAAGGCAGGATGTCAGGCGACATTCACCAAAAGAAGAAGGCGGGGCTCCGGTGGAACTCTGGAGATCGAACTCTGGGGTTCCGGAACCGAAACGACCAAACGATGTGGGCCAGGTTTCAATTCTTTCATCGCAGAGTAGGTGCCAAGATCCGGAAGTCGGGGAGGCAGGGCAGTTTGGCAGTCCGAGCTCGGCGAAAAGCAAACGGAAGCCATGAATGACTTCAATTAATGCACGTACGGCCGCGGAAAAAGTTGGTGAATTCAAAATTATGTCGGTGGCAGCTGCGGGAAAGCTGGGAGGACGCAAGGGATCCGCCGTTTGGTGATTTCTCATTGTTTAAATGACTTCGGCGGGGATCAGCTCGGGGCCCGGAGTTCGGGGATCCGCAAGGGATCTGTCGTCGACGACGGCAGGACCACCACGGAATTCCAGAAACAGAATTCCGAGTCAGGCGAGAAAAGTCGACCATGAAAAAAAACCACATGGAGAAAAAGGCGGGGAGGAAGCGAGGAGCCACAAAGAGGCTTGCCATCGCGGACAGCGAGATCGAGACGGAAGTTCGGAAGCGGACTTCCGGGACCCGGGGCCCGAAGGGGCATGCGCCGCCTCAAAAATTTGTGACTAGTTTCAGACGGAGGGTGGCAGGGCGGACCCCGAGGGGCTGGTAGACGCTCAGTGAATGCCGAAGGGATGAAAATTTCAAAGGGGAAACCTGAAAAGGGAACCTTGGATGCCCGGGCTTAGAAGGGCCCGCAGACGTTTTAGGGCCAAAATGCCAGAGGGATTCCCTGAGGCCCCGGAAGGCAGCAAAAACGAAAAGCGAAGGCATGATCGATTTATGATGGAACTTTGGAGCAACATCAACCATCCAAGACATCAAAAAAAAAGGGGGTAAGCAAAATAAGGCAGCCCCAAAAGAACCCGACGAGGCGAAAGAAAAGAGGGTCCCCGTTCCTAACAGGGCGTGTGCTAAGGGCACAACAAATGGCGACTCCGCTGGAGAACGCTTCAGAGCGTTCTAGGGATAAATATTCATTCAGGACCCAGAATCTCTGGTTTCGCAGTCTAGGAGTGGCTTCCAAAGATGAATCCAGGAGAACGAGATCCTTAATTGGGTCAGCTTACAGGACATCTCGAAAGCGTGTGTGAAGTGAGTTCATTTCTTTCCTAGGGATAGTGACCAGGGTTACCAAGCCAAGCGAGTGAGCTACGTAAATCGTCTGACACCAAAAGTAACCTAGATATTGCCCCGCTGCCAGTCAGGCGTCCATAGCCCCGACGGAGTTGTCGCTGTAATCTCATGGATATTGCTCTACTACCGGCCGGGCGTCCGTAGCCCCGGTAGAGTTATTTGAACACCCATACGGTCATTTATTTCCTTTTTTCAGAATTCCCTTTTCTCTTTTGCCTTGATATTTCACTTCTCTTTTACTATTTAGTTCGACCGAGTAATCATCGAAGCCTACAATGGGTTTGAGACTGCAGTGGTCACTGGAGTAGACTTGAGATTTTTCACTCACTAGGGTGTCATATTAACCATAGTACGGTCCTTCAGAAATTATTATTATGTACTTTGTGCGAGATCCGAGATGTGGGTAAGAAGATCCAGCTAAGGGTCAAGTTCTGAGCAGAGTTCAAATAAGGAAATCATTCACGGATAGCTTTCAAAGACCGATAATCGAGAGTGAATGTTTAGCTAAAAAACACAAAGAACGGACAGCAAAGTGAACCACTTGTCAAGCAAGCATGACCACCGCAAAGGAGCAGGAAACATCTTTCGAAACAAAACTGCTGGGAGGGAGAAAAAAAAAAGTGACACAAATAAAACACAGATAAGCAAGAAAGCAACTACTCTAACCTATGTACAAGTATTTACAACGAAGAGCTCGGAGGAGCTCAAGCCTAGAAGTAATGCTTTAGGTGATGCCCGTTGGCTGGCAATGGGACGTTCTCACCGGTTAAGGTCTTTAGGCGGAAGGCATTATCTCCCAAAATATCAACTATTTGAAATGGGCCAAGCCAAAGCTTGTCGAATTTGTTGTGTCCCCCTTTCTTCTCATGGGCCTTGTCCCAATATAGGACTAGATCTGCAATTCTGAAGGCCTTGATTTTGGCTCGGCGGTCGAACCATCTCTTCACTACGCCCTGATGTTTGGAAAATTTTTCTATTGCGTGGTTTTGGACTTCCTCTAAATGTAAGAGCTCGGCTAACCGAACTTCCCTACGATCTCCTCCCTCATAAAAATTGTTGATGAACTGAAGAGTAGGAATCTTCAGATGGATGGGGAATATAGGCTCTAGGCCATAGATAAGGTGGAACGGAGAATCGCCAAGGGCAGCCTTGTGGCGAGTACGATCAGCCCAAAGGGCGAAACGAAGCTGGGTATGCCAGTCCTTGGGATTCCTATCTAGCAGCTTTTTTATCACAGTAATTCGGTTCTTATTCGTGGATTCGGCAAGGCCATTACCCTGAGAGTAGTAATTGGACGAGAATTTAAGGGCTATTCCATAGTCAAACGCCCAACTAGCAAATTTTAACGAAGCAAACGCAGGTCCATTATCACATACCAAAGCATACAGACAACCAAAGCGATTTAAAATGAAATTTTCTAGAAAATTAGTAACTACTTCAGTTGTGCATTGCTTACATACTATTGCTTCTGTTCATATAGTACAATAATCAGTAGCGGTAAGAATGTACCTGTGTCCCGCAGATGATGGAGGGCTTACCGGACCGATGAAGTCGAGACCCCATTATGCAAAAGGCCTTACCTCCAGCACAGGCTGCAGTGGGACAACAACATTCCTCTCCCTAGTGGCAGCGGTCTGGCATGTGTGACATGAACCAACATGGCAATGGGTATCCTTGAAGATGGTTGGCCAATAATACCCTACTCTCAATATTTGATGCACCGTGGAGGAACCAGAACCATGGCCCGTGCCAAATTTATTGTGAAACTCTTTGAAAATGTGTTCTGCTTCTCCCTTGCCAAGGCATCTCAAGTAAACGCTTTCATGGTTCTTCTTGTAGAGAATGAAACCCTGCAACATGTAACCATTACTTTTCAATCTCAGGGCCCTCTTTTGGACTCCTTGCACGTGCGGCAGGCACTTATGGTTCAACAAATAGTAGACGATATCTTGGTACCATTCTCTCAGGGAGACATCTTCAAGCTGGTACTGCTGCACCGTGAGTTCAGGTCCAGCCTCTGCTGCTGTTTCGGTAATTGTGCAGGTGAGTGCCTGCCCTCGTACCAGTTTCATCAGTTGGATCTCCATATCATACTCTTGGAGCAGGGTGACCCATTTAGCTCTTCGTTCGCCCAATTCATTTTGCATGAGTAGTGTCTTAACTGCTGGGTCAGGGACAATGGTGAACACCTTGTTGCGTAGAATGTAGTGTCTAAATTTCTTCACTCCTCTGATGAGAGCATATACCTTCTTTTTAATGTTGTGGTAACACAATTCAGTGTCCTTGATGGGAGCACTCATGAAGGTGATCAGATGCTCGTTTCCTTCATTGTCCTTCTGAGTCAACATGCTAGCACAGGAATGCTCTGAAGCAAATGAGTAGATGTAGAATGGCTTCAGATAGTCTGGGCTAACTAACACAGGTGCCTCAGTGATAGCCCGTTTGATTTCTTCGAAGGATTATTTGGCATCTGGCGTCCATTCGACTTTGGCGTCTTGTTTGAGCATGGCATTGAGGGGTTTAACAATTTTCGTGAAACCCGTGATGAATTTCTGGACGAAATTGATCTTTTCGAAGAAAGATATTAATTCCTTCTTGCTTCTTAGGGGCTGAATATTGAGTAAGGACTCGATACGCTCAGGATCAATGGAGATTTCTTTCTCTGAAATGATGTGCCCGAGCAGCCTGCCTTCGGTCACTCCAAAAATGCACTTCTTGGGGTTGAGGGAAACTCTGAATTCCCTGCATCTCTGAAATACTTTGCATAAGTCGGAGACGTGATCACCTCGCTTTTTCGAAAACACGGTCAAATCATCCATGTAGATGATTATGCACTTGCCAATTAGGTCCTTGAAGGTGATATCCATGGCACGTTGGAACGTGGCGCCGACATTGATGAGCCCAAAAGGAATTCTCCTATATGCGAACATCCCCCACTTAGTGGTGAATGTCATTTTATGACGATCCTCATATTGTACCATTACCTGGTTATACCCGGAGTATCTGTCGAGGAACGGCATCATCTGGGAGCCATTGACGATCTGTAGCACCTCATCCAGTGACGGTACTGGATAGTTGTCTTTCTCCGAGGTGTGGTTTAGATTGCGGAAGTCCACACATAATCTAATCTCCCCATTCTTCTTCCTGACCGGGACCAAGTTAGCCACCCACGTGGAATGCCTGATGGGAAAAATGATTCTTGTTGAGAGCAATTTTTGCACTTCCTTATAAACAACAGGTTCCAGCAAGGCATTGATAGGGCGCTGCCGCTGGCAGAATGGCCTCACTTCTGTCTTAAGAGGGATAGTGTGTGTAATGACAGAAGTGTCATAAGTTTTCAAATCTTCATAGCTCCATGCCACCACATCATGGTACCTTCGCAACGCATCCACCATTCCTCTTCTTTCCTCCGGTGTGCACACCTTGCTGATAAAAACATTCTTGATCTCCTCGGCTGTCCCAAGGTTGTGTGCATTGCACTAGTTGCTTATGGCTTCCTTATTCGTTTGTTGATCCTGATCTCTGATCTGATCTAAGTCAAATACGCGTTCCAGCTGAACCATACCCCTCGGGATCGTATTGGTTTTGAGGTTGATGACCCCCTCTATGTCTAATTCAGCCTCCTGTAGATCAGTTTCATCAATTATTTGAGCTGCAAAGACATTAGAACTTGTGATGAACTGAAGAATATGTCTGTCATCATTGAAGACTTGTAGGTGGGTAACATTATCTGGGACTGATGGCGTGGACGTTAGCTCAACAGTGAATTTCTTGAGCCCAGACAAAGAGAGGGGTTGCAGCGTGCTAGCCGCTTGAGTCAAGGCATCAGCTGTGCGATTATGAGCACAAGGGATCAGTTGTATGTTGAATGCATCTCAGCCCTCTAAGAGATCCCAAACCCTATGCCTATAATTTGTGAGTCTCTGATTGTGACAAAAATACAACTTCCTGACCTACTTAACTACAAGCGTGGAATCCCTGAAAACTTGCAGCATTTTAACATTTTTCTTCATGGCCATAAGAAGGCCAAGGACTAAGGCCTCGTATTCCACTACGTTATTGGTGCAATAAAACTGCAATCGATGGGCAGCGAGAAATGTCTTACCCATTAGGCTGATGAGTTCGAATCCAGCTCTAGCCCCTTGCCTGCACTTGGATCCATCAAACCGGAGCGTCCAGCACGCAGAGGATTCTTTATCTTTATGTCTGATTGAGCTTTTGTTCCTTGTCGGCTAGACAGCTGGCCCTGTGATCTTAGGGGAGTTTCTCGGTTCAATGCAATGATCAACAAGTGCTTCTACTCGTGTCTCCTTTGGCATTTCCATCTAGAGGGCAGGTAATTTTCTAACATGTGCCACTGCTGCTTGACACAAGCAACAGCCAAACTCAGAGTGTGCCGCATTGTGAACCCTGCACTAGTTCGGCAATAGGAGATCCTGGAAATTCATTCGGGCCCCTAGGCTGAGCTGATCTTTTGCTCACTTTTCCATGAATTCTTGGAAGCCATTGAGCAATCCCTAGTCGTCCTCCCTATCCGTCTCATCATCTGCTTCAACCAATGTTTCTGTGTTTAGGGGCATTCGTGTAGAATTGGTCAAAGGACTACACAACACCAGCAACACTTCATCTGCATGTTCTTCCTGAAGCCCAATCTCATTTTGGTAGGCAAAAGGGTGGTAATTCTCTAAATCGGTCTCGACAAACAACACCTCGCTGAGATTATTGTATTCCGTGATCATGTACTTCATATGGGGTTCACGGTCGACACGGATCTAATTTGGCAGCCCCCTTCCACGACAACCATATGTGAGAAAGGTCTGTGGAAGTGTATCCATTCAATGCCTTGGTGAATTCCCTTCCCAAAATGATTTCATATGCATCGGGAATGACAGCCACTTGAATATCAATGACCTACTATATCCGCGGGTCTACGACAATCTACATCAGGATACGGTTTATTTTTCCCACGATGTTGATCTCTGTTTTGTCTAGCTAAGTCACTTTTCTCTTTGACAATGTGAGAGTGATACTAAGAGCTTTGCAGACAGTCAAAGACATGGCATTAGCAGAAGCTCCTGAATCAAGCAGGCAGTTGTGGAGGTTCTTTCCAAAGATCCTAATGGTAGTCAGGAAATGGGGAGTTTCTGATCTTCCCTGGAGGATGCCCGTAGGCATGTCCATATGAGCTATTTGACCTTTGTTCCTTTCATTATCAATATCCTTGGTCTTTTTAAACAACTGGTCCTTAGAAAGCTGCCTATTAGCCCTTTCTAGCTCCTTTTTAGTTTGTTTACATATTGACTGATTTACGGGGACATCGTTCCTTCTTCCAGTATTGTTCTATATCTCTGGTTCTTTCTTAGGCTCTTCAAAGGTTACCCTCTTAGCTGGGGTTTCTTGTGTCGTATTAGAGGATGAAGTCCCATTAAGGACCCTAAAGAAGGCATGCCTTACGATAGGAACTCTGAGTAATTTGAAGGCAAATAAGCTGATTTTTACCTTTTTGAACTCTTCTGCCACATATTCACCCATTTGTTTGATTTCTGTGCTAAAATCCTAGCCTGTAGCAGAACTAGGAGGTTGGACCTTCGCTTGTCTAGACAAATTTTGAGGTTGGCCTTGAGGCTGATTTTGAGACTGGTTTTGAGACCTGTTCTTGTTGAGGTATTGGGTGGGTATATGAGGAAGCCCAGGGTTATTGCTGGCGTTGGGATTAGGCGAAGTGGCAAAATTGTTTGGTGGGGTAGAGGTTGTAAAGGGTCCGCCTGCTTGTCTATTCCTAAGGAAGTAAGGACTCGACCGTTGATGGAATATGTGGACCTCATCTACAAATGGTTCTTCTTCATCTACCAAACCATTATCTACTGAATCGAAGAGCTGAGCCAAGGTTTGTTCATTACTTACCTCTTGCACTTCTTTATCCTTAATAGGAGTAGGCTCGACCTCGGGTTTGTTGCAGTCACCTCGCAGGAATGGTGCTTGATTAACCATGAGGCAGGAGGAATCGTAGGGCTCTAATGGGATGATGTCCCCGCAGCTGGAATTGTCGACTGCATTTTGTACTTCCACAAGAAAAATCTCTGTAGTTGTCTGGAACTCAGGACAATTTAGCTCAGAATGTCTACTAGTTTTGTGAAGTCGACACCACCCAGACAAAGCTGCTTTGGCCAGATATACGTCGTTGGATGTTTTGTCGTTGCTTGTCGGTTGATTGAATGGTGTGGAGACACCACCATTGTTGGGCCTGGTGTTCCACGTGCGATTCTGCCTCTAAGAAGGTCTTCTTTCTGCATTTTGATTGGCGTTTTGCCCCCTCTCATAATTCTGCTTGGAGGAAGTGCCTACTTCATGATTATCTCTGTTGTCCCTATTGTCTCGGCTATCTCAATTGAGATTGGCCTGGAAATTACACTGGGAGGCCTGCAACTGATTATTCTAATTCTTTAGATGCATCATCTACATGGACATTTTCTTGATCATCTCAGTTAGCTCCTCTAATTTGTCTTTCTCAGTCGCGCCTCCAGTCGATGGGGCCGGATTTTGGAGAAAAGTGGGTGGGGCTGCCGGCTGATTTTGATAGGCTGGAGGAAAGTCTGGTCCCGACAGGTACAATAGCATTTGGAGCTGTTGGGAATACGCCTGCTGTTGTGGAGCAATCTAGGAATAGTTGTACTACTGTTGGGGCTGCAAATAGGAAGACGCGGGAGGCGCATAATTCAACGGCTGCCCCGGATGTGGCACCACAGACAATTGGGGTACCTGGTTCATAAGAGGGTTTGGTGAGCAAACACCTGATTGAGCCCCTGAATCTGCATTAGGTGAGCGACCGGCCCCAAAGAAGGCAGCGGGCCAAAGATATTTTTCTCCAAGTCCACACTAGCGACAACGGCTTCTGCATAGGTGGCCAATAGGGTAGTGGGCGGTGGGCGCATCCTTTTCACCAAAGCCGACGTGAGGTTGTCCAGCGCCGTGTAGTAGACTGGGAGAGCCGCTGCATCATCATGGAGGTACGGATCCTGAAGCCTTGTGTGAGCCTGATAGAAGTGGTCATTGAAGGAGCCAATAGGTTCGTTAACCTCCCTTCTGATAGACATGAACTATTGGTAAAGCTCCGAAGGGTTGATGGGGATCTTGTATTTCTGTAGAAATGCATTCTTCATTAGGTTCCACGAGGTGATGGATCCCCTCGGCAGATTAATATACCAATAAAAGGCTTCTTCCCCCAATGAATACGGAAAAAGGTGGCAAACGACGTCTTCGTGGTTGACTTGCATTTCGGTGATCACTGTCTCAAATATTTTGATATGCTCCTCAGCTGTTCTTTGCAGATCGCACGAATGGAACTTCGAACAAAAGCTCTCCGGGTTCTTGGGCATATCATTGTAAACAACAAAATGTATCGGCAAAGGGTTATGTGCTAACCAAGCCATGAAGGGTGGCAGAGATGGTACTTGCTATAGGAAAATAGGATTTGGGACTGTATTTGAAATACAACAGCAATCTGGGGCTGCGCTTGAGCTATGGCTACCTGGACTGTGCCTTGGGCTGGAAAGGCCGGGAGAGGAGCAATCCCCTGGATGTCAGAGATAGAAGGTGTAAATGCTGTTTGAGATGGTTGGGTTAAAGGTGAAGGCCAGCCAAATAAGGGTGAGGGTGAAATGGAGGCAGATGGAATGGAGGAAGAGGAAGAGGAAACACTACCTCCTGGCGCTTGCTTTGCCCTCGTGGGAGGCTACAATTCTTCAAATTCCCCTTTATTTGGCGTTGACCGTAGAACTCTTTGAAACCTTTCCAGGGAGAATGATCTGATTCAATCCAGCTTCACTTTATCCCTCAACTTAGTATTTTCACCCCAGCCCTCCTTCTAGCGCCAGTTCTGTTGATGGTGTTTTATGCACTTCTCAACACAGGCAGTGCATAGGCGCACTACCTCTCTTGAAAGACAATCTCCCACAATCGAATTACAGAACACTATCCCAAGGTCTCTCGGATGTCAGGTCATGATAGTGCTTAGATACCTCAGTAGTTTGATGTGATTTGCTAGAATCATAAGGCGGTCTTACAGAAAAACACAAAGTGTGGACATAAAGCATGAAGTTGGATCTTAAAATGGAGTTCTTAGGATAAAGGCTATTATACGTTGGCTGTAGGTTCAAACAACAATCTTGGAATCCATCTAGTTATTGGATTTGGATTTACAATGTGTAATGAACCTTAACATAGGTTAGTTACTAAAAAGGAAAAGGGCAAAGGAGAGAAAAAGTTCCTAAGTCTGAAACTAGCAATGAACAGTGACAATGGAGTTCCTGCAATGGACAATTTCTTAAAACAATATACCACTTAACCAGGGATTTCACAGTATCATAAAAATTGTGCTATCTTCTAAGGGCTGCAGATATTTCATCCTTCATCCACCACATACATGCATGAATAAAAGATAAATGTTTGGGAATGCTTTAAAATCAAGTCCAGACTAACTTTGCACAGCTATCTACTATCAGCAAACAACAAAAAGTATGGACTAAGGAATCATCAACAAAGCAGGAATTTTCACAATCACCCAATAGCATTCCTAAGATTTATCCAAAGAAAGAAAACAGCTAACTAAACAGCAATAAGGTCTAAGTCAAACTTCTAACATTGAAGAATGAATCAAATAATATGAGAGAAATCAAGAAAATACACTAAGTCAATGCCTTTTCTTATAAATTTCAACAGCATGCCTTTACAACAACTCAACTCCCACTTTTGCAAATAAGGGGAGTGCTCTATTTATAGTTTTCAAAAAGTTAAATGAATGGCCAAGATTCATTCCCATTGTGTGGCCAAGATTCATTACAAAATAGGGTTTCACCTACCCCCAAATAGATTACAATTTAAAATACAATTTTGTTTCTTCCCTATTTCATCCTCTTGTGGAGGACACTATAGCTCTTTCGTCCTGTAGCTGATTGTTGTTTTCTTTGCTATAGCTACTCTTCAGGAAGATCTTTGTCCTTGGCTGGGATGTCCTTCTGATCCTCGGAAGCTGCGTGTTCTATATATTTGAGGATGACCGCTTGGAGCTTGTCGATTTCAAGGATTTCACATCGCAATGCCTGGTAGCTCCATTCCTTAGCGTTCTCTTCCAGCCTCTTCCAATCTTCATCATACTTCGAGCCTTGGTCCCTGAATAGCTCGGATTGATCGAAGGCGCAAGCAGCAAAACTCAGGAACTCTGTTGTGATTTCTCCAGCTGTCTCGTCCTTCATCTTCTCCTGGAAGTATGGTCTTACCTTCTCTGGGTCCATTTGCACTATGGGCATATCATAGCCTGTCATCAGCTTCAGATACTGGGCACATTCCGCCCGGATCACTTTGATCCACTCAATGTCTGGATCCACCCTGCCCAAGATTTTCTCCAACCTCTCCTTCCAGTTGTCGAGGTCTTTGTGCCACACATCCACCAACTAGTGATCTTCCTTTTTCAGCTCTAGCTTCTCTTCCCACATGGCCTCAGACATTTGAAGGATAGCTTCGATCCTTGGGAAGGTGGAGTCATAGGTTGTGGGGTAATTGGTGCAAAGCCTCTTTGTGCTCTCCAGGGACTGGATCAGGTCCAAGAACTTGTTGGCTGTCCGCACAACCCTGCTGATTCCCATGTTTCTGACAAATGAGACTTGTCGGAACCAATCCTTAGTGGTTTTCTCCAAGTTCTTCCTTCTCTCTAGTTTATCTATTTTCTCTTTGGAAAGCAATTGTGGCACGACCATGGAGGTGGTGGGCAGGTGGTGGGCAGGTCGTCCACTGAGGACCATTACTGGATATAATCTATTAACATCGCAACCTGTGCCTTGAGCTCATCCTTGGAGACCTTGTCCTGCCTTATCAGGTGCACCACTGTGGCCACCGACTCCTCAAGGTGCTCGACCTTCTACTCTCTAGTTGTTGTCCCCAAGTCAATGGTGGAGATATTGTAACTCACCCCTGTCTGGCCAATTATAGGTGTTGCAATTTGTGCCGCTCGAGAGCCGGACGCATCCATTGTTATCCTGGATCGAACCTTGGGCTTCTTCTCCTTCTTCGTTGTGATTTGGGACCGAGCCAGGATGGCTTCCAATCTTGCTCTTGGGTCCTTCAGCACTAGGGTCGTCTTCTCAAG
Organism: Sequoia sempervirens; assembly: GCA_007258455.2. Lineage (NCBI taxonomy): Eukaryota > Viridiplantae > Streptophyta > Pinopsida > Cupressales > Cupressaceae > Sequoia > Sequoia sempervirens. The sequence goes on along the minus strand of VDFB02072274.1, from coordinate 108,125,933 downwards.
TTGCTTCTCCAACCATTCGGCCATAGCAGACTTATCTTTGGGTGAATCATGGCCACCCTCACCGTTTTAAGTCAAAGGCAAGACCTCTGCCTCTTTCCCCTTTTGGGGTTCTACTTTCTTTTTGGCAGCGTCCTCTTCTTCGTCGGAGTCATGAACAAATATGAGGCGTTTGACAGGCAGCTTGGTGGATAACTGTTGGATGGGAGTTTCTTCTTTTGCGACCTCTTCTTCTTTCTTCTCTTCAGTAGCCTCGGCCTCAGGGCTCTTGGCAACATGGGTCTCAGCCTCGGTTAGGTCCTTCGTCTGCTACTCTTCTGGCGGCTGCCCTTATTCACCCTGTGGTGATCCCTCTATTTCCTCCCCAATGCTCTTCAGTTGCTACGCCATCTCCTCCTAAAGGTCCTCATCGAAAGTCTAGATGATTTCCTTGGCACCTGAGCCACCCTCTTTATCCCCACTCTTGGAAGAGCCCGTCTCCTCCTCCTCGTAAACCACCTTGTCGATGGTTCGGTGCTCGTACTCAGGGTGCTCATGATACTCATCGGCCTCCTCCTCTACAGACTTTGAGGCTTCCTGCTCTCTTTTCTCCAACTCTTTTGAAATCTACATTGTGGCTTCCATAACTAGCGGCCCTGTCGGCGATTGTGAAGGCTAAGTCATTGCAAGGACTTGGGCGAGGGCTGCTTGGAGAGTTGGATTCATCAATATTTGGGAAAGCTTAGGGGGAAGGTTCGGCAGGTGTCTCGTAAGAGCCTCGGGCATAGTAGTAGCAGGAATAGGCGATGTTATGGTTGCCAGAGGAAGGGATGTAATTGGCAACATGGCAGCAGAAGAAGGAGGAGTGGTCATGCTAGAAGAGGAGTCAATGATTATTACTAATTCGGCTGGAGGCGAAGGGGCAAGATGGACAGAAATGTCCACTGCTGGCGGGGAAGCGGCAAACACAGCTAGAGAGGTGGGCAGTGCAACAGGAGGGGTAGGGAGAGCCAATGGAGGTCGGGCCTCCTCCGCACCTACTGCCTACTTAAGTTGTTTGGGAGATGAACCTCCTGTTTCTTTCTTTGCTTGTTCCTTGGGATCTAGAGACTGCGCGGTTTCCGTTCCTTTCTTTTTTTTGGATCTGGTGACAGGAGGAGATTTGGAAGTCCCGCTAGTTGACTTGGTGGCAGCGACGTCCTCCATGGCACTTGGCTCGCTTTTGAGCCCCTCATAGGTCAGGACTACCCCGTGCCGCTTCAGATATGCCAATTGCCCATCAATCCACTCCCTGGTACGAGTTAGAATCAACTGGGTTATGGTGTCTAGGTCATCGACCTCTTGTTCATCCCAGTCGATTGACGGTATCGGCAGGTTAGCAACCGCAGGGTACCTTGGGTGCATAATGGTGGACTCATCCTCCTCAACCTAGTCCGGCACCGGGAATGGTTGCTCTCTTCTTAGGAATAGCACCGTCATGTGCATGTAGTGCCTAGTAAGCACCTCTTTGTCATCTTTGCAGTCGGCCCAGAAATATTCAATGTGGTATTGGTGGGCATACGCTGGCCCCAGCGCTTTCCTTACGTGGCCATGTGGGTCCATCCGTGGGCGAGCAGTGTACCAGTCGAAATGGTAATCCTTGAGCTCCTTCTCAGAGTTACTGGCACATTGGGATGTTTGTAATTGATACAGGCCCTGGCCAAGGGTCATGGGGTAGGAGATCCTAGCTATGTGTTTGTTGCTGAAGATCGCCTAGATGTGTTGGAGATGCCAAGAGAGCTCCAAGAGGAGAATTCTATCATTTGGGTACTGAGGCAATCTGTTTGGCCGTTCCGTGAAACCCTAGGCCTGGATGTAGGTAAACTTGGGGAACTGGATAAACATAAAAGCATATTCCTTTAAGAGCACCCTGACACTGTGGGAGACTCTCCTCTTGAAGTCTCCAGCGATCAATCTGATGATGTGGCCAGTGAAGGTGTCATTGACCCTGTAGTACTCCTTCTTGAAGTTGCGGTATTGGAGCTGTGGATACTTGTCAAATGGCTTGAGCCCTCGCTTCTGCCCCTAATCAGGTGCTACAAACAGGCCGCTGTATTGTCTTTGATCTGCCAAGGAGTAGACGAGGTAGGAGGTCATGTAGAATTTGGAGCTCTTCTTCACATTGATGAATTTCTCATGGAAGCAGTCGCTAATGATGCCCCCCAGTAGAATGAAACCTTGGTCGTAACATCCTCATTCCCCTAAAGGATCTGCTCAATATAGTATGTCATCCACTCCTGGAAGTAGGCGGCCATTGGGAGACCCATGACTCTGTTCAGCATGGTTACTAGGTCATGGTAATCCTCATGGAAATCGCTACGGAAGAGCTCCTAGGGAACCTTCGTAGCACTGCCCCATTTTTCCTTAAGCCAATGGAGGTTGATTGACTTCTTGCACCCTGAGGGATTGGCATCCCACGCTGCCTGGCATTCTACTAATGTGGGGACCTCCATCTGTTGGAACGTGGGGATGTGGAATGTCTTGGTGATCCCTTCTGGTGACATATCTGCAAGGACGTTCCCTTCTTTATCCATGATTGTTCTAGTATCTGTTTGATAGGCTTCTCGGCAAGCCATAACTAACTCGGGTGCCACGAGCGAGGGAGGGAAACCGGCAGCCTTGACTATTTCACTCTGCCATATTAATCTAGTGTTCTTCGTTGTTGGGTTGACACTGACCCTCTGAGTGAATTCATCAATGTCCACTTGGCCAATATTAGTATCTGAAATTTCTTTCCAGTCGGTTGTGACCTTGGAGTGAAGCGGCTCGCCCTGGAATTGATACTTCATTTGATCCTTGTCTTCCTTTCCCCGAGGGGTTCTTCCTGACTTCTTGCCCTTATCCCTCTCGACGGATGCCCCTGAAGTTCCTGCTCCGGATTCCATATATTCTGCAGGCAAGGGCAGTGTCAGTGCAACAAAACATCAAAGCGTTCATGTTAGTTCATATCTCAAAAATAACATCTACTTTAAACAATCAATCAAGTATATCATAAATCTTATCTCTAGACGTTATTGATCTTCGTTTCAGGGCATTTGGAAAATCCGGGCTCGAAGGAACGGACTTCCCTAGCAAGAATGTTTTCTAGGAGGGAAAATGCAACAGAAAGCTCCCGGAGGCCCTTCTTGGCCAAATTTTAATGCTTTAAGAAGCTCATGATGAAGAGGGCCCAAAATTAGCATGTGGGTCGAGGATAGATTCCAGATTTGAGTTTGTTTGGATGGATCTAAGGGGCATCAGAGGTTTCAAGCCGGGAAGCTGCCAGGAGACGGCCGTTGGAGACGGCGGACAGTGGGCAAAAATCCGAAGGCGGAAGTTTGAGGGTCGGGGTCCGGGGGGCCAAAGGACGGCTGCCATAAAATTAACTTCTTTCGAAGGCCCGGGCCGGCAACACCGGGAAGGCGGGTGGACTTCGCCGTTTGAAATGGCAATCCTCGCACGGAAGTCTGGCAAGGGAAGCCTGGAGGCGAGAAGCCGACATTATGAATTTATCATTTAAACTTAGCAACATCTGGCACGGCAGGGCCCGGGGGTCGGGGAGCCGGTTGGCATTTTTCGCCAGCCACGGCGCGTGAGAGGCGAACTTCTGAGGATGAAAGTCCGGACTCCGGCGCCCGGTGGCTGGGGCGCCGGAGGGCAAAAGGTGGGGCAGGAGTTTCGTCGGCAAGAGAGCGCCGGACTTCCGAAGATGAAAGCCCGGGAGCTGGATGCCTGGGGATCGGGCAGTAGGGCGGACTTCGCCGAAAGGCTTTGCCATTTGAACGGCGAAAAATAAGGCACGGAGGCCCAACATTCGAGGCTCGAAGGCGAAAATGATGGACCATTTGAAAATGCCAGACGCTTTGACAAGCTGCAGCATTGGCGGAGCCCAAAAGGTGGGATGTCGGGCGACATTCACCGAAAGAAGAAGGCGGGCTCTGGCAGAACTCCGGAGATGGAACTCTGGGGTTCCGGGCCCGGAATGACCAAACGACGTGGGCCAGGTTTCAATTCTTTCATGGTGGAGCAGAAACCGGGATCCGGAAGCCGGGGAGGCAGGGCGGTTTGGCAATCCTAACTCAGCGAAAAGCAAATGGAAGCTCGGGCAGGGAAACCCGATGGACCAGGGCCGGAGAGGAAGATTGTCGTTTGCATGTTTGAAGTTTGAAGTTTACGGCGAAGATGGGCCTTGGACCTGGGGTAACAGATTGTCGTGTACGAAGAACGGCCGCGCCACGAAAAAGCTCTGAATCGGCGGCAAGGGCATTTCTATGGGTTTTCCTGGTTTCTACCACATGGGTCTTGCACGCAACTAAGTGTTCTATCAGTTTATGCCCTCCTATCAATTATTTAATTAATTTAAATCCCTCAAAATGACAAAATGGAGCCTGGGAATGGCAGGTGGATGGCCTACCTCGAATACGCTAAGTGGCGAGGCGTGGGATCCACCTATGTTGATCGAAGTGATGCCGAGGGTGATGATCGTGACGCTATGTCGAAGGCGATGGGCTCTAGAAGATTCCTTCTCCAACTCGCTCCAATCCTGATTATGAAAATGACTTCGGTGGATTGGGCATTTTATACCCCAACTACCATGAATGACTACAATTAATGCACGTACTGCTGCGAAAAAAGTTGTTGAATTCAAAATTAGGTCAGCGGCGGCGGTGAGAAAGCCGGGGCCCGGCAGCCTGGAGGATGCAAGGGATCCACCGTTTGGTGATTTTTCGTTGTTTAAATGACTTCGGCGGGGATCGGCTCAGGGCCCGGAGTTCGGGGATCCACAAGGGATCCGCCGTTGACGACGGCAGGACCGCCACGGAATTCTGGAAATGGAATTCTGGGGAGTCGGGCCCGGAGGGGTCGACGGCGGGCAGTTAAAAAAAGGAAACCATGGCAGAGAAAACCCAGGCAGGGCCCAAGGAGCGGGAGGCCACAAGAGGCTCGTCGTCGTGGATGGTGAGACCGAGACAGAAGTTCGGAAGTGGACTTCCAGGACCCGGGGCCCGAAGGAGCAGGCGCTGCCCTGAAAATTTGCGACGAGTTTCAGATGGAGGGCGGTAGGGCGGGTAGACGCTTGGTGAACGCCGAAGGGATGGAAATTTCAAAGGGGAAACCCGAAAAGGGATCCCCGGATGCCCGGGCTTGGAAGGGCCCGGAGACGTTTCAGGGCCAAAATGCCAGAGGGATTCCCCGAGGCCCCAGAAGGCAGTAAAAACCAAAAGCAGAGGCATGATCGATCTATGATGGAACTTTGGAGCAACGTCGACCATATGAGACATCAAAAAAAAAGGGCACGCAAAATGAGGTGGCCCCGAAAGGACCCAACGAGGCGAAAGAAAAGAGGGTCCCCGTTCCGAACGGGGCGTGTGTTCTAAGGGCACAACAGTATCCAAGAAAATAAAGGACAACAAACTCTTTTCAGAAGCTAATTCAATCCAAATCCAAAGTTTTAGAATTAAATGCATACATATACAGTCTATTATAATAGAATGACATTGAAGAATAATCACAAAGAAGCATAGTTCACTTCCATCTAAAGAAAACATTATGAAATTCAAAGATTCAAAAATATCTTCTTTATTTCTTTAATGCCAAAACATGAGTTCACAAACTTTTTCTTTATGTACAATGAAACTATACGAAAATATAACCTAGCTTCCTTCTTCCTATTTTACCTGACTCTTCCTTTTATATAGTCTCCCCAAGCTAAAAACGTATCGCAACTGTTCATAATGGTCTTTGAAGTAACCGTCTTCAAGAAAGTGACATTAAATGGAAACACTTATGTTACACCAAAATTGGGTTAGCACCACTAATTACAAAAAGATGCCATGCAAAACAAGAAAATAGAATTGTCATAGGTGGTCAAGAATTATCCATATCCAGTCATATCTCCATTAAAAGGTTGCACAGCTTAGCGCATTCCTGCTCTTCTTCTAGGATGAAGCTTACCCTATGATATTGAGCATAGCTGGTCTTTTCCTTCTAGTCAAGTGTGCACAATCGGGAAATGCTATCAATTTTCTCTTCCTCGAACCAATTCAAGTCTGGTTGTAGAATAGGCATAGGCTCATCATCCCACATTTCATTGGTTGTAGGAAGCCCCATTTTGAATTTTCCTTGGTTGATAAGAAAATAGGACTCAGTAGTACGACGTCACCTTTCTTTGTAGACAAGCTTATTTAATTATGCCAGTAGGTAATGATGTCTTTTAATCTATCAATATCATGCCAACACCTTAGTGAGTTTCCATTACACTTTCCATTTAAGAGGTCAAATTAATGCACCATTGGTTGAGTGTGCCTTAAGATTGAGTTCACATTTCATAACTCTCAAAAAGACAATCACATGATACAATGGACAAGTAATTAAATGGGTTGGAAATGTTTGAGAACCAAGGAGATTGCCTAAAAAGTCACGGGATTGCAAAAAATCCAAACCACAGAACCGCATGTCACGGGTTCTAAGTTTTTGAGAGCTTTCGACACACCAATCACTCAGACAAGGGTGGGGAGAAAGAAGGATCAGTTCATCAGATTATTCTTCAACTTTTGAATCTCATGACTAGGTTATAAAATCACAAGGTTACTCAACAAAGGTTATAAAAATTGTGAGGACAGTGACTACAAATGAGTTAAAGGCATGAAATGAAGGCCATAAAAATTTCTAAGGGAAGAAAATTGCATGTTTTAAAATTTAGAGGCTAACAGGAGTCAAGGAAGGTAAATTGCTCAAGCACATTGTCTCAAAAGATGGTATCAGGATTGACCCTAAAAGAGTAGCAGCTATTGATAAAATTACACCACCAAAGAATGTTAAAGGGATTCAATATTTCTTTGGGAAGATAAACTTTCTTAGAAGTTTTGTGACTAACTTGGTAGAGATAGTTAGGCCTATTTCAAAGATGCTCAAGAAAGGAGAGAAGGTGGTGTACTCAAAAGAGCCTCTCAAAGCCTTTCAAGCCATCAAGGATATTATTAAAGCTACACTTGTCTTGAAGACTCCAGACTATTCCAAACCATTCCAATTGTTTACATTTCACTCCTTCCATACTGTAGCTGGAGTGTTGTTATAGAAAAATAATGAAGGATTTGAACAACCAATTTCCTTTTTTCGTAAGTCTTTACAAAAAACTAAGCTCAAGTATGAGGCTACTAAGAAGAAAACTTATTCCTTAGTGAAGGTTGTTAAAAAATTTAGAACATACTTGACTAGGGCTACAACTTTGTGGCCTATGTCCCAACAACTACAATAAAAGAAATCTTCACCCAACAAGAAACTATAGGTCAAAGATGTAGATGGATTAACTAAATCCAAGAATTCAACATAAATGTCCAAATTATGAAATTGGTATGAGGTCAAGGTTTAGCCAAGCTCATGGCCGAAACTAATTTGGAGGCAAACCACATTAATGAAGATGAATTAGAAAAAAATGCTCCCATCTGTGATATGAAGAAATTTGGCTAGTACAGAAGGATAGTGGAGTACCTATAGACCATGCAATGCCCTAATGGTATGCCTAACAATGAGAAGAGAACTTTGAAATTACAGGCAATTAGGTATGTTATCATTGATGGTGAAATTTTGTGGAGAAGCCCAAAGGGTCTACTTCTCAGATGTGTGAATGGCGACCAAGCAAAATATCTGCTAATTGAGATGCAAAAAGCTTCTTGTGGAGGCCATTACATTTCCAAGACTACCGCCCATAAGATATTAAGAGTAGGTTTATGGTGGCTGACTTTTTTCAAAGATGCACATAGATATGTGAAGGAATGTGATGCATTCCAAAGGTTTTTTGGTAAGTTAAAATTCTTAGGAAACCTACCCCTTAGACTAGTGTCAATACTCACCCCTTTTCAGTAGTGGGGTATCAATTTCATAGGTGAGATGTCTGTAAAATATAGTGGGGGACATGCTTGGATTTTGGTAGCAACCGATTACTTCACAAAGTGGGTTGAAGCCATTCCCACCAGGAAGGAAACTAGTAAAGATGTCATTGATTTACTGATGAAAAATGTTTTGAGCTGGTTTAGTGTCCTAGAAAGAATTGTGTATGATAACACTATGTGTTTTAGGTTTGAGGAATTCCTTAATTTTTGTAACCTACATGGCATAAATATATCATATTCATCCCCATATCATCCCCAGGGGAATGGACAAGTTGATTCCAGTAATAAGAGCCTCGTGAATATTTTTAAGTGGATGATTGAGAAAAATAAGAAGGCTTGGGACTCAAAGTTGCACAGCTTGCACTTTGGGCTGATAGAACAACTATGAAGAAAGTCATTGGATAGACCCCTTTCAATTTGGTGTATGGGGTTGAAGCAATAATACCACATAAAAATTTGATCAAAATGTACAATTTTGTACAAGAGTATGGTAGTGATATCTGTGATGAGATGAAACAGAGAATGAATGAGTTGATTGAACTTGATGAAACAAGGAGAGAATCCCATAAAAGAAATGAGAAGCTACAATTGCAAGTGAAACACGTGTATGACAAAAGAGCTATTGAAAGAAAGTTTGAGGTGGGAAGTATGGTTCTAATGTGGAATGATAGGATGGAAGACAAAGGTAAACAAAAGAAGTTTGATCCCCTATGGCTAGGTCCCTACATAATTGTTGACTTACATGGTGAAGACTCATATTTCATGCAGTCTCTAACAAGCAAGGTTCCTAAACTACCAATACATGGAAAGTTCTTGAAATCCTCTTTATCCTAAAATAGGCTCTATTATATGTATAATGTATAGTCCTATAAACTTTTGTAAATACATTTGGTGTGTTTCCTTTTTGTTGTGTCTACTTGTCTAGTTTGGACAAGCTCCTGGTTTCTTTTGATTCTTGTATGCTTGGTCTACTCAACTGGAGATCTGAGATCTTGCTATACCCATGGGGGGAATACATCCTAGTTGAACCCAGTGGTGGAACCCATTAAATTTTCAAGGTTCCATTAATTTCATGGTCATGCCACTGGTCACTTATATCTTCTGGCATTAGGGTTTTGGGTTTAAAATTTGTATATATCTTGTCACCCTTGATTATCATCCATTTTATGTTCTTGCATTGACTGATTGAACCAATTTACTTGCCATTTAAGTGACCTCCCATGGTCTTTTCTATCATTGTACAACCAACCCCAATGCCTTGGTTACCATCAGGCCCATTTTTTTCTAAGTTTGTCACTCACTAACCATCTCCCAATCACGTGTTGCTACATGAAATATTTCTTACAACCTACGATGGGTGATGTTGCGTCTATCCTTTGATTTTGGTTCATCACTCATCATGTGTTCCATTGTTATTTTGAGAGAATAACCCATGATGAGAAATGTGTTTAAGGTCTTGACCCATCACTCACCCTTGTACTATTGCTGATTATATTCTTCTTTTCTAAAGAGAATGTGTGACCACCGATGCACGGTGTTTCTTCCCATCACACGACTTTGTTCTATTGCGAGTTGGGATTAATTAGTGGACCTTGGAAACATGATGAGAGATAAAAAATCATGTCTTCAATCGATATCTTCTTCACACTCATTATCAAGGGTTGATATCTCATTGTTGGCCTTCTATTCATCACATGATGAGATCCCAATGTAGAAAGGAAACATGCGAAGAGAGATACTCATGAAATGGGGGGAAATTCATGTGGAAACTTCCTAGTTCATCGAGTACACATCAAATCATTGGTAGGGCCCATGGAGAATAGGAAGCATTGTGAATTGTTAGATGATTTTTTCATTTGAGTACATTGATGGTTTGAATTCAAACAGGAATGACCAACCTGAGTTGTAGTTGTTCACTCATGCAAGAATTTGTGGGCCATTAATGCTATGTGTACTTGGCTAAATTTAGTGAAAGGGGCTTATAGTTTACACTTTCATCTTAGTTAAACATCTAAGGAGCTGAAGGAGAATTTGAAGTAACCAGAGTTGAAGCTAAAGGATTTGCAAGAAGTTTTTTCCCAAGTAAGTTTCTGGTAAGTTTCTTTGTAAAACTTGTGTGTCGAACCAAAGAGTGTCTGAATTGATTCTAAAAATTATTTAGGGTTTTTGGATCCTCTTGAGTTAGTGCACTTTTGTAATTGACTGGAATCACGTCTAAGTATGAATTCAAGTTGTTATGAGTAGGGTAATAATTCCAAACCTAGTTTAATTGCAAACTAAGAATTTAACCCTAAAGAAGCTAAAATGAGTCAATCTAGTGAGTCATCATCATCAAAACCTATACCCACTTCATGGACAAATTCCAACTGTTGGATGTCAAGGCAAGTTGTAGGAAGGCTACAAGGGAAGGAATCCTAACCACCAATTTCAAGGACCTTGTTGAGGGAATCAGTGATATTTTTGTGCTAGAGACTGGATGGGAATTGTTCCTATATGTGTTTACAAGAAGAGATGCTCTGCATCCTAGTAAAAATCTTAGGTGTTATAATTTAGGAAAGATGGTTTTCACCAATGTTTTTGTCAAGGTGGACTTGATGCTACATTTTTTAGATAGATATGATGATATAAACAAGGTAATTATAGACACTAAGGGTAGGAGAATTTTTGACATAAAGGCAAGTAAAGTTGTGGAGGCTTTTAGAATGAGACCTAATGCTAGCGAAAAGATTAATTTTTAGAAATTACAGGAATATGTCCAACATAAGGTAGCGCTCTGGAAAGGTGAAACACTAAGACATAGATGGGAGAACGAATCCACGTTTGCGCTCAAAGAGGTTGAACCACTGGACTATGAAGATTTTTTAGAATACTTCAAATACACATATTATATGTTGTTTCAGGTGCTTGGAGTAAGGTGTGATGGAAGGATAACCTCACCCCTACTGTTCATAATTCTGGATATTCAACATAGAAACACACATGCAAGGTTTGATTATTTCCACAGAGTTGCAAAGAAGTTCCACTATGATTTGGTGAGGTTAAAGGAGAGGAGAACGCCATTGAAATTCAGGAACTATTAATTATTGATGCATATGATATTATATCAAGGACAAGAAGTCTTTTGCAAGGACATGAAACTAAGGAAATTGGATGAAAGGAATCATAAGCTACATGTTCAAATGTGGACACACACTTGGGATTTACATTGCTCAAAATCAAACTATGTTGTGTTTTTTAACATCATAAAACACACCATTTTGACACAATGGGTGTTGCACCCACTAAAAGGATTTTCAAAACAATTCCAACATTGTCGAGGTCAAATGAATTTGGTGATGACCCAGATTATGAATGCAATTGGGGAGACTAGTATTTATACAGTGATTGCACAGTCATCAGATGCTATGGGACTCCTATTACACTACATTTGCTACCCAAATTTATCTCTAATAAGTTGGCCTTCATTCAGATAATATGGCAAATGGACCACTCTGATGTAGAAAACTTTAGGTTGTTTTGAAAGGCCTCCATCATTGCATTAAATTTTTCTTTTGATCATTTTTTTGTATCGGCAAAGGAAGCATATGAGGTATTTGGTATAGTTGTTAGTAACCTGAGAATGAAAGTAGCCTCTACTAGAAAGTTTGACCTAGAATGACATATCAATAGAGAAAAGATGAAGATGTCAATCTCAGGATATGGACCTCATGCATTTTACTTCAAAGAAGATGTGATAAGGAATTTCCAATACCTGATTATGTCTAGGATAGGGAAAAGATATGTATGAAGATTGTTGAGGTTGAGTATAATGCTTCTACTCAGAATTCTTACTATCAAACCCCTTACAAACATATCACTGACAAATATAAATGGATGGAATTGGTCCTTAGTGTTTTCATGAATGCCACCTTTTTGGAGAAAGTGGAACAAGCTAAGCAGTTAGCTCAAGCAGCTTTATAGGAGCATTTGATAAAAGTTGGTGGTCAATCAAAGGATCTCACAAAACCAAATGATCAACAACCAATGCATATGGGAGATACTCATGTTATGGAGTTACCTACTAAGAGTGTTGATGAAGCATAGGGTGCCAAGGGAAATGTGCAACAACCATCCATTGAATCAACACATGTTGAACAAGGAATAGTGTTTGAGTTTTCACTCCCTAATATAGGGGATGCAATGAAACCCTTTTTCCCAAATGATAGGATAGTACCTTTGGAATATGATGAGATTCAAGATAATGATGCAAGGGTGATAGCTTATGCTATGTTTCTAGAAGATGACTCTTTTGTGACAACAAGAGAATTCAGGAAATATATGGCCAAACTCAAGGCATAGGAAATAAATGATAGGATACAAAGGGCTTAGGAGGGAGTGGAACCTTCACAACTAGAGGAAGTTAGAAAGAAGACTGAAGAAGAAATTATTCAGGAAATTGCACAAATGAACCCTGTGGAAGCTAGGAGATTAGTCAAAGATAGTGGAATGATGGTAATGCATGGTTGGAGCTTGTCATCGATAATTTCCATGGATGGAATCAGAAATGACCCAAGTGTAGTGGTGTTAGAAGAAAATTTTGATGACAAAAATTTTGGTTTAGGGTTTAGTCCTAGCCTACATGCATTAGCTATTTGGAAATTGACACCAAATTCAGGAAGATGTAGAATCAGTAGAGCAATGGTTGGCCTCTCAGGAGATTTGTTAATAGGTAGGGCTTAAGAGATGACAACCCCACAAGCTTCAAGATTAACTATGCACACAACCATGTTGAGTGTGGACACTAAGGAAATTTCTTAGGCTAGGTACATGAAATTGTTGGAAAGTATAACAAATTGGTTGAGGAATACAATAAATGAAAGGCTACTACAGTTAGCACAAGTAAGAATACTTTACCTACTTCTCCATCTAGTATTTCATCACAGGAAAAGAAAATTTTCAAAGTAAGAATTATTTCCATGAAGAATGAACTCCAGATAGCTAAGTCTAAAAATATTAAGCTCCAGACCATGAATAAGATCACAAAGGATATGGCTGATGAGATCTTGGGCCATAGATTGACAAAGGAAACCTTTAAAGTTGAAGATGCATGGTTAACATATAAGGGTATACATGAGGCTTTTAAAAGGTTCCAACATGTTTAGGAGTTTTTCCAAAACACATGGAACAAATGGAGCAGTAGATTGAATAGTTTAAAGGAAATACAAGAAAACATAAAGGATAACCCTGAGGCTCCAAAAAATCTCCCACCAATCATAAGGGGAATTGAGATGATTGGTGAGATCATAGGTTCTCATGAATGAATTGGAGCACAACTGCAAGTTAAAATCAAGGCCTTTAGGAGTATGGAGGAACATGATATGCCCAAGACCCTTAATGAAGATGGAACACTTATGGATTATGCACCATGGAGAGAATTCTTCAAGCATCAAACAACTACCTAGTCCACAAATACAATATGTTAATAACAAGCTAGAAACAACCTTTCTAAATGGTGTTATTGATACTCTTATTGTAATCCAAGTAGACATGGACACCTTTGTGAAAGAATCCAAAGTGATAATTGATGCGAGGTATAATGCATACAATACAAAGAAAAAATATTGCTTGATATGGATTGGCCCAATGAGGATGAATATAAAGAGTGGCTAGTAAAATATGCCGAGTAAGCCATGAAAGTGGCAAGAGGAATATAGAATATGGTCAAGTATAGTACAGGTCTAGCCTTTGAAACAATTGTGTATCCTCTCAATATGAAGATGCAGGTGGTAACCCAACCAATCCTTTCCTTTGTTTTATTCTTCTCTTTTCTCATGCTTTGCACCTTTTTTCCAAATGGATGGTGATGTGGAATTCTTGAAACATGAGGATATGAGCTTCATTAGCCTTTGTAAGTTTTTTCCTTTTGTATTTTCCCCCCATTTTCCTCATAATGTAAATATAACCGCCTAGGGGTTGAAATAAGGAGAAATATACTTGAAATGCTAAATGAAATGAAATGTAATTTTCCAATAGCCTGATACTTGTTTGCTCCCTTGATCATGTAAAAGGGATTTCAAGGTTACTGTGTAGAGGTCTTTGAAGTTTTGGTTGATCTTAGATAGTCATAGTGGAGTTTTATGAGTACAATCATATAATGGATATACAATTACATGTTGAGTCTTAGGATATGAGTCTATATTCATAGTTAGCTTAAATTTTTTGCATTGATTATAGCATTTGAGAATCAATAACATAAACTATCATACAAATTTTCTCTTATGTATATGTTCACAAATCAAAAATGAAATAATCAAGGATTGTCTCATTGATTTCCAATTTATTTGATTGGATGTGTTTTTGCCTTTTTTCTTCAATTCAAGTAGTTGATTAAAATTCTTTAATGCAATCACTTATTGATGGGTTAATCGATAGGATCTTTAAGTATGTTTTGTATGGAAAGTATGATTTATGAATTTGAAATTCAAATCCTTAATGGTTTATCAATATCAAATGCTTTAGTTATTTGCATTATAGTATGTTGTGAATTTGACTCCTTCACCTTGGGATAATAAACTAATTCTATATGATTAGTAATTCCAAATTTATCAAGTTAGCTGCATCATTTCAAAGAACCATTCATTTAGTTAAAATCATCTTTAATATGGTGATGGTTTTTATTGTTTTCGTTCCAATTTTCCATTCTCTGCTCCAAGTAATAATGGTGTGAAGGATTTTCCAATTCTTTACAACTTATCACTTGTAGAGTCATTGATATGAGAACATATCTGCTTAATATGCAATGTACATGGAGATCTTTTGAAGGAATATTGTGAGTGCATTATAGGATCACCCTCCTGGGTTTTGCAGAGCCCAAAGTGCATGAGGAAAGATCAATTGCTTTCTCTCGTTCGTTGGCAAATCCCTTTATGGTCGCTAATCATTTGAATTGGAAAATCCATAGGATTCCTTGAAGATCTGGTTGGTATTTAAAAGAGCCAACAGTCCCACTGGGCACAAAAATCAAAATTATTTCAATTTTTTGGAAGGGTTTTATTCTCTTAACGTTGAGGTCGGCCTGTGATGTGTTATTTTTGGGAAATATTGTAAAATAAAGTATAAATAAAGGGGTTTTATCTCATTATGCATCTTCTATTTCCTCAATTAGTCTAATACATTAATCCATACATTAGCATAAAATCATTCATATTTCTCAAGCATTCAAGGTATTAACAAGCATCCATTGGAGCATCCATTTGCATATCTTCAGATTTCTATATCAAGTGTTTGGTGAGTTGTGACATTTCATGTTGTCCATTCATAATTATCTCTTTATTTCATTTCATTTTCAAGGGTTTGATTACCAAATTGGGGTTTGACCAAGGCAAACCCCTATTCTCTAACCCTTAACCCATTTCTCATTCTTTGTGTGTGTGTTTTATTGGTCTTGTATGCAGATTTATCAAAGAAAAAGGTAATTAAAAGGTGTTGTCAACTCATCAAGGTCATTCAAGTCAAAAAATCCATAATTGAAGCTTGGAGAGCTCTTTCATCTCAATTTCTACAATTTCAGAACCAAACACCTGTCAAGAAGAGAAGTGTAGACCAAAATTTTACAAATTCCTACCCTTAATTTCTTGAGATTCCCAAATGGACTAAGTCACCTTCTAAGGAAAATTAGTCCCACTGACGGGCCTAAAAAGTGATATTTGCATTTTGGGATACCCATTTGATTTCAATAGAAAAATCTATAGGATTCCAGAGCCTCTCTACATCACATTCTAGTGTCCAGGTGCACCTCTCCAGTCTTGTTCATTTCTATTATTGTTTGTTTTCATTCTTAGGTCATTTTGCATACATCACTATTTTTTCAAACAACTTGAATTTCTTAGGTTTTACATTAATAAATCATTTCTTTTATCAGTTTATTGCATTTAGAAATTTCATTTAGGAATATTTTATTCATTATTACATTAGTTTTGAGTGGGGACATTATGCATTTTGGTCTATCTCTCTCCTTTTAGCTGAAAAACCCCAGAAGTGGAAGAGAACCTTGGATACCAAAATTGGTGTCCATATTTTGGTGAACACAAGTTTAGAACATTTTACTTTTGATTTTAATTGGATTTGCATCCTAGGAATAACTTGCATCAACATTGTATTACTTTTTGCATTGTTTCATTTGCATCCTAGGGTTTTAAAAAATTACATTAGTGAAAAGCTAATATAGCTTACATTTTTACATTAACTTCATTAAAAATTCCAAAAATTATGCATATTCATACTATATCTACATCTAAAAGCCTTAAAAACATAAAATTCCATTTAAAAGTTCTAAAAAATCTATAAAAAAACACTACTAGGACTAATTCTCTACACTAGGCAACTTAGTCCTCTTGCACATTTTGCATTATAATTTCTATCATTTTTAGAGCATTTTCTGCATTTCTATTTTTTATTATTGCATTTTTGTTATAGTTTCTAGAATTGTAGTTATCAGCATTTTATTGCTCTTAGTTCACATTGCATTTTCATTCACCTACATTTATAAACCTTCGTATGAGTGTTTGGTGACCTATTACAAATACCTTAGTGACAAGAAGTTCAAGACTCATGTTATCCCATGATAATACACTCATTGTGGATCTTGGGTTATCTAAAGCTTCCACTCCTAGTATTGCATCTAATACACTAGTCATGGATCCTGCCTTTGGCATCTCTTTTCCTTCCAATAACATGCATTTGATTGACACACAAAATGATCACATTCTACAAGAAAAAATCATTAACATTCATGAGGACTTAACACATCTTCAACATCAAGTGTGTCTTCAAAAAATTTCATCGACTGTGATTTCTGCTATATAGAACATCTATTGCATGCTTGAATGTCACGAAGACCTAGACATTATGGAAAAAATTGTTGAGATATGTACCACAAACATGTTCCTTCCACCTCTATAACATCTCAAGCAACAAACACTATGGTTAGCCAAGGAGGACTTCACATCACTCCTCCTTCAACAGTAGCATCCATACCCACCTATACCACTCCTCAAGTCACAACAACAATGCGACAAGTTAGTAATGTGATTCCTTCCTTGACTATTCTTGCTAGCATTCCTAATTCGTATGTGGCATTGCATGTTCTATCCTCTTCCACAATACCATCTATAAGCATCCCCTTCACTTTCCCTACCACTACATACACTCCATCACCACTTTCCATTCCACCTTATACCACTTATGCTGACCCTCTCATAACACAACTCTTCCAAACCATCTCCGCCATGCAAAAACAAATATCCACCATAAACCAAAATTAGAATGAACCACCCACCTATTATGTCCAAAGCAGCCCACTATCTTTAGAAATATTGCGAACACCAATGCCACAAGGAATAGAGATGCCTAGATTTGAGAAATATGGAGGGAAGGAAGATCCTTCTAACCATGTTAATGCTTACACTGCCTTGTGTAGTGACTTTTTTCTTGATGATAAAACGTTAGAAAAATTGTTTCCTAGGACTTTAGAAGACACTTCCTTAGAATGTTTTTCATCTTTACTGAACAATTCAATTCATTCATTAAATGAACTAATTGATGCATTTATAAATCATTTCCAAGTGCATATGACTCCAACGAAGACCTTGGCCTATTTGATAAGATGAAAAAAACATGAAGAAAAGATAACTGATTTTATCTCATGATATCAATCACTTATTCTCAAATCAATGTCAAGATTCCTGATCCACATATTCAAAAGATTTTTATGGAAAAAACTAAAATTTAGGACAAACTCACCAGGATGAAATTTCCCTCCTTTATGTACTTGGGTACAACCCTATACGATTATCATAATTCAGTTAGTAGTCATGATGCCAAGTCTACTTCTAGCCAAGCTAAGAAGTCTGAACATAACAATCCAAACAATTCAGAACCATTTAGAAATAAAAAAAAAGGGTTCTTAGAGTTCAATCCTTGTCAACAACCAACTCAACCCGTCAACAACTAAATAGAAGTTGTTAAAGCCACAATACCTTATAGTTATGGAGATCCAAAAAGATAGCTTACACCTTTACTAGAAACTCTTCATAACACAATGTCCCAACTTTTACAACAAATGATTACCTTACCTTTTGTTAAACCATCCAATCCCACTAAGCCATTACCTCCAAAATTTAAATCCAATGCTTACTTCCATTATCATCGAAAAAATGGACATGAAATGGAAAATTGTAAGCATCTTAAACACCTTGTGCAAGATCTCATTTATTTTGGCCATCTATCCATTACAGGTGTTAATGATCAAGGTAAGAAGTATATTACCCCTCCCAATCAAAATTTACAAATTCTCACTAATCCCATGCCTAAACATAATGTTTCATTTGTTAATGCTAGTGAAACTCCAAACAATGATGTGATGAATGTTCATATAGATGTTGAAAATCCTGATCGTATTCCACATATCACTATTATTAATCCTATGGATGAAATGGTAGGTGTGATAGATGTTAGCCATTTTAAGGGCCAACCTAAGAAATCTCTTGATATTACTTTCTCCTCTAAGGTTTTACTTCAAAATATCCTCAATGGTCCTCTTTACATAACTAACTGTATTTATGATAAGCCCACTAATGGGATACTCATAGATCATGCCTATGGAGAGAATGTGATCACTAGGGAACTTTTTGTATTTCATGATATTTATCAAGATGATTATGATAAACCAAGAGCATGGATCAAAACAAACATTGATTTTTCTTTCCCTACGATAGGATCAATTGTCCTTCCATTACAGATAGGACCAAAAACATTGGATGTTACATTCTCCATCATCCTGCAGTTAGACCAATTTCATTTGTGGCTAGGCCATCCATGGCTTCACTCAATGAAAGTTGTCCCTTTGGTCATACACAAATGTTTAAAATTTCCTTTTGACAATGAAATATTCATTGTTCACCATAGTGTCTTTAACCCTTTGTCTTCTAAAGGAAACTTCTACTTAGAAGAATTTTGGCCTGAGCCCATGGAAACTATAACGCCTCACAAAGACTACTTTTTCATTGCTTACCAAAAATTTAAAGCAAAGAAAATTGTATAATTGTCTCTTCGCAACATGTCCTCATCCACATCTAACACCCCTATCCAAGATGAAACAATGCTTCAACTCAAACAAGAACCAACCCATCAAACTCAAACAAAACCCAAAACTTCCCCCACATCATCCAAGATACCACAAGATAATGATAACAACATCATGTCTCCTCATATGAAACAAGCTTATAAAGCAACGGAAAAACTTGATGAACAACCTTCCATGGTTCCTTTCGTTCCTCCCCTTAGGGAAGATGAGCAACCTATGGTTGATCAACCTGCTCCTTCACAAAAACAAGTCAACAATAAAACCAAAATAAAAAAAGGAGCTAGGGAATGTAGGCGAAGACATCGTTCCCTTGCTTGCAAGTCACAAGATGAAGAAACTAAAGAAAATCAAAATCTACACTTGAGAGAATCAATGCATGATGACCCTCCTAACCAATCATAGCAAAAATGATCTAAAACAATAACCACAACAAGAGGTGCATCCTTCATTGTGAATTATCATTTGTACTCCTATTGTAATTAATCTAGATGATGATGATGAGATCACTAAAATAAATGAAGAGGTGCATAATGATCTAA
The DNA here is from genome assembly GCA_007258455.2 of Sequoia sempervirens. Lineage (NCBI taxonomy): Eukaryota > Viridiplantae > Streptophyta > Pinopsida > Cupressales > Cupressaceae > Sequoia > Sequoia sempervirens. The sequence goes on along the minus strand of VDFB02072274.1, from coordinate 108,106,386 downwards.
ATACATTATTTTTCTCTTCCATGAGCTTAAATGACAAATCTCCTACAACGACTGTAGAGCCTAGTGCTTCCCCTATTTTGGAATTTTCACTTGTCCCTTTGGCTAGTTTCCCATCCTTGGCATATCATGCACATGATTGGGAGGTGGATGACTTGCTCAAAGGTTGAATTACATTTTCCTTACTAGTATTTTGCATTTTATTTTTCTTTTGTGTGTTTGTATGTGCGTAACATGTTCCCCCATGATGTGTTGTTTGATGTTCTCTCTCTTTGTGACATTCCTGTATTTGTACCTTCATTCTTCTATCTGGGTATGTGTAGGATCATGATGGGCCAAAAAGTGGTGATATGATGGGTTTTTGTAGGGTATGTGGCTGATGACTTTTCTTTTTACCCAAAATTGATGAAACGAAAAGGGTTTTTAAAGGAGATTCTTAGATTTTCACCAATATAAATTATGCTTTACTTTGAATTTAATAAATAATTATTATTTATTTTCTATTTGACTTACAACTAAAGTCCTGATTGATAGGTTGATTGAAATTTTTTTATAGCTTTCAAACAATATCACATTTTTTGAATTTGAAACATGTGTCATATTCTATACTTCACATACTATAGGATTTAAAAATAAATAAATGAATTTCATAAAGTTTTGACCAAGTTAAGGTGGCTAGACATACGAGTTTTTTTTTTTTTAAATTTGTAATAAAAATTCATAATTAATTATTTACTTGGAAAAAAATTACAAAAACTATGCATCACAGGACATGAGTCCTCTACTTATATCTAAAATCTTATAAAAAAATATTATTATTATTGTGGTTAGGTGGTCAGATAGACACCTACTTCTTATTTTTTTCCCTGAAATTTAAGTACTACTGATTGAAATTTCAAAATTTCACTAAATATATATATATATATATATATATATATATATATATGTTTTTAAATAAACCTAGTAGTTTAGAAACTACACTCAATTTTCTACAAATTCTATTCTTACATATTTTTTAAATAATATAGATAACTTATTCAAATTTTTATGTCAAGTTGCCTAAATATAATTTTTCTAATATTTTTGCCACTTAAGGGCCTATTTTTTCCATGATGATCCTGCACATACCCATCTATTGTACATCACTTTCACCTTTTTATTTTGTATTTTTCTTATGTTTTCTTTTGGGTATGACACAAAGCATAGAGACTGCAATGTCTCATGCTAACCCAAAAGGCCCCCTTTTTCCTTTTCTTTTCCTTTTTCTTTTTCTTGTGTTTTCCTTTTGGGGATGATGCAAAGTGTTGAGACATCCTATGTCTCTTCCATGTTGACCCAAACAAATATTTATTTTTCTTTGATTTCTCTCTCTTCATATAATTCTTCCAATTCTATGTATTCGAGGAATGATGATAGTTCCAACCTCTTTACAAAACATTGCAACAAAGAACATACTAACCCTAAATCCATAGATCCCTTATGTGTTTGGTGTTTCTCATTTTTGGGGAAACCCCTTCTTGTTCCCTTTCCTTTGCATGATGTAGCCTTACATGGAAACATATGACATGGCATAAGGGATTTCCATGTTGGCTCTCATTTCTTTTTTCTTATTTTCTAGCATTTTTCATTGGTGCTTTAAAGTAATTACTCACAATATAGTGTGTAGAAATTTCTTTAAAGTGGGGACATACATTGACATTATCATTTTCCATTTTTCCTTTTTCTTTCTTCTTAGTGCAACCTTTTTACTTCATACGATGTGTTTTTTTTCTTTGTGGATGACATTCTAGGTATAATGTCCTTCATGAATGTGATCTATCTTAGCATATTACATTCCTCTTGGTGGCTTGATGAGATGCACTGCATCCCCTAAGTTGTGAATTCTATTATTTGATCGATCCTCTCTTAGAGACATTAGACACAATGCTCCCTAAGTTAAAGACCTCGCATGAACTAAGAAAGACTCCTTTGAACATCTTTTGCATGTTGTATTTTTCATTTCTTATATGGCCACCTTGCATAACACAGCTTGCATGCCTATGGTGCCATCACATTTTTTCATGAGCTCCAAGCATATGAAGTTTTTCTTGTCTTGTGAAGCTCAAAATGTCATTTTCTTTTGGGGTGCCTTATTAAAATTATCAGGAGGTATAACTTTGGTATGGTTGAGTGGGAATCCCATTCCAAGGAATGAATTTTTCCATAGCCACTTGAGTGTGTGTGAGTGCATACCAACCATGATTGTATGTTTCTCACCTTTTTTTCCTTCTCACCCGATGGACAACCATGAGTTTTGTCACCTCAGAGTGAGTATACATTTCTTTTTTTTTAACAAACAACCCAGATTTGATCCACAATGGGATGGAAAAATGATCAAAGCTTGATCCAACTCTCTTTTCTTTCCCCTTTTCTCTCTTTCATTATTTTTCATCATTTTCATGTGTGTTGCTTTGTGCTTATGTTTGGTTTTACATGGGATCTTGATCTTGAGGGCTTGATCATCCCTCTTGATTGTTGATATCTCATCTTACCAAGCATCAGTGCATTTGGATCCCTCTTAATATGCATGTTGGGCTACTTTAGTGTGAGTTTGAAGCAATTTTATCTTCTCACTGAAGTGGGGGCTTAATGTGTCTCCAAATAATGTATAGTTGGACATTTTTACACTCACTTGAGTCTTTCTTATGGACTTTGGCTTGATTTTGCCTAGATTTAATGTTGTAATGTGGTCAACAGATTCACATTTGGTCTTGGACCCTTGTGAATCATTAAGAATTCTAGGATGTCTTGTAAAAGCATTGTGAAGTGTTGTAACTCACTTTCACACTTTTCTAGGACCCTTTCATTATAATTCACCTAAATAACCTCTTTTTTCACTTACCAAGTCTTATTTCAAAGTGTTGTAAGGAGTTGTAACAAACTCTAACACTTTTCTAGGCTTGTCACCACTAATTTGACCCTTTCTTATGTTTAAATGACCCCTTAATGTACTTTCTGGCCCTACTTAAGTGTATTTTTAAGAATAATCCCATTAAAAATCATTAAATGCACCTTAATTGCCGACACCTAGTAAAATTGCTCTGGTGGGACCAAATCGCCACCTGGGGTGACTTAGTCCCATAGGGCACAAAAATCAAAATTATTTTAATTTTCTAGCAGGATTTTATTCTCTTAACCTTGAGGTCGGCTTGTGATGTGTTATTTTTGGGAAATATTGTAAAATCAAGTATAAATAAAGGATTTTTCCCTCATTTTGCATCTCCTAATTCCCCAATTAGTCTAATACATTCATCCATACATTAGCATACAATTATTCATAATTCTCAAGCATTCAAGGCATTATCAAGCATCCATTGGAGCATCCATTTGCATATCCTCAAATTTCTACATCAAGGGTTTGGTGAGTTGTGACATTGCATGTTGTTCATCCATCATTCTCTTTATTTATTTTCATTTTCAAGGGTTTTTACCAAATTGGGGTTTGACCAGGACAAACCCCTATTCTCTAACCCTTAACCCTTTTTCCCCTTTTTGCATGTGTGTTTGGCATGTCTTGTATGCATATTTTTCAAATATAAAGGTGATTAAAAGGTGTTTTCAACTCATTAAATTCATTCAAGTAACCAAAGCCCTAATTGAAGCTTAGAGATCTCTATTAGCTAGATTTTGGAGACTTATTATGAAGAGAAGTGTAGACCAAAAGTTACATATTCATGCCTTGAATTTCTCAAGATTCCCAAATGGACTAAGTCAACATCTATGGAGAATTAGTTCCACTGACATGCCTAAAAAGTGTTTTTTTCATTTTCGGATACCCATTTGGTAGAAACCTATTTCAGTAGAATCTCCCTAAAATAGGACTAAGTCGCCCAGCTTGGCATAAGTGTCCTAGTTGGCTTCAACAACAAAATATGTAGGTTTCTAGAACCTCTCTGCATCATATTACAATTTCCAGGTGCACCTCTCCAATCTTGTTCATTTCTATTATTATTTGTTTGCATTCTTAGGTAATTTTGCATACATCATTGTGTTTTCAAACTTACATTTCTTAGGTTTTACATTAATAAGTCACATTTTTTATTAGTTTATTTCATTTAGGCATATCATATTCATTCATAAATAATTTTTGAGTGGGTACATTATGCATTTTGGTCCATCTCTCTCCTTTTAAGTGAAACACCCTAGAATTGAAAGAGAACCTTGTATACCAAAATCAGTGTCCACACCATGATATTGTTGTATTCTTAAAGCTAAATCTACTTAGATAAGTAAAGGTTATTTTAGTTTCATGAAACATAATTGCAAATTGGTTTATTTCATGAAGTTGTTGAATGATCAAACTGACATTATTTCATATCTTAATGATACCTTCTAGAACTATAAAGATCATTTACCCCTCGTGTGTGTAGTGTAGAAAAAAAATCCCTTTTTCACATTTAGTTTTTGAATGATTAAAATTAAAATGAACTTAATGTTGCCTTGATTTAGTGTTGTGATGTGTTTTACACCTTCACATTAAGTTTAGATCCCTTTTAAGCTAAATAGACCTAATTTTTCCTTAATTTAGTATTGCAAAGTGTATTTATGTACACCTTCACATTATGTTTTGGTCCCTCTTGCATTGATGACCTTCATATCATCATTAATAGGACCCTAAAACCCTTTATTATGCATCACAAGGCTTATTTTAACTAAGATCCCCACATAATTAACAAATATACTTAATATCTTAACCCCCTAACATTTCCACTACCTAAAAAGCCCTAGTGGAACCCATACACCACCTTGAGAGTATAAGTCCCACCCATATGGGAATTATATGCCACCTTAGGCATATGAATCCCATATGGCCCCTTTTTAGGGTTTTAAGCAGGAAATCAAGGTTTTGAATTCAAATTTCATGAATGTTGACATTTGGGATCTCATAAATGGTAAATTAGATGAAATTCCTATATAAACAAAGTTTCAAATCATTATTTCATGTAAGAAATCATAATATCAACTAAGCAATCAATAGTTAAGCATCCTAAGTTCTCACAAGATCATTCAAGGATATTTAAGATCATTTCTAAAGCACTCAAGGGAATATTTCTTAATCATTCACTCCAACAATTCAAGATCTATTATTATGTCAAAGGAATAAAGCATCAAGCATGTTGTTGACCTAGTGTTGTGGTGTAGCATTCATGATACAAGAGTAAGCATTGTTCTACATCTCATTCAAGATCAAGATCTACATTATTCATGTTCACTTCATGTTAGATTGTAGATTTACATTCTAAGACATCATTCAAGGTATCATTATTCATGTTTCATGTTTCATGTTCATGATTCATTGTATGGTTGAATTAGCTAAATAGGGTTTGACGAAGGAAAACCCCTATTCCTTAGCAATCACCAAGTTTTTCTTTGTCTTCTTGTGTAATTACAAATCTAGGTGCTTTAGATTTGAAGGATCTTTGAAGAAAAAGTTGCAAGATTGAAGAAAGTTGTTGGAGTTGTCTCCTTATTTGCAAGATCATGGAAAGTCACCTACAGGTTGAAAATCAAGGTCTCCAACTCAGAGATTTGGAAGGGAGGAAGCACAGGAGATCACTAGAGAATACCATAATTTTAGCCAAACCTTAATACTGAGACTAAATCTCCACTTATGGTGTATGAGTTTGAGTACTACCTTTTTCTAGATTTCAAGAGATTCATATTAGTTACTGACAAATTCATATTTTGTCACATAAACCCTAGTCTAAGACTAAATCACCCAAATAGGCATATGAGTCCCACTGAGCATAAAACAATAAGTTTTTAGGGTTTTGGATCTTGTGTTGACCTTGAATCTTTCTTCCAAGTGCACCTTTGTTCATTCTTAGTTTGTCATTAGGTGTTTCAATTTCATACTCTATCTCATATAGTTAGGTTTTCACACTACATTCATTTCTTGTCTTTCCAACCCCTTGCTTGGTGGTGAACCCCCTTTTTAGCCTTTAATCACACCCCAGAACATCTTATTGTAGATCTCTTCCCCACTTCACATCGCTAGATTGAGATCTCCAAGATATCCTTGAATGAAACTTGAAGAAAATTGGTCTAGGTCCCTAAACACTAGTTTGTGTTCCACCTCGCAAAAATGTGGAACACCTATTTTATTCATTTCATTTTGGTGAATGTAGCCTTTAGAAGACCTTCTTTTCTGATTTGGAGTGCATCATATTCCTAGATCTATGCAAAATTTGGTGCAAAAACCCTAATCTGGGACTCATACGCCCATCTAGGTGATTTAGTCCCAGTACATGTTTTTGCCTACTTTCTAGGAATTTTTTGTTGTGTATTTTTCAAAATTTGAACCCTTTAAAAACCATGATTGGGACTCATACACCACTCTAGATGAATTCATCCAAGATCAAACCTAAAACTACCTTTTACAATATTAAAAACATCATTTGTGTGTTTTTGTTTTCTTATGTTAGTTATTTGTTTCAGTTTTCTAAGTTTTAGCTTAATTTGCTTCATTTAGTGCATTTTCAAATTTAAAAATGACATTTACAACATTTCATTTTTAGATTTTTTTCATAGTGTAATAAGCAAATTACCTTGTTTAAAATCTAAAAATTGCATTTACACATTTCATTCTAGGTCATTTCATTGCATTTTAAGTCTCTTTCCATTTTGAATTTGTAAAGATTACTTTTTGCAAATGTTAGTATCCATCTTTTCCAAGTTTTCAAAGAAAATGTTCATCAATAAGCATGTTGGTCATTCATTCAATAGATTTCCTAGTTATGATAGTCTCTTAGTGCAAAAAATTGAAAATGTTGATGCTTTCCTTAAACCTATAGCCCCTCTTATATCTCCTATTTGTGAGAATAATGTGATAGAAGAAGATGAAAGTGTAGAAAATCATGATAGTCATAATTATTTTTCTCTCAATACCTCTCCTACTAGTGATGAAGGTATCTTGGTGAAAGAACATGCAATCATTGAGAATCATGAAGGTCTTTTTTTTCCTTCTCCTCTTCTCCCTTGGGAAGATATTATAGCATAAGAGAATGAGATCATAAACACGTTTCTAAGCATCACCTCACCTAATTTCCATTCACCTTTTCTTGCAAGAATTTTTTAATGAAAGAGGATACAATGGTAAGGAATCATGACAATCATATTGTAAGTAAAGATGATAGGTTGGTGTTAGATGATAAAATATTTAAGATCTATAGCAACCCTCTTTATGTTTCTTCCCCTACCTATCCTATTTTGAAAGATATAATAGGAAAAAGGAATCAAATTATGCACACTATTGACACTCACAGTTGTTCTTCTCCTAGTATCTCTCCTAGTTATGAAGAAGATACTTTGATGTTAAAATTCATGAAAATATTAGTCACCTCTCTTCCCATAGGGAAATCCTTATTGAATAATACAATACAACCATTGATAACTCCATTATTTATGATAAAGTCATTTTAGAAGAATCAACCTTTGAATTTCATGAGCATCTAGTTTGTAGTCCTAAAAACTATCCTCCTAGGGAGGATATCATGGTGCAAGAAAATGAAAACATTAGCAAGAGTAATTTGGATTCCTTAGATGATGACAAAAAGATGACACTAGACTCCCCTTCATTGGAAAGACATCAAATTGAAACTGCTAAGGTTATGAATGCACAAGTGTCCATTAGATACCCCTTGGCTAATGGACCTCCTACGTACCCTATGGAACATCCTAAGAATCCTCTAATTATTTACCCACCCTCACAACAACCTCAAAGTAAAAAAAAGCCCATTTTTATCCTTGAACCACCTAAGAATAATATGTCACAAAAATCGAGTTATAATACCATTGCTCATGCATATAACACTAGACACAATCCACAACCAAGATAAACACCTTCAACATCCCTCCCATTGCCTAACCCTATCTTTCCTAGTGCCCCTCATTTTCCTTCACATAATGAAAAGTAGTACAATCTTGTTGAACAACTAATAAATACTATTGCTAAAATATCATTATGGAACCTTATTCAATCCTCCCCTCATTATCATAACATGATTCAAAGTTCCTTACAAGAATTTCCTTGCACCCTAATGTGCAATCAAATGATGTAGTAACTCAAATTCAAGCTATAAATTTGGTCAACTTAGACATTACTTTCCATCAAGATGAGTTACCCTAGCTAGAAGTGCAAAAACAAAAATGATGATTTCATGATAACAGCTAACTATGATGGGTGGGGAATTAAAAAAAACCCTTGTTGAAAATGGCTCTACCCTTAATGTGTGTAGTGTTACCCTTTTGGATCGGCTTGGTGTAGATAAATAAATAATTCAACCCACCTCTTTATCTATTAGTGGGTTTGACAACGTGGAAAATGACCACTTGGTGTGATTACATTACCTATTACAATTGAAGAAGTTACATTATAAACCCCTGTCCATGTTATGCCTCATGATCTTTCATATAATCATCTTTTAGATAGACCATGGATTCATGCAATGAATGGAATGCCTTCAACTCTTCATCATATAATGAAGTTCATCTATAATAACAAAGTGGGTATAATAAAAACTGACCTTGAACCAAACAATTATTTACATTGAGAAAGGCAAGGAGAATCCAATGACAACATTAACACCAACTACACAAGTGGAACCCATGCAAGAAAAACATATTGAGGAAGGCACGAAACTATCAGAGGATGATTGGGGTTCCTTAGATTTCACAACATTCGTGAGCGAATACAAGATCATAAACAAAGACTCTAAAAAGGGAAAATAAAAAGCAGTAATGTCAACACAAAATTCAGAAGACCCTTCAAAATCATCCACCTCAACCACTTTAGAAAATGAAGAAAATTATACAACAAACTTTGATGAAGCTGATTATGAAGAATCACCGACTCCAAAAGAAATGAAAAAGGTTATGAACTCATGAAACAACTTGGCTATAGCACTAAAATGATGTGGTTCTATATATCAAGGTATTTGTGACCTTATAGAGCCTAACACACAAGGAATGAGTAATGATCTTGGTTATTGTACCTTGAAAGAAACAAACAAGCCTTCAATCAATGTCAACACTATTACAAAATATTCCTCTAAGCCAACTTTAACATTAGTGCATCTCGAACTGATAGACACTATTGGTCTTCATTATTGTCCTTTGAAACAAATAGAGAAATATTTGCTTAATATCAATGTCATCATATAAAACACTAATGATTGGAGTTTGTTAGATTTTACACCTTCCTTTAAAGAAGAGTATGAAATATCGCAATCTAAAGAGTCTTGTGTAAGTATGAAACCTTGTACTAAGCAAGAGATATCTTTGTCATAAAATAAAGAAACATCTTATACTATTGATCAAGAGAGTATCTTGTCGAGACTTCTCCAAGATTGCTTAATATTTGTCCCTCCAAGAACATGAAAAAAAACTACTACAAGAATTCATTTTGTGCATATCATAGAGTTCAAGGTCATTCTACTAATGAATGTATGGCTTTGAGTAATAAAAATTAAACATCCTAAGGAGTGTGGTGCTCTTCCTTGTGTTGAAGCACCTAATTCCTCTAATTGATACTGATTTTCATTTTGTCATGTTTCTCATCAATCATTTTGGCTCATCCCTATCCTGCACTAAGTGGGGGCAAGGGGTTTGGTAGCCTTGTCCTCATGTGTCACTTATAGTTATCTCTTTGGGCTATTTGATCACCTTTGATGTATATATAAGAGCAGGCTTGGGATGTGGATGGCATGCCTTAAGTTGGATCACAAGTGACATACTGAGTTTTGGGGGACAACCCTTTATGAATGATGTAGTTTCATTTGAAAACATATGACTTTGCATAACACTTTTCGAATAAGTTAACCTCTCATGTCTTCTACTTTAAAAAAAAATCTCACAGCAATGGTGTTAGAAACCAATTTAAAGTGGGGGCATACATCGATACTCATGTTTCACTATACATTTTTTTTATCCTTGTGATGTGTCCTTTTCTTGGTGGTGTAATTGGGTTTGATTTCCTCCAAAAGCATGATATTTCTTTGAATTTTCATCTCTTGAAGAAATTAGGCATGCTTTTCCCTAAGAAGAGACCTTACATGAACTAAGCAAAATCCATTTGAATGTACCTTACACTATTTTACATTCACAATTTCAGTTATATGGCCACCTTGTGTAACACACTTTGGTTGCCTATAGAGCCATCTTTTTTGTTCCTAGGTTTTAAGCATACAATGTTTTTCTTTCCTCACAGAGCTTGAAGTTTATTGTTGTGTGGTTCCTTATCAAAGTTATCAACATGTATAGATTTGGTATTGTTGTACATATGGGAGCCAAACATAGGCCACATGGCTTTCCCATAGCCACTTTCTTGTGTGTGTGAGTGCATACTTGCTACATGCATATGTGTCTCACCTCTTTGGGGACTTAACTAGTGGACAACCTGAAGTTCAACTAGCCCTTGTGACCATGCATTTGGTTTGCATAGTGGACAATGTGTTCCACTTATAAGCCACCCTTTTTAGATACTCACCTAGTAGAAAACCTGAAGTTTCATTACCTTAGAGTGAGCATGCATTTAAAAAAAACAAGCTTAGATCTAATCTACAATGTGCAAGAAAAAAAATCAAAGCTTGATCCACCATTTCTTTCTTTTTCTTTCATTTTTCTATCTTTGACATTGCATGTTTGTGTATCTTGTTTTGCTACATATCATGTACCTTGTGTGCATCCCTTTGTTCTTATGTTCATTTGACGTAGGGGGATCTTGGATCCTAGGGGCTTGACCATGCCCTTGATCTTTGTCATTCTAGACCATCCACATTAGTACACTTGGGCCACTCTTGAATGTCTACTTTAGTTTGAGTTTGAAGCAAGTTCCTCCTCTCACTAAAGTGGGGGATAAATGTCATGTAGAAAAAAGTAGTCCTTTTTTCACACTTAACTTGAGAATGATTGAGATTAAAATGAACATAATGTTTCCTTGATCTAGGGTTGTAATGTGTTTTACATATTCACATTAGGTTTAGGGCCCTTTTAAGCTAAATAGACATAATTTTTCCTTTATTTAGTGTTGCAAAGTATATTTATTTACACCTTGACATTAATTTTTGTCCCCTCTTTCATTTATTACCTTCATATAATCATTAGAACACCCCTAAGACCCTTTATTATGCATCCTAAGGATTATTTCAACTGATCATATCTCAACATAATCAAGAAATACACTGGATATATTAACCCCTTGATATTTCCTCTACCTAATGTTGGTGCTCCAAATTGAACCAAACCAATGAACCCTATACACTAGCCACTTTCTAATGATCAGATTCAATGGGGGATTTGGCCAACTGACAAGAAATGGAAATAGAACACATTTCCCCTACACTTCAGGCTCTATAAGACCTAGGGGGTTGACCCTTTAGCAATACCTAAAGATTCAGACACACAATTAACATGATATTTCTTAATAGATAATTCTCTCACAAAGTTATGCTTAGAAACATAAAATATCACTCAACATTGGCAAGATAATTACTGAATTTCAAAAACTAGCATGGAGAACATGGTAGATATAAGTACTCACAAAACATAATTAAAATGATTTATGATTAAAAGAATTGGGACCCAACTGAAAGCAAAAAAAGTATGATAATGGACCAGTGCCATGAAATGGCCTATAGATTCATATAACCAACCCTTCATGCTATAGTGTTAAACATGTTCTGAAGATCTTTGCAAATTTTATCACATTGACAACCAGACCATTGAAGCTTTATCTAATAATTCTTCAAGATATAAATCTACCTGAAATACAACACTCCTGTCACATTTGTTGAAGCAATTACACTATTTCCTGAACAATAGGCAATAATAAATGTAGCTTGTGCTTCATTAAAGCAATTACATCATTCACAGGATATAAGGAAACAACAGATTTAACTCAAATGCAACAAATGTGCATGAAAAGACTTAGACAATTTTATTATTGAATCCAAAAGAGCATTACAGTTCAGATATGGAGACAATTATCAACCAAAATAAACATGAAAGCATAATTCAGAACACACACTTTCAAATTAATGACTCAGTTACAATCACCCTAGCATTACAATTCTACCCAGAGCTTATGCCTCCCTTGCAGAGCTTTCAAAATAATTGGAACCTAGAATCTACAATAATGAGAAGAGAATGAGAATAAAAGGAAATACAAGAAGCGAGAAAATCAATCTAAAGAGGCCATCCAAAATCTTCATCCACCACTGATCAACAACAAACTCAAAAGCATCTCTTCTCTCTCTTCCCTTTGCAACAAGAAATTTTTCCTCCAAATCTGCCTTTGCACCAGGTTGCCCAACAACAAAAAAAATTCCCATGTGAAGAATCTCTCACCATTTTACTTGTTGTATGAAAATACTTGATTGCCCAAGAAAAAATCATTTTCCTATTCTTTATTTGTTGTAGGTGCATATGATGTTTTAAATGTTTTATTTAAAACGTTCCCTCACAACTCTAATTTCACTGTACAAAAAGTCAAAAACATTAAAATTTATTGGGCAAAGGATTTTACCCATGCACCTATATTCAATTCATCCCGTGCACTTCCATGTGAGTTTTTATTTCATTCTTGGCTTTAATGAAAACATTCTCCTCCATCAGAAATAAGATAATTTAAAACTACATTGGGAGAATTTACTGGCACCGAGATCACTGTATATTTAAATATTTTTCTTTTCATATTTTGTTTCACTTTATAGAAGTGAAAGCCCTTTATTATTGGGTGAATAAAATATTTCACCTCCCCTTTCACATTTAGAATATTCACCTACTCAAAGGCTCCAGCTAGGCCCACTTCACCCTTCTATTGATTTAATTCTCGTCTTTTAGAATTCTCACGAGCCATTAAAGAATTTCCATTCAACATAATAAACAATGTTTACTATAAATGTTGCATCCTTCGATGCTTTCCATCTACCTAGGCCCACCTGCCACGTGCCATTATTTCATTGATCCCACGACCTTTTGCAGTGATGTCACCAAAATCCTGCGAGCTAGCGGGGTGTGAAGTTATCACCCTACAAAATTTAATATCTTTCACTTTATGTTGTGTGCTTGTGCCATTTAAGATTAAATGGGCCTTCTTCAATTATTTTCCCATGCATTTAATATTCCCTGGACCCACACTAACGAGGAGTAATCTCGCCATCTTGCAACAATTAATAAATGGGCACCTTAGAGTGGCGAGTTGGCAGGTGACGGTCATGATTTGGATACATCTTTCGCTCATATCTTTGCTTTTGATCATCCATTCACCATTGTTTTACCCTAATCTGTCTCAAGCATCTGCTTGATCACTCCTTTACTTCTCATTTCATCTGAGCATGGCGGCAGAACATTTCAGCTACAAGTTTTGATACCTCTCCTATAAAATAACTGCGCGCCCATCCTCGGACTCCTCCCCCTTCTCAAATGCGCAGAAATTCTGCTAACTGCACTTGCTTGAGGGTTTTTTAAGTCTTTAATAAATTCCACTATGATTCAATGCATTTCATTTGCTTTCCTTATGCTCAAATGTCTAGGCGTCCTATTTCATTTTGACATTTTTTTCCTGGCGTTTCCAACAAACCCATGTTGTGTGTGTGTTGTAATGGCACTCCTAAGTGCACCGCCCTCAATAATGGCATCCCATTTTACTAAGCTCATTAAGTAATTTCATTTGTTCAAGAGTCTTTGAGGCTTTTTCAACATTCCATCGTGAATATCCTGCTCCTCTCTCCATGTTGCACAGCATAAACAAGATCAAATAGTGTTGTGATTCTATCTCATGGTTCGAGCCTCCATTCTCCTCTAGCGCAACATGTTGAAGTTTCTTTGCAATTTTCAACATCTGGATTTTGTGTATGCAATACCAATGTTCGGGTCCTTTATCCTTTATTCCTTGATAGATTTCCACGCGCGCTCTGTTGGATGATTTGTGGCAGCGCCATGTATAGAGGCTACCTCCTACAATGTAAACACTTCCCGGTTTCCATTATACTCCATCTAGCCTTTGATGCTCAGTGGCATTTTCTTTGAAGTCTCTAAAGCTTTTCACCCAATTCATTATGCATTATGCTCCATTGTACAGCCTTAGAGCCACTCAATGTGTGGCCCTTCCCATAGTAGCTTTAGCATTTCAAATATGTGCTAGGTGTAGTAAGTCTGGAACATTCTTTGTTGACCCCTTTCTTTTGGTGTGTGGCCTACAGATTTCGAAGACCTTGGAAACAAATACATTTTGTGCATAGCTAGAAGTGGAGTGTTCCCTTTCAATTACATTTGTTGAGGAATTATGTAACACAAGATTCAAGCCTCTCTAGAGTCTTGTTTGAAAGTTTCTAAAGACTTTTCATCATATTCATTTTTCCAAAATTTCTCCGAAACATAGTCTGAGGCTTCTTTAGCATTTGATGGAACCTACATACCTATAGTATGCTGCCCTCTTCTCAATGCTTTGCTTTAAATATTTATAAGCATTTTCATCAAATCACACTTGGACATGAGTCAGGCGCAATCCTCCTTGGATGAGAAAGTTGAGCTTGACACATTAATGACATCTAAGAGGTGCCAAATTACGATGGGGTACATTGCAAACTCACAACTTATAATCAAATACTATAACCCCTAGATTACTTGTATAATTGATTTGTCTTTTCAGTATCATGTGGCTCCTTAAACAACCCCACAAAGTTGAATAGTGTTGTGACTTTGTCTCATTGTGAAGTCAAGTGAGACACCACTCTTCATCACATCATGCTTCTATAACCCAACCAGAGAACAATCTCAGTCTAGTGATTATTTGGAATACCCCATTGATATAATTTGAAGGACTGAAAAGATAAACAACCCTGGGAAAAATGCATCAACATTCTCACTTTCACATGTATAAAGCATGTTGGGTCCCATGTGGACCCAACTATTTTTTTTTTTTTTTAAAACAACTTTTATGCTCAAACTAATCAAACCTAGAGTTTGAATGATTCATAGATGAAAAGATGAAATGGGTTGCCGTTGAAATTTGTTTTCTGGCACATTTGAAAATGGGAACAACTAGACAAGTTGGCTCCAAAATTGCCTCTAAAAACTAGGGAAATGACCTCGTGAAACCATGAAAACTTGCAAGAATGTAGACATTTAACCTGAGAATTGAATTCAACAGACGGTTCGGCAAAAGGACTCACAAGGTGAAAGTTATTCAACCTCAAATTTGCTTAGTTGAACTTTTCTGAAATTATAGTTGTTCTGAATCAGTTAAAACTGATGAAATCACCTCATCACAAAAATACCAAATCAACTCTTGGTGAGCTGCCACTAGACATACTAGCTCATTTTGGTGTAGAGGACACATGTGCAAAAGGAATTTTCTTGAATCATCATTGAGGAAAAGATATTGAAGGTCAAAGTCAACCTCCCTAAAAGGCTGTCAGAAATGCAGATGCAAAACAAGAAAAATTGTATTTGGTTTTGATCTGTTAAAAATAGCAAATCAACTCACAAAGCTTTGAAACCGGACATGCGAGCTCATTTTGGTATGGAGAATGTAGAACAACAATAATTTTGGCATGACGATTAACTAGTTGCAAAATACAAGATCAAATGAGAGGCTACTTTGCAAAAATGAAAGTTTGCAAACAACAAGAAAGTGCCAAACAATCCAGCTTCACCTTTCAAAACCCTGACAAAACTTATCGTGAGAAGCTAAAAATTGACATGCCTGCTCACATAGGTCACATGAGTGGGTCTGTAAATGGGTTTTGCATGAAAATCAACCAGCTTCAAAATATGACCCTCCAAAGTGGGTCACTTGGGTAGACTCTTCAATTCCACTTCTAAAGGTGCAGAGGAAAAATGTGAATTCATTGTTTACCCCTTTCAGACACTCGGTTCTATCTTGTCTGCCATAGGCCAAATTTGAGAACATTATCATAGACCACCCACAAACTAGCTCGGTCACTAACATGCCCCACTATATCACTGTGCTTTCCAATGTCACTTACAATTTTGTCAATCTACAACATGCAATCAGACATTAATTGAAAATTATAATCATTGTGACATTTTACCTTGGGAAGCTCATTATCATGTTCCACTGAATTCTCACTCGTTTGAATTGAAAAGTAGAAGCATTCATAGTCCATTTGATCTTCGTCAGCACAAACTTTGACATCAAAATCAGTTTGCACATCAAACTGAAAGCTGTCATAAATAACTTGTTATGTATCATGCATATCATCTTTTCATATGTAAAACATAAACGATGCATATTCTGGAGCATCCTTATATGGATCACTACAACATGTGCATATTTTTTGACATTTCAGTTCAAGTACATTGGAACATACCTTGGTATGATAGAAATAGGGATCATATGCAACATTAACATCTAATGAATGAGTGAATGCACTCATCTCAGGTTTGAGAACATATTCTGATGCATTCTTTACATCATCATTCACTTCAAAGCCAAATACTTCAAGTGTACAAGCTCAAGCAATTCAACATTGAAACAGAGACAGTAGGAAGACACTCATGTGCATTAGTAACTTCATGTACAATATCAGCTAATATGTGTGTTGATCCAAAAGTGAAAGACTCATTGCTAACTGAAAACTCCTCATTAGTCATAGAACTAGGATCTTCATTTTCTTTCACATAAATGCTTTTTACATGGGATGGAAACATGTCAGTGTTCACACTATGAAGATCGAGAACATCAAACAAGAAGCAATTGTACTCAAATTCATACTCATCATCATGAAATTCACCATTATTTTCACCTCTTAGCTGCTCTATACATGGACCAAGAATTTTTGTAGTATCAACACAATCTAAAACTTTACTGTCATTAGCAAGCTCTTCAATATTATCAATGGGTAATAGTGTTGACTTACAATCCATATACTTCTCACAATGTGCTACTTGATCAGCCCAAATTGAAACTCCTATTTCATCACCATGTACATCATCATCCTCTTCATATATCACAAACATCTCCATCTCTAGTTCATACAAACAATCATGAGCAACATGAGCATGAGCATATTTATCGACATGTTCATCATATTTAGCATTATGTTATGAATTAGCATACTGAACACACACTTCCTTATCTTCAAATTCTGCATCACTTGCACAATGAACATGCTTCATTGATAGAAAATTTGGAATACACTCCAGTTATTCACCACATGCAATTTGTTCCTTCACTTGTGGACAAGTGGCATTATGAACATCTATATCATTGTTTCCTTCAAATTAGGAATATGCTTCTACATCATCCTTAGAAAAGCACTCACAATCTTTAGAGGAACAATAAAAAATATCAGCCTCATCATGGTTTTCATCAGAAGAAGATTCATCACTACACAAACCATGTTCAAACTCTTTAGAATGAATGCTTGAGGTTGTCTTTCATTATAATAATCACTAGTTTGTAGAAAGATATTAGCAACACCTATGTTGTAATCACTGATCACAACATGACATGGAACAACACTTTGTACCTAATTTACTTCTTCATCACCCTAGATATCATAAGAGAACCATTCATACATATTTACTTTGTTATCATCCCATATATCTTCACCTTCCTCATTGCTACAAGGATTTGGACATGTGCTGATTGTAAGCTGATTACAATGTTCATCTTTTGACATTCTTTTCACTTATTTGCATTGTCATATGGTTTCCCTCAAGGGGGAAACTACTATATCCATTTTGAGAATCCACATTTTGTGCATAACCACATTTGGCCAATTCTACAATTTTTATCCAATCAAGTACTTGGTCAAAGCTATGGGGCTTCAATTCCTCTAGCAAAGTACTCAGCCTAGATTCAGAAATCTCACTAAAAAAATTAATGCACACAAAATCCTTAGGTCTAAAATATTTGGGGACTGCTATGAAAGCATCCAAAAATCTCAAAAATAGCTTATATGGTGATTCTCCTTCTTGTCTCTTCATCTCATACAAAGCTTGCACAAAAGATTGTTGATCAACATTGCTCAAATTTTGCTGACATTCAACTTGGAGCTCACTATGGTCTTCATACTATGGTGATAAAGAAATCATAACAGCAGAAGCATTGCCATCTTGACAAGCATTTCCATTATTTGATCCTTGAATTCTATTACCATGAGATGTGTTGGGATAATCAACACATGCAGCTAGATACCCTTTCATCATAGAGTAGTTCAAATTGTTCTCAATGTTCATGGTAGTTTGATATGCCTGAAGTAATGTTGCAAGCTCTTTATCTCACAACAAGAAGCCCATATTACTGTCAAATGCTCCTAAATACACGACCAAACATTCTGCATCATTTGGCCTTATGTATTCAGGGATGTCTCTTATTTCCTTTGCAAATCAAATATTGAATGCAGGGACTAACTCATCTTTACTTATATGGATTTCCATAAAGTTTTTCCTCACCACACTTGGATTTACCCTTTCACCAAATTTCTCAACAAACGTTGTCATAAACTGACTCCATGAAGCTATAGAACATGATGGTAAATATGAGAACCAATCCCTGGCATCATCCTTTAAGGAGTGAACAAACAGTTTCATAATAACGTCCTCATGATTCACTTCATAATCCCCCATCACATCCATAAAGGTTTGCAGATGTTTGGAGGTTGATTCTAGACTTTTCCTTGTGAATTTGGGAAAATACTTCCTAACATTTTTAGGGACCAGGTTTGGGAAAGCTCTAATACCACTGAAAACCAATGGCATATACCTTACAATAACAAAATCTCTTTGAGGGCATGGTGAAAATTGTTTTCCCTACATACTTTTACTTTCCATTTCATAGGGAAACCCTTTTGTATACAAATTCAATCATTATCAATTCCAAACATGGTTGTCAATTACATCATTTACTAATTCAACCATGATTCTAAAACATTGATTGAATCTTTATGCCTTAAGCTTTCTGAGAGGCATAATTCAAAAATAAACGTACTTCTCAAATCATTACAAATATTACAAATCAAAAGTATGAAAAGAATTACTATTATTCCATGTCTTAATGCAATTTCATCTAATAGGGAACCATTTATGACCTCCAGTCTTGAAAGGTTCTCATAAAATTCTCTCTCAAAAAAAAATACTTGCTTTAGATTTATGAGAATACTTGGAAACTTGTAGCAGCTATTAATCTTTTTTCCTGACTACAAATTCTACAAATCTAGAAATCTTCTACATAATTCAACTAGTTCTTTAGACAAAGTCACCACCTCCTTTCACAGAGGAATAATTTTCAAAAGTATATCTTGTTCTGGGTCTTCTCCAACATCAGAGTCACACTCATATCCTTCGATCTTTGCTGCAATAAATCTTCTCCAAGGCCAAGAACTTCAATAATTGAACCAAATCCAGAATGGAAAATAATATGACTCAATGCAAATGATATGACTCTATTTCTAGATTCCTCAATGAGAATTTTCTCAAATTCCCCAATAGACTCGCCATTATGTTGGTACTCCAAATTGAACCAAACCAATGAACCCTATAGACTAGCCACTTTCTAATGATCGGATTCAATGGGGGATTTGGCCAACTGACTGGAAATGGAATTAGAACACATTTCCTCCTACACTTCAGGCTCTGTAAGACCTAGGGGGTGACCCTTTAGCAATACCTAAAGATTCAGACACACAATTAATAGGATATTGCTTAATAGATAATGCTCTCACAAATCTATGCTTAGAAACATAAAATATCACTCAACATTGGCAAGATACTAAGTGAATTTCATAAACTAATATGGAGAACATGGAAGATAAAATTACTCACAAAACATAATTAAAATGATTTATGATTAAAAGAATTTAGTACCAAATGAAAATAACAGAAGCATGATAATGGACTAGTGCCATGAAATGGGCTATAGAGTCATATAACTAACCCTTCATCCTACAGTGTTAAACATGTTCTAAATATCTTTGTAAATGTTATCACATTGTTACAAACAAACCATTGAAGCTTTATTTGATAATTCTTCATATAAATCCACCTGAAACACAACACTCCTATCACATTTGTTGAATAAATTACACTATTCCATGAAAAATAGGAAATAATAAATGCAACTTGTGCTTCATTAAAGCAATTACATCATTCACAGAATAGAAGGAAACAACAGAGATAACTCAAATGTAGTAAATGTGCATGAAAAAACTTAGACAATTTTATTATTGAATCCAAAAGAGCATTAAAATTAAGCTATGGAGACAATTATCAACTAAAATAAACATGAAAGCATAATTCAGAACACACACTTTTAGATTAATGACTCATTTACAATCACCCTAGCATTACAATTCTACCTAGAGCTTCTACCTACCTTGTAGAGCTTTCAGAATAATTGGAACCCAGAATGTAGAATATTGAGAAGAGAATGGGAATAAAAGGAAATACGCCAGAAAATCAATCTAAAGAGCCCATCTTGAATCTTCATCCACCGTTGATCAGCAACAAACTCAGAAGCATCTCTCCTCTCTCTTCCCTTTGCAATAATAAATTTTGCCTCCAAATCTGCCTTTGCACCAAGTTGCCTAGTAACAGAAAAATTGCCCATGTGAAGAATCTCTCACCATTTTATTTGTTGTTTGAAAATACCTGTTTTCCCATAAAAAAATCATTTTCCTGTTCTTTATTTTTGTAGGTGCATATGATGTTTTAAATTTTTTATTTAAAACATTCACTCATAGGCTCCAATTTCACGTTAGAAAAATGAAAAACATTAAAAATTTATTGGGAAAAGGATTTTACCCATGCCCCTGTATTCACTTCATCCCGTGCACTTCCACGTGATTTTTTATTTCATTTTGGGCTTTAATGAAAACATTCTCCTCCATTAAAAATAAAACAATTTAAAACTACATGGTGAGAATTTACTAGCACCTATCACTCTATATTTAAATATTTTTCTTTTGATATTTTGTTTCACTTTATAGAAGTGAAAGGCCTTTATTATCGGGTGAACAAAACATTTCACCTCCCCTTTCACATTTAAAATATTCACCTGCTCAAATTCTCCAGCTGGGCCCACTTCAACCTTCTATTGATTTAATTCTTAGGCAATATTTGAATTTTTTTAAATGTTTTGCTTTTGGAATTCTCACGACCATTAAAGAATTACCATTCCACATAATAAACAATGTTTATTATAAATGTTGCAGCCTTTCATGCTTTCCATCTGCCTATTCCCAACTGCCACGTGGCATTATTTCGTTGATCTCATTGCCTTTGCAGTGACATCACCAAAATCCCGCGAGCTAGCGGGGTGTGAAGTTATCACCCAATAAAATTTAATATCTTTCACTTTATGTTGTGTGCTTGTTCCATTTAAGATTAAATGGGCCTTCTTCAATTCTTTTTCCATGCATTTAATATGCCCTGGGCCCACACTCAACGAGGAGTAATCCTGCCATCCTGCAACAATTAATAAACATGCACCTTAGAGTGGCGAGCTAGCGGGCGACGGGGCGGCTTAACCGGCACACTCTAAGCTTTTGAATGCTTAGGTGGCCGGACCCATGTGGAGCCCTTTTAACCCAACCTTTCTGTTTCCGTAGCCTTTCTTAACCTTTTAACTTTTTCAAATCTCTTTTTCCGCCATATGCAATTTACATTTCCCGTTCCTGTTCTTATTCCCGTGCTGTTTGCGTTTGCCATTTCCACCGTTCACATTTGTTTTATGCAGCCAAAACAACAGACACTCGTTCAAATTGGCGGAAGGATGCATTGACGGAAATGTATAGGCATTGTTTTTAAGCCATTCGCTATGTTTCAACGTGGCCTGGCATCACAGATTTGTTTCATCGTTAGACCGTTTTAGTCCCACATGCATTCCACGACACAGATTGGGGTAAGTAACTTTTATATTTAGAAGAGTGAGTCTATATGTAATCGGTAGAAAATATAAATGTTCTTTCCGTTCATTATATTCGCATATGTTAAGTAATAATATTTTCATTAAAAGATTTACATCTTTAAATTACAATTAAATAATTATATTTATAATTTTAATGTTTTCTAATAAATATTATTTATATTTAAGATTTTAATGATTATAAACCCTTTTTTAATGAATATTATTTATATTTAGTATCTTAATGATTATAAAATATATATTTAATAATGTTATTATATTTAATTTTTAATTTTAATGAAGAAAAAATGTTGTTTATTATGTTTTATTTAAAAATAAGTAAATTTTATAAAAGAGATGTTTAGTTAATAATGATCTAAATTTCAAATATGAAGAATTTGAGGTCAGGATGAAAGGATGAAAATAATGATAATTATAGATAAAGGAAAACAAACATAAACCAAGTATAATTTAAGATAATCAAATAAATCTTTATATATAAACAATAATTAATTTAGATTAATAAAAGGTACTTGTAAAAATATATAAATTAGAAAATAATGATAATTATAGATAAAGGAAAACAAACATAAATCAAGTATAATTTAAGATAATCAAATAAATCTTTATATATAAACAATAATTAATTTAGATTAATAAAAGATACTTGTAAAAATATATAAATTAGAAAATAATGATAATTATAGATAAAGGAAAACAAACATAAACCAAGTATAATTTAAGATAATCAAATAAATCTTTATATATAAACAATAATTAATTTATATTAATAAAAGATACTTGTAAAAATATGTAATTTATAATTGAATGTTAGTTAAAAAATTAATTATAAAATAGATAGGATGTTTAGTTATAAGCTTGATGATGAATAAATCTAATGTAATAGAGAAAAAAAATATGCTTGGACTCTCCCTTCTATCATACAAGTAATAAAAATAAAAATAATTGCAAGCTAAGTTTTACTATCAACAATCATAAGAAGGAGAAGGTGAGGAAATAGGGTTAAGAATTATGCTTGTATAGAAAGTGGTAATGATTCACCTAATACACTAGCCATGGGATGAAATGGCATATTACACACTTTCATGTTGTGGTACATAGTAATTCTTTGTCTTAACATGGTGATGAGTCTCTATGTAGGTATCTAAAAATTGCTTGCAATCTTAGCATAAGAGTGTTAGGGATAAAATATTCCCCAAACAATTGAATGCATTTTTTGGACCCAAGGAATTAAATGAGAAAAAAATAGGACAACAAAATTAAATGTAATATAAAGATAAGCATGTAAGCATATGAGTGATTTAAAGTAGTAATTGTAATAAATGCGTCATTTGATAATCAAGTAAAACATCTCGAGTGAGAGCATGAAATTAGACGGATTCTAGAGATAACATCAACAAACTAAGGTCACCCTTGACATTGAAAAACAAAAAATGGTGATTTGGCTCTTAATGGTTGAGAAACACCCATGGAAGTACATATGCATATCCCAATGTGTCATCCAAGGGCATGATCATGCAAAGGTCAAGGTAAAGGTACTAGGTCTCTAGTGGTAGAATGGGTGTAGGAATGTTGATCCTCCAATAATATCATGAGATGAATTCACACAAGAATATGCCACTTAGACTTGTTATTGCACATAGGAAAATCTAGTCAAAGTGTGCCAAAAATAGTAATGGAAAAGGGCATGGATATATATATATCATTAAATTTGTCTCTGACTTTGATGTGCATGTGAACTTCTATAATGATGCATGTCAAAGTAAACAAGATATCACCGAGGAAACTATTTGTATTTTTAAATACTAAAAGATATATATTCTTAAAATATATAGTTCGCAATTACATTCTCCTTCCAATAATTATAACTCCACCAAAAATATGCAAAATTGAAAAAACATGCAATGAATAACATCTATCAAACATTTAAAGTAAATATAGGGATTTTTTTATTTAGTTGTGTATTTATATCAATTTTTAATATTTCATCTATATCTCATACTAATAAATTCTAGATAGATTCTTCTTTTCTCATTATACAGAGATCATTATTTAGTTCATTGTTTTCCCCTGATTTTCTTATATAATATTACACAAGTCTTTCAATGCAAAAGAGTCCCTATCTAGTCACTTACTCAACCTAGATTTCATAGGATTTTCTAAATGACAAATATTTGTTAAACCTTTCGATCCACCATTATTAATACATAATATCTCTAAATTATTAATAACCAAAGGGCGATCTAATGAATGTGTTACAATATTTAAATTATTTTTAATATAAGATGTTAATATTTGCTAAAAATTTAAATTGATAAGATCTTGCTAAAAAAAAATCTACTTTTGACAAACATGGTACCAATGTTAGCAACTCAAGGTCCCTATTCCAATTGTGGGAAAAAAAGAGCCTTTGATGGAAGGAGATCTAAGAATTTGTTCAATAAGATTTTCTCTTTATTGAAACTCAATTGCATGAGTCCTTGAATGAGGAGTTGGTGAGATTAAAGCATAATTTGAGAAAATTGTAAATTAAGAAGATTCATGATTTAAAAGTTAGGGCTAAAATAAATTGGCTCAAAAATGGAGATAAAGGTTCTAATTTCTTCTTTAATTATATAAAGGAGAAAAAGGCCAGGGAAGGCATTGGATCAATTTGGGTGGATAATCAACATAAATTATCTTTCTTGGGTTATAAATGACTTTCAATATTTCTATAAAAATATTTTATTTGCTCAAGATAACAATATGGACTATCAAGTGAATGAAATTAAAAAGAGAATTAGGACTTGTTCATTTGGTCTGATGGGAAATGAAAGAGACAAAAATCTACTATCAAGTATGATTGGTGTTGTTTAGATAAAGACAATGGTGGCCTTGGACTGAAATACTTGAGATTGCAAATAATTTTGCTTGTTGCTAAATGAATTGTTAAATGTTTAATTGGTAAAGAGACCTAAAATTTTTTAGTGGGCAATGAAATTCAAATGGTAGTCCCTAAATAAGTTAAGATCAAAGGAAAGTAGGCCCATAATAAGGAAGAGAAAAAAATTTGTAGCTTCATGTTAGTGTGGTGGAATCTTCAATGGAAGAAGAATCCCATGGATCTCTAACAAGATTGCTTTTCCAATAGCTAGGATAGTAAAGGGATCAAAGAATTTTTTAACATAATGAATAATAAATAGACCAAGTCTTGGGCTTCTCTTAGTACTAAGAATGGTTTACCACTTCTCAGAGGAAATACAATCTTAAGAAAAGCCTGTGAGAACATTCAATTTCTTTCCCAAATAAGTTTTGAACCTAAAATTTATGACAACTTGAAGTGGTGCAATAGAACCGCACTCTATAAGGTGAACTCCAAAAGATCTACAACTCCCTCTTAAATTCTTTATAGGTTATCACCTACATCTTAACAATTTTTGGTATTTGAACTTTAGTAATGAGAAATGATTTATGATTCGTAAAAACTCTTGGTCCAATGTGATTGAGCCAAAGAAAGCCTATTTTAAATGGATACTCTTGTTAAAAAAGATACCTATCAATCTAAGGCATGTCCAACCTATTAATAACCTACACTCTATTTATGAAATTCTTGAAATTGTGAACCATATTTTCTTTGACCATTTCTTTGCTAAAGAAATTTGGCTTTTATTTTTTGTTGATTTGGATTGGTAGGATAGCAAGAATAAATTTTCATGGCAATAATTTTTATTTGGTTATGTTAAAGGTGTGAGTAGATATTTAATATTTTTTGATTGATTTAACTACTAATATTCTTCATTTTTTTCTAAAAAAGCAAGAAATGAGGGTACCTTTTTCTATTTCCCTACAATTTACTCTAACATTGGAGGTGAATAAAGAGAATTTATGGAATATTTTGGACACAAGACAAGTCAATCTCTTGAGATTTGAGGTAAAGACAACCAAATATTGGCCCTATGCTAGGGATGGAATGAAGAACCACTTGGAATTTTAGGAAAGTTATAAAAACTATAAATATGATATGCTCCTTGAAGACATGGGTCTCAATGAAAATCATATAATTACTAAGGGTGATTGCAAGCTAGAGGTGGTTAGAAACAATGACAACATATTAAAGATCAATCTACCCATTGGGTTTTATGATATGGATGTATATGGTGAAAGTTGTAATATCTAGGTTGTTATGGCTTTGAGCACTAAAAGTTATTCATATATGTAACATTTTTTCATATCTATGTTGGCCTATGGTCTCCTAAACTTGTTATGCTCTTTTTGAGTGCAATATGTACTATGCAACCTAATTTTTCTTTGATGATATATAATCAATTCAAAAAAAATGTGCAAAGCTTTTTTTT
This sequence comes from Sequoia sempervirens, assembly GCA_007258455.2. Taxonomy (NCBI): domain Eukaryota; kingdom Viridiplantae; phylum Streptophyta; class Pinopsida; order Cupressales; family Cupressaceae; genus Sequoia; species Sequoia sempervirens. The sequence continues at coordinate 108,080,124 of VDFB02072274.1, read as the reverse complement.
TATATAAAATTTGTTATTTGTAATTATGGTTTGAACTCATAATTGCAAATAACAACTTTTATAAAATATAATAAGCTTTGCACAAATTTGAGAAAGCTAAACATATTTATATGTGACATTAAGGAATCAAATCTTACATGCTACAATACATGAAATCATAAATATATATATAAATATTTAATAAAAATAAAAGTTTTACAAAAATTTGAGAAAGTTAAACATACTAATATATAAATAAAAAACATCCAATAGAGAAAAGACAATCATACTACCAAAAATGAAAAAAAGTTACATACAAGGAAAACATGAACTAAAAATAAACTATGTATTCCAATATATTACACTTCAATCTTTTGTTATCATAACGGTTTAAAATTCTTAAACATATAATTATAAATAAAAATATGGCATTCCCTGCATTAATAAGTCAAGTCAATTATAGTCAAAACAAAAGAAAGTTGTATACAGTAAAACAAAATTAAAAATAAAATGTATTAGGATTTATATTTGTACATAATCTTTTCTAATAAAAAAGTATAAAATTGTTAAAATATAAATATCTAATTCCCTACATTAATAAAAACTTATCATTCAAATGTTTAAGTACTAAATCACTATTCAATTGCGACGTTTAACAATTACCAATTCTATGAAATCTTTTATAATTTTTGTCTTTCAATCAGTTATAAATATTCTTATGTGAAAAAGAACTAGATCTTATGTGTAGAAATATTTGTCATTATAATTTGCTTTATGAAAGAATATTTTCTTAGTACCTTTTATCCACCACTACCTTTTTATTTTCCTCTATTTGAACCAAAATTCTAATTCATGAAACAATAAGAAATCATTTCATTGAGAATAGTTGTAGAATCAAATTTGAGATCTCCTAAACACTTCAAATAATCAACATCTACATCTCACCTAACAATTTGTATCATTAAATTAAAGATAAACTTCACATTTAATTTATTTAATTTTAACATCAAAATTGGTATAAAACATTAATTATTTTATTTAAATAAAATATAATAAACAACTTTTTTCATTAAAAACATAAGTAATTAAATATAGTAACATTACTTAAAATATATTTTATATTTATTAAAATATTATAAATAAGATATATATCTTTTAATAAAAATATTAGGTTTTAAAAGGACAACCAATCTTCTTAATATAAAGCACGCTCACCTGAATTCATGTCACGAAATGAATGTGGGATTAATAATCGCCCGGTCCAATGATGAAGCAAACCGTGATGCGAACAGCTACAGAACGGATACAGAACGGGAACGGAAATGCAGTATTAACGGACATTTGACAAGGTGCGGTTAAGTGCGTGCTCCGGTAAAGATAGGCTGGGTTAAGATGTGGGCCCGGCCACCTAAGCATTCCAGGCTTAGAGTGTGCCGGTTAAGCCCGGCCGGTGACTTAATATTCGGATAAGCATATGCAGTTGTTGAGTTTCGCTATTGTTTGAAGGCTTCCGTAGTCACTCCGACGTAGCGAAAAGAAAAACATGTCGGAAAGTATATTATAATATTATAAGGATCGATAAAATATTCAGAATCAAGATGAATCACTCATCGTAGATCTCGTTTGCAAAGACCCAAAGGCAGTTTTAGCAGACTTCTTCATCTGAATGCGTTGTGGTCTATTAAATAAGACAAAGAAGAGGAGACCACGCGGGAATACGGTCTTTCCCAAATCTTTTTTCTTACCATTGAATTTTTTTTTTTATCTTTATTGCTGTGCTGGCTGGCTTACAAAGGTTGCGCTAGTTAGAATTATAACTATTAATTATATTTATAATTCTGACTTTTTAGGAACAATAAAAAATATATTATTCTAAGTGTTTAAGAAAGATTACAGAATTTTTTCGAAATAATATTAATTGTCTGAAAGGATAAATTTTTTTGCAGATCTACTATTTTTAAGAAACAAAGGAAATCATAAATCTATCAAAATCCAAAATTCTAATGAAGAAATAATCAAAATTATCAAATTATATTTTTGTTCAAAAACTCAATAAATTGAGAAGATTAAGTAGAACACAGAGACTCTAAATCTATAATATGCTAAATGTGATAAACATTAGAGGCATATTTGGATAAATAACTTGCAACAACATTCCATTCTCTATGAACATGAAAAATGATAAGAAATCAAATTTTCATGGAAGATATAGAATCTGCATCACAAAAGATGTCAATCTCCAAGAAGAATATTGCTCTAACCTAATTCATAGGCTTTCTATAGATCTGTAGGGATATATTAAGCCTTCATTTTATTATTGGTGATGAACCCCATACTAGAATAAAAAAGATGAATTAAATTGACATTTTCCCACCCAACACCACCAATCCCACATCACAAGGATTGCATTGTAAGGAACCATTAGTGCTAATTTTAGAAAATCTAATGTTGACCATTTACCTATTGTACTCACCTTGTGAAAAAGTTTGATCCTAGTGAGAGAAAGAGTAGAGCTAACCAAATGATCAAAATATAAGTTCAAAATATAATATCCAAAAAGTTAGAAATTCATCAATGGAACACTTAGTCATCGAATTAAATTTTGGTAAGTCCAGAATCTATTCCAAATACATCCAATAGGACTTCAATAGCCTTGGAAAATCGAAAGACTTATTTTCGAGCTAAATTTTCTAATGAATAAAGACAAGACCAATATCCCAAGAAACCAAAAGTATAGATGTAGAAGCTAGGAGGGTATCCAAGAAAGTATACCCATTCTTTGAACTTTTTGCAAGTTATTGGAGTTTACAATTTAATTCTTCTAATAGCTTTTTTATTTTCTATGTTTGTGTTTAGTGTGCATTCTTTGTTGTTTACATGACAAATCCCCTATTTTAAGCACAACCTAAAAGGCTTATTCTATATAATGAATTAACAAGAAGAAAAATAATTTTAAATTGAGGTGAACAAAACAATTTTATTCTTTGACACTTTTTCTGTCATATTCCACATTGCTGGTGCAAGTATAGAGTTAGTTAAATTATTTAGTTTTCTGTCATAGATGACTCTCATTCACATTATTTATGGAGCTTCTTAAAAACATCTATAGAGTCATTGATCCGCATAAATTGACCCTTGAGATTCATCACAATATGATAACACAATTAGCTCTTTCTTTTTTTCTCTATGTACATGGTTCTTCTTCATTGAATCCCATCACAAAGATAATTATAAACTAAGCTCTGTAATTAATACGCATCGTTAATATTATAAACTATAAATATTAATCGAATTCCACAATCTTTTCTATTTTTGAACCTCACAACACATCATATACTTTTATAATAAAATCAAGGTTATCTGACTGAATATAAAAAGATTTTAAAAAGGATGCAATACAAAGTATTAACAATCTTTCTAGCAATATCCAACTTCAAAATCTGTTAACATGAGGGGAAATAAATTTTCCTCTTTTACCATTTCTCAGACGGTTGAGAATAATCTATATTATTTCCTTCCGACATAACAAATATTATACTTAAAAGCCTATGCCAATATGAATTAGTCCTCACGGAGTAGTTAATTTCGAATTCGAAAAGAAGTGAAATACATAAAAAGAAAGTAATTTTCCCAAGCAGAGAATATTACAAAGATTACCCCCGATATCTATTTGTTCTCTTCAAAATTTTGGCACACTTAATAATATGGTATAGAGACTCGTTTGTTTCAATACCTTCCCCTCCATTATGCTCAAGCGTTCCAAGCTCCTCTATATATTCTAGATACCATTTTGGCAATTTTCCACCACTTCAGAATAATCTATATATTATTTCTGTTGAAAAACCTAATTGTTCGAGTAAAGTTCAACAATTCCATGTTAGGGAGGACATAGAAAATGTCAACAATATTAAAAGAATGGCGAGAATGCGTCTATGGGAGCAGGCGGGCTGATCTTCAGATAACCATATGAAGTAGGTGATTTCGGTATTGTTTAAGACTTGCCTAGCCAGTCCGATGTAACGGAAAGACCAACAAATCTTGACTTACAATATAATATTACAAGGCTACCTAGAATATACGGATATAAAGATGAATCAATCCTCGCGGTGTAATTAAAGAACTGCGTCAACATGAAGTAGTCCGTATTCTAATAAAAAAAAATAAAAAATGAATTATTCAATGCTGAGTAGTTAATGTTTCATCTATATAAAGCATTGTAATACACAATTCAATTACACATTCATATCCTGAGCTCTTCTGTCTATCTAGTACAATGGCTAACGGCATGATTTACTTCACGTTGGGAACTTTTCTGTTGATATGTTGTTACAGCGACACAGTCATGGCAGCCGATCCCGATCCATTGCAAGATTTCTGCGTTGCTGACATGGAAAGCAAAGGTGAGTACATAACTTTATAGAGTACCGTGATATGATTTGCTTATTAGAGGACTTGCTAACAAATTGCTTGAGACAGTTTTGGTGAACGGGTTCGTTTGCAAAGACCCAATGGCAGTTTCAGCAGACGACTTCTTCTTCCGGGGACTTGCGCAGCCAGGGAACACAGACAATGCAGTCGGCTCCAACGTAACGGCGGCGAACGTTAATCAGATACCAGGCCTCAATACGTTGGGAATATCGCTGGTCCGCATCGATTACGCAGTGGGCGGAATAAATCCTCCTCACACACACCCGAGAGCCACTGAAGTTCTTGTTTTACTCGAAGGCGAGCTTCTTGTGGGTTTTATTGACATGAACAACAAGTTTTTCAGTAAAACGTTGGAGAAGGGAGACGTGTTTGTGTTTCCAAAGGCACTGGTGCATTTCTAGCAGAATGTGGGGAACGATAATGCAGTGGCCATTGCTGGATTGAGCAGCCAGTTTCCAGGAGTTCAGACAATCGCCAATTCTTTGTTTGGAGCGAATCCCCCTCTCCCCGATTCCGTATTGAGCAAGGCCTTCCGCATCACCCAAGAACTTGTGGATTTCATTCAGGGCAAATTCGCCTAAGATTCTGAAGCTAAATTTGCTGTGGTCGATTAAATAAAACAAAACACAGACCACGTGAGAAAACCCTCTTTATCAAATATTTTTTCTTAAGGTTTAATATAACTTCGTTATTGATGCGCTGTCGTTCTATTTCATGGGAAATGAACCAGGCTTACTACCAAGGGTGCGGTGATTCTAATTCTATTTAAGTATACATTTAACATATTGAAAAGATTAATGTTAAGATCTAAAATAATGGGATATGATTGTTTAATATGATATTAATAATGTTGTTTTAAGTATATGTTTAGGATATTGAAAAGATTAATGTTAAAATTTAAAATTGTGGGATAGATATGATATGAAGATAATGAGAATATAAGAATGCATTTCATGTGTCTACAATTATAAATCATTAATTCTATCATTTTAATTTTTTGTTATATTATAATACTATAATAAAAATCAATATAAATCTTGCACACATTTAATTATCAATAATTTTTAAAAATTTAAATAGAGACAACTTGTAAGGCCCAACCTCTTAGAGAACAATTATAATTTTTTTTTTCTTTTTTGTGGTGGTTCCCATTGTTATTAGTAACACAAGTTACATCAACGAAAAATATAATCTTACCTTAATTTCTTATTCATGCAATTGAAGTTGAAGAAAAAATTTGTCTTTACACTTATTGTTTATTATTGTTGAATTAGTACTATGAGGTACCTCTCACCTTAATGATGAAAGGTTTAATCCTATTTGATCTCTTAGTATACTTTCATGGTATACATTTCTTGAACTTATTAAATTTGTTACTTTAAATATAATGTTTATTGTACTCATGATATGCTACCTCTAGAATTAGGATTTCATATGTAATTAACTTACTAGTTGTTTATTTTAAACTTTGTATGAAAGGGATATTTAATTTGAAAAGGTACTTGTAGTTATAATATTACTAACCCGGGGAATTATAATGTGAACTATGGTTATTAGATTGATTAAAAATAATTGAACGTTGAACCCTAGTGTAATACTAATTGAATCATTATTGGAGATAAATTTATAAATGTTATGGGAGGGTGTGAACTAAATGTTTGAGTGACTTTCAAATGTGATTAGTAGGTTATCTAGATATGATGAAATTAAATGACTATATTTCCTTCATTTTAAGAACCATAATTTTCAAAGTTGTTAATGTGGAGTGGTTAGATTTGTGTATTCTAACCTTCCAATTTTGATTTTGGTCATCAATGTGTAGCCCACAAAAGAAATATTGAGGTATGTAAATTTAATTATTAGCATCTAATAAAGTGACTATATATCTTATTTTGATTATTATTATCATGGTGAAATGATAGTTGAAATAACTAAGAAGATATGCACAAGAGTTAATGGGAGGATGAGAGAAACCAAAACACCTTAGTAAACCTAATTCACATTATGAAATAATATCCTTGGTTGTGTTAAGGTTGAACATTATACTTTTGGTGAGATAAAAAAATTGAGTGTTTAAGTCCCACTTGTGTTTTATTGTAAATCTTTTGATTCCATGATATTGTTGATTTCATGAAGTTGTTGAATGACTAGACTAAGATTATTTTATATCTTAATGATACCTTCTAGAACTATAAAGACTATTTACCCCTCGTGTGTAACAACATTAGCACAACAAACATTGAGAAAACCTAGTGTGTTAAGACCTGATATAAACGAGCCTTGGGATTAAGCTGAGTTAGCCTAAGATTTAGGTTTTCCCAATACAATATTTCAAGAAAGAAAGGTTTTTGTGATGTGTTTGTGAGAATTTTATCTATTTGTTTGTGTGCAACTAACATTTGAATGTTGTTAATGATGTTAGTCACACACCAACACACAGATAGAATTCTCACAGACACACCATAGGAACCTATCTTCTTAAAAGATTGCATCGGGAAAACCTAAATATAAGGATAACTTAGCTTAATCCCAAGGCTCATTTATGTCAGGTCTTTACACACTAGGTTTGCTCAAAGTTAGTTTTGATGTTGCTATTACAAACTCAAACAAAGAAAATAGGTGTTAGACCTTTTAGGAGGTGGAACACAAACTAGGGTTTAGCGACGACCAATTTTCTTTAAGTTTCATTCAAGGATACCTTAGAGATCTTAATCTAGGGATGTAAAGGGGGTAAGATATCTACAATAAGATTTCCTAGGGTGTGATTAAAGGTTAAAAAAGGGGGTTCACCACCAAGAAAGGGATTGTAAAGTCAAGAAATGATTGCAATGTGAAAACCTAACTATATGACATAGAGTATGAAATTGAAACACAAAATGACAAACCAATAATGAATAGAGGTTCACCTAGAAGAAATATGAGGTCAACAAAAGCTCAAAAACCTTGAAATCCTGTTATTTGATGCCCAATGGGACTCATACGCTAGTCTAGCTAATTTAGTCCCAGACTAGGGTTTATGTGCCAAAACTAGAATCTATCAGTAAGTAATCTAAATATCCTTAAATCTATAAAAAAAAAAGTACTAGGAATCATACGCCACAAGTGATGATTTAGTCCCTATGGACATCAAAATCTGCAAATGTTAGGCCTTGACAAGAATAAGTTAAGCAAAACACATCAAATCTAATATCCCTATGAAATATTGCATCATGTTAGATATGCTAAATGAGAAATTAAAACAATAAGAAAAATTAAATAAGCATATAAACAACATGATTCCAAATTTATCTCATAGTGGATTGGTGCTTCTATGGAAAGAAGCCCTTTCCCAATCCTTTGCTAAGCTTGATGATATTGATGATATGAAATGCTATGAAGATATGATATGGATTCAAATGACAATGATATGGAGAAAGATTTAAATATTGTGGAGGATTGATACAATCGAGAAGCTCTCTATTTATAGCCAAGGATAAAAGAATGCCAAATATGGAGGATGTGGGACTAAATATCCACCAATGAGAAGAGGCCACTTGTCAACTTGTGATAGGCTTGAGGAATGAGTACATTTTGGTCAATGTGTCTGGTCGTGCCCACAAAAGGATATGAAAATCACAGTAAAACCTTTCCTGGGAATTGGACATTCCAACAGGTGACTAATATCTCTCTATGGACGTTCATTTACTTGTCAAACTAGGGGACGTATACTTTAAATGGCGCAGCACAATATATGCACTAAGAACTGGTTTCGGTCAAAACTTAGCAGAAATAAATACTTGGAAGGAATTCTATCTACGCTACAGGAAGATAATGCAAAGTTCTTTAACTCAAATATGATTTGATTAAAACAGAAACCATAACAGCTACGATTGCAACACAAACTATGAACTGGCCTTATGCTACAAGAACAGGCATAGGGATGGATTCCCTATGCTACAGGAGCAATACAAGACTGAGTTTGTATGAAAACTTCAAAGATGAAAGCTAACTAAAGATCAACAGAAAATAACAGCTAACTAACTAGCTACAGATACTTACTAAGTGGGCCACCTTAGCAAGCATCTACTGATTACGCAGGTGCTGAACTCAGAACTTCATAAAAATTTATTCATGAAAACAGAATGGTATACATTGCTTTGTTGATATAAACTAACAACAAACTCTGTCTCTTGTCAAACAGATTCTGCTTTTCATTATCATACTGACTCTTTACATGATATTTCCATATCTTCTATCACTATGCTTCTATCTTACTCTAACTATCATCTCCTTTTTCTCTCTGTGCATGAGGAATTTTATTTAAAATCAGGAGCAACTAACTAACTAACCCTATCAAAGAAAGACGTGGAAGTAAAGTGTATCCCGTAATCAAGGAACAAACTTCATAAATTAATTTTATGTGTTCAACCTAATCCCGAGAGAATCTAGCTTCCACTCTTTCTATAGATTGATCATTAAAAAATCTTTCCAACGCTCTTTGGTCAAAGAGTTTTCACGAGCTTCCTCGAAGTCGTAAAATGGACTTACCGCAAGGGGCCAAGATCGGGCCGTGACTTGACTCGATCATTCTTCAACAACCTAATGTCACGTAACCGTGATGTGAAAGAAAAGCCAAGATGGCACATACAAATATCTGTTCATTAATCACACATTTAAATCTATTTCATCATTCAAAAATTGTATGCGATATACCAGTCATTTAGGGAGTCAACGGGGTAATAAATGTAGTCAAGTCAACACAATAAGCTGCAGGAATATGCAAATGTTTTGCTATAGGATATCCCCATAAAAGGTTTCAAAAGAGTTTTAAACAACCACGAATAACAAAAGTAAAGGCATTAAAAGTTCATCATAATATCCAAACTATGAGCATATTTTGGGCTCATCACTGCCCCCTACTTAGCCTAATGCTGGTCCTCAAACATTAACTTTCTTGGTGGTTTCTCTGAAGTCATTGGTTGCTGCATGACTCTGAAATGGAGTTCCAAACCTGTAATAAAATCCTTTGAAAGCCTGGCACCTTTCATACCTACGGTCTTCTAAATCATCATTAAGATTGGTAGCTTGAGAAGGATAAAGGGGCCACATTAGCACAGGAGGTCTGAATGTTAATGGCAACCACAGTTCAAATCTTTTTTGAAGTCCCAACTGTATATATCTACTTGATCATTTAAGAGCTGCTATGAAATTTAGGGGACTGTGATGTTTGGATCTTCTTAGTCCAACAGTTAATCTATCCCACCTTTTCTCACTTTTGGTGTATGCCAGTCTCCAAAATGAATATGACTGTTCCTAAAATTCATCATATACCTGTTTCCTGAGATCAAATATCTTCTCTCTGGCTGTAATATTATTAATGCCATATGTCAGAGCAAACCAGTCTTTCAACATTGCATGGGGGTTTGAACTTTGAGAGCGTAATGGAACAGGCTCATTTCTCTCAGCTTTCTCATATATTTCCCATTGCTTGCCATAATTCGCTTCATTTGCTACCCATGACATAAATGATCTCAAATGGATATCACCAATATACAGAAGAGGGTTCCATTTTGCTTCAAATGGAATTAAGAAGCCATGTAAATAAAATTCACACAGAGAATTTCTTAACCAATTAGGGGCTGCCTGGTATGCCTCGTAAAATTCTTTAGCAGTGTGAAGTATAGGATCTTGATTTCTGGAAATTCTCATTAGTTGGAACCATAAGAACTGTTCCTTAAGGCACAGAGCATAAACTCTGGGTGGTGGTCTGCATTCCATAATCTGACTAATTACTTTTAACATTTCATCCATTTTTGCTTTCAACTTCAACAATTTCCTGCTTCTGACTTTCAATTTCCTTTTACAGTTTCTTCCTTTCTACCTCCCATAGACTTTGTTGCATGTCAGTCTGGGCTATGTGCCAGAAATTCAGGGTTTGCAATGTAACTGTTTCCCAGTTAGCTTTGACATTTTCCAGAAACTCAATCAAAAACGTCTTCTTATAAACAACAATGGCTTTACAAGTTGCAGGGTGAAATGTAGCTTCACTAGGCACATTCAATTGTTCAGTTAGTTCCTACTCTTACTACAAGATGAATTCTTGTTGCTGTAGTGGAGAAGACTGTGGTTCCTCTGAAAACTGCATAGCAGTGGTAGCCAAGTCATCGAGATTTGGTAACCCTTGCTCATTATGCTCCATTTCCTTTGTCTCAACTTGTTCCTCTTCAGGAACAAATGAACTCTGTGTAGCATTTTTGGACACATTCTGAGAAACATCAAATTCAAACCCTACAGATCCTTCTGAAATTACAATAACCTCTGGTTGAGGTGAAATAGGGGAGGTCTTATATTGTTTCCTTGTGGTAACTCTTATTGGCACTGGTGCGGCTGCAGGAGATGTTCTGGTAGCCTTCCTTTTTCTGGTCTGCTTAGAGGGATCTGCCCTTCCAGAGGATGATGGTGAATTGGTGTTAGCAACAGGTGTTGCTGTAGGAGAGACAACTGTAGGGGAAGGTGCTGCAGGAGAAGAGCATTGGCTTTTCCTAGAACGAGGGTCAAACTATGGGGTTTGTTCCACCCCAGATGACTCACCTGCCTTTATTTTTCCCTTCTCTCTCCTAGTGGCAGACCTAGTTTGTACCTGAGCAGAGGATTCCGGTGGGGGAACTGCAGGACCAGGTGCTATAGGAGTAGATGACCCTTGCCCTATTCTACTAGTAGACGCAATTTCTTTCTTCTTTTTCTGAGGCCGTGGGGTAAGTACCCTAGGGGGTTGTGGAATTTGCAAGCTCTTTTAGGCAATGAATTATTGCCAGGAAAGAGGCGAGACATCTCTCAAAGAGCGTTCAATCAGTAATTTGATAAGGCCATAGTGAGCAACATAATTATCTTTCCCTTGTTGGGTTCTGTGGGCACTTCGTTCTAGAAATTTTAACAGGAAATTTAGAACATTTACAACTAACCCATGCCTCATATGACTTAATAATTTGAAATGATACGAATGCAGGTAGGAGAAACGGCCTTCACAGGTCAAATACTTGATTATGTAAGCGACGTATTCTGAATAAGGAGGAGGCAACGATACCCGCTTGCATCCCTGCTTGGAGACTTCCAAAGGTCCATCAGTGGGCATTAAAAACTCAGCCCTTGCAGCGGCAGCATCTGAAGAAAAATTTTCTCCAATGGCTGGAAGCCCGGTTACTTCAACAATTCTATCTTTAGTTGCAACAACCGTTAGACCCCATACAGTGGCTTCCCCTTCAGAAAGGGTTCTCAAAAATTCTCCAGCAGCCTCCTCATCAAAAGCATTTAAACTCAAGAAATAGTTTAACCATCCACAGATGCTAAATGCGTGGACTGTTTGAGGATTTTGCAATAATAATTCATGAGCTACAGGCTGATGTCACACCAGCTAACCACCCATGTTCACAGTTTTCCCCTAGCTAAACTTAATTCCTTGCTAAAAATTTAAATTGTTTGTTTCCCTTTCTGCTTTGGTTTTTCTTCTGTCGTTCCATCACATTTCTTTCTTTTCCAAAAATTAACTTTTTGAACAAGCAGTTTTAATCATAATTTACAAGAAAAACATGTAATAAAGAAGGACATGCGATCATATTTGGAAAGTACCAGAAAAATAATAAAGAAAGGTTATTTGCGCAGTTATGGCAGCAGCGAAAAAATAGATTTTAAAAGGTGGATTACCCCGCCCCCTACTTAGAGTATGACATGTGTCCTCACATGTACTAAAGAATAGGCGAAGATCGGGTAATAATGACTGGTACTGTCATAGCAGTAAATGAATAGAATAAAATAAATCAAATATGCGATAACAAAAGATATGGCGTACCTTTGATATTTGCATGTACGTGTGAAGAAAGATGACAGCATCTGCATGAGTTGACAGTTGGGAATGATATCTTAATTAAGGGTGATGCAGATGGATGAAGTGGATGGGTGACGTGGGTGGACGAGATGAATAGATGGAATGGATGGATGGGATGGATGGATGAAAGATAAAGAAGTGAGATGGGGCGATAAATGAGAATGGAGAAAAAGGGGTTTCCTTTTAAAAAGAAAACCTTCATTATGAGCATGTTTTTTCAAAATTACGGTGAAGCTGCAGGAGAAAGGCTAAAGCCTTCGGCTACAGGAAGAGTAGCGAGAGGAACCTGAATGAACTGCTGCATGAATTCTTCTTTTGAAACTGGTTTATGGTACAACCAGAGTCGGTGGCCATTAACTAGCAATTTGAAATGGACTGGATCAATTGTCACTAGCTGTACAACTCCATTGTCAAACACATTCTCAACTTCATAGGGGCCAAGCCAGTGTGTTGTGAGCTTACCTTGATTCTCTTGATATCTGGAATCATATAATAGAGCCTAATCACTAGCAGAAAATTTCCTGGTTTTGATGTGTTGATCATGCCATTTCTTCCTTTCTGTTGGATTGCTTCTGTGTGCTGCAGGGCTACTTTTCTCATTTCGTCCAAAGCATTTAGCTATAGGAGACGGGCCTTCTGTGCTTCAAATATTTCCATATTGAGTTCAAGAGCTGTCCTCAAAGTTTTGTGCTCACATTCTATGGGCAACATGGCTGTTTTCCCATAAAGCAGCTCAAAAGGAGTAAACCCAGTTGTTGTCTTCCATGTAGTTCTATAGGCCCAAACTGCTTCAGGAAGTCGATTGCTGCAATATTTTCTATGGAGCTGCATTTTCTTTGTTAGGATCACCTCAATTTCCTTGTTTTTTACCTTCGCCTGACCATTGGCTTGAGGGTGATAGGGGTTGGACTTCCTATGTTTAATCTTATAGTCATTTATTAGTGCAGTGATCAGATTCAATGTGAATTGAGCTCCTTGATCAGTGACAAGCTCTCTGGGAACTCTAAATCTAGTGAAAATTTGTTCATACAAAAATTCAACAACCTTGTTATCTCGAGCATGAGTCATAGCTTTTACCTCAACCCACTTTGTTATGTAGACCGTGCAAACTAGAATGTATGACTTGCCATTTGATGGTGGATCAATTGGTCCCACAAAATCCATTCCCCATTTATCAAAAGGGGTGACTATTACCTATGGATATAGTGGCATTTCATCTGACTTGGTTGGTCTTCCCATACGCTGGCATCTGTCACATTTCCTTGTATAGGCCACAACATCCTTGTGTAATGTTGGCCAGTAGTACCCTGTTGTAAGAATCTTCATTGATGTTCTTTTTGCTACAAAATGTCCCCCACATGGTTCATCATGGCAAGCATGCAAGATATCATAAGTCTCATCTTCTCTTACACATCTTCGCATCACTTGATCAGGTCCAGTATAAAATAGACAATTTGTAATCCATGAAAAGTTAAAACTTTTCTCTATTAACAATTTCTTTTCTTTTGGAGAAAATGGGCTGGTATTCTACTTGCTGCTAGATAATTAGCAATGTCTGATACCATGGTGTATGTGCAGCAATGGAAAATAAGTGTTCATCCGGGAACCTATCATCAATGACCTCGTGTTCAACAGGTGCAGCTGATTGAAGTCTTGATAAAAAGTCAGCTACAACATTAGCTCTTCCTGGTTTATCAATTATTGTAATGTCAAATTCTTGTAACAACAAGAGCCATCTTGCCAATCTACCAGAAATGGCAGGTTTGTTCATCAGATACTTGATTGCTGCATAGTCAGTATGGACGAATATCTGATAACCTGTGACATAATTCCTAAATTTATTCAAAGCATACACTACTGCGAGCAATTCATTTTCTGTAACAGTATAGTTGAGCTCAGGACCTTGAAGGTTCTTGCTGATAAAGTAGATAGCATGCTCAATTGAATTTTCCTTTTGACTTAAAACTGCTCCTATACCAAAATCAGAGGCATCAACATGTATGTGAAAAGGCAAATTCCATTTTGGACCTTGAAGAACAGGGGCTTGAGTAAGCAAGTCCTTTAATTGCAGAAAAGATTTTTCACATGCCTCTGTCCACTCGAATTGAGAATCCTTAGTTAACAAGGCATAAAGTGGACTGTAAATTTTACTGAAATATTTTATAAACCTTCTATAATACCCTACATGGCCAAGGAAACTTTTGACATCTTTTTGTTTTGCAGGAGTTTGTAAATTCAGAATAACTTCAATTTTAGCAGGGTCGACCTGAATTCCATTCTTTGAAATATGATGACCTAGAACAATACCTTCTTCCATCATTAGAAAACACTTTTCATTGTTTAGAGACAAATTTTGCTCTCTGCACCTTTTCAATACCTTTTCTAAATTCACCAGTGCTTCTTCAAATGTGACTCTATAAGTAGTGAAATCATCCATATAAATCTCCATATAGTCATGAGATATATCAGCAAAGATACTAATTACTGCTATCTGAAATGTTGCTGGCACATTGCATAGACTAAAAGGCAAGACCGAATAAGCAAATATTCCCCATGGACAGGTAAAAGTGGTCTTATCTTGATCTCCAGGGGCAATTTTTATCTGATTGTACCCACTGTAACCATCCAAAAAGGAAAAATATCTTTTGTAAGATAGTGAGTCCAGTACTTGGTCTACAAATGGTAGTAGAAAGTGATCTTTTTTAGTGGCAGTGTTCAACTCTCTGTAATCTACACACATTCTCCATTTTCCACCTTTCTTGGGAACAATAACTAATGGAGAAACCCATTGACTGTCAGAGATTGGATAAATAAAACCAGCATCAAGCAATTTTTGAAGCTCACTTTTAACTATTTCTCTAAGTGTTGGATTTACTCTTCTTTGAGGTTGTATAACTAGTAAACAATCTTCTTTGATATATATCCTATGAGTACAAACTCGAGGATCTATTCCTTGCATGTCCCCATATTCCCATGCAAAAGCTTTATGATGATCTTGTAGCATTTTTAATAAGATAGCCTGTTGAGATTGTGACAGCTTGCTATTGATATTCAAACAGTGACCTGGAGACAATTCTATTTGCTTAGTGAGATTACTTATAGAATCTACAGGTGATGTTTGTACCTCTTGTGGAAGCAAGCTATTAAAAATTGCTGGAAGTTTAGGTAGTGAACTCTCAGAATTTGGTTGCTGCAGGAAACATTGTAGATGGCTGCCATTTGGATCAGATGAACTATCCGTATCAGAGTTGTACTGTAGAATTTGAAAAAGCAAAGCATCCTCACTCTGAAGTTGTGAGAATGGATCATTTTGAAGCATCATTAATTGGGTCAAAGAATTGGCTTCTTCAGTTTCTTCCCCCACATCTAGCCAAATAGGTTGGGACAAATCTTGTTGAGGTCTAGCAGGCGAATACAAAGCCAATTTTTTTGTGGACTGTCCATCAGAAATGATCATATCTCCATAATGGCATCCTATAAAAGCATCAGCAGTTGCTAACCATGGTCTACCAAGGATAACTGGATACTCTCCTAAAGTTGCTTTAACTGATAATATTGTGAAATCAGCTAGATACTCCCAAGATTCAAGAGTGACAATTACATCTTCCACCATCCCATTAGGTTTAACTGTGGAGCTATCTGCAAGCTGCAAAACTGTGGTGGTAGACCTAATGTTTGAAATTTTTAAGGAGTCCATAGTATGTTTTGTCATAACATTAATAGCAGCACCTAAGTCAATCAAAACATTTTTTACAATTTGGCCATTTATATGTATTTGTACTACAGGACTTCCAGGGTCAATATACTTTGGGATGACTACATTTCCCAACATTATATCAGCCAATTTCCCTAAGACATGAATTGTTTGGGGATCCTTTTTCTTTCATCCAGGCTTCTTCAAACATGCCTCTTTAATAGCTTTTCCAAAAATGGGAACATCTTTAATAGCTTGAAATAAGGGGATTTGAATTTGTACATTTTTTAGTTGATCAAGAATGTCAAAAGTGGGTTCTTCCATGGATTTAAATGTAGTACTTTGCAACCTCTGAGGAAAAGGTGGTTTGTCTTGACTTTGCAAAATAGGCTCCTTAGAAACCGTATCAGGTATAGGCATATGCTCAGTAGGATCAGCAGGTGCAGTAGATTCTTCAAGGGGAGAATCTGGTATTTCAATAATTAGAGGTGGTTTTGGAGCAGGTAAAGTGGTTCCAGACCTCAAATAGATGTCATTAACATTTAAGGCATAAGCTTGATATTGGTTGGCTTCGGTAAGATATGTAGGCTGCTGTGGTTGCTGCTATTGCCTATTATTGGGATTTGGAAATGGCTGGGCAGGCATAGGCGTTTGTTTTGGAGGTCCAGTATTTGTGGCAGTTGTTGTAGGAGGTGGCATAAGGGCCTGTGGTTGCGGCTGTGGAAGCTGCAGGAATCCATGGGACTAGTTTTGCCATTGTTGAGGACCTCTCCATTGAGGATTTTGCTGCCAATTACCTGAAGGTGGGGTCCATTGTCCTTGTGGCTGCTGCCAACCTCCTTGAGGAGATTGCCATTGTGGGGTCTGATAATTAGGCCAACTTGGTTGAGGTGGATTCCAGGGTGGTGGTGGTCCATATGCATGTTGCCATTGGTTATTATAGCCAGAATAAGGATTACCAAAAGTTAAAAGATCTTGAGGCATACCTTGTCTTTGGACCCATGGTCTCCTTTGTGCAACAAAGAACACTTGATCATCATCACCTTCTACTGGCTTGAAGTCAGTAGGTAGTTGCTTAGCTTCCAAATTAGCCACCATCTTGCATCTGCAGTCATGTTTCTTCTGTCTGCAATATGGATAGAACTTGACCAAAACTGCCTCAGCTTCCTCATGTTTCTTCTGAGCTTGCATAGTGTCCAGTTGTGTAGCCATATTACTAATGATGTCCTACTTGAAGTCAGACAGCAAATTTGTTATCTCCATCCGAGAAACTCCACAAGAAGAAGACTTCCCCACTGTAGCATGATGACCTCGACCTTTCTTAACTATTGCTCGGGAGTAGTTAAGACATATTTTCTTTATATCATCTCAAGGCAGTTGGGTTATATCACCTCCTCCCATCAGGTCCAGGGCGTCTATACAGGCATCACTGATTCTCCTTAGAAAGAGTAGTTTCTGAGAGTCCTCATTGAGAGTATGGTTTGAGTTCCTCTTTAGTGAAAACAAAAATCTAGAAATATAATCTTCCAGACTTTCATCCTCCTTCTGCTGAATTTGGAATATGTCATCACCTTTGCTGACACTCTTACAATATTCCTTATACTTCTCAAGGAATTTCGTCTGCATGGCTGCCCAACTATCAACAACGCCTCTTCCCAGACTCATGAACCATCTGAGAGCTCCCTCCTTCAAAGTGGAAGGAAATAACTTCAGTTGATGAGTGTGTGAGTTGTAGTCATAACTGTGATAGAGGACATCAAACTCAAACATAAAAGTTTCAGGGTCCTTTGTGACTAGGCCATAGAATTTTGGAAGTAGTGAAGAAGGTATATTCTTAATATTGTCAGTATCTCGTTGGGGAACAATGGGAAACTCAAAAGCAAGAGGTGGATTATTAGGTGGATTATTTGCCATGTTTGCTTGCTGGAATAATAGAGCGAATGGATTTTCCTCAGGTTCGTTGTCAGCTGGGTCAAATGGTAGTTCAACAAACAGGTTTTCAGGGAGGAACCTTCCCAGTGCGTCTCTTCTTCTTCTATGCATGTAATACGATGAATGGTGGTTTGAAAGATTTTAAAAAAATTTGACTAACAAACTAAACTAATACTAAAAATGACTTTTAGCAAATTCTTAGCTTAACGCCATCCCCGGCAATGGCACCAAAAATGGTCGCGCCCAAAAAAAGATATGAAAATCACAGTAAAACCTTTCCTAGGAATTGGACATTCCAACAGGTGACTAATATCTCTCTATGGATGTTCATTTACTTGTCAAACCAGGGGACATATACTTTAAATGGCGTAGCACAATATATGCACTAAGAACTGGTTTCGGTCAAAACTTAGCAGAAATAAATACTTGGAAGGAATTCTATCTACGCTACAGAAAGATAATGCAAAGTTCTTTAACTCAACTATGATTTGATTAAAACAGAAACCATAACAGCTACGATTGCAACACAAATTATGAACTGGCCTTATGCTGCAGGAACAGGCACAGGGATGGATTCCCTATACTACAGGACCAATACAAGACTGAGTTTGTATGAAAACTTCAAAGATGAAAGCTAACTGAAGATCAACATAAAATAACAACTAACTAACTAGCTATATATACTTACTAAGTGGGCCCCCTTAGCAAGCATCTACTGATTACGCAGGTGTTGAACTCAGAACTTCATCAAACTTTATTCATGAAAACAAAATGGTATACATTGCTTTGTTGATATAAACTAACAACAAACTCTGTCTCTTGTCGAACAGATTCTGCTTTTCATTATCATACTGACTCTTACATGATATCTGCTATCTTTCTATCACTATGCTTCTATCTTACTCTAACTATCATCTCCTTTTTCTCTCGTGCAGGAGGCATACTTTATTTAAAATCAGGAGAGCAACTAACTAACTAACTAACCCTATCAAAGAAAGACGTAAGTAAAGTGTATCCCTGAATCAAGGAACAAACTTCATAAATGAATTTATGCGTTCAACCCAATTGGAGAGAATCTAGCGCTCCACTCTTTCCGTGATTGATCATTATTAAAAATCTTTCCCAACGGTTTTGGTCAAAGAGTCTTCGCCGAGCTTCCTCGAAGTCGTGCAGGAAATAGACTTTTCCTGCAAGGCCGAGATCGGCTGGGCGCTTGACTCGATCATTCTTCAACCCTATAAAACAAAAGGTAACAGATAGTGAAAGAAAATGCTTATGGAACATACACAATATCCATTCATTAATCACACATTTAAATCTATTTCATCATTTAAAAACTGTATGTGATATACAGTCATTTAGGGAGTCAACAGGGTAATAAATGTAGTCAAGTCGACACAATAAGCTGCAAGAATATGCAAATGTTTTGCTACAGGATATCCCCATAAAAGGTTTCAAAAGAGTTTTAAACAACCACGAATTACAAAAGTAAAGGCATTAAAAGTTCATCATAATATCCAAACTATGAGCATATTTTGGGCTCATCAGTGTCAAAGAGGGGGAGATTCAAATTTGAATTTGAGAGTTAAATGCTAAGTGGGGGAAATGTAAGAGGGGAGTTATTGCCATGTTGGAAGGGACAAGTCAACCTTCTTTCATAATTCAAACTTGGAGAATATTCCCGAAAGATGCTTTGTTGAGGGAAAATAAAGAATTCATAAATGAATTAAAATGCTTTATTGGTGCAAGTGGGAAAAGCTAGAGGATGTGATGGGTGGTTAGATTAGATTAATCAGGATTAGATTAGTTAAGATGATTAGGTGCTTTGACCCATTTGACTTAGATTTAGGGATTTAAATTAAATCAAAGGGAGATGAAAGGTGATTTTAGACTTAATTAAATAAAAGGTTTGATTTATTTAATCAAGGAGGTTGATGTTAGGATCAAGTTGATTTATTTAATTTAAATTGATGACTTTAGGAGATTGACCAAATAAACTTGATTTATTTGATGAATGGATGAATATGACCTAATCAAATGCATTAAGCCAATTTTGCATGTCCACATTTTTCCCCTCTTTGAAGTAATGTACTTGCTGCATTGGTTCAAAGAATAAACTTGCTGTGATCAAAAATTCAAAAAAATTCTATTTTTTTCAGATGCCCCAGCGGTAAGTACACTAGTACATTGCCCCCTCGAGAGATCAACCAAAAATATTCGATTTGAGGGTCGATCTCACGATAAAGAGGTTCAAGATAGACATATGGATGGTTATGATGATGATGCAAATGAGATGGTTTTAAGATGCTTGGAATTGTAGACATGCAAAATTACCATTGTGCACTTAGTTAATTCATATTCATTCAATCATTAAATAAGTTCACATTCATCCATTCATTAGGTAAATTAAACTCATTAAATTCAATCTCCTAAGGTCATTAATTTAAAATTAAATAAACTTTATAATCATCATTTTAATTAAATAAATCAAACCTTTATTTAATTAAATCTAAAATCACCTTCCATCCCTTTTGATTTAAATAAATCAAAGTATTTAAATCAAATAAGTCAAAATCAACTAATTATCATCTAATATAATCTAATCCTAATTAACCTAATCTAACCACCCATCACATCCTCTAGATTTTCCCACTTGCACCAATAAATCATTTTAATTTATTTGTAAATTCATCATTTTCTTTCAACTTGGCATAAAAAAAGAATATTCCCTCAAGTTTGAATATGAAGACAAGTTGACTTGTCCCTTCCAACATTGCAATAACTTCTCTCTTTCATGTCCCCCTCTCAACATTTAATTCACAATTTTAAATTTGAATCTCCCCCTCTTTGGCACATTTGCCAAAACTTGCACATTCCTCAACCTATCATAATGTGACAATTGGCTTCATCTCATTGGCCAAATCATTATCCCACATTGCTCTATTTTGAGCTCTCTTCCAACTTGAAAATCTATAAATGAAATGCCTCATTCTTCATCAACCCATCTACACTCTCATGCAAAGTTACTCTCTTAAACTGAGAACTAATTTTTCCCATCACCATTGCATTGCATCATTTTGAGTTTTAGCAAGGATTGGGAAAGGGTCATTGGCACATTTGACACCAATCCAATATGGAATAAGTGCTTGTCTTGCTTCTATATGTCTATTTTATCTTCTTTGTTATTTGTTTGCATCTTTGGAGCATGACATTGTTATTTCATAGAGGTATTTAATAAATTTGCATATAACTAACCCATGTTTGAGGTTTAAGTCATTTGCAGATTTTAGGTGCTTCATAGTGGCAGTTAAAAAGAACATTAGACACTTACTAGCTTCAATTTGGGTTCTAAAATTGAACAAAGCAAATTATCACATTTCCTTTGGTGCTTAAAACGAAGTGATTATTGCTTTGTGGGATTTAAAACGAACACGTGTCTTTTATGTTTTGTAATATTTTATGCAAAATAATCTCATCTAAAAAGGCGTATGCACTTCTCTCGTGCTTCAGGGCGATCTTGAGAATCAAAATTCTTTTTGATGACATTAAGCTGCATAAAAGATTACGTTCACACTTCATTTTGGGTTTAAAAATTGAACAAAACACTTTGCAAGTGTGAGTAAACTTATTGAATGTGTTCTCCCTTTGTTTCTAAATGAAGGTTGATCGAACTATGAATATGTTTACTTGCTTTTGTCTATCTTAGAGGGCCTACCTTGGGGAAAAAATACTCACCGAAGGGAACAACTCAACCGGTAACACTCTGAACCCAAGAGTATTTCCAGTCGGGATATAAATGTGGGTATTGGAAGAAATGCCAATATCACGTGGTTGATTCTGAAAAGATGGATCCGAAGGGGGACTCTCGTCATATGGGTCAATCTCCATGAACAGAAAGTCCTTATTAAAACCCATGTTTTAGAATTGCCAAAATCCTTGATCTATTTGTTGGTGCAAGAACAGTCATTTTGAAGTTGCCCCACACTTTTACGGTCTTTAGTAGAAATGGAAAACATGCCATGGGAGTTTCATGGGTGTTGATGCTTGGTTGCCTTGTATAAGTGAGTGTCGTGGAGGGGAGCCAGTGCGGTCAAGCATCTAACCATTCGCTAAAGATAAGTGTAGTTGGACTTGTCCAAATGGGGATTCAACAAATAATGTATTTCATATCCATAGGATTGTACTTGTTCTTGGTTACAAAACATAGTGCTTTGATCGAAAATATTGGAAAACCAAAATTCAATATGAGCATCAAATCTCAAACCCTTTAGGAGAAGCAAATATCCTTGAACGAATTCACATGCTATTGCTTGCCCTTGGGATTTTATACTTAGAGGCTTCTAAGTATTTGGATTTCATCTCAATTTTCTCCTACTAAGGTCAACATTAGGAAACCTTTTCCTTGATTTCCTTGATTTCCACATAATGTACTTTGTGGGATGAAAGAAAATTAGGACATTGGACATTTAGTTGAAAACCTAATCAAGAACTATTTGTGATAAAAAGAATCCATTAAGCAAAGATTAAATCAATTGGACCCCACATATGTGCTTGACATCTTTTGGTCGTATGGTTTTCATGCAAACATTGATCTTTTGATTTTGAACTACTCAGAAAAAAGCATGTTCTTCACTATCTTGGTCTAGTAAACAAGTCATTCCTAGAATCATTTAGGATCAAATCAAACATTTCATCCATCCCAAACATTTTTCATCCCATCCCACCAAACAACTTTAGAGCTTTGGAAACATCATTCTAGACTTGGGTAAATCATCAAAATCAAAATCACCTTGTTTAGTTAGGAGTATGGGAATGCATCCTTTCTCATACCTCTAGTTAAATTAGCACCCCTTTGAACAAGTTCATCCTAAGATAACATCTAACATCTTAGGGTTTGAAAGTTCATTATCCAAATCAAATCAATCAAAATGAAACCCTAAGTCTAGCATTGATCCAAGGTTCCTAAAAAGTTCAACAACCATATCATTCACCCCTTTCATCATTTATCTCATCATTGGTCCTAAACACCCTAGAGGCCACTTTTATAACAAGTTCAAAACACAAGAAGAACATGAAATAAAAACTTGATCCATACATCATGAGTAATCCAAATAAATTGAACATTCAAAGCCTTACAATGCTGATTGATTATCAAAACTCACACTTATACAATCCATACATGGGATCATTACCTTCTACAAATGTCAATGGTACAACAAGTGCGAGTATGCCCAAATCAAAGATTGGAACACATTTCCCAATGGTAGATTTAAATGCATACCTACAAGTCTGTCAAATGAACAATCAATGCATGAGCCTTCAAATGAACAACATCATCCCACCAAATCCATACATACCAAAAGTGAATTTACTAAGTGCAAGTTTTCCAAACATAAATCTGAAAAACTTTGGGATAAATATGTTTTTGAATCATACAAATGTTGTTCAAAATCCAAACACGATGATAATGACTCCATGTATTGATCCATGTCAAGGTAACACCATGCAAAATCCAAATTATCTAATTCAAGGAAATGTGATTCCCAACATCAACAATGGTCAATTTCAACCTATCATGCCAAATCTAAACATCATACCAAATCAGAACATTGTCCAAAATCAATTTTTCCATGATCCCATTCAAAAACCACATGTATACATCCCAAATTTTCTTGAACAAAAACCAAATCAACTATATCAAGGGAGTCAAGATTGAAATCAAGATCAAATTTTGCGAGATCAAATTGCTACACTTACCAAAATAGTTGAGTTATTGTGCCAAGAGACATCTCCACCACCATTACCCATATCAACATTATTCCTTGGTTTAGGGCTTCCCCCTCTACCTAGCATCAATCACTCCATCAAAAAAATCCACCTAACACCAATCAAGCCATCACATCAAATCCTTTGAATATACCATCTACATCACACCAATAGATGGTATCTAATCAAATGACAACATCAATCTCGACAAATCAAAATATGGTATCCTAAGGACCTATCACCTCGGTCATTCCGACCATTCCTATCACCTTGATCAATCCAATCACCCTATCACACCCATGATATCTCAAACCATCACGATCACTCCAAACATATCTCAATGACTTGTCACTACATCCAACATGATTCCAAATCCACCACCACTACCACCAAAACCAAATGCAACAAGACAATATAAAATTGCACTAAAAGCTCACCAGACCTACCAAAAGGCCATCCAACAATATCTATCCATGAAACAAGCAAAACAAGCTCAAAAAGTGCAACAAGCCTCTCAAGCTACCCAAGCCTCTCAAGCTGGCGAACAAGCAAAAGCACAAACACCAAAAATGACAATTGTTGAGAAGAAGGATCAAGATCAATCCATCACTGAGCACCGTGAAGTTGTGTCTACATCCAATGATCAAATCAACATATTTCTCAATCATGATAAAAATCCACCAACAATACCCAACAATGATCCAATTCAAGAAATGTCAACATCACTTGACACTATGGTTGAAGACATTCAAAATCTCTTTGCCACAATTGTTGAAAACAATGTTCAAGATCTCTCAATTAAGGAGCATATTGAAGATGTTTTTACCCCATCCAATGATCATCTCACCATACACCAAGAGCCACTTTTCAGTGATCTATTTCAGGGAGTGTTAGGATTGTTTGATCCTATTGACGTAATACACGATCCATTGACCTATGATCATGTTGAAAATGTCTCTACATTGCCTTATGGGTTAGAGGTGATAACTCAAGAATTTATCCCAAAGCATAATCAACATCTTTCACCAAAATCTAGCAATGGTCCTTTCCAAGACATGTTGACATCCTTTGACTTCATGGTTACAAATATTGAAGTAATCCTCAACTTGACGCTTGATCCAAGTCCACTCAAAGATCAAGAGGATATTCAACCATTCCCCATGCTTAATGACGACATCCAAGAACCCTTTCTAAGCAATCCATCCTTTGAAACTAACCCATGTCAAGAAATTGATCCAAAGCATGTCGAAAGCAACTCCGAAAACATTCAAAATCAATAATTTGTATCTACAAGATACTACAATGATTTAATGAACACTCTCATATCTATGTAGGATGCACATACTCCTCCATCTACCCATGAGATGCTTTCTATAGATGGACACGTAGATGATCTTCATTCAAAACAAGATCCCTTTACTTCCAACATTATTACACAAAAAGATCAGGTTATTGATTCCTATAGTCAAACAAAGTTGTCAACATCAGGATCAGATATATACAAAATCCAGACTGAAGACATCATGTATGAAGACATCCAACATTATCCACTCAAGGAAGTAGGTTAGACAAAACAAGATATTTCAAAGTTAGCAGAGCAGCAAATTGAACTAATGTCATCTACCATGGCTATCTATCAAAGAATACATTATAAACAACAGGTCTTAGAATAGGTGAAATCAAAGCATAAAGGTACTACCTACACAATACTGGGGGCAACTATGTCTCGAGCAAAGGTCAACATAGGGAGCATGAAGAATCTTTATGGTGAAACCATTGCCAATACTACAACTAGCCATGCCATGAATCTTCATCCACCCATCACCCCATCTATGAATTGGGACCAACATCAAAGGAAATATTTGAATCAAAGTATGAAGAATGATATCAAATCAAAAGAAGCTAAGAAGCATAATGGACAAATCAAATACGCATGGATACCAAAACATACAAAGAAATATTATCCATATCAAACTCCATTAGTCAAAGAAACTATGGGGAAAAATAAAAAAGGGAAAAGTATCCATCAAAGATGTCCACAAAATAAAAAGAAAGATTTTCAAGAAACGTACAAAGTGTATCAAGTAGTTGGTCCTAATTCCATGTACACTTTCGTACCCACCCATCATTGCTCATCTTCCCAAGTTTGGAGAGACAAAGGTTCCAAACTATCAGCCAATCCATATTTTATCCCTAAAAACACTCCATCCACACCTCCACGCATGATATCCAATTCTTACATTGACCATGTATTGGCAATGACTCTTCATCATAAGGATTCATAAGGCACTCTATCGCGATGTGCACACAAAGATAAAGTTAACTCTGGTATCGATGAAATAGATCAAGAATCTCAAAAGTTGCATTCAAATGCACATATCTTAGCAAAAAAACTTCTTCGAGAAGGATATTGATGGCACATCATGAAAGGGGCATCTACATCAGCAACACCTTGTGATACAACATGAGCTTAAAATATTTCAAAAAAATAAAAAAATAAAAATCTGAAGAAAAAAAATCAAAAAAGGATTGAAAATAGTAAAGAGAAAAATCATCCTCTAGTGAAAACCACTACGGTGGCGCTTTGGGAAAGACCATGATGAAAACTTGGAAAAAAGGCGTCATGTGTAGAATCGAGCATCTACGTGCACTAGTTCATTTATCCAATCCATTTTCATCCATCTGCATACATAGTCCATGTTATCTTGATCTTGACAAAGTTTGGTGCACACTTTATGCTTGCTTATGGTAAACATCTTGACATGGGTTGTTTTCATCCTATCCAAAATTATCTGAGCCATGAAGCATTCCTCCGTTTAAACACCTTATCTTATCACGAGATAATCCCTATCCATCCATCATCCATCGCATCCAAATCTCCATCCATCACTCATCCACTTGCATCCACACCATAACTTGGTCTTGTTTTCGTATCATGATCCATCCTAGTACTACTCGGCCCATCCTCAAGGTCAGTTTGTCCTGCCTTTATCAAAGTAGTCTATTGCATCACACTGGGGGCATGTTCTCATGGGATCAAATTTGTGTATATTCTTAAAGTCCTAAATGTCAGAAAATCCAAAAACATCAAAAAATTAGAAAATCCAAAAACATCAAAACATTAGAAAATACAAGAACATCAAAACATCAGAAAATCCAAAAACATTCAAAACGTATCAAAATCCCAAAACAGGTCAAAAAGTTAGAAAAAGCAAAAACAAAGATTGTCTTATCGAACTACATGTCATTGAGCCTTGAACGTAGGCAAGGTTAATCTTTGATCATCCCCTGAGACACTTAGGTCAGTCCTTTAGGAGTCTGTCATGATAAACTGACATTTCATCATGTATATCTTCATTTGTAAATCAGTCAAGTCATTAGTCGAACTACGTCATCTCTACGTGGATAACGTAGGCAAGGATAATCTATTGATTAGCCCCCGAGGCCCCTAGGATAGGTCCTTAGGTTAGTATCTTGGTCAAAATTCTAGAAAAAACCTCAAAACATTCAAAAAATAAAAAATAAAAATAGTTAAAAATCTTAAAAAATACCAAAAACAACCTCAAAAACATTGCAAAACATCAAAAACATCCAAATATTTGAAAAAATCCATCCATCTCATCTCGCTTGCACCCGCAATAACACCATCCATATCCTCAACCTTTGGTGAAACAGTTAGAAACAAGTCGAGCAGGTTAAAAGTGAAAACTCAAAAATGTGAAGTCTCAAGTCTAAGTCAGTATGTAAACAAGTTGGTCAATTCTTCGCATTGGTAGCCCATCATCCAATCAGTCCCATATCAATCATTTGATAACATCATGTCATAGGATGTATCCTTCCTACAAGGGGCATTATTTATTAGAAAGAGAACTTTGGATAAACAAAATGACGTGTCACCATCCACTAACATGTCCTAGGATGTATCCTTCCTACAATGGGCATTATCTTTTGGCAATAGTTTCAGTTCTTATCCTTAAAAACACATTCCCTTTTGGTTAGCGGTATTGAAGAACATCAACTTGTTTGTGTGCTTTATCTTTGTCATTTGGCTTATCTTATTGCACTCAGTCCAAGGACCTCTTGATGATATACGAACGAAGGATTTAGAGAGATAGGAATGGGGCAACGATCATTATCTTTTTATCTGTTGTGCTTGTTGGACGTTCTTGTAAAATAACTTGGTGAATACTTGCTTTGTTAGATATGTACAAAGGATGTTTTGGAAAACTTGTTGACTATTGCATTGATAGGTTATACCTTTCCATGTTTTGGTCAAAAATGTTTGAAATTTCTAAAATGCATCATAGCAAGGTTCTTGTATGTCAGGTGTGAACAAGAATACTCCTATCTATTTGTCGAGTCAAAATCCATCACACTAAGTACACCGCCATCCTGGTCCTTTATACCTTGATGCATCGTGCTTATGCGTGTTATCAAACATAAGGTAAGTGACCCTTTTAAAATCCCAATCCTTGATAAGCAAATCATGCATCTATCATCATCATTTCTCATCATCATCTTTCATAAATTTGGATTGTTAGATCCTCTTGTCATCATCTAATGTCTTCTTTTCCACACAAACATCACGTCATGAATAGTTAATCATCATCACCAGTGCATCCATCCTACATCCACAAACTATCAGTATTCTACATATCATCCTACATGCATGTTCATCATCATAATATAGATCTGTTAGTCTAAGCATCTCATAAATCATATATTTGCATCAAACATCCATTGCATAATCATAGCATATCACATCATCCATCTCATCCATCTCACATCATATCATCATTTAAGTTGTTTAAGATAATATAGATTTGTTATTCTAAGCATCTTAAAATCATCTCATTTGTATCATCATCCATAACCATCCATTTTAAACCTCTTTATCGTGAGATCGACCCTCAAATCAAATCTTTTCACTCAATCTCTTGAGGGGGAAATGTACTAGTGTACTTCTTTCCGCTGGGGCATCCGAAAAAATTAGAAATTTTTTGAATTTTGTTCACAGAAAGTTTATTCTTTGAACCAACGCAGCAAGTATATTACTTCAAAGAGGGGAAAAATGTAGACATGCAAAATTAGCATTGTGCATTTAATTAATTCATATTCATTCAATCATTAAATAAGTTAACATTCATCCATTCATCAGGTAAATTAAACTCATTAAATTCAATCTCCTAAGGTCATTAATTTAAAATTAAATAAACTTTATCATCATCCTTTTAATTAAATAAATCAAACCTTTATTTAATTAAATCTAAAATCACCTTCCATCCATTTTGATTTAAATAAATCAAAGTATTTAAATCAAATAAGTCAAAATCAACTAATCATCATTTAAGCTAATCTAATCCTGATTAACCTAATCTAACTACCCATCACATCCTCTAGCTTTTCCCACTTGCACCAATAAATCATTTGAATTCATTTATAAATTCATCATTTTTGTTCAACTTGGCATAAAAATGGAATATTCCCTCAAGTTTGAATATGAAGACAAGTTGACTTGTCCCTTCCAACATTGCAATAACTTCTCTCTTTCATGTCCCCCACTAAACATTTAATTCACAATTTCAAATTTGAATCTTCCGCTCTTTGGCACATTGGCCAAAACTTGCACATTCCTCAACTTATCATAATGTGACAAGTGGCTTCATCTCATTGGCCAAATCATTATCCCACATTGCTCTATTTTGAGCTCTCTTCCAACTTGAAAATCTATAAATGAAAGACCTCATTCTTCATCAACCCTTCTACACTCTCATGCAAAGTTGCTCTCTAAAATTGAGAACCAATTTTTCTCATCACCATTGCATTGCATCATTTTGAGTTTTAGCAAGGATTGGGAAAGGGTCATTGGCACATTTGACATCAATCCAATATGGAATAGGTACTTGTCTTGCTTCTATATGTCTATTTGATATTCTTTGTTATTTGTTTGCATCTTTGGAGCATGACATTATTATTTCATAGAAGCATTTGATAGATTTGTATGTAACTAACCCATGTTTGAGGTTTAAGTCATTTGCAGATTTTAGGTGTTGGGTATGTGCAGGGTCATCATGGAAAAAAAAAGCTCTTAAGTGGCAAAATTTTTAGAAAAAACAAAGTTAGACAACTTGACGTAAAATTTTGAATAAGTTATCTATATTATTTCAAAAATATGTAAGAAAAAAATATTTAGTAAATTGAATGTAGTTTCTAAACTACTAGGTTTATTTAAAGAAAAAAAAATCTATTTAGTGAAAATTTGAATTTTCAATGCAGTAGTACTTAAATTTTAGGGAAAAAATAAGAAGTAGGTGTCTATCTGACCACCCTAACGGTCCAATAAAATGATAATATTTTTTTATAAGAATTTAGATATAAGTAGAGGACTCATGTCCCGATGTGATGCATATTTTTTTGTAATTTTTTTCCAAGTAAATAATTAATTATGAATTTTTTATTACAACTTTTAAAAAATATAAAAACTCATATGTCTAACCACCGTAACTTGATCAAAACTTCATGAAATTGATTTTTTTTTAAAAATCCTATAGTATGCAAAGCACAGAATGTGACACATGTTTTGGATTAAAAAAATGTGATACTATTTCAAAGATATAGATGTTTTTCAATCAACCTATCAATTAAGACTTTAGTTGTAATTCAAATAGAAAATAAATAATAATTATTTATTAAATTCAAAGTAAAGCATAATTTATATTGGTGGAAAGCTTAAAATTTCCTTTAAAAACCCTTTTTGTTTCATCAATTTAGGGTAAAAAAAAAATCATCAACCACATACCCTACAAATACCCATCATATAGCCACTTTTTAGCCCATCATGATCCTTCACATACCCTACTTCAGGAATTATCAATCTATATTATCCTAAACAACCTTAAATGATGATGTGATGTATGTGAGATGGATAAGATGGATGATGTGATATGCTATGATTATGCAATAGATGTTTTATGCAAATGCTTAGACTAATAGATCTATATTATGATGATGATGCAAATGCAATGCATGTGAAATGATCGTTGTTTCCTATTATGTATGATATGAATGATATGTGGCATGCTGACAGTTTGTGGATGTAGGATGGATGCATGAAGGATGCATTGGTGGTGTTATGTTAGCGCGGAGAGAAGAAAGAAGAAATGAGATGATGACAAGAGGATCCAAAAAGTCCATGATTTGATGAGACTTTATTAGAGATGATGATGATAGATGATGTTTTGCTTATCAAGGATTGGGACTTTAAAAGGGCTACTTACCTTATGTTTGATAACACACCTAGATACGATGCATCAATGTATAATGAACTTGGATGACGTTGTACCTAGTGTGATGGAATTTGATTCGACAAACAGATAGGAGTATTCTTGTTCACACTTGACATACGAAAACCTTGCTAGGACGTAACTAACAAACAAAGCATTCGCCAAGTTATATTACAAGAATGTCCAACAAGCACAACAAACAAAAGATAATGATCATTTCCCTTTCGTATCTCTCTAAATCCTTCATTCAGATATCATCGAGAGGTCCTTGGAATGAGCATAATAAGATAAATCAAAAGAAAAGATCAAGTACACAAACAAGTCAATATTCTTCATATTTCTAGCCAAAGGGATTTGTTTTGATAGGATAAGAATCCAAAGTGATATCCAAAATGATGCCCATTGTCGGAATGATATATCCTAGGACATGCATTGTATAGGATGATGATGGGTTGATAAGTTGATTGATATGCTATTGATATAAGGCTGATTGACATGTTTGAAAATGATCAAAAGTTTGATTTTTCCTTTAGAAGTTTGTTGTTTTGATTTTGATTATGCGTTTGAAGTTTGTTTTTTTTCTGATTGCTATGATTGTTTTTGTTTATGTTGCCAAAGGGTAAAGGTGACGGTCATTTTATTATGGATACTTGATTATTGTTAGTAAAAGCGAGATGAGATGGATGGATTTTTTTAAATATTTGGATGTTTTTGACATTTTTTCAGGCTGTTTTTGGATTTTTTGAAATTTTTTTGAATGTTTTTGTATTTCTCTGTGTTTTTGAATGCTTTTGGATTTTGATGTCTTGGGGGCTGATCAAATATTAGCCTTGCCTACGTTTAAGCTTAGAGACAATGTAGTTCGGATTTCAATGTTTTGACGTTTTTTGTTTTTGGATTTTTCACACGATTTTGATGATTTGGATATGGATATGTCTGATGATATTAGTGCTCTGTTTGGGATTTTATTGAAAACCAAGCTAAGGTTGATTGATTGAATTGATGGATTGATGATGATGATAACATTGTTGAGGATACACAAGAATGCAAGGATTTGAATGATCAGGATTGATGATGATAACATTGTTGAGGATGCACAACAATGTAAGGATAGTGTTAAGCAACATGAGGATTGAGATGGATATCCCAAGATGATGTAGGATTGATGATGATAACATTGTTGTGGATACACAATAATGCAAGGATTTGAATGATCAGGATTGATGATGATAACATTGTTGAGGATGCACAACAATGCAAGGATAGTGTTAAGCAACATAATGATATCCTAAGATGATCTTTTTTTGATTGGATTTGATTGATCATGCTTGATGAAGCTTGATTTTGGAACAAAATTTGTTCAAATGATTTGATGTGACATTTGAAGGGTGTAATATATGTGACTGATATTGATTGTTTGGATCGATGTTTGATGAAAGATGAAGACTGATAAGGAATGTATTCTCATCAAAATATTCCATGGGCTAGTAATTTGGAATTTTTCTCATAGGTGGTTTGACCAATTTGATTTCACATTTTTCAATGTATGGATCACCACATAAGTTGGAGGATATAGATCAAGATTTATTCTCAAAGCAATATGTACATATCTATCCCAAGTGTCTAGCAATGTATGGAATTCCATGAATGGATGCCTGGATGGTAAGCAAGCAAAGGATGTCAAGGATTATCTTGTGATAAGATACAATGTTCAGATAAGAAATGCTCATTTGGATAATGCTTCATGGCTCAGATAACATTGGATAGGATAGGATCAATGAAAATGACCCATGTTAAGATGTTTTACCGTAAGCAAGCATAAAGTGTGCACCAAACTTTGTCAAGATCAAGATGACTTGGACTATGGATGCAAATGGATGAAAATGGATTGGATAAATGGTTCATGGATGAATGGATTTATTATGGCTAAGATGGATGGAATGTCGGATTTATTATAGATGGGATGAGATGCTTTCACCTAAAGTGGTGCACATAGATGCTCGATTCTACACATGAGGCTTGTTTACCAAGTTTTCATCATGGTACCTGTCCAAAGTTCCATTGTAGTGGTTTTCACTAGAGGACAATTTTTTATCTTTACTATTTTCAATCCCTTTTTTGATTTTTTTGGATTTTCATAATTTTTGATTTTTTTTGTATTTTCCATGAAAGATTTAAAGCTCATGCTGAACCACAAGGTGTTGCTGATGTAGATGATTCTATCATGATGTTCCATTGATAGCCTACCTAGAGAAGTTGCTTTTCCAAGATACATGCACCTAAATGCAACATTTGAGATTCTTGATCTACTTCGTCAATACCGCAGTTAACTTTGTCTTTCTGTGTGCATCATAATAGAATTCCTTCTGAATCCTTATGATGAAGGGTTGTTTCCAATACATGGTCAATGTGAGAATTGGATATTATGCATGGAGGAATGGATGGAGTGTGTTTAGGGATAAGAGATGGATTGGTTGACTGTTTGGAACCTTTGACTCTCCAAACTTGGGAAGATGAGCAATGATGGGTGGATGCCAAAGTGTGCATGGAATTAGGACCAACTACTTGATATACTTTGTATGTATCTTGAAAATCCTGATTTTTCTTTTGTGGACATTCTTGATGGATACTTTTCCCTCTTTTATTTTGCCCCATAGTTTCTTTGAATGATGGAGTTTGATAGGGATAATCTTTCTTTATATGTCTTGGTATCCATGTGTATTTGATTTTTCCATTATGCTTCTCAGCTTCTCTTGCTTTGATAATGTTCATTGTGCTTTGATTCAAATCTTTCCTTTGACGTTGGTCCCAATTCATGGATGGAGTGATGAGTGGATGAAGATTCATGACGTGGATGGTTGTAGTATTGGCATTGGTTTAATCAGAAGGATTCTTCGTGCTCCCTATGTTGACGTTTGTTTGAGACATAGTTTCCCCTAGTATGGTGGTAGTGGCACATTCATTCCTTGATTCTTATTGTTTTGAGGGTTCCTGTTTAGAATGCATTCTATGATAAACGACCACTGCAGATGATGTTATTTCAATTTGCTGCTTTGCTAACTTTGAAATATCTTGTTTTGTCTGACCTACTTCCTTGAGTGGATAATGTTGGATATCTTCATACATGATGTCTTCAGTCTGGATTTTGGATATATCTGATCCTAATTTTGACAACTCTATTTGGTTGTAGGAATCAATAACCTTCTCTTTTTGTGTAATAATATCAGGAGTAAATGAATCTTGTTTTAAATGAAGATCATCTATGGGTCCATCTGTAAAAAGCATCGCATGGGTAGATGGAGGAGTATATGATACATGGATATGATCATCTTGCATAGATAGGAGAGTGTCCATTAGATTATTGTAGTATCTTGAAGATATAAATTCTTGATCTTGAATGATTTCAGAGTTGCTTTCAACATGCTTTGGATCAAGTTCTTGACATGGGTCAGTTTCAAAGGATGGATTGCTTACAAAGGGTTCTTGGATGTTGTGATTAGACATTGTAAGTGGTTCAATATCCTCAAGTGTCAAGTTTAGGGTTCCTTCAGTATCTATAACCATGAGGTCGAAGGATGTCAATATGTCTTGGAAAGGACCATTGCTAGACTTTGGTGAAAGATGTTGATCATGCTTTGGCATAAATTCTTGAGATATGTCTTGTAACTTATCAGGTGATGTAGAGACATTTTCAACATGATCATTGGTTGATGGATCGTGCATTATGTCGATAGGATCGAATAATCCTAACACTCCTTGAAATAAATTGCTAAAAAGTGGCTCTTGATGTATGGTGAGTTGATCTCTGGATGAGGTAGAAACATCTTCCATGTGTTTGTTGATGGATAGGTCTTGATTTTTTTATCATTCACTTGGATCAATACATGGAGTTGTTAACATTTTGTTGGGATTTTGAACAAAATTTGCTTGTTGGGCTTGGTATTGGGCTTGAGCTTGCGCTTGCACTTGAGCCTGGGCTTGTGCTTGCACTTGAGCATGGGCTTGTGTTGCTTGTTGCATGTCTAGATATTGTTGGATGGCCTTTTGGTAGGCCTGGTGAGCTTTTAGCACAATGTTATATTGTCTTGTTGTGTTTGGTTTTGGTGGTAGTGGTGGCGGATTCAGAATTGTGTTGGATGTAGTGACAAGTGGTTGAGATATGCTTGGAGCGATCATGGTAGTGAGGGGTTGAGATGTGATGGGTGTGATAGGGGTGGTAAGAAAGATCGAGGTGATAGGAATGGTCAGAATGACCCAGGTGATAGGTCCTTGGGAGACCATATTTTGATTTTTCAGGATTGATGTTGTCATTTGATTAGATACAATATGTTGGTGCAATGTCGATGGTATATTCAAAGGATTTGATGTGATGGCTTTATTGGTGTTAGGTGGATTGATTTGGATGGAGTGATTAGTGCTAGGTAAAGGGGGAAGCCCTAAACCAAGGAATGATTTTGATATGGGTAATGGTGGTGGATATGTCTCTTGGCACAATGACTCAACTATTTTGGTAAGTGTAGCAATTTTATCTCACAAAAATTGATCTTGACTCCCTTGATATACTTGATTTGGTTTTTGTTCAAGAAAATTTGGGATGTGTAGTTGTGGTTTTTGAATGGGATCATGGAAAAATTGATTTTGGACAATGTTCTGACTTGTGATGATGTTCAAATTTGGTATTGTGGGCTAGAATTGAACATTGTTGATGTTGGGAATCACATTGCCTTGATTTAGGTAACTTTTATTTTGCATTGTGTTACCTTGACTTGGATTAATACATGGAGTTGTTAACATCTTGTTTGGACTTTGAACAATATTCATATGATTTTCAAACATATCCATCCCAACGTTTACCAAGTTTGGATTCAAAATGTTCATGTTTTGTAAAGTTGTACTTGGTACATTCGCATTTGGCATGTTGGGATTTGATGAGATGATGTTGTTCATTTGAAGGATGATGCATTGATTGTTCAGTTGATAAATTTTTAGGTTTGGACTTGAATTTAATTCTACCATCGAGAAAGGTGTTCCAAAATTTTGACTAGGCATACTCACATTTGTACCATTGACATTTGTAGAAGGTAAGGATCCCATGTATGGATTGTATAGATGTGAGTGTTGATAATTAATTGGCGTTGTAAGGCTTTGAAAGTTCAATTTATTTGGATTACTCATGATGTATGGATCAATTTTATATTCCATGTTCCTCTTGTGTTTTGACCTTGTTGTAAAAGTGACCTCTAGGGTGTTTAGGACCAATGATGAGATGAAGGATGAAAAGGGATGAATGATATGAGTGTTGAACGTTCAGGGACTTTGGATCAATGCTAGACTTAGGGTTTGACTTTGATTGTTTTGATTGGATAATGAACTTGTAAACCCTAAGATGTTTTATGTTATCTTATGGTGAACTTGTTCAAAGAGGTATTAATTTAACTAGAGGTATGAGAAATGATGCATTCCCATACTCCTAACTAAACAAGATGATTTTGATTTTGATGATTTACCCAAGTCTAGAATGATGTTTCCAAAGCTCTAAAGTTGTTTGGTGGGATGAGATGATAAATGTTTAGGATGGATAAAGTGCTTGATTTTGATCCTAAGAGACTTAGAGAGAGTTTGTGTACTAGGCTAGGATATTGAAGAACATGATTTTCTCTAAGAGTAGTTCAAACCAAGAGACCAATGTTTGCTCGAAAGATAGTAAAAATACAAACAAGCACATGTGTGGGGTCCAATTTTTTTATGTTTTCTTTACTGACTTCTTTTTACCAAAAAAACATGCTTGATTATGTTTCAAACTAAATTTCCAATGTCACAACTTCTTTTCATCCCACAAAGTGCTATGTGGAAGTTCCAAGAAAATAGGACAAGGGTCGCCTAATGTTGACCTTTGTAAGAGAAAATTAAGATGTGAACCCAATTACTTAGAAACCTCTAGAGATGTAATCCCTAGGGTAAGCAATAGCTCTTGGGTTTTTTCAAAGGTATTTACTCTATCTAAGGGGTTTGAAATTTTGATTCTCACATTAAATGACTATTTCCCAATGTTTTTGAATCAAGCAAGTGTTTTGACTCACAAGCAATATAACATCCTAGCTCAATTGGTAAGTTTTTCATGGTGGGCTTGCCTCATGCCCTTCGTAGTAGAAGAGATGATTTTACATGCAACCAAGGAAAAATGTAAAGGTATGTTAAGAATGAAGTCTTAACCTCTATATTTTAACCAAGATCGGACATGGCATGTATCCTCTTGGAATCTAAGTTCCAATGCACCACTTTGATAAACTTGTTGGATGGACTAGTTGGTTACTACAAACAAGGGTTTTAGTTCAGAATTTCCATTTGTGGAGATTGACCCATACGGCGAGAGTCCCTTTTCAGATCCATCTTGTCGAAGCCAACCATGTGATATTGGCGTTTATTCCAATACTCACATTTATATCCCTATTGGAAATACTGTTGGCTTTAGAGTGTTATCGGTTGAGTCTTTCTCTTGGGCGAGTACTTTTTCCCCAAGGTAGGCCCTCTAAGATAAAAAAAAGTGAGCAAAGACAATATTTGTAACTCGATCAATCCTTTTTTGCAACACAAAGAAAGAGAATGTACGCAATAATGCTCTACTCACACTTGCACAATGTTTTTTTCAATTTTAAACCCAAAATTAAGTGTGGAGGTGATCATTTTATCTCAACCTAAGATCACAAAAAGGGTTGTTTGATTCTCAAGTTCGCTGTAAAGCTTGAGAGAAGTGCATACATCCTTTTTGATGATGTTAGTTTAAGTAAGCAATCACAAATTTTTTTTTGCACTTGTTCATTTTAAATCCACAAAGCAATGATTGTTCAATTTGTTAACCTTTAAACAAAATATAGTCAATTTTCCTAAAGTTCATTTTAACCCTTTCGCAATGAAAATTTGAAATCTTTTTGAAATATTCATTTTAAAGCCCAAAACCAAATGAGTTAGCCTAAAAAATAAAATTAAAGCATGCGGTGAAATCTCCAAGCATTAAAAAATGCTTTATGAACTCCAAGTTTAATGCTCAAATTCCCTCCAATCTTTCATTCATTTTTTCTCAACTCCAATGCTTAATTCCAATGCCAATTTCACATTTTTCCTATTCCATATTGGATTGGTGTCAATTGTGCAAATGACCCTTTCCCAATCCTTGCTAAAACTCAAATGATGCAAATGCAATGGTGATGGGAAAAATTAGTTCTCAATTGAAGAGAGTAAGTTTGCATGAGGGTTGTAGATGGGTTGATGAAGAATGAAGTTTTCCATTTATAGAATATTTTGATGAGAGAAATAGATAAATGGATAAATGTGGGACAAAGATTTAGCCAATGAGATGAAGCCACTTGTCACATTGTGAGTGGTTGAGGAATGTGCAAGTTTTGGTCAATGTGCCAAAGAGGGGGATATTCAAATTTGAATTTGAGAGTTAAATGCTAAGTGGGGGACATGTAAGAGGGGAGTTATTGCCATGTTGGAAGGGACAAGTCAACCTTCTTTCATAATTCAAACTTGGAGAATGTTCCCAAAAGATGGTTTGTTGAGGGAAAACAAGGAATTTATAAATGAATTAAAATCCTTTATTGGTGCAAGTGGGAAAAGCTAGAGGATGTGATGGGTGGTTAGATTAGATTAATTAGGATTAGACTAGTTAACATGATGATTAGGTTCTTTGACCCATTTGACTTAGATTTAGGGATTTAAATTAAAGGGAGATGAAAGGTGATTTCAACCTTAATTAAATAAAGGTTTGATTTATTTAATCAAGGAGGGTGGTGTTAGGATCAAGTTGATTTATTTAATTTAAATTGATGACTTTAGGAGATTGACCAAATAAACTTGATTTATTTGATGAATGGATGAGTATGACCTAATCAAATGCATTAAGCCAATTTTGCATGTCTCCAATCCCAATATAAAGATTTGGCTCAAATTATGGTATTCTTTGGTGATATCCTCTAGCTTCCTTTAAACCAAATATATAAGTCAAAAACCCTAATTTGTAACTTGTAGGTGACTTTTCATGATCTTGCAAATAAGGAGACAACTTTGAAAACTTTCTTCAATCTTGCAACATAGTCTTGAAAGATCCTTCAAACCTAAAAGCACCTAGAGTTGCAATTACACAAGAAGAGGGAGAAAAAATAAGTGATTGTTAGGGAAAAGGGGTTTTCCTTGGTAAAACCCCATTTATGTAATTAAACCATATGATGAAGCAATGAAACTTGAACATGAAACATGAAACATGAATAATGATACCTTGAATGATGTCTTGGAATATAAATCTACAATCTAACATGAATAATGTAGATATTGATCTTGAATTAGATGTAGAACAAGGCTTGATATTGGATCTTAAATGCTACACCACAACACTAGCTCAACAACATGCTTGATTCTTTATTCCTCTGATATGATAATGGATCTTGAATTGCTACAATGAATGATGATGAAATCTACCCTTGAATGCTTTAAAAATGCTCTTGAATGTCCTTGAATGATCTTGTGAACTCTTAGGATGCTTAACTCTTAATTTTTTCATTCATATTATGATTACTTAGGTGATATAATGATTTTTGAACCATATATTTTTTGACGTGAGTCACTCTTACACTTCTAGGGTTTTGAACCTAAAAGGAGAGAGGTACAAAAATATTAATGGCTCACTCAAGAACAAAACCTTGATATTCCAATGCCAATGAGATTGAAATCTATCAAAGGGGATTATCTTAAAGGTTAAAAAATGATAAAATAGATTAACTACCAATGCAAAACTTAGAAAATGCAAGATGTTTGAAAACACAATGTGATATGAAAAAATACCTAGAAATATAAGTAAACTAAAATAGATAACTATAAGATTAAAAGTGTGCACCTGGAAACTAGAGAGAGATGGAATGGAGTTTTGGAATCCAAAAAAAATCACTATTGATGCCAACTAGCACTCATACGCCAAGGTCAACAATGTAGTCCCACTTCAAGAAGACTTTACCCAAACTGGTTTCATATAACTAGGTACTAAGATCTTCAAAATTCCTGTTTGAGCCTGGGTAGTGGGAATCATTTTCCACTAATGGAAAATCAGTCCACCTCTAGATTTTTGGAAATTCAAAATAGGAAACTATAGCCCTCAATCTGCTCTTTTGCTCTTGATTCAGATTTGCGTTTGAAGCTATCTTATTCAACCTATAGGTTTTCTCCAAGCTTCTCTTACGGATTTGAAAACTTTTAATAGTTTTGATAAATTTTTGACAACTTTTCCAGTCTTTCTCTTTGACAAATCTATAACCTAGACCTGCAAATCGCATGCAATGAGAGGGAAAATTTGTTGTAGGGTTAGTGAATAGGGCTTTTCCTTGGTAAAACCTCGAGTTGGTAATTAAACCCTTGAAAATGAAATGAAATATGGAAAGAGAATTATGAATGAACAAAATCAATCCTACAACTCACTAAAGCCTTGAAGTAGAATTCTACAAACATGCAAGTAATAGCTCCAATGGATGTATAATTGAAGATGCTTGAAGTGCTTAGAATGCTTGAGCAATTAATTAACTAATTTATTGGAAGATTGGGGGTGAAATGACTAGAAAAACCTTATATTTATAGACAATTATGCCATAAGTCCCAAAAATACATCACATGCTGACCTTAGAACTTAGAATTTAAAAACCTACCAGAATTTTGAATTAATTTTGAATTTTGGGCCTAAGGGGACTCATTTTCCCCTAATGGAAAATGGGTCTCACAAAAGGCATTTAAAGTGGGTTTCAGAATTTAGATATTTTAAATTATGTTCATCGGGATTATTTTCAAAAATACACTTAAGGCTGGCCTATAAGTGTAAAATGGGGCCAATTGAAGCATAACTTGGAAGGTCCAATTATTAATGACAAGCCTAGAAAAGTGTGAAATTTTGTTACAACACTTTGAAATAAGGCTTGCTAAATGACAAAAAGAGGTTATTTAGGTAAAATATATTAAAGTGTGAAGGTGTTTTACAACACTTCACAATACTTTTGCAAGGAATCATAAAATTCTTATTTGTTCACAATGTCCCAAGACCAAATATGAATGTGTTAACCACATTGCAACATTAAATCAAGGAAAAACTAAGCCAAGATCTAGAAGAAGGACCCAAATGAGAGAGAAAATTTCCAAAGATCCATTTTTCTAAGCTACATTTAGCCCCCACTTTAGTGAGATGATGAACCTACTTCAAAATCACAGTAAAGTAGCCAAACATGCACATCAAGAGGGATTTGAGCACACCCATGTTTGAAAGATAAGACAACAAAAATCAAGAGGGGTGATCAATCCCCTAGGATCAATAAACCATAGCAAACCAAAAATAAGCACAAAGGAACACACATGAAAATTATGTAAAGAGCAATGACAATACCATTTATATACTACCAAAGATGAAAGGGAGAAAAGGAAAGAAAAATAAAAGAGAGAATCAGATCAAGATTTGATCGTTTTTCCATCCTAATGTGGATCAAATCTAGGCTATTTTTCAAGAAAACACATACTCACTCTTAGGTGACAAAACTCATGGTTTTCTTCTAGGTGAGAAGTACTAGAAGATGAGAAACATACACTCATGGTTGATATGCACTCAAACACACCCAGGTGGCTATGGGGAGAGTCATGCAGTAGAATGGGCTTCCCACTCAACCATACCAAAGTTATACCTCCTGATAACTTTAATAAGGTTCCATAAAATAAAATGGCTTTTCGAGCTTCATGAGACAAGCAAAACTTTGTATGCTTGGATCTCATGAACAAAATCAATGGCTCCACATGCATGCAAGTTGTGTTATGCAATGTGGCCATATAAAAAATGCAAAATGTAAAGAGTTTTCAAAGGAGTTTTTCTTAGTTCATGTGAGGTCTTTAACTTATGGAACATTGTGTCTAATGTCTCCAAGAGAGGACCAATCAAAGAATAAAAAAATCACAACTCAATCCACCAAGAGGAATGCAATATGCTAAGATAGATCACACTTATGAAGGAAATCACACCCAATGTCATCCGCAAAGCAACAAACACATCATATGAAGTAAGAAGGTTGCACTAAGAACCAAGAAAAGAGAAAAAAATGCAAAAGAATCAATGCCAATGTATGCCCCCACTTTAAAGAAGTTGATAAACGCCATGTTGTGAGCAATTACTTTAAAGTAGCAAATGGAAAATGCAAACAAGAAGGAAGACATGAGAGCCAACTTGGAAGTCCCTATGCCAAGTCATATGTTTTCGAATAAGGCTACATCATGTGAAGGAAAAGAAAGAGAAAGGGAAGGGGTTGCCCCCAAAATGAAAACACCAAACACACAAGGGATCTATGGATTTGGGGTCAGTATGTTCTTTGTTGCAATATTTTGTAAGGATCTTGAAACTTTAATCATCCCCCAAATACACATAGAACTAGAAGAATGACACAAAGAGAGTGAAAAAAAGGAAAAACCTTTTGGGTCAACATGGAAGAGACATAGGGTGTCTTGATGCCTTGCGTCATCCCCAAAAGAAAAATACAAGATGAATGAAAAAGAAAAGGAAAAAGAAATAGGAATTTTTCTTGGGTCAACACAAAGGAGACATGAATGTATCAATGCCTTGCATCATCCCCAAAAAGAAAACAC
Organism: Sequoia sempervirens; assembly: GCA_007258455.2. Lineage (NCBI taxonomy): Eukaryota > Viridiplantae > Streptophyta > Pinopsida > Cupressales > Cupressaceae > Sequoia > Sequoia sempervirens. Next base: position 108,037,523 of record VDFB02072274.1, on the reverse strand, counting down.
AAGAAAAATGAAAAGAAAAAGATAAGTGAAAAAGGGAAAAAAAAGAAAAAGGGATTTTGGGTCAACATGAAAGAGACATGAATGTCTCAATGCCTTGCGTCATCCCCATAAGGAAAAAAAAAGAAAAAGGAAAAGAAAACAACAAGCAAAAAGGGTAAAAAAAGGCCTTTTTGGTCAACATGAAAGATACATGAATGTCTCAATGCCTTGTGTCATCCCTAAAAGGAAAACACAAGAAAAAATAAAAGAAAAAGACAAGTGCAAAAGGTAAAAGAAAAGAAAAAGGCCTTTTGGGTCAACATGAAAGAGACCTAAATGTATCAATGCCTTGTGTCATCCCCAAAAGGAAAACACATGAAAATAGAAAAGAAAAAGACAAGAAAAAAAGGTAAAATAAAATAAAAATTCCTTTTGGGTCAACATGAAAGAGACATGAACATCTTAATGCCTTGTGTCATCCCAAAAAGGAAGACATAAAACAAAAAGCGAAAGATAAAAAGTGAAAGAGATGCATGATATAGAGAAGAATGAAGGTAGAAATAGAGGAATGCCACAAAGAGAGAGAGAAAGAGAGAGAGATAACATTAAAAAAATATCATGGTAGATCACATTATGCATGTGCAATCAAACAAGAGAAAAAGTAAAAGAAAATACAAAAGACTAGTAAGGAAAATGCAAGTAAATCATTAAGCAAGTCATCCACCTATCAATCTTAGTTTCTGTAAGAAGAAGGGGAACACCATAGCTAAGGGATAGTGACAATTGCATTACTAGGACAAGGCTAACAAATTCGTGCCCCCACTGAGTGCGAGACAAAAATGAGCTGAGGGAGGTGATGGGAAAGGTCATGAAAAAGTGAGAATGGAAGATTCTCCAACTATTTCATTACAAGGAGTAGGAGAGTATGTCATGGGATCACTAGATAGCAATTATTACCATCAAAGTGATACTTTCTCAATATTTATTTCAATGTACAACACTCATCACTACTATACATCCAAGAATGTGATGATATGCATAATGTGGAATTTTGGCATCTTTAGGATATATCACCAATTACCTAGTCATAGGTGACCAATATTATGAGTTCTTTGTTTAAAATTATTTGTAATTTTGTTTCACTTTTAGGTGGTGGGTGGAGAGGAAACTTTAGTTTTTGTAACTTGTAAGGCCTCTTGAATTTTCTAGATTCACCCTTCTCTCTAATGGAATGAGGAGGACCTAAAGTAATCCTCTCATCCCTGTTATTGTTATTAAGCAAGGGTTGCTTTGTAGGAAGGAGGAAATTTAGATCGGGAGGGGAATCAAAGATCACCATGCACAAAGCCTCTAATATTCTCTATGAGGCGTGTAGTTATGAGAGGGATATTGATATCCTAACCCTTTTTTGTTTTCATCTTTTGAATGTTGATCTAGGAGTTGATAAATTCCATGTTCAATTGTTGTCACATTCTTTTTTTCTCAAAATTTTGAATCCTTTGCCATATGTTTCTTCAAGGTTGATGGGAGTTTTTGTTACTTTTTTATCATCAAATGGTTGAGAGTTTTCTTGTCTAGAAGAACTAGATTCACCTTGTGTAGGGAACTTTAGTTCTACTTTTGTTTCAAGATGTAAGTAAGCAAACATCTTAGGAGGTGGCATTGTAGGTGTAACACTCAAAAATTGATGTTCATTTAGCCATATAATTTACCAACTTAATACATTCCAAGTGTGTGATAAAACAAAAGATGCATATATCATAATCTTCCATAAATGCTAAAATAGAAAATTCAGAATAAGTTCTCATTCCATGTATGCAAAAGAAATAAGTATAATTATCAATAAGGATCATTGCATTGTTACATATACGATTTCCATTTGCATATCTTTGAGTTTTCATAAATTTTCTCAAGTTTTCAATTACATCACTAACTTTCAATTAATACATCTATTTCAATGTTACATTACAGAATTAAAAATAAAATTACGTTTGCAAGTGGGCTTTACAAGCCATTCCAATTAATACATGAATACATTTATAACATTTAAATCTCTGAACCTCAACCACCATGACACCACTGGTCTTCTTGCAAGATGGGGCCAAGAGTGTGATTAAGGCACCTTTTCCACCCAACCATGAAGTGCAACACTTCCCTAGCCCTACACGAGGAGCCTAGCAACCTAAAACAACGCAAGAGGGAACTCTCGATGCAAGCCTGATGCCTATATGCATTTCTAACATGAGAATTACATAATTCTTGCAAACAGGACGTGGCAGAGACCTATATTCATTTAGTTTTAGGCTTTTAATTCTATCTATTTCAATGGTGCAAGTGCTTGGCCAAGCAAAATAAAATAAAAATAAATGATAGTTTTAGAAGAGGTAAAACTACCGTCTTTGTGGGTCCACCCTCGGCATCCTGTCCTGAAAGTTTCTCAAAATATAGTAAAAAATGTATTTTTTATCTAATTTCACATTCGATTTTACCCATTTCTAATTTCAAAGAAATTTCATCATTATCTAAGGTTTTCACAAAGTTTGTCAAAATAGCTTTCCTGCATACATTCAGTAAAATAAAGTTTCCTTGTACAATTTTCAAATGGTTTTCAATGCAAAATAAATTTAGTTTCAATTCTTTTTCTTTTAAATTAGTTTTGCTCACAGTAAGTTAAATAGTTTAAGCAAAATGCAACCCACTCTTTTCAGAAAATTTGCTAATTATAACTGTGTTTTCTATAGTCTATATTTGCTATAAAATTTCATTTTCAGCTCACAATATGGCCTTATGTATTTTCTCTAAATTCAAAAAAGATAAAAGATGACTCAAACAAAGCAGTGATATTCAGAAATTCACATATTTCTAGAGAAACAATACAGTGTAAACAACCATATTTGCATGTAAATTCGAGTTTGTAACAATAAACAGTGAAGTTACTGTGCTTCTATTCTAGATTTTAAGCTTATAGCTATGAAAACTCTCTGTTCAGATTTGTAAATGTATTCATTAAGTAGGTATATATATATATTTGTAATATTTACTCTTATATATATAGTCAAGGTAGAATTTTTACTATGTAAATATATATATATATATATATATATATATATATATATATATATATATATATATATATATATATATATGTATAACTTATATGCAATGTTGGGTTCTTTCTAGAGTAATAACAATGGAAGAAATACACTATTTTCTATAGATTACAATGATCTCTATGACAAGTATAAATATATGTATATAAAACTGTGTGCGTCTATATCTTTGTATAAATTTGTATCTTGTGTAAGGAAAGCTAGATGCGGAAACAACTCTCCTAACGTAAAAACCTCAGAGAAGAATGCAGATATACTTTTAATTTTCAATTACAGTTCAAATAAGATGCACTATGAAATAAATATCAGAAACAAAGTATTTGACAATCACAGATGAACACTAGATATACGTGGGAAAACCCTTACGGGAGAAAAACCCACCACACCAAGAGAAGTCACTTTGTATTATAGTAATAAAGATTACATACAAGCTTTAGACTTATCTTTCAGATGTCTGATTAAATCATCATTCACCATGAACAATCTTGTATAGGAACCTTCAAGTTACAGTCTTTACAGATTAGAATACATTTACTGATCATACAACCACCAAACAATCCGTCGATCCAACCAACCGATCACAAAATGCAATCACAGAGTATAACCATGTCATTCCATGTCTGTCAAGCTTCCTCACAGAACCATCACAATGAACAATCTTCCAACTGTTCAGATTCGGCTTCTCCTATTGGTCCACAAGACTCCACATAGGACGGTCAAATGGTCAACAGAGCCCACATTGTATCGGCATGTCAGTGAGACACAAGAAGTGTCTCCCCGATGCCCTAAAAGACTCATATCGATGTCGCCAAGAGTTATCATTATCACCAAGATGTTTTAATGAGCTTTCATGTGTTACATCAAATCACCAAACAGTCGCCGAGACCTATCGCTTTTTCCAGGAGATCATAGTGAGGCCCAAAAGTCTCATAGATGTGAGTTTACCATTCAGCAAGAGAATCATTCTTCACCAGGACCTCACGCCGAGTCACCAAAGGTTATACCAAAGTCACATGTTATACCGAGCTCTAATCACTAGTCGACAAGACTTATTAATATCACTGAGACCTCACAGCGAAAACATTCAAGTCATACCGAGATCTAAAGAATAGTCGGCAAGACTTAACACCTTCACTGAGAGTTCTTATTGAACACATATATGTTACACCGATGACCACCATTCGCCAAGACCTATACCGAGGACTTCTTATCATCGGCAAGACTCACCAAAGTCGTTGTGACTTCTTACCGAAACCACCGTGTTACATTGAGACCATTAGTTGAACCTCTGTCGGTGAGACATTGGCTCTTCACCAAGACATCATAACAAAACAAACATGTTACTCTGATGAACCCAAGTGTTACACTGTTGGTGAGACATTGGCTATTCACTATGACTTCTCACCGAACCGACATAGGTTATCCCGAAGCTCGTGGTCGTCATGAGTCTCCCTGATTCACGATTGAATGGCCTGTCGGCCAAAGATCTCTACGAGCGGTAAGAGGTCACACTGAAAGATTCTTGTCACAGCGATAGCTCCAAAGTGTAAAATTTTGGTGAGACAAAAGCTAGGTCACAATGACCTATACAAAACATGATGTTCGAAACTGCTAGTCAGCCAGACATAAGAGCTGTCACACCGACTTGACTCCAATGGAGGTTTCAACCTATGATGATTGAGGCATACTTTTCCAACAATCTCCCACTTGACGAAGATCACATAGGCACCCCCAGAGCACAACAAAACTTACTAAAAATCATGGGCACTAAGGCCCATTGAACTGGCACACCACCTGAACTTGTTTGTGCTCAGTGGCTTCGTGAATGCATCTACAACGTTCTCCAAAGTATCAAATTTTTCCAAACTAACGTTTCCATCCTCCACCATATCTCGTACAAAGTGATACTATATGTCAATATGTTTCGTCCTGGCATGGAAAGTAGGGTTCTTTGCTAGACAAATTGCACTCTATCATAGAAAATAGTTATTTCCCCTGCATCAAAACCAATGCTAGAACACAAACATTTCAACCAAACTGCTTCTTTACAAGCATGAGTAGCTTCCATGTATTCAACCTCCGTAGTGGACAAAGCGACTATAGCCTACCATTTACTCATCCAGCTCACTGCACCACCATTCATCATGAAAATATATCCACTAGTGGACCTCCTGCTATCAATGTCCACTGCCCAATCAGAATCTACATATCCATGAATGCTGAGAGTCCTTTGTGATTCAACCAAATTCCCATGGTAACACAAAGCAAAATATGAAGTGCCCTTCAAATATTTGAAAACTCTCTAAGTTACAACATCCCAATGTGTCCTTCCAGGTTTAGCCATAAACCGACTAAGAACTCCCACTGCTTGGCCAATGTCTGGTCTTGTACCAACCATTGCATACATGAGACTACCAACCGCACTAGCATAAGGTACACTGGTCATGTCCTCCATCTCAGGAGGATATTTTGGATAGTCCTCAATAGATAGCTTCATTCCCTACAAGACTGGAACCACTAGCTGTTTGTAATCATTCATACAAAATCTTTCAAGAACAATCCTGATATACTTACTTTGACTGAGCCATAGTTTTCTATTCTTCCTTTCCCTGGTTATCTCCATCCCCAAAATATACCTTACTGCACCAAGATCCTTCATTTCGAACTTAGTAGACAACTAAGACTTAAGATCAGAAATCATTAGCTTACTATTGCCTATGAACAACATATCATCAACATAAAGAGCAATAATAAGAACTCAATCACTTTCAGCTTTATAATATACATAGTGATCAGATTTTGATCTCACAAATCCCTAAGACAATACAAAAGTATCAAATTTTTGGTACCACATTCTAGGTGACTGCTTTAACCCATACAAAGACTTCTTTAATTTTCATACCAATTTTTCTTTACCTTTTTCAACAAAGTGCTCAGGCTAGGACATATAGATTTCTTCTTCAAGATCACCATGAAGAAATTTTGTCTTCACATCCATTTGTTCGACCTCTAAGTCATACGCTACTACAAGTGAATTTTTTTTTTGATAGATGTCAGCTTTGCTATAGGAGAAAATATCTCCCCATAATCAATTCCCTCGACCTGGGAATAACCCTTTGCAACCAGTCTTGCCTTGTACTTTTCTACACTACCATTCAGACCAATCTTCTTTTTGAATACCCATTTGCAGCCCACAACTTTCTTGCCTTCAGGCAAGGGCACCAGACTCCAAGTTTCATTCTTTTCTAAAGATGCCATCTCTTCTTCCATGGCTTTTAACCATGAGTCTGAATCAGACATTCTAAATTCCTCCTTTACAGTCCTAGGCTCATCAGTACTAGAATTTAAAGCATAGGCACAAGTAGAATCAATCAAAGAGAACCCATACCTATCTGGTTGTTTTCTTTCACGGGTTGACCTCCTCACTTGCTGAGGCTGAGGTTCTTCTTCTTCTTCAGAACTTTCATAACTAATTGAGCTCTCCTCAGTTTCAAGTGCATTTTGAATTTTGAATTCCTTTTTCTCTAGTGTAGGAGGAATTATAGCTACATCCTCATTGGTTTTTGTCTTTGTCTCTGACTGCAGATCTAAGGTGGAAGGTTTCAGCTCATGAAAGATTACACTTCTGCTGTATACAACCTTCTCCGTATCAGGATTCCAAAGCTTGTATCCCTTTATGACAACACTATAGCCAATAAAAATACATTTGACAACCTTGTTCTCCAATTTAGATCTTTTCACATCTAGCACATATGCATATGCCTCATAGCCAAAGACTCGAATATGTCTAAGAGAGGGCTTCTTACCAAACCACGCTTCCAAAGGTGTTTTCTCAACAAGAGAAGAGCTCGAAGACTGATTAATCAAGTAACATCTGCGATGGCGATGGCCTCGACCTAGAACTTCTCCTCAAGCTACTTTACTAAGCACTTTGCTCTCTCCATCACTCTCTATTGAACCTTTACGCAACTCCATTATCTTTGTGGAGAATAGGTGTGAATAACTTGTGTCATTTGATTCCATGGTCTTTACAGTATTTTTCAAACTCATTAGAACAAAATTCACCACCATTATCAGTCCTTAAGCATTTTATTTTTCTACTAGTCTGATTTTCAACAATATTTTTAAATTCTTTAAACTCACTGAATACTTCTAATTTACTTTTCAGAAAATATACAAGTATATGTGAATAATCATCAATGAACAACACGGCCAGTATCTTAAACTTGAACAAAGAAGGAACTTCACTAGACCAAGTACATCCAAATGAATATAATCTAGCAGAAGCGAATATTTATGAGGACTGGGAATAAAATGAAACCACGGTGTTGTTTTCCATATATCTGATCATTAACAAAATTCAAATTCAAAATTACAATCTGAAGCCCCTCAGCAAGTTTTTTTGTTCTTCAAGGTTTAAACCTTTTTTTCTCTATGTGGCCTAAACTATGATGCCAGAGCATAGTCTTCTCTGCTGGAAGTTTTACTTCCATAGAGTTTACATAATTAGGGATATTTCCCTCTTTACCTCCATGAATAGCTTTTAGTGACTTTCCAGAGACACTGTTACATTGAACAACATGTGCATCCAACTTGTACAAGGTACCAATTCGAGCACCTCTAGCCAACACCATAGAACCTCTAGTCATCTTGCAGCCATTTCCAGAGAATGTGACTTGTACTCCAATATCATTCAGTTTACTAACAGACAATAGATTTCAAGCCAGACCTAGTATGTGCATAACATCATTAATCTCCTTTATTCTGCCATCAAGGAATTGGATTCTTACTCTTCCACGGCCAACTATCTCCAAAGTAGAATCACTTTCTAAGTACACCTTTCCACCATTGTATTCTTCATACTTTGTGAACCAGTCTCTATGAGATGCCATGTAAAAAGATGCTCCAGAATCAATCAGCCAGACATCATTTGATGCATGTGTAGCCAAGGAAGCAATGAAGGCATCTGAATCAGCCTGAGAAGAATCATTGTCGAAAGAGTACTTCTTCTTCTTCTTTTTCTCCCCTTTGCAATCCTTTCGAGCATGACCAGGTTGCCCATAGTTCCAACACTTCACCTTGGACTTTTTGCCTGGAGACTTTGATCTCCCCTCTGATTTCAATTTTGATTTCTTATCCTTCTTCTTGCCTTTCTCTTTTGGTCTTCCTCTAATAGCAAGAGTTTCCTTCACCATCTCAGAAGATTTCCTTCTCATCTCTTATGACAGCAAAGAACCAGCAACATCTTCCATCACCCAAACTAGATATTTGTACTCCCAATAGCCATCATAAGTCCCAAAAAGTCGGCAAGAAGTAGCAGTAGAAACATACAATGATCTTCTTCATCAATTTTTACACCAACATATGTCAATTGAGCAATTAGAATATTAAATGCATTCAAATGATCAGCTACAGACCCTCCTTCTTGCATTCTCAAAGAATACAGCTTCTTCCTTAGGAATAATTTATTCACCAAGGATTTTCCCTGATAAATAGACGCCGGTCTCTTCCACAAGGAAGATGTAGTCTTCTCCTCATGCACATTCAAAAGAATTGAGTCTGCCAAATAGAGCCTTATCGGCCCCTTAGACTTCCTATCTACAAGGTCCCAATCTTCTTGCTTCATGCCTGTAGGTTTAGTTCCAGACACTGCAAGCCACAGATCACGATCAACTAGAAGATCCTCCATCTTGAGTTTCCACAACTCAAAGTTACTGCCATTGAATTTCTCTATTTCAAACTTTCTAGACATGCTAGCCATCTCAACCTGTAATTAGAAATAACAAACTCTACAAGACTCCCAATGAATAGAATTGAATCAAAAAACCCAACGTACCCACAAGGATAACACAACTGGCCAGGCTCTGATACCACTTGTAAGGAAAGCTAGATGCGGAAACAACTCTCCTAACGTAAAAACCTCAAAGAAGAATGTAGATATACTTTGATTTTCAATTACAGTTCAACTAAGATTCACTATGAAATAAATATCAGAAATAGAGTATTTGACAATCACACATGAACACCAGATATACGTGGGAAAACCCTTACGGGAGAAAAACCCACCACACCAAGAGAAGTCACTTTGTATTACAGTAATAAAGATTACATACAAGTTTCAAACTTATCTTTCTGATTTCAATTTACAACAACATTCACCATGAACAATCTTGTACAAGATCCTTCAATTTACAGTCTTTATAGATTAGAATACATTTACTGATCATACAACCACCCAAAAATCCCTCGATCCAACCAACCGATCACAAACTGCAATCATAGAGTATAACCATGTTGTTCCATGTCTATCAAGCTTCCTCACAAAACCGTCACAACAAACAATCTTCCAACTGTTCAGATTCGGCTTCTCCTATTGGTTCACGAGACTCTACATAGGATGGTCAAATGGTCAACAGAGCCCACATTGTATCGGCATGTTGGTGAGACACAAGAAGTGTCTCCCCGATGCCCTAAAGCCTCATATTGATGTCGCCAAGAGTTATCATTATCGCCAAGATGTTTCAATAAGCTTTCATGTGTTACATCGAATCATCAAATAGTTGGCGAGACCTATCACTTTCGCCAGGAGATCATAGCGAGGTCCAAAAGTCTCACAGATGTGAGTTTACCATTCGACAAGAGAATCGTTCTTCACTAGGACCTCACACCGAGTCGCTAAGGGTTATACCGAAGTCACATGTTATACCGAGCTCCAATCACTAGTCAACAAGACTTATTAATATCACTGAGACCTCACAGCGAAAACATACAAGTCATACCGAGCTCTAAAGAATAGTCGGCAAGACTTAACACCTTCGCCGAGAGTTCTTATCGAACACATATATGTTACACTGATGACCACCATTCTCCAAGACTTATACCGAGGACTTCTCATCATCGGCGAGACTCACCAGAGTCACTGTGACTTCTTACCTAAACCACCGTGTTAGACCGAGACCATTAGTTGAACCTCCGTTAGTGAGACATTGGCTCTTCGCCAAGACATCATAACGAAAAAAACATGTTACTCTGACGAACCCAAGTGTTACACTATCAGTGAGACATTGGCTATTCGTTAAGACTTCTCACTCAACCGACATAGGTTATCTTGAAGCCCATGGTCGTCATGAGTCTCCCCAATTCACGATTGAATGGCATGTCAGCCAAAGATCTCTACGAGTGGTAAGAGGTCACACCGAAAGCTTCTTGTCACAATGATAGCTCCAAAGTGTAACCTTTTGGTGAGACAAAAGCTAGGTCACAGCGACTTGTACAAAACATGATGTTCCAAACTACTAGTCAGCCAGACATAAGAGCTGTCACACCGACTTGACTCCAATCGAGGTTTCAGCCTGTGATGATTAAGGCATACTTTTCCAACATCTTGTATATATAAATATATCTCTATTTTTTTTATATATAAATTCAGTATAAAACTACTAATAGAGAGAATATTTCCGGTGGTAAGATAAACAGAGAAAATAAAAGCTAAAAAATTCTTATAAGTATGTATGCTTTTTTATATATATATATATAAAAACATACATATATATATATATATATATTACTATATTTGAAATTGGATGCAATTGTTAATTGCTATGCACAGAATAAAGATACCCGATTTGCAGTAAACTTTGTAGAATTTGTTGACTTTATGAGATTGTAGCCAATGCCCCCCCATAGGGAAAGGCTGACGCCTCCCCCATAGGGGAAGGCGCTGGCTATGGGGAGGTAGTGCCTCCTCCACAGGCCTTGGCCAATGGAGGGTGCTACCCTCTCACAGCACTGCCCTCCTCTATGGATGGGCTGGGGTATTATTCCCCATACCAAAAAAAAATCCAATTCAAAAAGAAAAATGATGTTGGGTTTATACAGTTTCAGTGAATTTTGAAAAAATGATACAAGGCTTTGTCAATATATAAATATATAGATTTGTATGTATATATATGCACAACATTATGTGTGTATATATAGGTATATGTATATATATATGCAGATATATATATATTTTTGTATATATTCATTTACAGAATCACAGTTTATAATTGAAAAACAAACTCAAGAACCATAGTAAATAAAGAAGGAAAAGATAAACCCCAATTCTGAAAGAAGTATAATTGTGCAAATACTTTCAATGCACTCACAGGAATGAGATATTTTTTCCCAGATTTGCACAACTTTTGTATTCAATTCAACACTTTACATTCAATTTCTACAGAAGCATTTGCATATTTCAACAAGAAATGTGAAAAAGAATGGAAAACCTGTGACTTACACTTCTAGCTAGAGTTGAGGATGCTCTTCAATCAACCTCTTCTTTTGCATTTCTTTTTCAATCTAGTTTCCTTTCGAAAGCTTCTTCTTTTTTTTATTTCCTAATATTTTTCCAGCTCTCTATCCTTCCATTTTCTACCCAAGATTAATTCTCAACTTACTATTCTAAAAGATTCAGCGATTGCTTGGTAGCCACTAGAGAAATATTGCAGAGCTTGTTTTCAAGATTAATTTCAAGAACCGGTACCTTGTCGGGAATTCATTTCCCTATTTAAAATTGGTTTTCCATTCCCAATTTACTAACCTAATCTTGAAATCTATTTTTAAATTCATAATAATTTTCAATTCATTTGCATGTAAATCCCCTTTCGAGAATATTTACTCAACAATAAAAATATCTTATAACTTAATGTTTTACTGATTAACTCAAATTTTAACACAAAATGAAAGAAAAGTAGCATGCATAAGCATTTAAATCCAAAATTTATAATTAACTATAATTAAAACTTAATCCTTTATTTTATCATACTTTATTCTATTTAATTTACTATTTATTATTTGATTTGTGATCAATTCAAAACAAACACACAAAGATTATACATTCCTAAATGCATTCTATATGAAACTAAGTGCATGTGTGTGATCGAGAGGTCTTCCTTCTTTGTCCTGTCAAGATGCTAATCACCTCTCCTTAATCACACCCTTGGTCTTCGACTTCCTGCAACTCAAGTGCACTCAGGCACACAACAATAATTGAGTCAGTATCATATTAAAATATAAATAAAGCATTGCATTACATTAATTAAAATGCTTCTACTCTATTTTACTTCATTTTCAAAATAAAACACATTCAATACTTTTCAACTTTTCATAATTTAGAATAAACAATTTCATTTATCACACGCCCAAAACATCATCATCATATTAATCATTAATCTACCAAGCACAATAAAACATGTAATAAATCCATACAAAGGAAAAAATAATCTGCATCAGGATTGGGACGTGACATCCTTCCCCACTAGGAAGAGACATCGTCTCGATGTCTTATTACAAACCACACAACAAAATCTGAAAGCATCAGTGTATCATAAGTCTCTAAAAGAAAGAAAAGAAAAACATGCTAAGATCTCAAATGACGAAAAGCTCTATCAATGTCCTCAGAATTCTCCCAGGTGGCATTATCCTCTGAGTATTGGTCCCACTAGACCCTATACTACATAATGTCCCTGTTCCACAACTTAACGTTGCGCTCTTCCAGTATCCTGAGAAGCTCCACCTGCATCACCCCTGGGTCCTGTACCTACAAAGCATGCCAGCCAAGAATATGAGCTACATCTGGATGGTAGGGGTTAAGCACCAAGACATGAAAAACATTATGGATTCAGGATAGAGCTAGTGGTAGAGCTAGCCTGTAAGCAACCGGATTAATTAGCTCCAAGACATCAAAAGGCCCAACAAATCTAGGAGCAAGCTTTGAGTTCTTTCCGAAAGAGATTGAACTCTTATGCAGCCGAACTCTCAAAAAGACCTTATCTCCTATAGAGAATTGTTGAAAAGTTCTATTCTTATTTGCAAGACTCTTTTGTCGATCTGAAGCTTGCTTAAGCTTTTCTTTGATAAGCTTCATTTGGTCTTCCATTTCCCTCAACATTTAAGGACCAATCACAATCCTTTCCTCAACCCTGTCCCAACTAATGGGTGTTCGACATTTTTGTCCATAAAGAGCCTCGAATGGTGCCATACCCAAAGAGGCGTGGTAGGAGTTGTAAGAAAACTCCACCAAAGGAAAATACTCCTCCCATCTGTGTTGCTGCTCCATACAATACATTTAGACGAGATCCTCCACAATCTGGTTCACCCTCTCAGTTTGACCATTAGTATAAGGATGATATGTCGAACTAAAATTCAATTTAGTTCCCAAGGAAGAATTCAGAGTAGTCCAAAATCTAGAAGTCATACAAGTGTCACAATTTGAAACGATCACCTCTGGCACTCCATGCAGTCAGAAGATTTCCTATAAAAATTTCCTCACCAAAACCATTGAACCATCCGTGAGGTTTCCAGAAATGAAATGGGATACGTTCGTTAATTTATCTACCACAACTAGGATGGTATCATGTTGATTCCTAGACATCGGTAATCCCTAGATAAAGTCCATAGTTATCACCTGCCACTTATATTCTGGCACCCTGTGTGGATATAAAAGTCCTCTGGGATGGACATGCTCAACCTTAACTCACTAGCATTCCAAACATCGGGCAATAAATGCAATAAAATCTCTTTTGAGTCCTGGGCAGAAGTATAAAGGCTTGAGTCCCTCAATCATTTTAGTCACACCAGGGTGTCTCAAGTATGGTGCATTATGGAATTCCTCCAGTACCAACTCTCTCAACCATGCAGAGTTAGGAATATACATATGATCCTAGAACCTCAAGAGTCCATTAGATTCAAATACATATCCCTCAAATCTATGATTTGAAGGATCCTTCTCTAAGGCTTGTTTCACCCTTTCATACTGCTCATCCCCAGATAAAGCTTGAACCACCTACTCTCTGAAACTAGATTTTATGATAAGTATGGCTGCTAAATGTCTTCTCCTACTCAAGGCATCTGCTACCCTATTTTCCTCCCCTTTAATGTACTCAATGCCAAAATCATATTCACTAAAAAATTCCAACCATCGCCTCTGATAAGCATTTAGGTTGGGTTGAGTAAAGATGTACTGTAATCCAAGATGATCAGTTTTTAATTCAAATGGCTTACCCAAGAGATAGTGTCTCGACATCTGTAGGGCATGAACTATGGCTGCCATCTCTAAATCATGTGGTGCATAATTTAACTCATCTTGTTTCAACTTCCTCAATTCATATGCCACCACTTGTCCTTCCTGCATGAGGACAGCTCCTACCCCCTCTCCTGATGCATCAATAATCACTATAAAATGACCATTCGAGTCAGGCACAACTAGAATAGGTGTAGAAGTGAGCTTCTCTTTTAGCAACTTAAAATATTTCTCACACCTGTCACTCCACTCAAATTTCTTTCCCTTCTTTTGGAGTGTGGTAATGGGCGCTGGTATTGTCAAAAACCCTTGCACAAATCTCTTGTAATACCTTGGTAGTCCCATAAAGCTTCGAACTTCTGAAACATTTTGTGGTGCTGTTCAATCTAAGATTGACTTAATCTTATTTGGGTCCACGACTATCCCATCTGCTGAAATATTGTGTCCCAAATAATGCACCTTAGATTAGAAAAAGGTACATTTCGACATCTTCCCATATAACTTATGTTCCCTCAACCGCTGCAATACTATCCTCAAATGCTTCTCATGCTCTTCCTCTGACTTGGAATATATCAAGATGTCATCAAGGAAGATTAGAACAAAATTATCTAAGCAGTGCTAGAAAACACTATTCATCAAATTCATGAAGGTTGCAGGGGCATTGGTTAACACAAATGGAAGCACCATGAATTCGTAATGCCCGTACCTTGTCCTGAAAGCAGTCTTGTGAATATCTTCATCCTTCAACCTCAACTGATGATACCCCGATCTCAGATCTATTTTTGAGAATACCTTGGCATATTTTAGTTGGTCAAAGAAATCATCAATACGGGGAAGCATGTACTTATTCTTGATAGTAACCTTGTTAAGCATCCTATAATCAATGCATAACCTCAAGGTCCCATCGTCCTTCTTAACAAATATGACAGGAGCTCCTAAAGGCGACAAACTTGGTCTAATGAAACCTTGTTTCTTCAATTCCTCCAATTGAGCTTTTAGCTCATATAACTCTATTGTGTTCATCGTGTCGGGGGCTTTGGATTGAGGTTCCACACCTGGTATCAAATCAATTGAAAAATCAAATACAAGCTTAGGCGGTACCTCAACTAGCTCCTCAGGGAAAACATCCTCAAATTATTTTAGAATGGGATGATCATCAATTGATGATTCTGTCTCATCAAGGTCCTTGACCTTTATTGCATATATAGTGCATCCCGTTCTGCTTGCCTTCTTTAATTGCATGGCTGAAACTTGCGTAAGTTCCAGAGGCCTTTTATACCACTAATCTCCACATGACTACTTGTTGGTATGTGGTGACTGATCATGCTATACTGTATAGCCCATGGTATAATGTACACCCTAGCCCCTATCCTTGCTGGGGTCTAGGGCTGGGCCGGGCCCCGGGCAGGGGTTTGGGGACGACAACCCCCGAGAAAAATTTTCCTCCTACTTTTCAAGGTGATCACCCGAAAGGAAAAATTAATGAAAAAGAAAAACCGATTTGTAGAACCCAAAATCTGGAAGCTTCTAAGCTTGTTAAAATCCATTATTTGCAAGATTTAATAGGTTTGGCATCAGATAATAAAGTATCGATGGCCGGGTTTGGGTGGATGTAGTCGATTGGGTGAACCACGCTTAAATTTATGTGTTATATCTAATTTGTGTGTTTTAGTCATTATTAATTAAATCTATATTTAATTGTTAGATATCCTATTTGTTCCAATAAGTGGTAATAGAGGTTGTGTTTCAATATCATATCCAGAGGGAGGGTTCACTGCCGGCCGAGTGGAAGTCTCACGGCTGGAGTGGGAGCAGTCAAGACGAGGAAGAAGAAACAGAAGTTTAACGGGCAAAACTATCGCCATGGAAGATGTAGATTTAGCTGACTATCTTTATCAAAGACGAGGCCATTGGAGGAAAACCAAGAACCTTAATGTCTAATGAAGACCATGAGATCTTGATGAAAGTTTTAAGATTCATTTGCTCGCACAATCAAGCAAGTATCTAACATATAACAGCAAGACAACTCAAGAGTTATGGAAACCCCGGTTATATGAGTTCCTCCGCCTTAATAAGGTATTTCTTTAGCTTATTTACTATGAAAATTGTAGAAGGTGGTCATTTACCCATCATTTGAATGAGTTTAATATGGTCACTAACAATTAATCAGAAAAGCAAACCTTGATGAAGGTTAGGCTCTTTTGATTCCGTGGTTCTTTTGCCCGAAATGGAATAACAGTTTGCACGTATCAAGAAGCAACTTATTTCCCGTCGAAATACATTGAAGTTTGATGATGTTGTTGGTGTTATTTTGAGCGAGGAAATTTGTAGGAAAAGCTCAGGTGGAACATCCACATCAGGCAGTGTTCTGAATGCAGAAAGCAGGGGCAGAACAAAGGAGAGGAAACAATTCTGGAAATCATGGGAAGTCACGAGGAAAATCAAAGGACAAAAAGTCCCAATCTAGAGACGAGGGATTGCTGGTACTGTGGTAAGCCGGGTCATTTGAAGAAAGATTGCTGGTCTCAGAAAAATAAAGAAGGAGACAAAAAAGAAGGAAGTAAAGAGGAAAATGTGATAAGTAATAAATCTGATGAGGATGCTTTGATTCTTTCCCTTGATAATGCTAATGATTCTTGGGTGTTAGATTCAGGGGCTTCATTTCATGCTACCCCCCATAGAAGTTACTTTCTTGATTATGTCCAAGGGGATTTTGGGCTGGTTTATTTAGGAGATAACGAACCCTGACAGATCGTTGGAAAGGGAAGAATCAAGATTAAGTTGCAGAATGGGAATCATTGGCTACTACGTGAGGTAAGGCGTGTTCCAAAGTTAAGTAGAAATTTAATTTCAGCAAGGTAACTAGATGATGAAGGTTGTGTTGTTACTTTTAGTGATAAAAATTGGAAAGTTACAAAGGGTGCCTTAGTGGTAGCAAAAGGTGTGAAAGTAGGCACTTTATATCTTTGTACAGGTCATACTATTCCTTCTACTTTAATTGTTATGGAAAAGGGTCAATGTTCAGGAACAATTGCTGCAGTTCAGCAAGTAGAAGATCATGCAGTTGTTGTGGACTCAAAATCAGCAGTGGCATAATAGACTTGGGCATATGAGTGCAAAAGGTATGAAAGTACTTCATTCAAATAATGTTTTACCAGGTCTAAAATGTGTTAATATGGATTTATGTGAAAGTTGTGTGTATGGAAAACAAAAGAGAGTTAGTTTTCTCAAGGATGGGAAGCAAGAGAAAGATGAGAAATTGGAGCTTGTGCATACAGATGTATGGGGACCAGCTCAGGTATCTTCTCTCGGTGGCTCTTTGTATTATGTTACATTCATTGATGATGTAACTAGGAAGGTATGGATTTATTTCCTTAGGCATAAATATGATGTATTTGAAACTTTTAAAAAATGGAGAAGCTTGGTTGAGAATGAGACAGGTAAAAGGTTAAAATGTCTCAGATCTAATAATGGTGGTGAGGCCAATAAAGAGTTTGAAGATTATTGTTCCTCTAATGGTATTCAGGTAGAAAAGGTTCCAATGACTCCACAGGAAAATGGAGTGGTTGAGTGCATGAATAGAACAATAATGGAGCTGCACGGACTATGAGATTGCATGTTACCTTTAAAATGTGGGTAGAGATTGTAAACACTACTGTTTATTTAATTCAGAGGTCCTCTAATCCTTTGGGTTGTGGTATTCCAAAGGAAGCATGGAAGGTAAGAAGGTGAGTTATTCTTTTCTCACAACCTTCGGTTGTGAAGAATTTCACATGTAGATTCTAAAAATAGAACCAAGCTTGATGCAAAATCAAAGAAATGTGTATTTGTTGGATATGGCATTGATGAATTTGGTTATAGGCTTTGGATTTTGAAAATCAAAAATTGTGAGAAGCGGGGATGTCATATTCAATGAGAAAGTATTGTACAAAGATCTGTTGCTGCGACATGAGAAAAAGGTAGATGACTATGTAGTGTTGGATGATACTCCAAACAATGATGTTTTAGTGGTTCCTCATGCTGGGCAACAACAGCAACAACAAATACCACAAACTCCTATTAGACGATCTTCAAGGATAAGTAGACCTCTAGAAAGATTCTATCCCTCTTTGTATACTATTCTGTTAACTGCTGCTAGTGAACTAGAATATTATGATGAAGCTATGTAGGTGGATACCAAGGTTCAATGGGAGCATGGAATGGAAGAAGAAATGGACTCCTTGCTGAAAAACCAAACTTGGGAATTATGCAAGTTGCCTGCAGGTAAAAAGGCTTTACCAAACAAATGGATTTATAGGTTGAAAGAAGAGGATGAAGGTAAGAAAATATTTAAATCCAGATTAGTTGTAAAGGGATTTGCATAGAAAAAGGGTATTGATTTTGATGAGATTTTTTCTCCTGTTGTTAAAATGACTTCTATTCGTATTGTTTTAAGTATTGTGGCTGCTGAAGATTTGCATTTAGAGCAGCTTGATGTTAAAACAACCTTTCTCCATGGTGATTTGGAAGAGGAAATATATATGGACTAGCCACAAGGATTTGAGGTCAAAGGTAAGGAGAAACTAGTGTGCAGATTGAAAAAAAACTTATATGGCTTGAAACAAGCACCTCGGCAATGGTACTTAAAATTTGATAGTTTTATGGCTGAGCAAGGCTATAGTCGGTGTAATTCTAACCATTGTGTTTATTTTAAGAGGTTGGATAATGATAGCTACATTATTTTATGTTTGTATGTTGATGACATACTTGTAGCAGGGTCTAACATGGATCACATAAGTGAGCTAAAACAACAGTTACCAAAATCTTTTGCTATGAAGGATTTGGGGGTAGCAAAGCAAATCCTTGGTATGAAAATTTGTAGAGATAGGAAAAGCAGACAATTTTTTTTATCTCAGGCTAATTATGTTGAAAAGGTGTTGAAGAGATTTCATATGGAGAATGCAAAAGCTGTCAGCACACCTTTTCCTAGTCATGTTAAATTGACTAAGGATGTGTGTCCAAAGACACGAGAGGAGGAAGAAAAAATGTCCAAGGTACCATATGCTTCAGCTGTAGACAGTTTAATGTATGTCATGGTATGCACAAGACCAGATATTGCACATGTTGTAGGAGTTGTTAGTAGGTATTTGAATCATCCCGGAGTTGAGCATTGGAATGCGGTAAAATGGATTCTCAGTTATTTGAGAGGTACATCCAATAATTGTTTATGTTTTGGGTGCTCTAATATTGATTTAAAAGGATATGTTGACTTAGATTTAGTAGGGGATATAGATACCAGGCGGAGTACCATAGGTTATGTATTTACAGTTGGTGGGACAGTACTGAGTTGGATTTCTTGATTGTAGAAGGTGGTTGCTTTATCCACCATAGAGGCAGAGTATGTTGTTGCAACAGAGGCGGAAAAGGAGATGATATGGCTGCAACTTTTCATGGATGAGTTGGAAAAACAACAGGCTAGAAATTACTTGTTTACAGACAGCCAGAGTGCTATACATCTTGCAAAGAATTCTACTCTTCATTCTAAAACAAAACACATCTAGTTGAGATATCACTTCATTCGGTCAGCGTTGGAGGATGGACAGGTTAAGCTAGACAAGATACATACAGATGTCAATCCAGTATGTTTATGAAGGCGGTGACAAGGGAGAAGCTAAGCTCCTCTTCAGCTTCAGTTGGTCTTCAAAGTTGAATTCAAGTATAACAGAGCTCAGCAGGGTCTAAGGTACTTATTTCCAGTGGGAGCTGTAATTGCAGCAGTGTCGTCCAAAATTAGTCTCCAAGTGGGAGATTGTGTTGGTATGGAGCCTGATTAGTCTCCAAGTGGGAGATTGTTGGTATGTGGTGACTGATCATGCTATACTGTATAGCCCATGGTATACTGTACACCCTAGCCCCTATCCTTGCCGGGGTCTGAAGCTGGGCTGGGGCTCGGGCGGGGGTTCAGGGATGGCAACCCCCGAGAAAAATTTTCCTACTACTTTTCGCGTGATCACCGAAAAAGGAAAAAATCAATGAAAAAAGGAAAATTTTGATTTTGTAGAACATAAAATTTGGAAGCTTCTAAGCTTGTTAAAAAGGGGTTCAGATGGGTATTACTGTATGATGAAAAACATGATTATTTGCAAGATTGTAATAGGTTTTACACTGGATAATAAAAGTATTGGATGGCTATGGTCAAATGGTGGATGTAGCCCAGATTGGGTGAACCATGTTAAATTTCTGTGTTATCATTTTAATCTGTGTGTGTTTTAGTTTCTCTATTCATTAATTAAATCTGCATTTAATTGTTAGATATCTGCCATTTCTAACCCGAACACTACCTTGATCATCAAGAAACCTTATTGTTTTATCTTCACAATCCATAAGGGCCTTATGTTCAGAAAGCCAATTGATTCATAAAATCACATCATAATATCCCAATGGTGCTACATAAAAATTAACTTGTGTTTTGAGACTAGGGAGTTCAAGTTCACTACAAAACAAACATTTCTCTACCTTCCTCTCTACCTGGTTGCCATATTGTACTGTCCATGAATTTTCCATATAACCCAGTCTAATAGATAATTTAGACATATCATGAGGATCCACAAAACTATCAGTGGCACCAGATCAATCAAAATAGAAACAAGAGTTCAAAAAAGTTTACCCAAAAGCTGGATAGGAGTGGATTGATAATCTGCTTGGCGATTTTCAACCGCCGCATGAATATGATGTTGATTCTTGTTGTACTGCCTTTTAACCCTTTGAGGGCACACACTGGCATAATGCTCACAACCACAAGTATAACAACCCCCACGAGGTGCCTTAGGCCTGTCAGAAAAATATCTCCTGTTAGTGTCATTCTTCTTATTGAAGTTAGCTCTCTTATTATTATTCTGGTTTCCATCATTATGGTTTTGAGGACTACCACCCCTTTTCAAATTTTTGATCTGCCTATTATTAATCCCCTGGCTACCCTAATTACTTTAATTACCCTGATTTCCATGGTTATTATTACCTTGGCGATTTCCTTGGAACTTCTTATTGCCATACTTGGCTTCCTTGCTTTTCTTATAATTTGCAACCTGCTGCATTTTATGTACCTGTAAAAGTGCCAATTCAAAGGCTTCATCCATGGTAGCCAGTCTATGCATATCCACCTCATTTCCAATTTGAGGCCTAAGTCCTAGAATGAATTTCTGAATACGAAACCTCTCATCATATTGGTACTGAGGTACGCACTTAAGCAATTGAAAGAATTTCTCCCAATATTGTATCACTGTCATTCCTCCCTAAATGAGCACCTGGAATTCTATCATTTTCTTATCAAAATAAGACTGTGGAAGCCATCTCTTCCTGAAAGCCTACAAAAATTGTTCCCATGTTACCTTGCCAGGTAAAATTTTTTTATCAGCCCTTTCATTCTCCCACCATGTAGCAACTTCACCTATAAGCTGGTAGGATCCCCATTCTACCTTAGTTTCCTCATATAGGTTACAAAGAGCAAAGTACCTTTCGATTCCAATAATCCAGAATTCTGCCCCATCAGCAAAATATTTACCATCGAACTTGGGTGGCACCACCTTCTTGAGGTCCTTACCTAGTTCCTTAGCTACCTTAGTTAGTTTACTTTGATTCTTTTTAGCTTTAGGGTTTTCTCCATTTGGTTCATTCCTGATGTTCTCACTCTCACCAGGTTCAGACCTTGTTGGTCCAGTTTTCCTTGCCTGCTCAAGGTTATCAATCTTGGCCTCTTACCTACTCAGTATGGCCAAAATCTGATCCAACTTATCATTGGGATCACCATGGGATCCTCCTGCCCATTCCCTCTGATAATACCTACCCTTCATTAGGGTTACCCTGGCAAAACATAACATCAAGTGTAATTAGGCATCGGTCCTAGAGTTGAACCTTGCTGCTCTGATCTACCAAAATGTAATGCTTGAAAATTGATGTTCATTTAGCCATATAATTTACCAACTTAATACATTCCAAGTGTGATAAAAGAAAATATGCATATATCATAATCTTCCTTAAATGCTAAAAAAGAAAATTTGAAATAAGTTCTCATTCCATGTATGCAAAAGAAATAAGTCTAATTATCAATAAGGATCATTGCATTGTTACATATATGATTGCCATTTGCATATATTTAAGTTTTCATAAATTTTCTCATGTTTCTGATTACATCACTAACTTTCAATCAGTACATCTATTTCAATGTTACATCAAATATTTATTTTCATTACATCTATTTCAATGTTACATTACAAAATTACAAATAAAATTACATTTGCAAGTGGGCTTTACAGGCTATTCCAATTAATACATGAATACATTATAACATTTAAATCTTTGAACCTCAACCATCGTGACACCACTCGTCTTCTTGCGAGTTGGGGCCAAGAGTGTGATTAAGGCTCCTTTTCCACCTAACCACGAAGTGTAACATTTCCCTGGGTTTCTTCCTAACTCAAAGAAATCCCCGACCTTCCATGAGGAGCCTAGCAACCTGAAACAACAACATAGGAGGGAACTCTTGATGCAAGCCTGATGCCTATATGCATTTCTAACATAAGAATTACATAATTCTTGTGAACATGAGGTGGCAGAGACCTATATTCATTTAGTTCTAGGCTTTTAATTCCATCCATGTTAATGGTGCAAGTGCTTGGCCAAGCAAAAATAAATAAAAAATAAATGATAGTTTTAGAAGAGGTAAAACTACCGTCTCTGTGGGTCCACCTTCGACATCCTGTCTGGAAATTTTCTCAAAATATAGTAAATAATGCATTTTTTATCTAATTTCACATTCGATTTTACCCATTTCTAATTTCAAAGAAATTTCATCATTATCTAACGTTTTCACAAAGTTTTTCAAAATAGCTTTCCTGCATGCATTCAGTAAAATAAAGTTTCCTTGTACAATTTTCAAATGGTTTTCAATGGAAAATAAATTTAGTTTCAATTCTTTTTCTTTTAAATTAGTTTTGCTCACTGTAAGTTAAATAGTTTCAACAAAATACAAACCACTCTTTTTAGAAAATTCGCTAATTATAACTGTGTTTTCTATAGTCTATATTTGCTATAAAGTTTCATTTTCAGCTCACAATATGGCCTTACGTATTTTCTCTAAATTTAGAAAAGATAAAAGATGACTGAAAAAAAGCAGTGATATTCAGAAATTAACATATTTCTAGAGAAACAATACAGTGTAAACAGCCAAATTTGCATGTAAATTTGAGTTTGTAACAATAAATAGTGAATTTACTGTGCTTCTATTCTAAATTTTAAGCTTATAGCTATGAAAACTCTCTATTCAGATTTGTAAACGTATTCATTACGTAGGTATATATATTTGTAATATATATATATATATATATATATATATATATATATATATATATATATATATATTCAAGGTAGATTTTTTACTATGTAAATATCTATATATGTATAACTTATACACAATGCTGGGTTCTTTCCAAAGTAATACCAATGGCAAAAAGACATTATTTTCTATAGATTACAATGATCTCTATGACAAGTATAAATATATGTATATAAAATTGTGTGTGTCTATATCCTTGTATAGATTTGTATCCTGTATATATAGATATATCTCTAGTTTTTATATATATAAATTTAGTATAAAACTACTGACAAAGAGAACATTTCTGGTGGTAAGACAAACAGAGTAAATAAAAGCTAAAAACTACTTACAAGTATGTATGCTTATATATGTATATATATATA
Organism: Sequoia sempervirens; assembly: GCA_007258455.2. Lineage (NCBI taxonomy): Eukaryota > Viridiplantae > Streptophyta > Pinopsida > Cupressales > Cupressaceae > Sequoia > Sequoia sempervirens. The sequence goes on along the minus strand of VDFB02072274.1, from coordinate 108,013,637 downwards.
AACATGCATAGATATATATATATATATATATATATATATATATATATATATATATATATATATATATATATATATATATATATATATATATATATATATATATACTATATTTGAAATTGGATGGAATTGTTAATTGTTGCGCACAAAATAAAGATACCCGGTTCGTAGTAAACTTTGTAGAATTTGCAGACTTCATGAGGTTGTAGCTAACGCCCCCCCATAGGGAAAGGATGACGGCTCCCCCATAGGGGAAGGCGCTGGCTGTGAGGAGGTAGCATCTCCTCCATAGGCCTTGGCCTGTGGAGGGTGCTACCCTCTCATAGCTCTGCCCTCCTGTATGGATGAGCTAGGGTATTATTCCCCATACCAAAACAAAATCTAAGTGAAAAAGAAAAATGATGTTGGGTTTATACAGTTTCAGTGAATTTTGAAAAAATGATACAGGGCTTTTTCAATAAATAAATATATAGATTTATATGTATATATATATGCACAACATTATGTGTGTATATATAAGTATATATATATATATATATATGCAGATATATATATATTTTTGTATATATTCATTTACAGAATCACAGTTCATAATTGAAAAACAAACTCAAGAACCACAGTAAATAAAGAAGGAAAAGATAAACCCCAATTCTGAAAGAAGTATAATTGTGCAAATACTTTCAATGCACTCACAGGAATGAGTTATTTTTTCCCAGATTTCCACAGCTTTTGTATTCATTTCAACACTTTACATTCAATTTCTATAGAAGCAATTGCATATATCAACAAGAAATGTGAAAAAGAATGGAAAACGTGTGATTTACGCTTCCAGCTGGAGTTGAGGATGCTCTTCAATCAACCTCTTCTTTTTCCTTTCTTTTTCAATCTAGTTTCCTTTCGAAAGCTTCTTCTTTTTTTTCTTTCCTAATGCTTTTCCAGCTCTCTTTCCTTCCATTTTCTACCCAAGATTAATTCTCAACTTACTGAACATTCTAAAAGATTCAACAATTGCTTGGTAGCCACTAGAGAAAAATTGCATAGCTTGTTTTCAAGATTAATTTCGAGAACCGGTACCTTGTCGGGAATTCATTTCCCTATTTAAAATTGGTTTTCCATTCCCAATTTCCTAACCTAATCTTGAAATCTATTTTTAAATTAATAATAATTTTCAATTCATTTGCATGTAAATCCCCTTTCAAGAATATTTACTCAACAATAAAAATATCTTATAACTTAATGTTTTACTGATTAACTCAAAGTTTAACACAAAATAAAAGAAAAGTAGCATGCATAAGCATTTAAATCCAAAATTTATAATTAACTATAATTAAAACTTAATCCTCTATTTTATCATACTTTATTCTATTTAATTTACTATTTATATTTAATTTTTGATCAATTCAAAACAAACACACAAAGATTAGACATTAATAAATGCATTGTATATGAAACTAAGTGCATGTGTGTGATTGAGAGGTCTTCCTTTTTTGTCCTGTCAAGATGCTAATCACCTCTCCTTAATCACACCCTTGGTCTTCGACTTCCTGCAACTCAAGTGCACTCAGGCGCACAACAATAATTGAGTTAGTATCATATTAAAATATAAATAAAGCATTGCATTACATTAATTAAAATGCTTCTACTCTATTTTGCTTCATTTTCAAAATAAAACGCATTCAATACTTTTCAACTTTTCATAATTTAAAATAAACACTTTCATTTATCACACGCCCAAAACATCATCATCATATTAATCATTAATCTACCAAGCACAATAAAACATGTAATAAATCCATACAAAGCCAAAAATAATCTGCATCAGGATTGAGATGTGACAACCTTCCCCACAAGGAAGGAACATCATCTCGATGTCTTATTACAAACCACACAACAAAATCTGAAGCATCATTGTATCATAAGTCTCTAAAAGAAAGAAAAGAAAAACATGCTAAGATCTCAAATGATGAAAAGCTCTATCAATGTCCTCAGCATTCTCCCAGGTGGCATTATCCTCTGAGTATTGGTCCCACTGGACCCTATACTACATAATGTCCCTGTTCCGCAACTTAACATTGCGCTCTTCCAGTATCCTGACAGGCTCCACCTGCATCACCCCTGGGTCTTGTACCTACAACGCATGCCAGCCAAGAATATGAGCTACATCTGGATGGTAGGGATTAAGCACCTAGACATGAAAAACATTATGGATCCGGGATAGAGCTAGTGGTAGAGCTAGCATGTAAGCAACTAGATTAATCACCTCCAAGACATCAAAAGGCCCAACAAATCTAGGAGCAAGCTTTGAGTTCTTTCCGAAAGAGATTGAACTCTTATGCAGCCGAACTCTCAAAAAGACCTTATCTCTTGTAGAGAATTGTCGAAAAGTTTTATTCTTATTTGCAAGACTCTTTTGTCGATCTGAAGCTTTCTTAAGCTTTTCTTTGATAAGCTTCATCTGGTCTTCCATTTCCCTCAACATTTTAGGACCAATCACAATCCTTTCCTCAACCCTATCCCAACTGATGGGTGTTCAACATTTTCATCCATAAAGAGCCTCTAATGGTGCCATATCCAAAGAGGCGTGGTAGGAGTTGTAAGAAAACTCCACCAAAGGAAAATAATCCTCCCATCTATGTTACTACTCCATACAATACATTCAGAGGAGATCCTCAACAATCTGGTTCACCCTCTTAGTCGGACCATCGGTTTGAGGATGATTTTCCAAACTGAAATTCAATTTAGTTCCCAAGGAAAAATTTAGAATAGTCTAAAATGTAGAAGTCATTCGAGTGTCACAATCTGAAACGATCACCTCTGGCACTCCATACAGTCGGAAGATTTCCTATACAAATTTCCTTACCAAAACCATTGACCCATCCGTGAGGTTTCCAGGAATGAAATGGGATACCTTAGTTAATTTATCTACCACAACTAGGATGGTATCATGTCGATTCCTAGACATCGGTAATCCCTGAATAAAGTCCATAGTTATCACCTACCACTTATATTCTGGCACCCTATGTAGATATAAAAGTCCTCTTGGATGGACATGCTCAACCTTAACTCACTGGCATTCCAAACATCGGGCAATAAATGCAATAACATCTCTTTTGAGTCCTGGCCAGAAGTATAAAGGCTTGAGTCCCTCAATCATTTTAGTCACACTAGGGTGTCCCAAGTATGGTGCATTATGGAATTCCTCTAGTACCAACTCTCTCGTCCCTGCAGAGTTAGGAATATACATATGATCCTGGAACCTCAAGAGTCCATTAGACTCAAATACATATCCTGCAAATATGTGATTTGAAGGATCCTTCTCTAGGGCTTGTTTCACCCTTTCATACTGCTCATTCCCAGATAAAGCCTGAACCACCTACTCTCTAAAAGTAGATTTTATGGTAAGCGTGGCTGCTAAATGTCTTCTCCTACTCAAGGCATCTACTACCCTATTTTCCTTCCCTTTAATGTACTCAATTCCAAAATCATATTCACTAAAAAATTCCAGCCATCGCCTCTGATGAGCATTTAGGTTGGGTTGTGTAAAGATGTACTATAATCCAGCATGATCAATTTTTAATTCAAATGGCTTACCTAAGAGATAGTGTCTCCACATCTGTAGGGCATGAACTATGGCTGCCATCTCTAAATCATGTGGTGCATAATTTAACTCATGTTGTTTCAACTTCCTCAATTCATATGCCACCACTTCTCCTTCCTGCATGAGGACAGCTCCTACCCCCTCTCCTGATGCATCAATAATCACTATAAAATGACCATTCGGGTCAGGCACAACTAGAATAGGTGTAGAAGTGAGCTTCTCTTTTAGCAACTTAAAATATTTCTCACACCTGTCACTCCACTCAAATTTCTTTACCTTCTTTTGGAGTGTGGTAATAGGTGCTGCTATTGTCAAAAACCTTTGCAAAAATGTCCTGTAATACCTTGCTAGTCCCATAAAGCTTCAAACTTTTGAAACATTTTGTGGTGCTGGCCAATCTAAGATTTCCTTAATCTTATTTGGGTCCACGGCTATCCCATCTGCTCAAATAACGTGTCCCAAATAATGCACCTCAGATCAGAAAAAGGTACATTTCAACATCTTCCCATATAGCTTATGTTCTGTCAACTGCTGCAATACTATCCTCAAATGCTTCTCATGCTCTTCCTCTGACTTGGAATATATCAAGATGTCATCAAGGAAGATTAGAACAAAATTATCTAAGCAGTCCCGGAAAACACTATTCATCAAATTCATGAAGGCTACAGGGGCATTGGTTAACCCAAACAGAAGCACCGTGAATTCGTAATTCCTGTACCTTGTCCTGAAAGCAGTCTTGTGAATATCTTCATGCTTCAACCTCAACTAATGATACCCCGATCTCAGATCTATTTTTGAGAATACCTTGGCATATTTTAGCTAGTCAAAAAAATCATCAATACGGGGAAGCATGTACTTATTCTTGATAGTAACCTTGTTAAGCATCCTGTAATCAATGCATAACCTCAAGGTCCCATCCTCCTTCACAAATATGACAGGAGCTCCCCAAGGCGACAGACTTGGTCTAATGAAACCTTGTTTCAGCAATTCCTCCAATTGAGCTTTTAGCTCATATAACTCTGTTGTGTTCATCCTATAGGGGGATTTGGAATGAGGTTCCGCACCTAGAATAAAATCAATTGAAAAATAAAATACACGCTTAGGTGGTAGCTCAACTAGCTCCTCAGGACAAACATCCTCAAATTATTTTAGAATGGGATGATCATCAATTGATGATTTTGTCTCATCAAGGTCCTTGACCTTTATTGCATATATAGTGCATCCCCTTCTGCTTGCATTCTTTAATTACATGGCTGAAACTTGCCTAAGTTCCAGAGGCCTTTTTACACCACTAATCTCCACATGACTACCTTGATCATCAAGAAACCTTATTGTTTTATCTTCACAATCCACAAGGGCCTTATGTTTAGAAAGCCAATTTATTCCTAAAATCACATTATAATATCCCAATGGTGCTACATACAAATTTACTTGTGTTTTGAGACTAGGGAGTTCAAGTTCACTACAAAACAGGCATTTCTCTACCTTCCTCTCTACCCAGTTCCCTTACTGTACTTTCCATGAATTTTCCAAATAACTCGGTCTAACAGATAATTTAGACATAACATGAGGATCCACAAAACTATCAGTGGCACCCGTACCAATCAAAATAGAAACGGGAGTTCCAAAAAGTTTTACCCGAAAACTGGATAGGAGTGGATTGATAATTTGCTTGGCGATTGTCAACTGCCGCATGAATATGATGTTGATTCCTATTGTTCTGCCTATTAACCCTCTAATGGAACACACTGGCATAATGCTCACCACCACAAGTATAACAACCCCCACGAGCTGCCTTAGGCTCTCTTGTTATTATTCTGGTTTCCATCATTACGGTTCTGAGGACTACCACCCCTTTTCAAATTTCTGATCTGCCTGTTATTATTCGCCTAGCTGCCCTAATTACTCTGATTACCCTGATTTCCCTGGTTATTATTACCTTGGCGATTTCCTTGGAACTTCTTATTGCCATACTTGGCTTCCCTACTTTTCTTATAATTTGCAACCTGCTCCATTTTATGTACCTGCAAAAGTGCCAATTCAAAGGCTTCATCCATGGTAGCCGGTCTATGCATATCCACCTCATTTCCAATTTGAGGCCTAAGTCCTAGAATGAATTTCTGAATATGAAACCTCTCATCATGCTAGTACTGAGGTATGTACTTAAGAAATTGAAATAATTTCTCCCAATATTGTATCACTGTCATTCCTCCCTGAATGAGCACTTGGAATTCTATCATTTTCTTATCAAAATAAGACTGTGGAAGCCATCTCTTCCTGAAAGCCTACAAAAATTGTTCCCATGTTACCTTGCCAATTAAAAATTGTTTATCAGCCCTTTCATTCTCCCACCATGTAGCAACTTCACCTATAAGCTGGTAGGATCCCCATTCTGCCTTAGTTTCCTCGGATAGGTTATGAAGAGAAAAGTACCTTTCCATTTCAATAATCCAGGCTTTTTCCCCATCACCAAAATATTTACCATTGAACTTGGGTGGCACCACCTTCTTGAGGTCCTTACCCAGTTCCTCAACTACCTTAGTTAGTTTACTTTGATTCTTTTTAGCTTTAGGTTTTTCTCCATTTGGTTCATTCCTGATGTTCTCACTCTCACCAGGTTCAGACCTTGTTGGTCCAGTTTTCCTTGCCTGCTCAAGGTTATCAATCCTAGCCTCTTACTTACTTAGTATGGCCAAAATCTTATCCAACTTATCATTGGGATCACCATGGGATCCTCTTGCTCGTTCCCTCTAATAATACCTACCCTTCATTAGGGTTACCCTTGCAAAACATAACATCAAGCGTAATTAGGCATAGGTCCTAAATTTGAACCTCGCTGCTCTGATACCAAAATGTAACGCTTGAAATTTGATTTTCATTTACCCATATAATTTACCAACTTAATAAATTCCAAGTGTGATAAAACAAAATATGCATATATCATAATCTTCCATAAATGCTAAAAAATAAAATTTGGAATAAGTTCTCATTCCATGTATGCAAAAGAAATAAGTCTAATTATCAATAACCTTGGATCATTGCATTGTTACAAATATGATTGCCATTTGCATATATTTGAGTTTTCATAAATTTTGTCAAGTTTTCGATTACATCATTAGCTTTCAATCAATACATCTATTTCAATGTTACATCAAATATTTCTTTTCATTACATCTATTTCAATGTGACATTACAAAATTACAAATAAAATTACATTTGCAAGTGGGCTTTACAAGCCATTCCAATTAATACATGAATACATTTATAACATTCAAATTTTTTAACCTCAACCGCTGTGACGCCACTGGTCTTCTTGCGAGTTGGGGCCAAGAGTGTGATTAAGGCGCCTTTTCCACCCAACCAGGAAGTGCAACACTTCCCTGGGTTTCTTCCTAACTCGAAGAAATCCCCGGCCCTGCACGAGGAGCCTAGCAACCTGAAACAACAACACAGGAGGGAACTCTTGATGCAAGCCTGATGCCTATATTCATTTGTAACACAAGAATTACATAATTCTTGTGAACAGGAGGTGGTAGAGACCTATATTCATTTAGTTCTAGGCTTTTAATTCCATCTATTTCAATGTTGCAAGTGCTTGGCCAAGCAAAAATAAAAAATTAAAAAAATGATAGTTTTAGAAGAGGTAAAAATACCATCTCTGTGGGTCCACCTTCGGCATCCTGTCCCAAAAGTTTCTCAAAATACAGTAAATAATGTATTTTTTTATCTAATTTCACATTCGATTTTACCCATTTCTAATTTCAAAGAAATTTCATCATTATCTAAGGTTTTCACAAAGTTTGTCAAAATAGCTTTCTTGCATGCATTTAGTAAAATAAAGTTTCCTTGTACAATTTTCAAATGGTTTTCAATGCAAAATAAATTTAGTTTCAATTCTTTTTCTTTTAAATTAGTTTTTCTCATAGTAAGTTAAATAGTTTCAGCAAAATACAGACCACTCTTTTTAGAAAATTCGATAATTATAACTGTGTTTTCTATAGTCTATATTTGCTATAAAGTTTCATTTTCAGCTCACAATATGGCCTGATATATTTTCTCTAAATTCAGAAAAGATAAAAGATGACTCAAACAAAACAATGATATTCAGAAATTCACATATTTCTAGAGAAACAATACAGTGTAAACAACCAGATTTGCATGTAAATTCAAGTTTGTAACAATACACAGTGAATTTACTCTGCTTCTATTCTAAATTTTAAGCTTATAGCTATGAAAACTCTTTGTTCAGATTTGTAAACGTATTCATTACATAGGTATATATATTTGTAATATTTACTCTTATACATATATATATTCAAGGTAGAATTTTTACTAAGTAAATATCTATATATGTATAACTTATACGCAATGCTAGGTTCTTTCCAGAGTAATACCAATGGAAAAAAGACATTATTTTCTATAGATTACAATGATCTCTATGACAAGTATAAATATATGTATATAAAATTGTGTGCGTCTATATCCTTGTATAGATTTGTATCTTGTATATATAAATATATCTCTATTTTTTATATATATAAATTCAATATAAAACTACTGATAGAGAGAACATTTCTAGTGGTAAGATAAAAAGAGTAAATAAAAGATAAAAATTGCTTATAAGTATGTATGCTTATATATGTATATATATATATATATAAACATACATAGATATATATATATATATATATATATATTACTATATTTGAAATTAGATGCAACTGTTAATTGCCGCACGCAGAATAAAGATACCCGGTTCGCAGTAAACTTTGTAGAATTTGCAGACTTTATGAGGCTGTAGCCAATGCCCCCACATAGGGAAAGGCCGACGGCTCCCCCATAGGGGAAGGCGCTGGTTGTGAGGAGGCAGCGCCTCCTCCACAGGCCTTGGCCTGTGGAGGGCGTTGCCCTCTCACAACACTGCCCTCCTCTATGGATGGGCTAGGGTATTATTCCCCATACCAAAAAAAAATCTAATTGAAAAAGAAAAACGATGCTGGGTTTATACAGTTTCAGTGAAGTTCAAAAATTTGATACAGGGCTTTTTCAATAAATAAATATATAGATTTATATCTATATATATATATATATGCACAACATTATGTGTGTATATATAAGTATATATATACATGCATATATATATATATATATATATATTTGTATATATTCATTTACAGAATCACAGTTCATAATTGAAAAACAAACTCAAGAACCACAGTAAATAAAGAAGGAAAAGATAAACCCCAATTCTGAAAGAAGTATAATTGTGCAAATACTTTCAATGCACTCACAGGAATGAGTTATTTTTTCCCAGATTTCCACAGCTTTTGTATTCATTTCAACACTTTACATTCAATTTCTATAGAAGCATTTGCATATATCAACAAGAAATGTGAAAAATAATGGAAAACTTGTGATTTACGCTTCCAGCTGGAGTTGAGGATGCTCTTCAATCAACCTCTTCTTTTTCCTTTCTTTTTCAATCTAGTTTCCTTTCGAAAGCTTCTTCTTTTTTTTCTTTCCTAATGCTTTTCCAGCTCTCTATCCTTCCATTTTCTACCCAAGATTAATTCTCAACTTACTATTCTAAAAGATTCAACAATTGCTTGGTAGCCACTAGAGAAAAATTGCATAGCTTGTTTTCAAGATTAATTTCAAGAACCGGTACCTTGTCGGGAATTCATTTCCCTATTTAAAATTGGTTTTCCATTCCCAATTTCCTAACCTAATCTTGAAATATATTTTTAAATTAATAATAATTTTCAATTCATTTGCATGTAAATCCCCTTTCGAGAATATTTACTCAATAATAAAAATATCTTATAACTTAATGTTTTATTGATTAACTCAAAGTTTAACACAAAATGAAAGAAAAGTAGCATGCATAAGCATTTAAATCCAAAATTTATAATTAACTATAATTAAAACTTAATCCTTTATTTTATCATACTTTACTCTATTTAATTTACTATTTATTATTTAATTTGCAATCAATTTAAAACAAACACACAAAGATTAGACACTCCTAAATGGATTCTATATGAAACTAAGTGCATGTGTGTGATCAAGAGGTTCTCCTACTTTGTCCTATCAAGATGCTAATCACCTCTCCTTAATCATACCCTTGGTCTTCAACTTCCTACAACTCAAGTGCACTCAGGCACACAACAATAATTGAGTCAGTATCATATTAAAATATAAATAAAGCATTGCATTACATTAATTAAAATGCTTCTACTCTATTTTGCTTCATTTTCAAAATAAAACGCATTCAATACTTTTCAACTTTTCATAATTTAAAATAAACACTTTCATTTATCACATGCCCAAAACATCATCATCATATTAATCATTAATTTACTAGGCACAATAAAACATGTAATAAATCCATACAAAGCCAAAAATAATCTACATCAGGATTGAGACGTGACAGTAGGAAGGTCTTGTTGTTTCATGGATGGATAAAAGGATGCACTAGCTTGAAGGTTGTTAAGGAAATTGTTTAGGAACTTATTCATGTTGTCATAATATTCTAGAATGATGTCAACATCATGAGTAGGACAGTTATGAGGAGTTGAAGGAGCATGAGTGAGTTCAATGTCATTAGGATCAGTTCCAAAGGCGCAACTTGACACATCCACTAAGGAATTTAATGACATCCAAATCCTATTAAAACAGATATCCGTGATGCAAATTTTAGATGGAAAATGATCAATGAAATTAAACTAAATGTAATAATTTGAATGAAACACCAACTCTTGAAACATAAACAGAAAGGTAATAATAGAAAAAATAAACTGAAAAGATGAGCTGTAGATGATAGAAAATTTAGTGAAATGATGCAACTAGACTGATTCACCTAGGGTGGTGAATGAGTCTAGGTAATGAATTTTTTTTAAAAAATTCAGAATTTTTGAATTGGTTTTTATGCTTTTTGTATTTTCTAATGAAAATATGATATGAAAATGCAGAATTTTTTTTTTTTAATGAAATTAAGTGTAATAATTCAAGCTAAATGAACTTTTTACTAATGGAAATTTTAAAACCCTAGAATGCAATGCAATGCAAGCTAAATATAGGATGTAAATGTTCTCCAAATCATAAATATGATGCTCTAAATGCAAGCTCACCAAAATGAACCAAATATTTTTGGATGCCAGTCTCTCTTACACTTCTATGGTTTTGAGCCTAAAAGGAGAGAGGTACAAAAATATTAATCACTCACTCAAGAAAAAACCCTTGAGATTCCAATGCAAATGAGATTGAAATATGTTAAAGAGGATTGTCCTAAAAGCTAAAAACTAATAAAATAGATTAACTACCAATGAAAAACTTAGAAAATGCAAGATGTTTGAAAACAAAATGTGATATGCGAAATGACCTAGAAATGCAAGTAAACTAAAACAAAAAACTATGAGATTAAAAGTGTGCACCTGGAAACTAGAGAGAGATGGAATGGAGTTCTAGAATCCTGAAAAATTCATTGTTGATGCCAACTGGGACTCATACGCCAAGCTAAGCGACTTAGTCCTGCTTCGAGACGACTTTGCCAAAACAAGTTTTAGACAATTGGGTACTCAGACCTTGAAAATTCCTATTTAATCATGGGCAATGGGACTCATTCACCACTAGTGGAAATTTAGTACACCTCTTGATTTCTAGAAATTTAAAGTCAGAAACTATAGCCCTTAGTCTGCTCTTCTACTCCTGATTCAGATCTGGGTCCGAAACTGCCAAATTCGACTTGTAGGTGTTCTCCAAGCATCTCTTATGGATTTGACAACTTTGAATAGCTTTGATAATTTGTTGACAACTTATCACAACAAACTCTAATCATACTGAGATTATTTCATATCTTAAGGATACCTTCAAGAACTATAAAGACCGTTTACCCCTTGTGTGCAACAACATTATCACAACAAACTTTGAGCAAACCTAGTGTGTCAAGACCTAACATAAACGAGCCTTGGGATTAAGCTAATTTAGCCTAAGATTTAGGTTTTCCTAGTGTAACATTTCAAGAAAGATAGGTTCCTATGATATGTCTGTGAGAATTTTATCTATTTGTTTGTGTGTGACTAACATCTTCCTATCAACAACGATGTTAGTTGCACACCAACACACAGATAAAATTCTCACAGACACACCATAGGAACCTATCTTTCTTAAAGATTTAATCGAGAAAACCTAAATATAGTGATAACTTAGCTTAATCCACAAGCTTGTTTATGCTAGTTCTTTACACACTATGTTCCCTCAAAGTTAGTTGTGATAATGCTATTACAAACTGAAATGAAAAAAATAGGTGTTCCACCTTTTGGAAGGTGGAACACAAACTAGGGTTTAGGGACGTAAACCAATTATCTTCAAGCTTCATTCAAGGATACCTTAGAGATCTCAATCTAGGAATGTATATGGGGTAAGATATCTATAATAAGATGTCCTAGGGTATGATTAAAGGCTAGAAATGGGGGTCACCACCAAGCAAGGGCTCAGAAAGACAAGAAATGAATGCAATGTGAAACCCTAAGTACATATAACATAGTGTATGAAGCTTAAACACAAAATGACAAACTGAGAATGAACAAAGGTGCACCTAGAAGAAAGATGAGGTGAAAAAGAGCTCCAAAACCCTAAAATTTTACTATTTGATGCTCAATGAGACTCATATGCAAGTCAAGGTGATTTAGTCTCATACTAGGGTTTATGTGGCAAAACTGGAATTTGTCGTTAACTAATCTAAATGTCATTAAATCTAAAAAAATGTAGTATTGGGACTCATATGCCACAAGTGGAAATTTAGTACTAGTATTAGGGTTTTGTTAAAATTATGGTATTCTTTGGTGATCTGTTGTAGTTTCCTTCTAGCCAAATCTATAAGTCAGAATACCTGATTTATAACCTGTAGGGGACTTTCCAAAATCTTGCAAATAAGGAGACAACTCTGACAAATTTCTTCAATCTTGCAACTTAGCCTTCAAATATCCTTCAAACCTAAAAGAACATAGATCTACAATTATAGAAGAAGGGTATGTGTAGGATCATCATGGAAAAAACAGGCCCTTAAGTGGCAAAAAATTCAGAAAAATCAGAGTTAGGCAACTTGGCATAAAAATTTGAATAAGTTATATATATTATTTCAAAAATATGTAAGAATATAATCTATATCAAATTGAATGTAGTTTCTAAACTACTAGGTTTGTTTAAAAAATATCCTATTTGGTGAAAATTTGAAATTTCAATGCAGTGGTACTTAAATTTCAAGGAAAAATAAGAAGTAGGTGTCTGTCTGACCACCCTAACCACAATAAAATGATAATATTTTTTTATAATATTTTAGATATAAGTAGAGGACTCATTCCCTGATGTGATGCATATTTTTTTGTAATTTTTTTCGAAGAAAATAATTAATTATGGATTTTTTATTACAATTTTTTTAAAAATATAAAAACTTGTATGTCTGACCACCTTAACTTGGTCAAAACTTCATGAAATTCAATTTTTTATTTATTTTTAATCCTATAATATGTGAAGCATATAATGTGACGCATGCTTTAGATTCAAAAAATGTGATACCATTTGAAAGTTATAAATGTTTTCAATCAACCTATCAATCAAGACTTTAGTTATAATTTGAATAGAAAATGAATAATAATTACTTATTAAATTCAAAGTAAAGAATAATTTATATTGGTGGAAATCTAAGAATATCCTTTAAAAACCCTTTTCATTTCATTAATTTTGGGTAAAAAAATAGTCATCAGCCACATACCCATCATATTGCCACTTTTTAGCCCATCATGATCCTACACATACCCAGAAGAGGGAGAAAAACTTGGTGATCGTTAGGGAATAGGGGTTTTCCTTGGTCAAACACCATTTAGGTAATTAAACCATATGACGAAGCAATGAGACATGAACATGAAACATGAAACATGAATAATGATACCTTGAATGATGTCTTGCAATATAAATCTGCAATCTAAGATGAATAATGTAGATCTTGATCTTGAATTAGATGTAGAACATTGCTTAGCCTTGGATCTTTAACACTACACCACAACACTAGCTCAACAACATGCTTGATGCTTCATTCCTTTTACATGATAATGTATCTTGAATTGTTACAATGAATGATGAAGAAATCTTCCCTTGAATGCTTTAATAATGCTCTTGAATATGCTCGAATGATCTTGTGAACTCTTAGGATGCTTAACTATTAATTTTTCCATTCATATTATGATTGCTTAGGTGAAATAATGATTTGAAACCTTTTTTATATAGGAATTCCATCCAGTTTACCATTATTAGATCCCAAATGTTGACATTCATGAAATTTGAATTCAAAACCCTGATTTCCCACTAAGAACCCTAAAAAGGGGCCAAATGAGACTCATATGCCCAAGGTGGATTATAGGTCTCATCTGGGTGGGACTCATATTCCCAAGGTGGTGTATGGGTCCCACCAAGGCTTTTTAGGTGTTTGCACTCTCAAATTTTGGAAATTTGAAGTGCCCATTTCAAAAAAATTGCCTCTACTCCCTTAGAAGTGCAACTAAGGAATATGTCGTAGTGACCCAATTTAGAGGGTCATGTTTTAAAACCAATTGATTTCCATGAAAGACCCTTTTGCAAACTCACTCATGTGACCTATGTGAGCAAGCATGTCAATTTTTAGCTTCTCACGATAAGTTTTGTCAGGGTTTTCAAAGGAAAAGATGGAGGGTTTTGGCACTTTCTTGTTGTTTGCAAAGTTCTAGTTTTTTGCAAAGTAGCCTCCCATTTGAGCTTGTATTTTGCAACTAGTTTATCGTCATGCCGCCAAGGCTTATATTTGATCTTATATTCCCAAGGTGGTGTATGGGTCCCACCAAGGCTTTTTAGGTGTTTGCACAGTTCTCAAATTTTGCAAATTTGAAGTGCCTATTTCCAAAATTTTGCCTCTACACCCTTAGAAATGCAATTGAGGAATTCGTCGTAGTGACCCAGTTTAGAGGGTCATATTTTAAAGCCAATTGATTTTCATGCAAAACCCTTTTGCAAACTCACTCATGTGACCTATGTGAGCAGGCATGCTAATTTTTAGCTTCTCACGATAAGTTTTGTTAAGTTTTTCAAAGGAAAAGCTGGAGGGTTTTGGCACTTTCTTGTTGTTTGCAAAGTTTTAGTTTTTTGTAAAGTAGCCTCCCATTTGAGCTTGTATTTTGCAACTGGTTGATCATCATGCCACCAAGGATTACATTTGATCTTATATTCCCAAGGTGGTGTATGGGTCCCACCAAGGCTTTTTAGGTGTTTGCACTCTTGAATTTTTCAAATTTGAAGTGCCTATTTCAAAAAATTTGCCTCTACACCCTCAGAAATGCAATTGAGGAATCCGTCGTAGTGACCCAGTTTAGAGGGTCATATTTTAAAGCCAATTGATTTTCATGCAAAACCCTTTTGCAAACTCACTCATGTGACCTATGTGAGCAGGCATGTCAATTTTTAGCTTCTCACGATAAGTTTTGTCAAGTTTTTCAAAGGAAAAGCTGGAGGGTTTTGGCACTTTCTTGTTGTTTGCAAAGTTTTAGTTTTTTGCAAAGTAGCCTCCCATTTGAGCTTGTATTTTACAACTGGTTGATCGTCATGCCACCAAGGCTTATATTTGAGCTTATATTCCCAAGGTGGTGTATGGGTCCCACCAAGGCTTTTTAGGTGTTTGCACTCTCAAATTTTGCAAATTTGTAGTGCCCATTTCAAAAAAATTGCCTCTACACCCTCAGAAGTGCAACTGAGGGATCTGTCGTAGTGACCCAGTTTAGAGGGTCATATTTTAAAGCCAATTGATTTTCATGCAAAACCCTTTTGCAAACTCACTCATGTGACCTATGTGAGTAGGCATGCCAAGTTTTAGCTTCTCACGATAAGTTTTGTCAGGTTTTTCAAAGGAAAAGCTGGAGGGTTTTGGCACTTTCTTGTTGTTTGCAAAGTTTTAGTTTTTTGCAAAGTAGCCTCCCATTTGAGCTTGTATTTTGCAACTAGTTGATCATCATGCCAAAATTATTTTTGTTCTACATTTTCAATACCAAAATGAGCTCTCAAGTCTAGTTTCAGAACTTCATGAGTTGATTTGCTATTTTTAACAGATCAAAACCAAATGCAAATTTTCTTGTTTTGCATCTACATTTCTAACAACCTTTCAGAGAGGTTGAATTTGACCTTCAATATATTTTTCTCAACAATTATTCAAGAAAATTCCTTTTGCACATGTTTCCTCTATAGCAAAATGAGTTAGTATGTCTAGTGCCAGCTCGCTAGGAGTTGATTTGGTATTTTTGTGACGAGGTGATTTCATTAGTTTTAATTGATTCAGAACAACTGCAATTTCAGAAAAGTTCAACTAAACAACTTTGAGGTTGAATAACCATCACCTCATGAGTCCTTTTTTCTGAACCATCTATTGCATTCAATTCTCGAGTCTGATGTCTACATGCCTACAAGTTTTCATAGTTTCACGAGGTCATTTCCCTAGTTTTCAGAGGCGATTCTGGAGCCAACTTGTCCAGTTTTTCCAAAAAACAAATTTCAACGACAACCCATTTCATCTTTTCATCTCTGAAGCATTGAAATGCCAGGTTTGATTTGATCATAAAATTTGTTTGAAAATGAAAATTTCTTTAGCTGGGTCCACATGGGACCCAACATGCTTTATACATGTGAAAGTGAGAATGTTGATGCATTTTTCCTAGTGTTGTTTATCTTTTCAGTCCTTCAAATTGTATCAATGGGGTATTCCAAATAATCACTAGACTGAGATTGTTCTCTGCTTGGGTTATAGAAACATGATGTGATGAAGAGTGGTGTCTCACTTGACTTCACAATGAGACAAAGTCAACAGTATTCAGCTTTGTGGGGTTGTTTAAGGTGCCACATGGTAATGAAAAGAAAAATCAATTATACAAGTAATCTTGGGCTTATAGTATTTGATTATAAGTCATCTATTTCCAATGTGCCCCAATGTAATTTGGAACCTCTTAGATGTCATTAATGAGCCAAGCTCAACTTTCTCATCCAAGGAGGATTGCACCCGACTCATGTCCAAATGTGATCAAATGATGAAAATTCTTTAGAATATTTAAAGAAAATTAGTGAGAAGAGGGCGGCATATTGTAGGAATGTAGGCACCATCAAATGCTAAAGAAGGCTCAGACTCTATTTTGGAGAAATTTTGGCACAGTGAATATGATGAAAACTCTTTAGAATCTTTCAAACGAGACTTTGGAGAGGCTCGAATCTTGCGTTACATAATGTATCAACAAATGTAATTGAAAGGGAATACCCCACTTGTAGATATGCACAAATTTATGTGTTTCCAAGGCCTTTGTAAATTTTTAGGACACACACCAAAAGAAAGGGGTCAACAAAGAATGTTGCAGACTTACTATACCTGACATTTATTCAAAATGC
This sequence comes from Sequoia sempervirens, assembly GCA_007258455.2. NCBI lineage: Eukaryota > Viridiplantae > Streptophyta > Pinopsida > Cupressales > Cupressaceae > Sequoia > Sequoia sempervirens. The sequence goes on along the minus strand of VDFB02072274.1, from coordinate 107,996,593 downwards.
TAAAGAAAATATGGGAAGGGGTGCACATTGAGTGGCTCTAAGGCTGAAAAATGGAGCATAATGCATAATGAATTGGGTGAAAAGATTTAGAGACTTCAAAGTAAAGGCCACTAAGCATCAAAGGTTTGATGGAGCATAATGGAAACAAGTGTTTACATTGCAGGAGGCATCCTCTATACATGGTGCCACCACAAATCAGCCAACAGAGGGCATGTGGAAATCTATCAAGGAATAAACGATAAAGGACCCCAACACTGGCAACGCATACACAAAATATAGTTGTTCAAAATTCCAAAGAGACTTCAACTGGTTGCACTAGAGGAGAATGGAGGCTCGAACCATGAGATAGAATCACAACACTATTTGATCTTGTTTATGTTGCACAACATGGAGACAGGAGAAGGATATTCACGATGGAATGTTGAAGAAACCTCAAAGACTCATGAACAAATCAAATTAATTAATGAACTTAGCAAAATGGGATTCCATTATTAAGGGTAGTGCACTTAGGAGTGTCATTACAACATGCACACAACATGGGTTTGCAAGAAACGCCATAAAAAAACATCAAAATGCAAATAGGACGCCTCCATTCGAGCATAGGGAAAGCAAATGAAATGCATCGAATCATAGTGGAATTTATTAAAGACTTTAAAAACAATCAAGCAAGTGTAGTTAGTAGAATTTGTGCACATTTGAGAAGGGGGAGAAGTTTGAGGATGGGCATGTAGTTATTTTTGCAAGGGAGGTATCAAAACTTGTAGCTAAAATGTTCTGCCACCATGCTCAGATGAAATGAGATGCAGAGGAGTGAACAAGAAGATGCATGAGATAGATTAGGTCAAAACACTGGTGATTGGATGATCACTGACAGAGAGATGAGTGAAAGATGTATCCAAATCATGATTGTTGCCTGCGAGCTCACCACTCTAAGGTGCATGTTTATTAATTGTTGTAGGATGGCAAGATTACTCCTCGTTGAGTATGGGCCCAGGGAATATTAAATGCATGGGAAAAGAATTGAAGAAGTCCCATTTAATCTTAAATGGCACAAGCACACAACATAAAGTGAAAGATATTAAATTTTTCTAGGTGATAACTGCATGCCTTGCTAGCTCGAGGGATTTTGGTGATGTCACTGCAAAAGGCAGCGGGATCAACCAAATAATGCCATGTGGAAGGTGGGACTAGGCAGATGGAAAGCACAAAAGGCTACAACATTTATAATAAACATTGTTTATTATGTGGAATGGTAATTCTTTAATTGACAGTGAGAATTCCAAAAGAAAAATATTTAAAGAAATTCAAATGTTGCCTGAGAATTAAATCAATAGAAGGTTGAAGTGGGCCCAACTGGAGAATTTAAGCAGGTGAATATTTTAAATGTGAAAGGGGAGGTGAAATATTTTATTCACCTAATAATAAAGGGCTTTCACTTCTATAAAGTGAAACAAAATATCAAAAGAAAAATATTTAAATATATACAGTGATAGGTGCCAGTAAATTCTCCCCATGTAGTTTTAAATTGTTTTATTTCTGATAGAAGAGAATGTTTTCATTAAAGCCCAAAATGAAATAAAAACTCACGTGGAAGTGCACGAGATGAAGTGAATATAGGTGCATGGGTAAAATCCTTTTTCCCAATAAATTTTAATGTTTTTCACTTTTTGTAAAGTGAAATTGGAGCCAGTGAGTGAATGTTTTAAGTAAAACATTTAAAACATCATATGCACCTACAACAAATAAAGAACAGGAAAATGATTTTTTTAGGGGAAAACATGTATTTTCACACAACAAATAAAATTGTGAGAGATTCTTCACATGGAAAAATTTTCTATTACTGGGCAACTTGGTGCAAAGGCATATTTGGAGGCGAAATTTATTATTGCAAAGGCAAGAGAGAGGAGAGATGCTTTTGAGTTAGTTGTTGATCAACGGTGGATGAAGATTCCAGAGGGGCTCTTTAGATTGATTTTCTGGCTTCTTCTATTTCCTTTTATTCCCATTCTCTTCTCATTATTCTAGATTCTAGGTTCCAATTATTCTGAAAGCTCTATAAGGTAGGCAGAAGCTCTAGGTAGAATTTTAATGCTAGGGTGATTGTAAATGAGTCATTAATCTAAAAGTGTGTTTTCTTAATTATGCTTTCATGTTTGTTTTAGTTGATAATTATCTCCATAGCTTGACTGTAATGCTCTTTTGGATTCAATAATAAAATTTTCTAAGTCTTTTCATGCACATTTGTTGCATTTGAGCTATATCTATTGTTTCATTATGTTCTATGAATGATGTAATTGCTTTAATGAAGCACAAGTTGCACTTATTATTTCCTATTGTTCATGGAATACTGTAATTGCTTCAACAAATGTGACAAGAGTGTTCTGTTTTAGGTGGATTTATATGAATAATTATCAAATAAAGCTTCAGTGGTTTGGTTGTCACAATGTGATAACATTTACAAAGATCTTCATAACATGTTTAACACTGTTGGATGAAGGGTTGGTTATATGACTCCATAGCCCATTTCATGGCACTTGTCCATTATCATGCTTCTGTTTTTTTTAGTTGGGTCCCAATTCTTTTAATCATAAATCATTTTAATTATGTTTTGTGAGTACTTTTATCTTCCATGTTATCCATACTAGTTTCTGAAATTCACTCAGTATCTTGCCAATGTTGAGTGATATTTTATGTTTTTGAGTATAACTTTGTGAGAGCATTATCTATTAAGCAATATCCTATTAATTATGTGTCTGAATCTTTAGGTATTGCTAAAGGGTCACCCCTCTAGGTCTTACAGAGCTTGAAGTGTAGGGGAAATGTGTTCTAATTCCATTTCCTGTCAGCTGGCCAAATGCCCCATTGAATCTGATCATTAGAAAGTGGCTAGTGTATAGGGTTCATTTGTCTAGTTCAATTTGGAGTACCAACATAATGACAACTCTATTGGGGAATTTGAGAAAATTCTCATTGAATAATCTAGAAATAGAGTCATATCATTTACATTGAGTCATATTATTTTCTATTCTGAATTTGGTTCAATTATTGAAGTTCTTGGCCCTAGAGAAGATATACTCTTGAAAATTATTCCTCTATGAAAGGAGGTGGTGACTCTTTCTAAAGAACTAGTTGAATTGTGTAGAAGATTTCTAGATTTGCAGAATTTATAGTCAGGAAGAAAGATTAACAACTGCTACAAAGTTTCCAAGTATTCTCATAAATCTAAAGAAAGTATTATTTTGTTTGAGATAATTTAATGAGAACCTTTCAAGACTAGAGATCATAAATGGTTCCCTATTAGATGAAATTGCATTAAGAAAGGGAATAATAGTAATTCTTTTCATACTTTTGATGTGTAATATTTGTAATGATTTGAGAAGTATGTTTATTTTTAAATTATGCCTCTCAGAAAGCTTAAGGCATAAAGATCCAATCAATGTTTTAGATTCATGGTTGAATTAGTAAATGATGTAATTGACAACCATGTTTGGAGTTGATAATGATTGAATTTTTATACAAAAGGGTTTCCCTGTGAAATGGCAAGTAAAAGTAAGCAAGGAAAATAATTTTCACCAAGCCCTCAAAGGGATTTTGTTATTGTAAGGTATATGCCATTGGTTTTCAGTGGTATTAGAGGTTTCCCAAACCTGATCCCTAAAAATGTTAGGAAGTATTTTCCCAAATTCACAGGGAAAAGTATAGAATCAACCTCTAAACAACTGCAAACCTTTATCGATGTGATGGGGGATTATGAGGTGAATCATGAGGACGTTGTTATGAAACTATTTGTTCACTCCTTAAAGGATGATGCCAAGGATTGGTTCTCATATTTACCATCATGTTCTATAGCTTCATGGAGTCAGTTTATGACAACTTTTGTTGAGAAATTTGGTGAAAGGGTAAATCCAAGTGTGGTGAGGAAATTTTTTATGGAAATCCATATATGTAAAGATGAGTTAGTCCCTGCATTCAATATTTGATTTGCAAAGGAAATAAGAGACATCCCTAAATACATAAGGACAAATGATGCAGAATGTTTGGTTGTATATTTAGGAGCATTTGATAGTAAGATGGGCTTCTTGTTGTGAGATAAAGAGTTTGCAACATTACTTCAGGCATATCAAACTACCATGAACATTGAGAACAATTTGAACTACTCTATGATGAAAGGGTATCTAGCTGCATGTGTTGATTAGCCCAACACATCTCATGGTAATAGAATTCAAGGATAAGATAATGGAAATGCTTGTCAAGATGGCAATGCTTATGTTGCTATGATTTCTTCATCACCACAGTATGAAGATCATAGTGAGCTCCAAGTTGAAAGTCAGCAAAATTTGAGCAATGTTGATCAGTAATCTTTTGTGCAAGCTTTGTACGAGATGAAGAGACAAGAGGGAGAATCACCATATAAGCTATTTTTGAGATTTTTGGATGCTTTGATAGCAGTCCCCAAAGATTTTAGACTTGGGGATTTTGTGTGTATTAATTTGTTTTGTGAGATTTATGAATTTGGGTTGAGTACTTTTCTAGAGGAATTGAAGCCCCATAGCTTTGACCAAGTACCTGATTGGATAAAGATTGTAGAATTAGCCAAATGTGGTTATGCACAAAATGTGGATTCTCAAAATGGATATAGTAGTTGTCCTCTTGAGGAAAACTAGATGACAATGCAATAAGTGAAAAGAATATATCAGAAGATGAACATTGTAATCAACTTACAATCAGCACATGTCCAAATCCTTGTAGCAATGAGGAAGGTGAAGATATATGGGATGATAACAAAGTAAATATGTATGAATGGTTCTCTTATGATATCTTAGGTGATGAAGAAGTAAATTAGGTACAAAGTGTTGTTCCATGTCATGTTGTGATAAGTGATTACAACATAGGTGTTGCTAATATCTAGCTACAAACTAGTGATTATTATCCTAAAAGTGCAACCTCAAGCATTCATTCTAAAGAGTTTAAACATGGTTTGTGTAGTGATAAATCTTCTTGTGATGTAAACCATGATGAGGTTGATATTTTTTATTGTTCCTCTAAAGACTATGAGTGCTTTTCTAAGGATGATGTAGAAGCATATTCCTCATTTGAAGAAAAAAATGATATAGATATTCATAATGCCACTTGTCCACAAGTGAAGGAACAAATTGTATGTGGTGAATAACTGGAGTGTATTCCAAATTTGCTATCAATGAAGCATGTTCATTGTGAAAGTGATGCAAAATTTGAAGACAAGGAAGTGTGTGTTCAGTATGGTAATTCAGAACATAATGCTAAATATGATGAACATGCTGATAAATAAGCTCATGCTTCTACTGCTCATGATTGTTCATATGAGCTAGAGATGGAGATGTTTGTGATACATGAAGAGGATGATGATGTACATGGTGATGAAATGGGAATTTCAAATTGGGCTGATCAAGTAGCACATTGTGAGAAGTATATTGATTTTAAGTCAACACTATTACCCATTGATAATATTGAAGAGCTTGCTAATGACAATAAAGTTTCAGATTGTGTTGATACTGCAAAAATTCTTGGTCCATGTATAGAGCAACTAAGAGGTGAAAATAATGGTGAATTTCATGATGATGAGTATGAAGTTCAGTACAATTGCTTCTTGTTTGATGTTCCTGATCTTCATAGTGTGAACACTGACATGTTTCCATCCCTTGTAAAAAGCATTTATGTGAAAGAAAATGAAGATCCTATTTCTATGGCTAATGAGAAGTTTTCAGTTAGCAATGAGTCTTTCACTTTTGGATCAACACACATATTAGTTGATATTGTACATGAAGTTACTAATGTACATGAGTGTCTTCCTACTGTCTCTGTTTCAATGTTGAGTTGCTTGAGCCTGTACACTTGAAGTATTTGGGTTTGAAGTGAATGATGATGTAAAGAATGCATCAGAATATGTTCTCAAACTTGAGATGAGTGCATTCACCAATTCATTAGATGTTAATGTTGCATATGATCCTTGTTTCTATGATACCAAGGTATGTTTTGATGTACCTAAACCGAAATGTCAAAAAATATGCCCATGTTGTAGTGATCCATATAAGGATGCTCCAGAATATGCATATTTTATGTTTTACATATGCAAAGATGATTTGCATGATATAGAACAAGTTGTTTATGAGAGATTTCAGTTTGATGTGCAAACTAATTTTGATGTCAAAGTTTGTGTTGACGAAGATCAACTATACTATGAATGCTTCTACTTTTCAGTTCAAACAAGTGAGCATTCAATGGAACATGACAATGAGCTGCCCAAGGTAAAATGTCACAATGATTATGATTTTCAATTAATGTCTTCTTACATGTTGTAGATTGACAAAATTGTAAGTGACATTGGAAAGCACAGTGATATAGTGGGACATTTTAGTGACTGAGCTAGTTTGTGGGTGGTCTATGATAATGTTCTTAGATTTGGCCTATGGCAGACAACATAGAATTGAGTTTCTCAAAGGGGTAAACAATGACATCACATTTTTCATTTGGTGGCATGGGTGTCACCAAGTGAAGTTGAAAAATAAGGAATGAATAAAGGAGCAGTTTCAGAACACTTGATGGACTTAGCTTTTGGTCTACTCCCCAAAGATTTGGATTCTTGCTATGCCCATATGGGGCATACATCCCCAGTTGGAGCCATTGTTAGCACTCTCAAATTTTTCAAATTTGAAGTGCCCATTTTGAAATTTTTTCCTCTGCACCCTTAGAAGTCGAACTGAAGAGTTTGCCTGAGTGACCCACTTTGGAGGGTCATATTTTGAAGCTAGTTGATTTTCGTGAAAAACCCATTTGCAGACCCACTCATGTGACCTATGTGAGTAGGCATGTAAATTTTTATCTTTTCACGATAAGTTTTGTTAGGATTTTGAAAGGTGAAGCTGGAGGGTTTTGCACTTTCTTGTTGTTTGCAAACTTTCATTTTTACAAAGTAGCCTCTCGTTTGAGCTTGTATTTTGCAACTGGTTAATCGTCATGCAGAAATGATTGTTTTTCTACCTTCTCCATACCAAAATGAGCTCGCATGTCCGATTTTAGAGCTTCATGAGTTGATTTTCTATTTTTAACAGATTAAAACCAAATGTAATTTTTCCTGTTTTGCATGTACATTTCTAACAGCCTTTCAGAGAGGTTGACTTTGACCTTCAATGTCTTTTCTTGAATGATGATTCAAGAAAATTACTTTTTTACACATCTCCTCTACACCGAAATGAGCTAGTATGTCCAGTGGCAGCTCACCAAGAGTTGATTTGGTATTTTTGTGATGAGGTGATTTCATTAGTTTTAACTAATTTAGAAAGCTGCAATTTCAGAAAAGTTAAAGTGAGCAACTTTGAGGTTGAATAAATTTCACCTCATGAGTCCTTTTTCCAAACCGTCTATTGAATTCAATTCTTGGGTCGGATGTCTACATTCCTGCAAGTTTTCATGGTTTCACAAGGTCATTTAACTAGTTATTAGAGGCGATTTCAGAGCCAACTTGTCTAGTTTTTCCCATTTTCAAATGTGCCAGAAAACAAATTTCAACAACAACCCATTTCATCTTTTCATCTCTAAAGCATTCAAAGGCTAGGTTTGATCAGTTTGAGCATAAAAGTTGTTTGAACACAAAAAAAAAATAGTTGGTTCCACATGGGACCCACCATGCTTTATACATGTGAAAGTGAGAATGTTGATGCATTTTGCCTAGGGTTGGTTATCTTTTCAGTCCTTCAAATTATATCAATGGAGTATTCCAAATAATCACTAGACTGAGATTGTTCTTTGGTTGGGTTATAGAAGCATGATGTGAAGAAGAGTGGTTTCTCACTTGACTTCACAATGAGACAAAGTCACAACACTATTCAGCTTTGTGGGGTTGTTTAAGTAGCCACATGATACTAAAAAGACAAATCAATTATACAAGTAATCTAGGGGTTATAGTATTTGATTATAAGCTGTGAGTTTGCAATGTACCCCATGGTAATTTGGCACCTCTTAGATGTCATTAATGAGCCAAGCTTAACTTTCTCATCCAAGGAGGATTGCACCAGGCTCATGTCCAAGTGTGATTTGATGAAAATGCTTATAAATATTTAAAGTAAATCATTGAGGAGAGGGCGTCATACTATAGGTATGTAGGTGTTATCAAATGCTAAAGAAGGCTCAAAATCTATTTTGGAGAAATTTTGGCACAATGAATATGATGAAAAGTCTTTAAAAACTTTCAAACAAGACTCTAGAGAGGCTTGAATCTTGTGTTACATAATTCCTCAACAAATGTAATTGAAAGGGAACACCCCCACTTGCAGCTATATGCACAAAATGTATTTGTTTCCAAGGTCTTCGAAATATATAGGCCACACACCAAAAGAAAGGGATCAACAAAGAATGTTGCAGACTTACTACAACCAACACATATTTGAAATGCTAAAGCATATATGGGAAGGGCCACCCATTGAGTGGCTCTAAGGTTGCAAAATAGAGCATAATGCATAGTGATTTGGGTGAAAAGATTTAGAGACTTCAAAGCAAATGCCACTCAGCATCAAAGGCTCGATGGAGTATAATGGAAACGAGGAAGTGTTTACATTGTAGGAGGTAGCCTCTATACATGGCGCTGCCACAAATCAGCCAATAGAGCGCGCGTGGAAATCTATCAAGGAATAAAGGATAAAGGACCCCAACATTGGCAGTGCATATGCAAAATCCAGATGTTGGAAAGTCCAAAGAAACTTGAACAGGTTGCGCTAGAGGAGAATGGAGGCTTGAACCATGAGATAGAATCACAACACTATTTGATCTTGTTTATGTTGCGCAACATGGAGAGAGGAGCAGGATATTCACGATGGACTGTTGAAGAAGCCTCAAAGACTCTTGAACAAATGAAATTACTTAATGATCTTAGCAAAATGGGATACCATTATTGAGGGCGATGCACTTAGGAGTGCCATTACAACATGCACACAACATGGGTTTGTTTGAAATGCCATAAAAAAAACATCAAAATGCAAATATGACTCCTCCATTTGAGCATAAGGAAAGAAAATGAAATTCATTGAATCATAGTGGAATTTATTAAAGACTTTAAAAACCCTCAGGCAAGTGCAGTTAGTAGAATTTGTGTGCATTTGAGAAGGGAAAGGAGTCTGAGGATGGGCACGCAGTTATTTTGCAGTGGAGGTATCAAAACTTGTAGCTGAAATGTTCTGCCGCCATGCTCAGATGAAATGAGATGCAGAGGAGTGAACAAGCAGATGCTTGAGATAGATTAGGGAAAAATAATGGTGAATGGATAATCAAAAGAAAAAATATGAGCAAAAGATGTAGCCAAATCATGACCGTCACCCGCTAGCTCGCCACTCTAAGGTGTCTGTTTATTAATTGTTGTAGGAGGGCGAGATTACTCCTTGTTGAGAGTGGTTCCAGGGAATATTAAATGCATGGGAAAAGAATTGAAGAAGTCCCATTTAATCTTAAATGGCACAAGCACACAACATAAAGTGAAAGATATTAAATTTTTCCCTGTGATAACTTCACACCCTGCTAGCTCATGGGATTTTGGTGACGTCACTGCAAAAGGCAGTGGGATAAATGAAATAATGCCACGTGGTAGGTGGGCCTAGGTAGATGAAAAGTGCGGAAGGCTACAACATTTATAATAAACATTGTTTATTATGTGGAATGGTAATTCTTTAATGGTCCATGAGAATTCCAAAAGATAAACATTTAAAGAAATTCAAATGTTGCCCGAGAATTAAATCAATAGAAGGGTGAAGTGGGCCTAGCTAGAGCCTTTGAGCAGGTGAATATTCTAAATGTGAGAGGGGAGGTGAAATATTTTATTCACCCGATAATAAAGGACCTTCACTTCTATAAAATGAAACAAAATATGAAAAGAAAAATATTTAAATATACAGTGATCGGTGCCAGTAAATTCTCCCCATGTAGTTTTAAATTATTTTATTTCTGATGGAAGAGAATGTTTTCATTAAAGCCTAGAATGAAATAAAAACTCACGTGGAAGTGCATGGGATGAAGTGAATACAGGTGCATGGGTAAAATCCTTTGTCCAATAAATTTTAATGTTTTTGACTTTTTGTAAAGTGAAATTGGAGCCTGTGAGTGAACGTTTTAAATAAAACATTTAAAACATCATATGCACCTACAACAAATAAAGAACAAGAAAATGATTTTTTTCACGGAAAACAAGTGTTTTCACATAGCAAGTAAAATGGTGAGAGATTCTTCACATGGGCATTTTTTGTTGTTGTTGGACAACTTGGTGCAAAGGCAGATTTGGAGGAGAAATTTCTTGTTGCAAAGGGAAGAGAGAGGAGAGATTCTTTTGAGTTTGTTGCTGATCAACGGTGGATGAAGATTACAAATGGCCTCTTCAGATTGATTTTTTGGATTCTTGTATTTCCTTTTATTCTCATTCTTTTCTCATTATTCTAGATTCTGGCTTCCAATTATTTTGAAAGCTCTGCAAGGCAGGCATCAGCTCTTGGTAGAATTGTAATGCTAGGGTGATTGTAACTGAGTCATTAATTTGAAAGTGTGTGTTTTGAATTATGCTTTCATGTTTATTTTAGTTGATAATTGTCTCCATAGCTGAATTGTAATGCTCTTTTGGATTCAATAATAAAATTGTTAGAGTCTTTTTGTGCACATTTGCTGCATTTGAGTTATATCTATTGCTTCCTTCTATCATGTGAATGATGTAATTGCTTTAATGAAGCACAAGATACATTTATTATTTCCTATTGTTCAAGAAATAGTGTAATTGGTTCAACAAATGTGACAGGAGTGTTGTGTTTCAGGTAGATTTATATCTTGAAGAATTATTAGATAAAGCTTCAATGGTCTGGTTGTAACAATGTGATAAAATTTGCAAAGATCTTCAGAACATGTCTAACACTGTAGGATGAAGGGTTGGTTATATGAATCCATAGGCCATTTCATGGCACTTGTCCATTATAATTCTTTTGTTGTTTTTAGTTGGGTCCCAATTCTTTTAATCATAAATCATTTTGATTATGTTTTGTGAGTACTTGTATATGTCATGTTCTCAATGATAGTTTCTGAAATTCACTAATTATCTTTCCAATGTTGAGTGATATTTTATGTTTCTAAGCATAAATTTGTGAGAGAATTATTTGTTAAGCAATATGATGTTAATTGTGTGTCTGAATCTTTAGGTATTGCTAAAGGGTCAACCCCCTAGGTCTTACAAAGCCTGAAGTGTAGTGGAAATGTGTTCTAATTCCATTTCCTGTCAGTTGGCCAAATTGCCCATTGAATCTGATCATTAGAAAGTGGCTAGTCTATAGGATTCATTGGTCTAGTTCAATTTGGAGCACCAACATTAGGTAGAGGAAATATCAGGGTGTTAATATATCCAGTGTATTTCTTGATTATGTTGGGATATGATTAGTTGAAATAAGCCTTAGGGGTGTGCTAATGATTATATGAAGGTAATAAAAGCAAGAGGGGACAAAAAATTAATTTCAAGGTGTAAATAAATATACTCTACAACACTAAATAAAGGAAAACTTATGTCTATTTAGCTTAAAAGGGCCCTAAACCTAATTTGAATGTGTAAAACACATTACAACCCTAGATCAAGGAAACATTATGTTCATTTTAATCTCAATCATTCTCAAATTAAGTGTGAAAAAAGGACTACTTTTTTCTACATGACATTTATCCCCCACTTTAGTGAGAGGAGGAAATTGCTTAAGACTCAAACTAAAGTAGACATTAAAGAGTGGCCCACGTGTACTAATGTGGATGGTCTAGAATGACAAATATCAAGGGCATGGTCAAGCCCCCAGGATCCAACATCCTATGTCAAACCAACATAAGAACAAAGGAATGCACACAAGGTACATGATATGTAGCAAAACAAGATACACAAACATGCAATGTTAAAGATAGAAAAATGAAAGAAAAAGATATTAAAAAAGGTGGATCAAGCTTTGATTGTTTTTCCTGCACATTGTGGATTAGATCTAAGCTTGTGTGTTTAAAATGCACGCTCACTTTGAGGTAATGAAAATTTAGGTTGTCTACTAGGTGAGTATCCAAAAAGGGTGGCTTATAAGTGGAACATGTTGTCCACTATGAAAACCAAATGCATGGTCACAAGCGCTAGTTGAACTTCAGGTCATCCACTAGTTGAGCCCCTAGAGAGGTGAGACACATATGCATGCAACCAGTATGCACTCACACACACAAGAAAGTGGCTATTGGAAAGTCATGTGGCCTAAGTTTGGCTCCCATACGTATAACAATACTAAAGCTATACATGTTGATAAATTTGATAAGGAACCACACAACAATAAACATCGAGCTCTATGAGGCAAGAAAAAATTTGTATGCTTAAAACCTAGGAATAGAAAAGATGGCTCTATAGGCAATCAAAGTGTGTTATCCAAGGTTGCCATATAACCGAAATTGTGAATGCAAAATAGTGTAAGGTACATTCAAAGGGATTTTGCTTAGTTCATTCTTAGGGAAAAACATTCCTAATTTCTTCAAGAGATAAAAATTCAAAGAAATATGATGCTTTTGGAGGAAATCAAACCCAATTACACCACCAAGAAAAGGACATGTCACAAGGATAAAAAAATTGTACAGTGAAACATGAGTATCAATGTATGCCCCCACTTTAAATTGGTTTCTAACACCATTGCTATGAGATTTTTTTTTTAAAGTAGAAGACGTGAGAGGTTATTAACTTATTCGAAAAGTGCTATGAAAAGTCATATGTTCTCAAATGAAACTACATCATTCATAAAGGGTTGTCCCCCAAAACTCAGTACATCACCTGCAAGCCAACTTAGGGCATGTCATCCACATCCCAAGCTTGCTCTTATATATACATCAAAGGTTATCAAATATCCCAAAGAGATAATGATAAATTACATATGAGGAAAAGGCTACCAAATCCCTTGCCACCACTTAGTGTAGGATAGGGATGAGCCAAAATGATTAATGAGAAACATGACAAAATGAAAATCAGTATCAATTAGAGGAATTAGGTTCTTCAACACAAGGAAGAGCACAACACTCCTTATGATGTTTAATTTTATTACTCAAATCCATAAATTCATTAGTAGAATGAGCTTGAACTCTATGATATGCACAAAATGAATTCTTGTAGTAATTTTTTTTCATGCTCTTTGAGGGACAAATATTAAGCAATCTTGGAGAAGTCTCAACAAGATACTCTCTTGATCAATAGTATAAGATGTTGCTTTATTTTATTACAAAGATATCTCTTGCTTAGTGCAAGTTCTCATACTTACACAAGACTCTTTAGATTGCGATATTTTATACTCTTCATTAAAGGAAGGTGTAAAATCTAACAAACTCCAATCATTAGTGTTTTATATGATGACATTGATATTAAGCAAATATTTCTCTATTTGTTTCAAAGGACAATAATGAAGACCAATAGTGTCTATCAGTTCAAGATGCACTAATGTTAAAGTTGGCTTAGAGGAATATTTTGTAATAGTGTTGGCATTGATTGAAGGATCCTTTGTTTCTTTCAAGGGAATCTAACCAAGATCATTAGTCATTCCTTGTGTGTTAGGATCTATAAGGTCATAGATACCTTGATCTCTAGCACAACATTATTTTACACTATATCCAAGTTGTTTCAGTTTTCATAACCTTTTTCATTTCTTTTGGAGTCAGTGGTTCTTCATAATCAGCTTCATCAATGTTTGTTGTATAATTTTCTTCATTTTCTAAAGTGGTTGAGGTGGATGCTTTCGAAGGGTCTTCTAAATTTTGCGTTGACATTACTATTTTTTCTTTTCCCTTTTCAGAGTCTTTGTTTATGATCTTGTATTCACTCATGAATGTTGTGAAATCTAAGGAACCCCAATCATCCTCTGATAGTTTTGTGCCTTCCCCAATATGTTTTTCTTGCATGGGTTCCACTTGTGTAGTTGGTGTTAATGTTGTCATTGGATTCTCCTTTCCTTTCTCAATGTAAATAACTATTTGGTTCAAGGTCAGTTTTGATTATACCCACTTTGTTATTGTAGATGTACTTCATTATATGATGAAGAGTTGAAGGCATTCCATTCATTGCATGAATCCATGGTCTGTCTAAAAGATGATTATATGAAAGATCATGAGGCATAACATGGATAGGGGTTTATAATGTAACTTCTTCAATTGTAATAGGTAATTTAATCATACCAAGTGGTCATTTCCCACGTTGTCAAACCCACTAATAGATAAAGAGGTGGGTTGAATTTTTTATTTATCCACGACAAGCCTATCCAAAAGGGTTACACTACATACATTAAGGGTAGATCCATTTTCAACAAGGGTTATTTTTATTCCCCACCCATTATAGTTAGCTATTATAAAGAAATCATCATTTTTTTTTTGCTTCTAGCTAGGGTAACTCATCTTGATGGAAAGTAATTTCTAAGTTGACCAAATTTATAGCTTGAATTTGAGTTACTACATCATTTGATTGCACATTAGGGTGGGAGGAACTTCTTGTAAGGAACTTTGAATCATGTTATGATAATGAGGGGAGGATTGAATAAGGTTCCATAATGATATTTTAGTAGTAGTATTCATTAGTTGTTCAACAAGATTGTACTACTTTTCATTATGTGAAGGCAAATGAGGGGCACTAGGAAAGATAGGGTTAGGCAATGGGAGGGATGTTGAAGGTGTTTATCTTGGTTGTGGATTATGTCTAGTGTTATATGCATGGGAAATGGTATTATAACTCAATTTTTGTGACATATTATTCTTAGGTGGTTCAAGGATGAAAATGGGGTTTTTTGACTTTGAGGTTGTTGTGAGGGTGGGTAAATAATTACAGGATTCTTAGGATGTTCCATAGGGTACGTAGGAGGTCCATTAGCCAAGGGGTATCTAATGGACACTTGTGCATTCATAACCTTAGCAGTTTCAATTTGATGTATTTCCAATGAAGTCTAGTGTCATCTTTTTGCCATCATCTAGGGAATCCAAATTACTCTTGTTAATGTTGTCATTTTCTTGCTCCATGATATCCTCCCTAGGAGGATAGTTTATAGGACTACAAAGTATATGTTCATGAAATTCAAAGGTTGGTTCTTCTAAAATGACTTTATCACAAATAATGGAGTTATCAATGGTTGTATTGTCTTATTCAATAAGGCTTTCCCTATGGGAAGAGAGGTGACTAATATTTTCATGAATTTTAACATCAAAATATCTTCTTCACAACTAGGAGAGATACTAGGAGAAGAACAACTGTGAGTGTCAAGAGTGTGCATAATTTGATTCCTTTGTCCTATAATATATTTCAAAATAGGATAGGTAGGGGAAGAAACATAAAGAGGGTTGTCATAGATCTTAAATATTTTATCATCTAACACCAACCTATCATCTTTACTTACAATATGATTATCGTGATTCCTTACCACTGTATCTTCTTTCATTAAAAAATTCTCGCAAGAAAAAGGTGAATGGAAATTAGGTGAGGTGATGTTTATAAATGTGTTTATGATCTCATTTTCTTATGCTATAATATCTTCCCAAGGGAGACGAGGAGAAGGAAAAACAAGAGCTTCATGATTCTCAACGATCGCATGTTCTTTCACCAAGATACCTTCATCACTAGTAGGAGAGGTATTGAGAGAAAAATAATTATGACTATCATGATTTTCTACACTTTCATCTTCTTCTATCACATTATTCTCACAAATAGGAGATATAGGAGGGGCTATAGGTTTAAGGAAAGCATCGACATTTTCACTTTTTTGCACTAAGAGAATCTCATAACTAGGAAATGTATTGAATGAATGACCAACATGCTTATTGATGAACATTTTCTTTGAAAAATAGGAAATGATGGATACTAACATTTGAAAAAGTAATCTTTACAAATTCAAAATGGAAAGAGACCTAAAATGCAATGAAATGACCTAGAATGAAATATGTAAATGCAATTTTTAGATTCTAAACAAGGTAATTTGGTTATTACACTATGAAACAATCTAAAACTGAAATGTTGTAAATGTCATTTTTAAATTTCAAAATGCACTAAATGAAGAAAATTAAGATAAAACCTAGAAAACTGAAACAAATAACTAACATGAGCAAAAAAAAACACACAAATTATGTTTTTAATATTGTAAAAGGAAGTTTTATGTCTGGTCTTGGATGAATTCATCTAGAGTGGCGTATGAGTCCCAATCATGGTTTTTGAAGGGTTAAAATTTTGAAAAATGCACAACACGAAATTCCTAGAAAGTAGGAAAAATATGTACTGCGACTAAATCACCTAGATGGGCATATGAGTCCCAGATTAGGGTTTTTGCACCAAATTTAGCATATTCTAAGTTTTTTGTAAGTTTTCTAACTTGTATGTTGTGTTGACTATTTCCAATTACATAATCTCAGTAAAATTGAATGATCTAAGATGCAAAAATGCAACCTATATGCACTTTCACAAATGCAAGATTTTGAAACCCTAGATGCAAATTAATTAATGCAAGACCTAATGTACATTTAATGTAAGATAGATATAGGAATATGATGCACTCCAAATCATAAAAGAAGGTGTTCTAAAGGCTACGTTCACCAAAATGAAGTGAAGAAAATAGGTGTTCCACCTTTTGTTAGGTGGAACACAAACTAGTGTTTAGGGACCTAGACCAATTTTCTTCAAGTTTCATTCAAGGATACCTTGGAGATCTCAATATAGTGATGTGAAGTGGGGAAGAGATATACAATAAGATGTTCTAGGGTGTGATTAAAGGATAAAAAGGGTGTTCACCACCAAACAAGGGGTTGGAAAGACAAGAAATGAATGTAGTGTGAAAACCTAACAATATGAGATAGAGTATGAAATTGAAACACATAATGACAAGCTAATAATGAAAAAAGGTGCACCTGGAAGAAAGATGAGGTTAACACAAGATCCAGAACCCTAAAATCTTGTTGTTTTATGCTCACTGGGATTCATATGCCTATTTGGGTGATTTAGTATTAGACTAGGGTTTATGTGACAAAATAGGAATCTGTCAGTAACTAATCTGAATCTCCTAAAATCTAGAAAAAGTTAGTAGTCGAACTCATTCTCCATAAGTGGAGATTTAGTCTCAGTATTAAGGTTTGGCTAAAATTTTGGTATTCTCTGGTGATCTCCTATGCTTCCTCCTTGCCAAATCTCTGAGTTGGACACCTTGATTTTCAACCTGGAGGTGACTTTCCATGATCTTGCAAATAAGGAGACAACTTCAACAACTTTCTTCAATCTTGAAACTTAGTCTTCGAAGATCCTTCAAACCTAAAAGCACCTAGATTTGTAATTACACAAGAAGACAAAAAAAAACTTGGTGATTGTTAAGGAATAGGGGTTTTCCTTGGTCAAACCTCATTTAGATAATTATTGACCATATGATGAAGTAATGAAGCCTGAAACATGAATAATGATACCTTGAATGATGTCTTAGAATGTAAATCTACAATCTAACATGAAGTGACCATGAATAATGTAGATCTTTATCTTGAATTAGATGTAGAACAATGCTTACTCTTGTATCTTGAATGCTACACCACAACACTAGCTCAACAACATGCTTGATGCTTTATTCCTTTAACATAATAATAGATCTTGAATTGTTGGAGTGAATGATGAAGAAATATTCCTTTTAGTGCTTTAGAAATGCTCTTAAATATCCTTGAATGATCTTGTGAGCACTGAGGATGCTTTCCTATTGATTGCTTAGTTGATATTATGATTCCTTAGATGAAATAATGATTTGAAACCTTGTTTATATAGGAATCTCATCTAATTTACCATTTATGAGATCCCAAATGTCAACATTCATGAAATTTGAATTCAAAACCTTGATTTCCTACTCAAAGCCCTAAAAAGGAACCAAATTGGATTCATAGGCCCAAGGTGGCATATAGTTCCCATGTGGGTGGGACTCATACTCTCAAAGTGGTGTATGGGTCCCACCAGGGCTTTTTAGGCAATGGAAATGTTAGGGGGTTAAGATATTAAGTGTATTTGTTGATTATGTGGGGATCTTAGTTGAAATAAGCCTTCTAATGCATAATAAAGAGTCTTAGGGTCCTATTAATGATGATATGAAGGTCATCAATGCAATAGGGCTCAAAACATAATGTGAAGGTGTACATAAATACACTTTGCAATACTAAATTAAAGAAAAATGAGGTCTATTTAGCTTTAAAAGGCTCTATACTTAATGTGAATGTGTAAAACACATCACAACACTAGATCAAGGAAACATTAAGTTCATTTTAATGTTAATCATTCCCAAATTAAGTGTGAAAAAGGGATTTTTTTCTACACTAAACACACGAGGGGTAAATGATCTTTACAATTCTAGAAGGTATCATTAAGATATGAAATAATGTCAGTCTAATCATTCAACAGCTTCATGAAATAAACCAATTTGTAATTATGTTTCATGAAACTAAAATAACTTGCACTTATCTAAGTAGATTTAGCTTTAATAATTCAACAATATCATGGTGTGGACACTGATTTTGGTATCCAAGGTTCTATTTCACTTCTAGGGTTTTTCACCTAAAAGGATAGAGATGGACCAAAATGCATAATGTACCCACTCAAAACTAATTTAAGAATGAATACAATATGCCTAAATGAAATAAACTAATAAAAAAAATGACTTATTAATGTAAAACCTAAGAAATGTAAGTTTAAAAACACAGTGATGTATGCAAAATGACCTAAGAATGTGAACAAATAATAATAGAAATGAACAAGACTAGAGAGTTGCACTTGGAAATTGGAATGTGATGCAAAGAGGCTCTAGAAACCTACATATTTTTTTGTTGAAGCCAACTAGGACACTTACGCCAAGTTGGGCGACTTAGTCCTATTTTAGGGAGATTCTACTGAAATAGGTTTCTACCAAATGTGTATCTGAAAATATAGAAATCAATTTTTAGGCATGTCAGTGGGACTAATTCTCCATAGATGGTGACTTAGTCCACTTGGGAATCTTGATAAATTTGAGGTAAGAATATGTAACTTTCGTTCTACACTTCTCTTCCTAATAGGTCTCCAAAATCTAGCTGAAAGAGTTCTATAAGCTTCAATTAGGGCTTTGGTTACTTGAATGAATTTTATGAGTTGACAACACCTTTTAATCACCTTTATCTTTGAAAAATATGCATACAAGACCTGCAAAAAACACATGCAAATAGGGGGAAAAGGGGTAAGGGTTAGAGAATAGGGGTTTTCCTTGATCAAACCCCAATTTGGTAAAAACCATTGAAAATGAAACTAAATAAAGAGAATGATGAATCAACAACATGCAATGTCACAACTCACATAAACCTTGATGTAGAAATCTGAAGATATGCAAATGGATGCTCCAATGGATGCTTGATAATGCCTTGAATTCTTGATAATTATGAATTATTGTATGCTAATGTATGGATGAATGTATTAGACTAATTGGGTAATTAGAAGATGAAAAATGAGGGAAAATTTCTTTATTTATACTTGATTTTACAATATTTCCCAAAAATAACACATCACAAGCTGACCTCAAGGTTAAGAGAATAAAATCCCGCTAGAAAATTAAAATAATTTTGACTTTTGTGCCCTATGGGACTAAGTCACCCCAGGTGGCAATTTGGTCCCACCAGAGCAATTTTATTGGGTGTTAGAAATTAAGGTGCATTTAATGATTTTTAATGGGATTATTCATAAAAATACACTTAAGTAGGGTCGGAAAGTGCATTAAGGGGTCATTTAAACATAAGAAAGGGCCAAATTAGTGATGACAAGCCTAGAAAAGTGTGAGAGTTTGTTACAACACTTTGAAATAAGACTTGGTAAGTGAAAAAAGAGGTTATTTAGGTGAATTATAATGAAAGGATCCTAGAAAAGTGTGAAAGTGAGTTACAACACTTCACAATGCTTTTACAAGACATCCTAGAATTCTTAATGATTCACAAGGGTCCAAGACCAAATGTGAATTTGTTGACCACATTACAACATTAAATCTAGGAAAAATCAAGCCAAAGTCCATAAGAAAGACTCAAGTGAGCGTAAAAATGTCCAACTATACATTTTTTGGAGACACATTAAGCCCCCACTTTAGTGAGAGGATAAAATTTCTTCAAACTCACACTAAAGTAGCACAACATGCATATTTAGAGGGATCATAATGCACTGATGCTTGGTAAGATGAGATATCAAAAGTCAAGAGGAATGATCAAGCCCCCAAGATCAAGATCCCATGGAAAACCAAACATAAGCACAAAGAAACACACATGAAAATGATGAAAAAGAATGAAAGAGAGAAAATGGGAAAGCAAAGAGAGTTGGATCAAGCTTCAATCATTTGTTCATCCCGTTGTGGATCAGATCTAGGTTGTTTGTTCAAAAAAAGAAATGTATACTCACTCTGAGGTTACAGAACTCATGGCTATCAATCAGGTGAGAAGGCCAAAAAGGTGAGAAACATACAATCATGGTTGGTATGCACTCACACACACTCAGGTCGCTATGGAAAAATTTATTCCTTGGAATGGGATTCCCACTCAACCATACCAAAGTTATACCTCCTGATAATTTTGATAAGGTACCCCAAAATAAAATGGCATTTCAAGCTTCACAAGACAAGCAAAACTTCGTATGCTTGGAGCTCATGAACAAATGTGATGGCACCATAGGCATGTGAGTTGTGTTATGCAAGGTGGCCATATAAGAAATGAAAAATACAACATGAAAAATATGTTCAAAGGAGTCTTTCTTAGTTCATGTGAGGTCTTTAACTTAGGGAGCATTGTTTCTAATGTTTCCAAGAGAGGATCGATCAAAGAATAGAATTCACAACTTAGGGGATGCAATGCATCACATCAAGCCACCAAGAGGAATGTAATATGCTAAGATAGATCACAGTCATGAAGGAAATTATACCTAGAATGTCATCCACAAGGAAAAAAAACACATCGTATGAAGTAACAAGGTTGCACTAAGAACAAAGAAAAAGGAAAAATGGAAAATGATAATGCCAATGTATGCCCCCACTTTAAAGAAATTACTACACACTATACTGTGAGTAATTACTTTAAAGTAGCAAATGAAAATTTTTAGAAAAGATGAAAGAAGAAATGAGAGCCAACATGGAAAGCCCTTATGCCAAGTCATATGTTTCCAAGTAAGGCTACATCATGCAAATTAAAGGGAAAAAGAAGGGGTTGCCCAAAAATGAGAAACACCAAACACATAAGGGATCTATGGATTTAGGGTTTGTATGTTCTTTGCTTCAATGTTTTGTAAAGAGGCTAGAACTACCATCATTCCTCGAATACATAGAATTGGAAGAATGACATGAAGAGAGTGAAATCAAAGAAAAAGAAATATTTTTTTGGGTCAACATGGAAGAGACATAGGATGTCTCAACACTTTGCATTATCCCCAAAAGGAAAACACAAGAAAAATAAAAAGGAAAAGAAAAGGAAAAAAGGGGCCTTTTGGGTTAGCATGAAAGAGACATTGTGGTCTCTATGCTTTGTGTCATACCCAAAGTAAAACACAAGAAAAAGACAAAATAAAAAGGTGAAAGTGATGTACAACAGATAGAATAATGAAGGTACAAATACAAGAATGTCACAAAGATAGAGAACATCAAACAACACATCATGGGGGAACATGTTACGCACATGCAAACACACAAAAGAAAAAGAAAATACAAAAGACTAGTAAGGAAAATGTAATTCAACCTTCGAGCAAGTCATCCACCTCCCAATCATGTTCATGGTATGCTGAGGATGGGAAACTCGCCAAAGGGACAAGTGCAAGTTCCGAACTAGGGGAAGCACTAGGTTCTATAGTCATTGTAGGAGATTTGTCATTTAAGCTCATGGAAGAGAAAAATAATGTATTCAGATTATTATGCACCTCTTCATCTATTTTAGTGATCTCATCATCATCATCCAAATTAATTACAATAGGAGTACAAATGATAATTCCCAATGAAGGATGCACCTCTTTTTGTGGTTATTGTATTAGATCATTTTTTTTATGATTGGGGAGGAGGTTCATCATGCATTTCTTCTCTCAAGTGTAGATTTTGATTTTCTTTATTTTCTTCATCTTTTGACTTGCAAGCAAGGGCATGATGTCTATGCCTACATTCCCTAGCTCCTTTTTTTATTTTGGTTTTATTGTCAACTTGTGTTTGTGAAGGAGCAAGTTGATCAACCATAGGTTGCTTTTCTTCCCTAAGGGGAGGAATGGAAGGAACCACAGAAGGTTGTTCATCTAGTTTTTCCTTTGCTTTATAAGCTTGTTTCATATGAGGAGGCATGATGAAGTTGTTATCATTATCTTGTGGTCTCTTGGATGATGTGTGGGAAGTTTCGGGTGTTGTTTGAGTTTGATGGGTTGGTTCTTGTTCAGGTTGAAGCATTGTTTCATCTAGGATAGGGGTGTTAGATGTGGATGAGGACATGTTGTGAAGAGACAATTATGCAATTTTCTTTACTTTAAATTTTTGGTAAGCAATGAAAAAGTAGTCTTTGTGAGGCGTTATAGGTTCCATGGACTTAGGCCAAATTCTTCTAAGGAGAAGTTTCCTTTAGAAGACAAAGGGTTAAAGCCACTATGGTGAACAATGAATATTTCATTGTCAAAAGGAAATTTTAAACATTTTTGTATGAACAAAGGGACAACTTTCATTGAGTGAAGACATGGATGGCCTAGCCGCAAATGAAATTGGTCTAATTGCGAGATGATGGAGAATGTAACATCCAATGTTTTTGGTCCTATCTATAATGGAAGGACAATTGATCCTATAATGGGGAAAGAAAAATCATTGTTTGTCTTGATCTATTCTCTTGGTTTATCATAATCATCTTGATAAATATCATGAAATACAAAAAGTTCCTCAATGATCACATTCTCTCCACAGGCGGGATCTATGAGTATCCCATTAGTGGGCTTATCATAAATATAGTCGGCTATGTAAAGAGTACCATTGAGGACATTTGAAGTATTTCCTTAGAGGAGAAAGTAATATCAAGAGATTTATTAGGTTGGACCTTATAAGGGATAGCATCTATCACACCTACCATTTCATCCATAGGATTAATAATAGTGATATGTGGAATATGATTGGGATTTTCAACATATATATGAACATTCATCACATCATTGTTTGGAGTTTCACTAGCATTAACAAATGAAACATTATGTTTAGGCATGGGATTAGTGAGAATTTGTAAATTTTGATTGGGAGGGGTAATAGACTTCTCACCTTGATCATTAACACCTGTAATGGATAGATGGAAAAAATAAATGAGGTCTTGCACAAGGTGTTTAAGATGCTTATAATTTTCCATTTCATGTCCATTTTGTTAATGATAATGGAAGTAAGCATTGAATTTAAAGTTTGGAGGTAATGGCTTAGTGGGATTAGATGGTTTAATAGAAGGTAAGGTAATCATTTGTTGTTGTAAAAGTTGGGACGTTGTGTTATGAAGAGTGTTTGGTAAAGGTGGGTATGTGGAGGATCATGATAGGCCAAAAAGTGGCAATATTATGGGTATTTGTAGGGTATGTGGCTGATGACTTTTTTTTTATCCCAAAATTGATGAAAAGAAAGGGGTTTTTAGAGGAGATTCTCAGTTTTCCACCAATATAAATTATGCTTTAATTTTAATTTAATAAATAATTATTATTCATTTTCTATTAGAAATACGAATAAAGTCCTAATCGATAGGCTGATTGAAAAACATTTATAACTTTCAAACAGTATCACATTTTTTGAATCTAAAACATGCGTCACATTTTATGCTTCACATACTATAGGATTAAAAAAAGAAAAATTAAATTTCATGAAGTTTTGACCAAGTCAAGGTGGTTAGACAAACAAGTTTTTATATTTTTTATAAGTTGTAATAAAAAAATCATAATTAATTATTTACTTAGAAAAAAATTACAAAAAAATATGTATCACATCCGGACATGAGTCCTCTAGTTATATATAAAATATTATAAAAAAATATTATAATTTTATTATGGTTAGGGTGGTGAGACAGACACCTACTTCTTATTTTTTCCCTGAAATTTAAGAACTACTACATTGAAGTTTCAAATTTTCACCAAATAGATTTTATTTATTTTCAAATAAACCTAGTAGTTTAGAAACTACATTCAATTTTCTACAGATTCTATTTTTACATATTTTTTAAATAATATAGATAACTTATTCAATTTTTTACGTCAAGTTGCCTAACACTGATTTTTTTGAATTTTTTGCCACTTAAGGGCTTGTTTTTTCCATGTTGATCCTACACATACCTAGGTGTAAGCTATCTTTTTGGATCTCCATAACTATAAGGTATCATGGCTTTAACAACTTCTATTTGGTTGTTGACAGGTTGAGTTGGTTGTTGACAAGGATTGAACTCTAAGAACTGTTTGTTTTTCTTTCTAAATGGTTGTGAATTGTTTGGATTGGTATGTTCAGACTTCTCAACTTGGCTAGAAGTGGACTTGGCATCATGACTACTAATTGAATTATGATAATCGTATAGGGCTATACCCAAGTGCATAAAGGAGGGAAATTTCATCATGATGAGTTTTTCCTGAATTTTAGTTTACAATTTTTCTATAAAACTCTTTTGAAGATGTGGATCAGGAATCTTGACATCAATTTGAGAATAAAGTGATTGATATCATGAGATAAAATCATTTATCTTTTCTTCTTCATGTTGTTTTCATCTTATCAAATAGGCCAAGGTCTTCTTTGGAGTTATATGCACTTGGAAATGATTTATAAATGCATCAACTAGTTCATTTAATGAATGAATTGAATTGTTCGGTAAGGATGAAAACCATTTTAAGGCAGTGTCTTCTAAAGTCCTAGGAAAAAATTTTGCTAACAATTTATCATCAAGAAAAAATCACTACACAAGGTGGTGTAAGAATTAACATGGTTAGAAGGATCTTCCTTCCCTCCATATTTCTCAAATCCAAGCATCTCTATTCCCTGTGGCATTGGTGTTCACAATATTTCTAAAGATAGTGGGCTGATTTGGACATAATAGGTGGGTGGTTCATTCTAATTTTTGTTTATGGTGGATTTTTTTTTTTGCATGGAGGAGATGGTTTGGAAGAGTTGTGTAATGAGAGGGTCAGCGTAAGTGGTATAAAATGGAACATAAAGTGGTGATGGAGTGTATGTAGTGGTAGGGAAATTGAAGGGGATGCTTATAGATGGTATTGTGGAAGAGGATAGAAGATGTGATGCCACATACAAATTAGGAATGCTAGCAAGAATAGTCAAGGAAGGAATCACATTACTAACTTGTTGCATTGTTGTTGTGACTTGAGTAGTGGTATAGGTAGGTATGGATGCTACTATTGAAGGAGGAGGAGTGTGAAGTCCTCCTTGGCTAACCATAGTGTTTGTTGCTTGAGATATTATAGAGGTGGAAGGAACATGTTTGTGGTACATATCTCAATGATTTTTTCGATAATGTCTAGGTTTTCGTCACATTCAAGCATGCAATCGATGTTCTATATAGCAAAAAAAATAGTCGATGAAATGTTTTGAAGACACACTTGATGTTGAAGATGTGTTAAGTCCTCATGAATGTTAATGATTTTTTCTTGAAGAATGTGATCATTTTGTGTGTCAATTTACATGTTATTGGAAGGCAAAGAGTTATTAAATGCAAGATCTATGCCTAGTGTACTAGATGCAATACTGGGAGTGGAAGCTTTAGATAACCCAAGATCCACAACGAGTGTATTATCATGGGATAACACGAGTCTTGAACTTCTTGTCACTAAGGTATTCGTAATAGGACACTGAACACTAATACAAAGGTTTCTAAATGTAGGTGAATGAAAATGCAATGTGAACTAAGAGCAATAAAATGATGATAACTACAATTCTAGAAACTATAACAAAAATGCTCTAAAAATGATAGAAATTATAATGCAAAATATGCAAGAGGACTAAGTCACCTAGTGTGGATAATTAGCCCTAGTAGTGTTTTTTTAAAAATATTTTTTAGAACTTTTAAATGGAATTTTATGTTTTTAAGGTTTTTACATGTAGATATTGTATGAATACGCAAATTTTTTGGAATTTTTAGTGAAATGTAATGTAAAAATGTAAGCTATATTAGCTTTTCACTAATGTAATTTTTTAAAACCCTAGGATGAAAATGAAACAATGCAAAAAGTAATACAATGTTGATGTAAGTTATTCATAGGATGCAAATCCAATTAAAATCAGAAGTAAAATGTTATAAAGTTGGGTTCACCAAAATGTGGATACCAATTTTGGTATCCAAGGTTCTCTTCCACTTCTAGGGTTTTTCACCTAAAAGGAGAGAGATGGACCAAAATGTGTAATGTCCCCACTAAAAACTAATGTAATAATGATTACAATATTCCTAAATGAAATGTCTAAATGCATAAACTGATAAAATAAATTATTTATTAATGTAAAACCTAAGAAATTCAAGTTGTTTGAAAACATAGTGATGTATGCAAAATGACCTAAGAATGCAAACAAACAATAATAGAAATGAAAAAGAATGGAGAGGTGCACTTGGAAACTAGAATGTGATGTAGAGAGGCTCTAGAATCCTATATATTTTTCTATTGAAGCCAACTGGGATGCTTACGCCAAGCTATGCGACTTAGTCCTATTTCAGGGAGATTATGCCAAAATAGGTTTCTACCAAATGGGTATCCCAAAATGCAAATATCACTTTCCAGGCCTGTTAGTGGGACTAATTTTCCTTATATGGTGACTTAGTCCATTTGGGAATCTCGAGAAATTCAGGGTAGGAATCTGTAAATTTTGGTCTGCACTTCTCTTCCTAACAGGTGTCCGATTCTGAAACTGTAGAAATTGGGTTGCAAAAGGTTTCCAAGCTTCAATTAGGGCATTGTTGACTTGAATGAATTTTATGAGTTTACAACACCTTTTAATCACTTTTCTCTTTGATAAATTTGCATACAAGACCAAGAAAACACACATGCAAAGAACGAGAAATGGGCTAAGGGTTAGAGAATAGGGGTTTTCCTTGGTCAAACCCAATTTGGTAATCAAACCCTTGAAAATGAATTGAAATAAAGAGATAATTGTGAATGGACAACATGCAATGTCACAACTCACCAAACACTTGATGTAGAAATATGAAGATATGCAAATGGATGCTCCAATGGATGCTTGTTAATACCTTGAATGCTTGAGAAATATGAATGATTTTATGCTAATGTATGGATTAATGCATTAGACTAATTGGGGAAATAGAAGATGCAAAATGAGGTAAAACCCCTTTATTTATACTTTATTTTACAATATTTCTCAAAAATAACACATCAAAGGTCGACCTCAACATTAAGAAAAACCCTTCCAAAAAATTGAAATAATTTTGATTTTTGTGCCCAATGGGACTGTTGGCTTTTTTAAATACCAACCAGATCTTCAAGGAATCCTATGGATTTTTCAATTCAAATGATTAGCGACCATAAAGGGGTTGGCCAACGAACAAGAGAAAGAAATTGAGCTTTCCTCATGCACTTTGGGCTCTACAAAACCCAGGAGGGTGATCCTATAATGAACTCACAATATTCCTTCAAAAGATTTCCATGTACATTGGATATTAAGCAGATATATTCTCATATCAATGACTCTACAAGTGATAAGTTGCAAAGAATTGGAAAATCCTTCACACCATTATTACTTGGAGCAAAGAATGGAAAATTAGAACAAAAAAAAAAAACCATCACCATATTGAAGATGAATTTAACTAACAAAATGATTCTTTGACATGATACAACTAACCCGATAAATTTGGAATTACTAAACATATAGAATTAGTGTATTATCCCAAGGTGAAGGAGTCAAAATCACAACATACTATAATGCAAATAACTAAATCATTTGATATTGATAAACCATTAAGGATTTGAATTTCAAATTCATAAATCAGAATTTCCATACAAAACATACTTAAAGATCTTATCGATTAACCCATCAATAAGTGATTACATTAAAGAATTTTAATCAACTACTTGAATTGAAGCAACAATGCAAAAACACATCCAATTAGATAAATTGGAGATCAACGAGACAATCCTTGATTATTTCATTTTTGATTTGTGAACATGTACATAAGAGAAAATTTGTATGATATTTTTTGTTATTGATTCTCAAATGCTATAATCGATGCAAAAAATTTAAGCTAACTATGAATACAGACTCAAATCCTAAGACTCAACATGTAATTCTATATCCATTATATGATTGTACTTGTAAAACTTCACTATGACTATCTAAGATCAACCAAAACTTCAAAGACCTTTGCACAATAGCCTTGAAATCCCTTTTATATGATCAAGGGAGCAAATAAGTAATGAGCTATTGGAAAATTAAATTTCATTTCATTCAACATTTCAAGTATATTTCACCTCATTTCAACCCCCAGGCGGTTATATTTACACTTTGAGGAAAATGGGGGTAAAATACAAAAGGAAAAAACTTGTGAAGGCTAATGAAGCTCATATCCTCATGTTCCAAGAATTCCATATCACCATCCATTTGGAAAAAAGGTGCAAAGCATGAGAGAAGAGAAGAATAATACAAAGGAAAGGATTGGTTGGGTTACCACCTGCATCTTCATATTGAGAGGATATAGATTTTCCTTACACAATTGTTTCAAAGGCTAGACCTGTACTATACTCAACCATATTTTATATTCCTCTTACCACTTTCATGGCTTACTCAACATATTTTTCTAGCCACTCTTTCTATTCATCCTCATTGGGAAAATCCACATCAAGCAATTTTTTCTCCTTTTTATTGTATGCATTATACCTCGCATCAATGATCACTCTGGCTTCTTTCACAAAGGTGTCCATGTCTACTTGGATTACAATAAGAGTATCAATAATACCATTAAGAAAGGTTATTTCTAGCTTGTAATTAACATATTGTATTTGTGGACTAGGTAGTTGTTTGATGCTTGAAGAATTCTCTCCATGGTTCATACTCCATAAGTGTTCCATCTTCATTAAGGGTCTTGGGCATAACACATTCCTCCATACTCCTAAAGGCCTTGATTTTACCTTGCAGTTGTGCTCTAGTTCATTCATGAGAACCTGTGATCTCACCAATCATCTCAATTCCCCTTATGATTGTTGGGATATTTTTTGGAGCCTCAGGGTCATCCTTTATGTTTTCTTTTATTTCCTTTAAACTATTCAATCTACTACTCCATTTGTTCCATGTGTTTTGGAAAACCTCCTGAACATGTTGGAACCTTTTAAAGTCCTCATGTATACCCTTATATGTTAACCATGCATCTTCAACTTTAAATTTTTCCTTTGTCAATATATGGCCCGAGATCTCATCAGCCATATCCTTTGTGATCTTATTCATGGCCTGGACCTTAATATTTTTAGACTTGGCTACTTGGAGTTCATTCTTCATGGAAATAATTCTTGCTTTGAAATTTTCCTTTTCCTGTGATGAAATACTAGCTGGAGAAGTAGGTGAAATATTCTGACTTGTGCTAACTATAGTAGCCTTTAATTTATTGTATTCATCAACCAATTTGTTATACTTTCCAACAATTTCATGTACCTAGCCTCATAAATTTCCATAGTGTCCACACTCAACATGGTTGTGTGCATAGTTAATCTTGAAGCTTGTGGGGCCATCATCTCTTAAGCCCTACCTATTATCAAATCTCTTGAAAGGCCAACCATTTCTCTACTGAGTCTACATCTTGTTGAATCTGGTGTCAATTTCCAAATAGCTAATGCATGTAGGCTAGGACTAAACCCTAAACCAAAAGTTTTGTCATCAAATTTTTCTTCTAATGCCACTACACTTGGGTCATTTCTGATTCCATCTAGGGAAATTATCGATGACAAGCTCCAACCATGCATTACCATCATTCCACTATCTTTGACTAATCTACTAGCTTCCATAGGGTTCATTTGTGCAATTTCCTGAATAATTTCTTCTTCAGTCTTCTTTCTAACTTCCTCTAGTTGAGAAGGGTCCACTCCCTCCTAATCCTTTTGCATCCTATCATTTATTTCCTATGCCTTTAGTTTGGCCACATATTTCTTGAATTCTCTTGTTGGCACAAAAGAGTCATCTTCTAAAAACATAGCGTAAGGTATCACCGTTGCATCATTATCTCGACTTTCATCATATTCCCAAGGTACTATCCTATCATCTGGGAAAAAAGGTTCCATTGTATCCCCTACATCATGGTGTGAAAACTCAAACACTATTCCTTGTTCAACATGTGTTTATTTAGTGGATGGTTGTTGCACATTTCCCTCAGCAACCTATCCTTCAACACTCTCAATAGGTAACTCCATAACATGAGTATCTGCCATATGCATTGGTTGTTGATCATTTGGTGCTATGAGATCCTTTGATTGACCACCAAATTTTATCAAATAATGCTCCTATAGAGCTACTTGAGCTAACTTCTTAGCTTCTTCCACTTTCTCCAAAAAGGTGACATTGATGAAATCACTGAGGACCAATTCCATCCTTTTATATTTGTTAGTGATATGTTTGTAAGGGGTTTGATAGTAAGAATTCTAAGTAGAAGCATTATACTCAACCTCAACAATCTTCATCCATATCTTTTCCCTATCCTAGACATAATCAGGTGTTGGAAATTCCTTATCACATCTTCTCTGAGGTAAAATGCATGAAGTCCATATACTAAGACTCACCTCTTCATATTTTCTCTATTGATATGTCATTCTAGGTCAAAATTTCTAGTAGAGGCTACTTTCATTCTCAGGTTACTAACAATTATACCAAATACCTCATATGCTTCCTTTGTCGATACAAATAAATGATCAAAAGAGAAATTTAATGCAATGATGGAGGCCTTTCAAAACAACCTAAAGTTTTCTACATCAAAGTGGTCCATTTGCCACATTATCTCAATGAAGGCCAACTTATCAAAGAAAAAATTTGGTAGTAAATGTAGTGTAATAGGAGTCCCATAGCATCTGATGACTGTGCAATCACTGTATAAATACTAGTCTCCCTAATTGCATTCATAATCCAAGTCATCACCAAATTCATTTGGCCTCGAAAATGTTTGAATTGTTTTGGAAATCCTTTTAGTGGGTGCAACACCCATTTGTTTCAAAATGGTGTGTTTTATGATGTTAAAAAACACAACAAAGTTTGAGTTTGAGCAATGTAAATCCCAATGTGTGTCCACATTTGAATAGGTAGCTTATGATTCCTTTCATCCAATTTCCTTAGCTCAATGGCCTTGCAAAAAACTTCTTGTCCCTGATATATTATCATATGCATCAATAATTAATAGTTCCTGAATGTCAATGGCATTCTCCTCTCCTTTAACCTCACCAGATCATAGTGGATCTGCTCTGCAACTCTGTGGGAATAATCAAACCATGCATGCATGTTTCTATGTTGAATATTCAAAATTATGAATAGTAGGGGTGAGGTTATCCTTCAATCACACCTTACTCCAAGCACTTGACACAACATATAATATGTGTATCTAAAGTATTCTACAAAATCTTAACATTCAATTGGTTCAACCTCTTTGATCACAAACGTGGATCCCTTCTCCCATCTATGTCTTAGTATTTCACCTTTCGAGAGCGCTACCTTATGTTGGACATATTCCTATAATTTCTCAAAATTAATCTTTTCACTGGCATTAGGTCTCATTTTGAAAACCTCCACAGCATTACTTGTGTTTATGTCAAAAATGCTCCTACCCTCAGTGCCTATAATTACCCTATTTATATCATCATATCTATCTACAAAATGTAGCATCAATTCCACCTCGACAAAAACATTGGCCACAACCATCTTTCCTAAATTAAAACACTTGATATTTTTACAAGGATGCAAAGCATCTCTTCTTGTAAACACATATAGCAACAATGACCATCTAGTCTCTAGCACAACCATATCACTGATTCCCTCAGCAAGGTCCTTGAAATTGGCGGTTAGGATTCCTTGACATACAACAATTGGAATTTTTCCATGTAGTGGGTATAATCCTTTGGCTGGCTTCTTTTCTTTTTAGTGACTTCAGATGTTTGAAGGGGGTCATTGGAAACCTTTTTGTTTCTCTTCTTGGGTATAGGTTTTGATGATGATGACTCACTAGGTTGACTCATTTTAGCTTCTTTAGGATTTTTCTTAGTTTTGAAGTAAACTAGGTTTGGAATTATTACCCTATTCATAACAAATTGAATTCATACTTAGACCTGATTCCAGTCAATTAGGGAAGTGCACTAACTCAATAGGAACCAAAAACCCTAAATAATTTTTAGAATCAATTCAGACACTCTTTGGTTTGACAAAAAAGTTTTACAAAGAATCAAAAGAAACTAGTGAGAGATTAATGGCAACTTACTCGGGAACAAACTTCTTGCAAATCCTTTAGCTTCAGCTCCTCAGACATTTAACTAAGATGAAAGTGTAAACTATAAACCCCTTTCACTAAATTTACCTAAGTACACATGCCATTAATGGCGCAAAAATGCTTGCGAGAGTGAACAACTACAACTCAGGTTGGTCATTCCTATTTGAATTCAAACCATCAATGTACTCAAATGAAAAAATCATCTAACAACTCACAATGCTTCCTATTCTCCATGGGCCCTACCAATGATTTGATGTGTACTCTATGAACTAGGAAGTTTCCACTTGTATTTCCCCCCATTTCATGATTATCTCTCTTCGCGTGTTTCCTTTCTACATTGGGATCTCAATATGTGATGACTAGAAGGCCAACAATGAGATATGTGTATGTGCAGGATCATGATGGGCCAAAAAGTGGCAATATGATGGGTATGTGGCTAATGACTATATTTTTACCCAAAATTGATGAAATGAAAAGGGTTTTTAAATGAGATTCTCCACTTTCACCGATATAAATTATGCTTTAATTTGAATTTAATAAGTAATTATTATTCATTTTCTATTCAAATTACGACTAAAGTCTTGATTGATAGGCTGATTGAAAAACATCTATAGTTCTGAAACGGTGTCACATTTTTTGAATCCAAAACATGTTTCACATTATATGCTTCACATACTATAGGATAAAAAAAAATTAATTTCATGAAGTTTTGACCAAGTTAAGGTGGTTAGACATACGAGTTTTTATATTTTTAAAAAGGTTGTAATAAAAAATTCATAATTAATTATTTACTTGGAAAAAAAATTACAAAAAAATATGCATCACATCAAGGCATGGGTCCTCTACTTATATGTAAAATATTATAAAAAAATATTATCTTTCTATTGTGGTCAGGGTGGTCAGACAGACACCTACTTCTTCTTTTTTCCCTGAAATTTAAGGACCACTGCATTGAAATTTCAAATTTTTAACAACCAGATTTTTTTTTTAAAACAAACCTAGTAGTTTAGAAACCAAATTCAATTTTCTATAGATTCTATTCTTACATATTTTTGAAATAATATAGATAACTTATTCAAATTTTTACGTCAAGTTACCTAACTATAATTTTTATGATTTTTTTGCCACTTAAGGGCCTGTTTTTTCCATGAAATGATCCTACACATACCCATATCAACCCTTGATCATGAGTGTGAAGAAGATATCGATTGAAGACATAATTTTTATCTCTCATCATGTGTCCAAGGTCCACTAATTAATCCCAACTCGCAATAAAACAAAGTCATGTGATGGGAAGAAACTCCGCCCATCGATAGTCATAGGTTCTCTTTAGAAAAGAAGAATATAATCGGCAATAGTACAAGGGCGAGTGATGGATCAAGACCTTAACCACATTTCTCATCATAGGTTATTCTCTCAAAATAACAAAAAAAAACATGACGAGCGATGAACCAAAATCAAAGGATAAACCTGACATCACTCATTCAGGGTTGTAAGAAATATTTCATGTAGCAACACGTGATTGGAAGATGGTTAGTGAGTGACAAACTTAGAAAAAAATGGGCTTGATGGTAACCAAGGAATTGGGGTTGGTTGAAAAATGATAGCAAAGACCATGGGAGGGAACTTAAGTGGCAAGTAAACTGGTTCAGTTGGTCAATGTGAGGACATAAAATGGATGATAATCAAGGGTCACAAGATATATAAAAATTTAAACCCAATACCGTAATGCCAGAAGATATAAGTTACTAGTGGCATGACCATGAAATTAATGGAACCTTGAAAATTTTATGGGCTCCACCAATGGCTTTGATTGGGATGTATGCCCCCCATGGGCATAGCAAGATCTCAGATCTCCGGTTGAGTAGACCAAGCATACAAGGATCAAAATAAACTAGGAGCTTGTCCAAACTAGACAAGTAGATGCAACCGAAAGGAAACACACCAAACCTATTTACAAAATTTTATAGGACTGTACATTATACATGGAATAGAGCCTATTTTATGACAAAGAGGATTTCAAGAACTGTCCATGTATTGGTAGTTCAGGAACCTTGCTTGTTAGAGACTACATGAAATATGAGTCTTCACCATGTAAGTCAACAATTATGTAGGGACCTAGCCACAGGGGATCAAATTTCTCATGTTTACCTTTGTCTTCCATCCTGTCATTCCAAATTAGAACCATACTTCCCACCTCAAACTTTCTTTCAATAGCTCTTTTTTCATATAGGTGTTTCACTTGCAATTGTAACTTCTCATTTCTTTTATGGGCTTCTCTCCTTGTTTCATCAAGTTCAATCAACTCATTCTTTCTCTATTGCATCTCATCAAAGATATCACTACCATACTCTTGTACAAACTTGTACATTTTGATCAAATTGTTATGTGGTATTTTGGCTTCAACCCCATACACCAAATTGAAAGGGGTCTATCCAATGACTTTCTTCATAGTTCTATCAACCCACAATGCAAGCTGCAACTTTGAGTCCCAATCCTTCTTATTTTTCTCAATCACCCACTTAAAAATATTCATGAAGCTCTTATTACTAGAATCAACTTGTCCATTCCCCTGGGGATGATATGGGGATGAATATGATATATTTATGTCATGTAGGTTACAAAAATTAAGAAATTCCTCAGACCTGAAACACATAGTGTTATTAGACACAATTATTTCAAGGACATTGAACCAACTCAAAATATTTTTCATCAAGACATTTATGACATCTTTACTAGTTGCCTTCTTGGTGGGAATGGCTTCAACCCACTTTGTGAAGTAATCAGTTGCTACCGAAATCCAAGCATGTCCCCCACTAGATTTTACAGACATCTCAGCTATGAAATCGATACCCCACTACTAGAAAGGGGCGTGTATTGACACTAGTCTAAAGGGTAGGTTTCCTGAGAATTTTAACTCACCAGCAAACCTTTGGAATGCATCAAATTCCTTCACATGTCTATGTACATCTTTGAAACCAATCAGTCACCAAAAACCTACTCTTAATACCTTATGGGCAGTAGTCTTGGCAATGTAATGGCCTCCACAAGCACCTTTGTGCATTGCAACTAGCAAATCCTCCGCTTGCTTTCCATTCACACATATGAGAAGTAGACCCTTTGGGATTCTCCATGAAATTTCACCATCAATGATAACATACTTAATTTCCTGTAATTTCAAACTTCTCTTCTCATTGTTAGGCATACCATTGGGGCATTGCATGGTCTATAGGTACTCCACTATCCTTTTGTACTAGCCAAATGCCTTCATATCATAGGTGGGAACAAGTTTTTCTAATTCAACTTCATTAATGTGGTTTGCCTCCAAATTAGTTTCAGCCATGAGCTTGGCTAAACCTTGGCCCCATACCAATTTCATAATTTGGATATTTATGTTGAATTCTTGGATTCAATTAATCCATCTACATCTTTGACCTGTAGTTTCTTGTTGGGTGAAGATGTATTTTATTGTAGTTGTTGGGACATAGGCCACAAAGTTGTAGCCCCAGTCAAGTATGTTCTAAAAATTTTAGCAGCCTTCACTAAGGCATAAGTTTGCTTCTCAGTAGCCTCATACTTGAGCTCAGTTGCTTGCAAAGACTTACTAAAAAAGGCAATTGGTTGTTCAAGTCCTTCATCATTTTTCTATAACACTCCAACTATAGTATGGAAGGAGGGAAATGTAAACAATTGGAATGGTTTGGGATAGTCTAGAGTCTTCAAGATAGGTGTAGCTTTAATAGCATCCTTGATGGCTTGAAAATCTTTGAGAGGCTCTTCTGACCACACCACCTTCTCTCCTTTCTTAAGCATCTTTAAAATAGGCCTAACTATCTCTACAAAGTTAGTCACAAACCTTCTAAAAAAACTTATCTTCCAAAGAAAGATTGAATCACTTTAACATTCTTTGGTGGTGTAATTTTATCAATAGTTTCTACTCTTTCAGGGTCAATCCTGATACCATCTTTTGAGACAATGTGCTCAAGCAATTTACCTTCCTTGACTCCTGTTAGCCTCTAAATTTAAAAAAATGCAATTTTCTTCCCTTAGAATTAAAAAGGCCTTCATTTCATGACTTTAACTCATCTATAGTCATAGTCCTCACAAGTTTTATAACCTTTGTCGAGTAATCTTGTGATTTCATAACCTAGTTGTGAGATTCAAAAGTTGAAGAATAATCTAATGAACTAATCCTTCTTTCTTCCCACGCTTGTCTAAGTGATTGGTGTGTCAAAAGTTTTCAGAAACTTAGAACCCGTGACATGTGGTTTTATGGTTTGGCTTTTTTGCGATCTCGCGACTTTTCAGGCAATCTCCTTGGTTTTCAAACACTGCCAGCCCATTTAATTACTTGTACATCTTATCATGTGATTGTCCTTTCAAGAGTTATGAAATATGAACTTAATCTTAAGGAACACTCCTCAAACAATGGTGCATTAATTTGACCTCTTAAATGGCAAGTGTAATGGAAACTTGCTAAGGTGTTGGCATGATACTGATAGATTAAAGGACATCATTACCTACTAGCATAATTAAATAAGCTTGTCTACAAAGAAAGGTGGTGGTATTGTTGAGTCCTATTTTCTTATTGACCAAGGAAAATTCAAAATGGGGCTTCCTGCAACCAATGAAATGTGGGATGATGTGGGATGATGAGCCTATTCCTATTCTACAACCAAACTTGAATTGGTCTAAGGAAGAGAAAATTGATAGCATTTCCCAATTGTGCACACTTTCCTAGAAGGAAAAGACAAGCTATACTCAATATCACAAGGTAATCTTCATCCTAGAAAAAGACCAAGAATGTGCTGAGTTGTGCAACCTTTTAATGGAGATATGACTAGATATGGAGAATGCCTGACCACCTACGACAGTTCTATTTGTTTGTTTTGCATTGCATATTTTTGTAATTAGTGGTGCTAACCCAATTTTGGTGTAACATAATTCTTTCCATTTAATGTCACTTTCTTGAAGACGGTTACTTCAAAGATCATTATGAATAGTTGCAATACATTTTTGGCTTTAGGAGACTCTATAAAAGGAGGAGTCAGGTAAAATAGGAAGAAGGAAGCTAGGTTATCTTTTCATACAGTTTCATTGTACATAAAGAAAAATTTTGTGAGCTCATGTTTTGGCATTAAAGAAATAAAGAAGATATTTTTGAATCTTTGAATTTCATAATGTTTTCTTTAGATGGCAATTATTTTTGCTTCTTTGTGATTATTCTTCAATTTCATTATGTTATAATGGACTATATATGCATTTAATTCTAAAACTTTGGATTTGGATTGAATTAGCTTCCGAAAAGAGTCGGTTGTCCTTTCTTTTCTTGGATACCATTCATTAGTGTAGGGAAGATGAGCTTTGTATCATTTACCTACATTTACTTTATTTTAAGTTTAATCTTTCACACCTAGTTCATGGTTATGGGAAGGTGTTAGTTTCCTTTTCTACTTTTTGGTAAAAAGAATACCCAGTCTTTATTCATTGCATATCTATCGAAGGTAGTTGTGCCTTGTAAAACAAGTAGAGAGTGCTTGTAGATATCATTGCAAGTGACTCAACTGTTAGGTAGATCTTCATTTATTTAGGCTAAAGAGTATAAAGTTTAAATGAAAAATCTATTAGCCAAAAAAAAATTGGTGACTTCATTGGGGACTGAAAGATAATAATTGAGGTAAATTAGTGTCTCTTTCCTCAACAATTTAAAGGTACCTCCCTAATAATG
This sequence comes from Sequoia sempervirens, assembly GCA_007258455.2. Taxonomy (NCBI): domain Eukaryota; kingdom Viridiplantae; phylum Streptophyta; class Pinopsida; order Cupressales; family Cupressaceae; genus Sequoia; species Sequoia sempervirens. The sequence continues at coordinate 107,958,402 of VDFB02072274.1, read as the reverse complement.
GAGGTTGACAACTCTATTTGATGAAAAGTACTTAGACACATTTTGTTCCAATGAAGACCTATGCTAATGTAATTTTTAGTTTTGCATTATGGAATTGATTCCTCTCAAGCCATGGGGAAATTATTTTGGACCTCTTTATTTTCCTATATATTCACCATTGCCTAAAGGTTCAAGAAAGTATTTTCCAAAATTCAATGGGGAAGGTTCTCAAGACGCTAAAAAACACATTCGAGCTTTCATGGTTGCCTGTGGCATTTTGGGGTTAGGCAAAGATGTTTTTGTCAAATTATTTATTGAATCCCTTATTAGGCCTATTGCAGATTGGTTTTGTTATTTAGAAGATAATTACATAATTTATTGGGATTCATTAAAGGATAGGTTTTTGGGAAGGTATGAGAGCCCTGTTGATGAAGTTGCTTTTCTAGGTCAATTTTTCAATATTCAGAAGCAAGAAGGTGAAAAAATTAGAGACTTTGTGGATAGATTCAATAGGTTGCTCAGAAAAATACCTACCTCTATTCAACTAGGTAAGCAATTGTAGCTTTGCACTTTCATTTCTTCTTTGCACCCAAATGTTCAATTTTTTTAAAAAAGATGTAAAGTAAATGATATTAAAATTGGACAAGAAGAGGATGTCAAAATTAAGGATGAAAAAATTGTACTATAGGATGAAAAAATTGTATGGTAGCTTAAATAATGAAACTACAAGGAAGTCTACCATACAAAAGAAAACTTCTCATCCTAGAGATTTCCAATGTATGTAGCCTCCCACCATTGAATGCTCTAATCTCACTATTTTTTATCAAAGGAACTTTTGTAAAAGAAAGGTAAGAAAGATGGGAATTAAACCTCATATGAATAGAAGAATTGAAGCATATTATATGCATTATGAAAAAAATAATGATGAATCTATAAGTCTTTCAAACTACAAAGAAAGTGGACAATTCTTGCACAATGTTGACAGTGAAGAAAGTAATACAAATGAGGTTGTTTCGGCCTCCTTATTCACAATAGAAATGCAATAATTCACTTTTACAACAAGGAAGAGCAACATGAGGACTCACAATATAAAGATAAGGTATGGAATATCCTTTCACTAGAATGCATGTAAACTTATTACAAAGTCTTCAAGTTCCCTAAGCCAAATGATACCGAAATGAGGCTGCAGGAAGAGGTCAGGAATGATTTTGCATTTGAATCTTTTCAATTTTAAATTTTAAATGCCAAAATTTTTAAACAGAAAGATGATGTTGTAAATAGCCATGATGGTTCTGCTGAGGGTAGTCAAATGTATGAAAATGTTGAACCTCATAACGTCTATATCCTAAATCAATATCTTAATGCATGTGAAGATGGATTTTTGTGTGGAGTAGAAATTGCTATGATTGATTTGCAGGATATGAATATAGGTGAAGAAGAAGACCATAAAATTGTTAGATCAGATTTCATAGAGAAAGAGGAAATTGTTCCAGTTCAGGATAATCTTCAGTCACATGAAAACATTGTTTGTGATGCAAATTTTCAATCTAATATATTTTATGTTTTGCATGGGGTTGATGATTGGTCTTCTTATTTGAATGGTTCTTTATCTACTACCTAAAAAGTAAAATGTATGCAAGGATGCAATGAAATATATATTGTAGGTCAAAATTCAAGATTTTTAAATGGAGTAGTTTCCTATACATGTGACACCAAAAGGATATTTTCATCTGATGGTTTGTGTGTGTGTTTTCCAATTAGAGGCCTAACCAGCCAGGAGAAACTAGGCCAAGTGTATCACTAGGTCAGTCTTGCTGTAATTCAGACAAATGATGGTAATCATATGTTGGGAAATGTCAGTACAAGTTTTCAATTTGGAGAGGTGTACAATGGGGGTTGGCTTCTTGAACATTGGGTCACCTGAAAAATATTTTTGTGTGCACTCATTCTCATTAGTTTAATCAAGATGGCCACCAATTGGCAGTTCATTGTGTGTGTGCTTCTCATTCATCCAATGCTATTTCACATAGGTTGCTATTTCTCTCAATTTGTGAATGACTTTGCATGAACATCGGGCTCTCTAGAGGTGGGTTCTTATGACCATGTACATAGTAGGGGTTTTTTGCCATGTTGGTAGCATATTTTCCTTTCCCATTACATCTTGTTTTTGGCTTGTGCTTGGCTCCCCTCAACCCTTCAGCAAGTGGTACCCCGTTCTCCTATTTTTCTTTGACTCTGTGGCCCAATGTATTTATACACTAGTTCGTACATTGAGTTCTAGGTTCCTTGCTTCATCCCTCACAGTCCTCATTCCCAATCAAAGCCAGTGTTACCCTCTAAATTTTAAAACATGCAATTTTATTCCCTTAAAATTAAAATTGCCTTCATTTCATGCCTTTAACTCATCTATACTCACGGTCCTCTCAAGTTTTATAAGCTTTTTTGTGTAACCTTGTGATTTCATAACCTAGTCATGAGATTCAAAAGTTGTAGAATAATTTGATGACCTAATCCTTCTTTCTCCCCACCCTTGTCTAAGTGATTGGTGTGTCAGAAGTTCTTGAAAACTTAGAACTCACGACATGTGGCTCTGTGGTTTGGATTTTTCACGATCCTACGACTTTTCAAGCAATCTCTTTGGTTTTTGAACATTTCCAACCCATTTAATTACTTGTATGATATATCGTGTGACTATCTTTTGAAGAGTTATGAAGTGTGAACTCAATCTTAAGGAACACTCCTCAACCAATGGTGCATTAATAAAACCTCTTCAATGGCAAGTGTAATAGAAAATCACTAAGGTGGTGGCATGATACTAACAGATTAAAGGACATAATTACCTATCAGTGTAATTAAATAATCTTGTTTATAGAGAAAGGTGGTAGTACTATTGAGTCCTATTTTGTTACCGACCAAGGTAAATTCGAAATGTTACTTCTTGCAACCAATGAAATATGGGATGATGATCCTATGTCTATTCTACAACCAGACTTGAATTGGCCTGAGGAAGAGAAAATTGATATCATTTCCCAATTACGCACACTTTCTTGGAAGGAAAAGACTAGCTATGCTCGATATAATAGGGTAATATTTGTGCTAGAAGAAGAGGAGGAATGTGCCAAGATGCACAAAATTTTAATGGAGATACAACTAGATATGGAGAATGCCTGACCACCTGTGACAGTTTAATTTTCTTGTTTTGCATGTCATCTTTTTCTAATTAGTGGTGCTAACCCAATTTTGGTGTAATGTAATTTTTTCTATTTAATGTCACTTTGTTGAAGACGGTTACTTAAAAAACTATTATGAACAGTTACAATACATTTTTGGCTTGGGGAGACTCTATAAAAGGAGGAGTCGGGTAAAATAGGGAGAAGGCAGCTAGGTTATCTTTTCATACACTTTCATTGTACAAAAAGAAAAAGTCTGTAAACTCATGTTTTGGCATTAAAGAAATAAAGAAGATTTTTTTGAATCTTTGAATTTCATAATGCTTTCTTTATATCGCACTGAATTGTGCTTCTTTGTGATTATTCTTCAAGGGCATTCTATTATAATGGACTATATATGCATTTAATTCTAAAACTTTGGATTTGGATTGAATTAGCTTCCAAAAAGATTCTATTGTCCTTTCTTTTCTTGGATACCATTCGTTAGTGTAACGAAGATGAGCTTTGTATTATTTACCTACATTTACTTTATTTTAAGTTTAATCTTTCACACCTAGTTCATGGTTATGGATAGGTGTTAGTTTCTTTTTCTAATTTTTGGTAAAAAGAATACCCAATATTTATTCATTGAATACCTGTCGAAGGTAGCTACGCCTTGTAAAATAAGTAGAGAGCACTTGCAGATATCATTGCAAGTGACTCAACTTTTGGCTAGATTGTCATTTATTTGGGCTAAAGAGTATAAAGTTAAAATGACAAATCTGTCAACCAACAACTCCAAAAGTGCAATTTTTGGGGTTCATGAAATGCAATATTCTAGAGCTCTAATGAAAATTTTCTCAAGATGTGAACAGTGATCCTCCTCTTTCTTGTTGTGCACAATAAAGTAATCTTGGTAAATAGCAAGAAACAAATCTATGAAATCGGAAAAGGCCACATCCATGGCCCTCTTAAAAGTGGCTCCAACAATTATCAGGCTAAAAGGCATCCTCACATAAAAATAGGTCCCCCATGGTGTAGTAAATGTTTTTATTGCTCTAATTCCCTCACCATGGCCTAGTTATAACCTAAAAATCCATCCATCATAGAAATAAATTCACATCCTATTACCTTTTGTAACATTGCTTCCATATTAGGTAAGGGATAATTATCTTTCAGGGATGCAACATTGAGGTTCCTAAAATCCACACACAATCTTAATTCACCATTCTTTTTTCTAATTGGAACCAAGTTAGACACCCATGAAGAATTCCTTATGGGCTTAATATAATTCCTACATCGCTCAATTTAGTAAGCTCCACTTGCATTTTGGGCCTCAAGTTAGGATTAATAGGTCTTTGTTTTTTCCTAAAAGGCTTTGTGTCAGGCTTAAATGGGATCTCATGTTGGAACAAATCTTCCTTGTATGCCTTGAGATCATCATAGGACCATGCGAATACATATTTTTATTTCCTTAATAAGGAAATTAACATAGTCTTCACATGGGGTTTCATTTTTTTACCTATATACACCTTTTTAGGAGTATTTTCTATTCCCAAATTTATTTCCTCTAGGTCTTCTTTATGTGTTGATGCTTGTTTGGAACTTGACCTATTTGGTCCATCGAAGACCTTTTCTAGTGCAACCAATCCCTTGGAAATCTTTTTTTTTTAACTAAATTATCTCATTCCCAAACAATGTCTCCTTTCCATCAACTTCCACAACATATGACCGAAATAAATCCCTTGACTTTCATATTTGTCAACACAATGCAAGAATCTCAAAATGTCATCATCATCATCAAACACTTGCCAATTACAAATGTTTTTAGGTACTGTAGGTTGTGTTTTTACCTCTATTCTTGAGACACCATCAAAAGTCACATCATCAAGCTTGACTGTAATATTAGCCAGTAAATATGCTCTGACATTCTATCATCTCTTTATCCAATCTATTTCAAATGCATCAAATTCATCAATAGTATCTTAAGCCTCATTTGTATATTGGCTTAGCCTCTTGTCCTTAGTGAGAAACCTAGACCTAACTTGAGAAACTATTAGCTCAAAATCCCCAAACACTTTTAACAATTTTATCCAATGTTTAGAAGCTATCTTCAGACCAAGTAATAAATCCTCATTCTCAACAAAATTATTTGTGCATTCAAAGTGTAGCAAAAGGAGTACTTGAAATTCTTACATTGGGGAGAAATGAGAATGACCCCTGCACCTAAACCCTGCTTGGAGCAAGTTCCATTGAAATACATAGTCCACAGAGGATCTTCTTGTGGTGTTTGTAAAACCTCTTTAGCAATTGGTGCAGGCTTAGCTTCTCCTTCTTCTTGCTTCGGCTCTTCCACACAAAAGGTATCTATGCCAGTTTCCACAAAGTTGATTAGTGGGGGATCCTCTAGCTCATCAACATGCTCAATCATATGTTGGAATCTTGATTCTCTGGAAATTTTGACATCCTTCTAATCAATCGAGAATGTAGAAAATGAAAAATCATATTGCACACATCCTCCCATGGAATCACACCATTGTCTTGAAAGTAGCATTCCATAAGTTGGTGGAATATCCACCACTATGAAACTCATGGCCACTCCTTTTCATGGAATGCATCCAATCTATTTGGGAATTTATAAATTACCCCAATAACAAGGACCTCTCTAGAATCCATAGCATAGCACTTTCCATAGGTGGTATCAACATTCAAGCCCATTTCCTCCTTTATCCTGATAGGCATGACATTATTTGAAGCACCCAAATCTATCATAAATTCCTAAGTACTTTTCCATCAATAATCAAGCTCAAAAAGAAAGGATTGACTAGATTGGGATTTGCAGTGATGGTGGTTCCCAAATAAAACTCAAGGTTCTCATTAACTATGGCTCCTACCACAGTATCTTTCCCTTGACTCTTACTTGATTCAAGTGTATTAGCCTCTTCTTTATATTTTCTATCCTCGAAAATTCTATTAATGAAAGCTACCATTTTTTTCTTATGCTCATGAATCCTCATCATTTCTAGAAATGGGATTGTAACCCAAACTTGAGACAAAACCTAAAACATGTCAATGGGAGCATAACCTAGAAAATTAGGAAGTACTATGTTCTGAGGGACTGCCTTATCATCTTTCTTGTCAAATTTTTCAATGGTAGGCTTCAAATCCTTTGTTTTCAAATCATGATGTGTAGCTTCAACAGTAGCATTTTCTTTGATGCCTTTCTTGGCCCAAATACTCATCTCTTTAGCTTCTTTGGGTTTGGTCTCTTCCTTTTTATTTTTTGACTTAATTCCTTTACCCTCTACATTGTTCTCTTTAATGAACATGCCTCTTGGATTACCTTGTTTGCCACTCACCATCCTATTGCTCAAGTGAAGATCACTTCTTGCTTGATCTCTAGCAACCAATGCAATGTTATATCTCTTGATATCCTCATTTGAAGGTATCCTTAGAGAGACTTTATCTGACTTGAGAGTGTAAATAGTATATCCATCTTCTCTTTCTTCATCTGAAAACACCTGTTGATGGTGTAAACCTGCTTCATGTCTCTGCACATCTACATCATTTTTGTTGGCATCATCAGTGGAAGAATAATCAACACATTCCAAGTCTAATCTAGTCATGAATACATTTCTCATCTCATCCAGATTAGGAGGGAATCAAACTCCCCTTTATCATCTTGAGTTTCTTTGAAGGATCTCGCAACTACACACTATTGTGATGACTAAGGCATCTCACACACTCCACACCATGGTAAGTCCTCAACAACATTTGTGGTATTTCTATGCAAAGGATTGGGTGTAGCCTGAAGGTTCTTTTGATTATTTTGAATTGGCTTTCCATTATGCCAATTGGTATGATAAGGGTAATCTTGAAGCCTTAGGGGCCTATCATCTCTCTCGAAATGGGGTTTGTCATTCTTTTCCTGCTTCTATAATAGATTGAGAACCTGATTTAATTTTTCATCTAGAACTACAACTTTAACTTCTCTCTCATTCTGATTGTTCGATTTCTTTGAGGGCTTAGGGTCATCCATTCTTCCAACTTTACCAAAAGCCCTTTATTGTTTTCAATATTCACAACCATCTTATAAGCTTCCCTTAGGGATTGTGGATTCTTGTCTCTAAGAAAATAACACATCTTAGAGTCTTAGGAATTGCAATATGTCACCAAACACACATTAGGATTAGGTCGTAGATAGGCAGGTTCCCTATTCATAGACTACTAAAATCTTGTGTTGAATTCAGTGACAGACTCATTATTTCCCTTGGTGATATTATTGAAGTCATTTAATCTAAACCTAGGATTAGTTTGATCCCCATACTTCTCTCTGAATAGTTTGTAGAAAGACTCCTTTGAGTCAATACTTGCATCAGGTAACCCCCTATACAAATTCCTTTCATCATTAGTCAGGGATTGCATAAAGTATTTCATTACTACATCATCATCCCATAATTCAAAATCTTCCACAAAACTTTGGAAGGATTTCAAGTGATCTTCTCCACTAAAATCACTACTACCATAGAATTTAGGGAGATGCTTCTTGGCATTATCTGGGACAAGGTTTGGATAACTAGGAATATTATCAAAACATAATTTTTCATACCAATTATTTTGGGGTGGCCTCCTAGGATTCCTGTCCCTATGAGTGTCTCTTTGCTCATCATTTTTCTTGTTGTCCATTTGAGCTGCATTCTTACCTTTCCCATTTCCATTAATACTCTCATTCTTCTTTTTATCTTCTTCATCATCCTCAGAGTAATAGTTATTGTCTTTATTACCACTTCCTCCACCACCCTTGTTACAACAACCTCCTCCACTAGGAGTATGTCCCTCAAATTTTTTCTCATGAGATCCACTATCACTTTTCCTAGAGCTTGAAGCCTCAGGAGTTGGTATTGAAATTTTGAGGAAGGCAATCTTTTTGGACATTTTTGCATTGGTTGCTTCTATTTCAGTTTTCTTTAAATCTTCTTGCAATTTTTCATTTACCAATTGCAATTTCATGAGTTCAGGAGTTGAAGGTGCAGTAGATTGATTAGGATCAACTTTGGGATTATTAACAAGAGTTTTGGCAGTTGAGGTATGGGTATTTGTGTTAGTACTAGTGTTAAATGTATTGAAAGTATTCTTTTGGGAATGATCCATGGGCCTTTTCCCATGATCTATGAATGATGTTTTCTTTGGAGGATTAGAGGTTTTGGTGGTAGTAATAGTTGATGTATATGTGCTAGCAGTAGAAATTCCCATCAAAATTGTTACTATTGGAACTTTAGAAGCAATTTGGGTTGTTGTTTTAGCAACCTTTTGTTTAGCAGCTTTATGCTTAGCAGCATCCTCTCTCATTTTCTCAACCCTTTCTCTCCGGGAATGCCTTTCAAGCTGCTTAGCTCTAATCCTATCCTCTTTTTTCCTCAAGACTTGTAATCTCTTCTTTTCTTCTTGTTTAGTAAGCCAATTTTTCTCTTCTTCTAAGGCTTGCATCTATATCTTCCTCATTCTCGAGGAAATCTCCATACTCACTCAGGGCTGGGGTGTGAAAATTTTGATCAACTAGATCTTCTTCAAGGAAAGTAAGTGATGTAAGATTAAGATGTTATCCCCTTGCATTAAAGTTTCCCTCAGGGAAAACAAATCCACCCTAGGTGTTGGTGGTTCTGGGAGCACTTTACTCTTACCCCAGAATTCCCATTTGTCCTCTTCTCTAGAAATTTTCTAAGGTCATTATCAAATAATTGTTCAAAAGGGAAACTACCCTGACCTTCCACAATTACCCTACCATTATTTGAATTATCAGCAGTATTTACACTATTTACTTCATTGTTAAAGGTGGGAGAAGCTCCAACAAGATATTTGAGGGACTTACCAAATTTAGTAGCTTTCTTCTTCCACAGAGGTTGTTTGTCCTTGGCAGGCTCAGGTTCCACCTTTTGTTCAAGATTCTTCTTTGTGTGACTTTTGGTTTTCTTCATGGTGTCAACCGAGTTGTCGATTTTCTTCTCCTCAAGTTATTTTCCAGATTTTATTGCTATACTATTATGATAAACTTTAGAGTCACCACCCAAAATGTTGGGAAGTAAAATTTGACTATATTGTGACTTGTTATTTGTGACCTCAAAGAAAATTTTAAACATAACTCAACACAATGTGACAAAATTGACCAAAATTTGATGAATGAACTAAATATGACTTATGTGACTTTGAAGTGTGAAACAATACTTCTTCCAATAAAGAATAATAAAGCACCTAACTCTGACTATACCAGATCTACACTAGAGATGCTAAAATTTAGGAAAGTTCCCTAGCAGAGTCGCCATTCTATTGGCTCTTTTAAATACCAACTAGATCTTCAAGGCAACCTATAGATTTTCCAATTCCAATGATTAATGACCATGAAGGGATTGGACAATGAATAAGAGAAAGTAATTTAGCTTTCCTCCTACACTTTGGGCTCTACAAAACCCAAGAGGGTGAGCATACAATGCACTCACAATATTCCTTCAAAAGATCTCCATGTACATTGCATATTAAGAAGATACATTCTCATTTCAATGACTCTACAAGTGACAAGTTGTAAAGAATTGGAAAATCCTTCACACCATTATGACTTGGAGTAGAGAATGGACAATTGGAATGAAACCCATTAAAACTATCACCATATTGAAGATGAATTTAACTAAATGAATTGTTCTTTGACATGATCCAACTGACGCGATAAATTTGGAATTACTAAATATTTAGAATCAGTGTAGTATCCTACGGTGATGAAGTTGAATTCACAAAATACTATAATGCATTGAAATCATTCGATATTCATAAACCATTAAGGATTTTCATTTCAAATTCATAACTTAGACTTTCCATACAAAACATACTTAAAGATCCTATGGATTAACCCATAAATTAGTGACTGCATTAAAGCATTTTAATCAACTACTTGAATTGAAGCAACAATGCAAACACACATCCAATCAGATAAATTGGAGACCAATGAGACAATCCTTGACTATTTCATTGCCGATTTGTGAGCATATACATAGAAGACAATTTGTATGACATTTTTCATTATCGACTCTCAAATGCTATAATTGATGCAAAACATTTAAGCTAACTATGAATATAGACTCATATCATAAGACTCAACACATAATTCTATATCCATTATATGCTTTTCCTCGTAAAACTTCCCTATGACTATCTAAGATCAACCAAAACTTCAAAGACCTCTGCACAATAACCTTGAAATTCCTTTTATATTATCAAGGTATAAAACAAGCATCAGGCTATTGGAAAATTACATTTCATTCCATTCAACATTTCAAGTATATTTCACCTCATTTGAACCCCCAGGTAGTTATATTTACACTTTGAGGAAAATGGGGGGAAAATACAAAAGGAAAGAACTTGCAAAGGCTAATAAAGCTCATATCCTCATGTTTCAATAATTCCACATCACTGTCCATTTGGAAAAAAGGTGCAAAGCATGAGAAAAGAGAAGAATAAAACAAAGGAAACGATTGGTTGGGTTACCATGTGCATCTTCATATTGAGAGAGTATAGATTTTACTTATGCAATTGCTTCAAAGGCCATACATGTACTATACTCAACCATATTCTATATTCCTCTCACCACCTTCATGCCTTACTCAACATATTTTTCCAGCCACTCTTTATATTCACCCTTAGTGGGCCAATCCTTATCAAGCAATTTTTGCACCTTTGTATTTTATTCATTGTACCTTACATCAATTATCACTTTGGCTTCTTTCACAAAGGTGTCCATGTCTAATTGGATTCCAATAAGAGTATCAATAACACCATTCAAAAAGGTTATGTCTAACTTGACATTAACATATTGTATTCATGGACCAGTAGTTATTTGATGCTTGAAAAATTCTCCCCATAGTGCATACTCCATAAGTGTTCCATCTTCATTAAGTATCTTCGGCATACCATGTTCCTCCATAGTCCTAAAGAACTTGATTTTACCTTGCAGTTGTTCTCCAATTTGTTCATGAGAGCCTGTGATCTGACCAATCATCTCAATTCCCCTTATGATATCTAGGATATTTCTTGGAGCCTCAAGGTCATCCTTTATGTTTTCTTGTATTTCCTTTAGCCTATTCAATCTACTACTCCATTTGTTCCATGTGTTTTCAAAAAACATCCTGAACATGTTGGAACCTTTCAAAAGACTCATGTATACCATTATATGTTAACCATGCATCTTCAGCTTTAAAGGTTGCCTTCATCAATCTATCTCCCAAGATATCATCAACCATATCCTTTGTGATCTTATTCATATCCTCCTAGAGCTTAATATTTTCAAACTTAGCTATCTAGAGTTCATTCTTCATGGCAATAATTCTTGCTTTGAAGGTTTCCTTTTCCTATGATGAAATACTAGCAGGATAATTAGGTAAATTCTTCTATCCTGTACTAACCCCAATAGCCTTTAATTTATTGTATTCCTTAACCAATTTGATATGCTTTTCCAACAATTTCATGTACCTTTCCTGAGAAATTTCTGCAGTGTCCACACTCAACATGGTTGTGTGCATAGTTAGTCTTGCATCTTGTGGGGCTGTCATCTCTAAAGCCCTACCTATTATGAAATCTCTTGAAAGGGCATTCATTGATCTACTAAGTCTGCATCTTTCTAATTTTGGCATCAATTGCAAAATAGCCAATGCATGTAGGCTAGGACTAAACCCTGAACCAAAAGTTTTTCCATAAAATGTTTCTTCAAAGACCACTACACTTGGGTCATTTTTTCTTGCATCAAGGGAAATTGTCAATGACAAGCTCTAGCTAGGCATTACCATCATTCCACTATCTTTGACTAATCTCCTAGCTTCTAAAAGATTCATTTATGCAATTTCCTAAATAATTTCTTCTTCAGTCTTCTTTCTAACTTCCTCTAGTTGAGAAGGGTCCACTCCCACCTAAGCCTTCTTTATCCTATCATTTATTTCTTGTGCCTTGAGTTTGGCCACATATTCCTTGAATTCTCTTATCATCACAAAAGAGTCATCTTCTAGAAACTTAGCACAAGCTAGCACCCTTACATCATTATTTTTTCTTTCATCATATTCCCAAGGTAACATCCTATCATTTGGGACAAAAGGTTCCATTACATGGGTATGTGCAGGATCATGATGGGCCAAAAAGTGGCAATATTATGGGTTTTTGTAGGGTATGTGGCTGACGACTTTTTTTTACCCAAAATTGATGAAACGAAAAGGATTTTGAAAGGAGATTCTCAGTTTTCCACCAATATAAATTATGCTTTACTTTTAATTTGATTAATAATTATTATTTATTTTCTATTTGAATTACAAATAAAGTCTTAATTGATAGGCTAATTGAAAAAAATCTATAGCTTTCAAACGGTATCACATTTTTTGATTCTGAGACATGCATCACATTCTATGCTTCACATACTATAGGATTAAAAAAAAAAGAAATGAATTTCATGAAGTTTTGACCAAGTTAAGGTGGTTAGACATACGAGTTTTTAAGTTTTTAAAAATTGTAATAAAAATTCATAATTAATTATTTACTTGGAAAAAATTACAAAAAAATATGCATCACATCAGGACATGAGTCCTCTACTTATATCTAAAATCTTATAAAAAAATATTATCATTTTATTGTGGTTAGGGTGGTCAGACAGACACCTACTTCTTATTTTTCCCTGAAATTTAAGTACTCTGCATTGAAATTTAAAATTTTCACCAAATAATTTTATTTTCTTAAAAAACCTAGTAGTTTAGAAACTACATTCAATTTGCTACAAATTCTATTGTTACATATTTTTTAAATAATATAGATAACTTATTCAATTTTTTACGTCAAGTTGCTTAACTCTGATTTTTCTAATTTTTTTGCCACTTAAGGGCCTGTTTTTTCCATGATGATCCTGTACATACCCACATCCCCTATATTAGGGTGTGAAAACTCATACTTTGTTCCTTGTTCAATAGGTGTTGATTCAGTGGATGGTTCTTGCACATTTCCCTCAACACCCTGTGCTTCATTAGCACTCCCAGTAGGTAACTCCATAACATGAGTATCTCCCATATCCATTGGTTGTTGATCTTTTGGTGCTGTGAGCTCCTTTGGTTGACCACAAACTTTAATCAATTTCTCTTATAGAGCTACTTAAGTTAACTGCTTATTTTGTTCCACTTTCTCCAAAAAGGTGTCATCCATGAAACCACTGAGGACCAATTCCATCCTTTTATATTTGTCAGTGATATGTTTGTAAGGGCTTTGATAGTAATAATTCTAAGTAGAAGCATTATATTGAACCTCAAAAAATCTTCATCCATATATTTTCCCTATCTCATAAAACATCAGGTGTTGGAAAATTCCTTCACATCTTCTCTAAAGTAAAATGCATGAGTTCCATATCCTAAGATTGACCTCTTCATCTTTTCTCTGTTGATATATCCTTCTTGGTCAAACTTTCTGGTAGAGGCTACTTTCATTCTCAGGTTATTGACAATTATACCAAATGCCTCATATGCTTCCTTTGTTGATAGAACAAAATGATCAAAAGAGAAATTTGATGCAATGATCAAGGCCTTTTGAAAAAACCTAAAGTTTTCTAAATCAAAGTGGTCCATTTTCCACATTATCTCAATGAAGGCCAACCTATCAAAGAAAAAATTATGTAGCAAATGAAATGCAATAGGAGTCCCATAGCATCTGATGACTGTGCAATCACTATATAAATACTAGTCTCTCCATTTGCATTCGTAATTTGGGTCATCACTGAATTCCTTTCGCCTCAGTAGAGTTTGAATTGTTTTGGAAATCCTTTCAGTGGGTACAACACCCATTTGTGCCAAAATTGTGTGTTTTATGATGTTACAAAACATAACATTACTTGAGTTTGGGCAATGTAAATCCCAAATGTGTGTCCACATTTGAACAGGTAGCTTATCATTCCTTTCATCCACTTGCCTTAGCTTCATGGCCTTACCAAAGACTTCCTATCCTTGATATAATATCATATGCATAAATAATGAATAGTGCATGAATGTCAATGATGTTCTCCTCTCCTTTAACTTCACCAGATCATAGTGTAACTACTTTGCAAGTCTGTGGGCATAATCAAACTGTGTGTGCTTGTTTCTATGTTGAATATCCAAAATTATGAACAGTAGAGGTGATGTTCTCCTTCCATCATACCTTACTCTAAGCACCTGACACAACATATAATATGTGTATCTGAAGTATTCTATAAACTCTTCATAGTCCAGTGGTTCAACCTCTTTGAGCACAAATGTGGTGCCCTTTTCCTATCTATGACTTGGTATTTCACCTTTTCGAAGCACTACCTTATGTTGGGAATATTTCTATTAAAATTTCTCAAAATTAATCTTTTTGCTGGCATCAAGTCTCATTTTGAAAACCTCCACAACTCTACTTGCCTTTATGTCCAGAATGCTCCTACCCTCAATTTTTGTAATTACCCTATTTATATAATCATATCTATCTGCAAAATGTAGCATCAATTCCACCTCAATAGAAACATATGGGACAATCACCTTTCCTAAATCATAACACCAGACATTTTTACCAAGGTGCGAAGCATCTCTTCTTGTAAACACATATAGGAACAATTCCCATCTAGTCTCTTACACATCAATATCATTGATTCCCTTAGCAAGGTCCTTGAAATTGGTGGTTAGGATACCTTCCCTTGTAGCCTTCCTACCACTTGCCTTGACATCTGACGGTTGGAATTTTTCCATGAAGCAGGTATAATCCTTTGGATGACTTCTTTTCTTTTTAGTGACTTTAGATGTTTTAGGGGGGTCATGGGAAACCTTTTTTTTTTTCTTCTTGGGTATAGGTTTTGATGATGAAAACCCACCAAGTTGACTCATTTTAGCTTCTTCAGGTTTTTCTTAGTTATGAAGTAAGCCATGTTTGCGATTATTACCTTATTCTTAACAACTCAAAATTTAGTCTTAGACATGATTCTACTCAATTAGGGAAGTGCACTAACTCTAGAGGAACTAGAAACCCTAAATAATATTTGGAATTAATTCAGACACTCTTTGGTTTGGCACACAAGTTTGACAAAGTAGAAAAAGAAACGAGTGAGAGATTAATGGCAACTAACCTGGGAACAAACTTCCTACAACTCCTTCCACTTTAGCTCTGGTTACTTCAAATTCTCCTTCAGCTCCTCGGATGTTTAATTGAGATGAAAGTGTAAACTGTAAACCCCTTTCATTGAATTTAGCTGAGTACATATACCATTAATGGTGCACAAATTCTTGCACGAGTGAACAACTACAACCCAAGTTGTTTTTTCTTGTTTAAATTCAAAACATTGATGCACTTAGATGAAAAAATCATCTAATGGCTCACATTGCTTCCTATTCTCCATGGGCCCTACCAATTATTTGATATGTACTCGATGAACTAGGAAGTTTCCACGTGTATTTCCCCCCATTTCATGAGTATTTCTCTTCACATGTTTCCTTTCTACATTGGGATCTCATCATGCGATGGCTAGAAGGCCAGGAATGAGATATCATCCATTGATTAGGAGTGAAAAAAGTCTTGATTAAAAACATGAGATATATCACTCATCGTGTGTCCAAGGTCCACTAATTAATCCCAACTCGCAATAGAACAAAGTCACGCGATGGGAAGAAACTCTGCCCATCGGCGTTCATGGGTTCTCTTTAGAAAAGTAGAATATAACTAACGATAGTACAATGGTGTGTGATGGGTCAAGACCTTAACCACATCACTCATCATAGGTTACTCTCAAAATAACAACAAAACGCACAATAATGGATGAACCAAAACTAAAGGATAGACCTGACATCGCCCATTGTGGGTTGTAAGAAATATTTCATGTAGCAACATGTGATGGGAAGATGGTCAACGAGTGACAAACTTAGATAAAATCGGGCCTGATAGTAACCAAGGCATTAGGGGTCGATTGAACAACAGTAGAAAAGACCATGGGAGGGAACTTAAGTGGAAAGTAAACTGGTTGAGTTGGTCAATGTGAGAACATAAAATGGATGATAATAAAGGGTGACAAGATATATAATACTTTTAAATCCAAAAACCTAATGCTAGAAGATATAAGTGACCAATGGAATGACCATGAAATCAATGGAACCCTAAAAAGTTTATGGGTTCCACTAGGGACTAAGTTGCCCCAGGTGGCAACTTGGTCCCACCAGGGAAATTTTATTGGGTGTCAGAAATTAAAGTGCATTTAATAAAGTTTAACATGATTATTCTCAAAAATACACTTAAGTAGGGCTGGAAAGTGCATTAAAGGGTCATTTAAGCATAAGAAAGGGTCAAATTAGTGATGAAAAGCCTAGAAAAGAATGAGATTTTGTTACAAATCTTTACAACACTTTGAAATAAGACTTGGCAACTAATAAAAAATAGGTTATTTAGGTGAATTATAATGAAAGGGTCCTAGAAAAGTATGAAAGTGAGTTACAACACTTCACAACACTTTTACAAGACATCCTCAAATTAATAATGATTTGCAAGGGTCCAAGAATGAATGTGAATGTATTGACCACATTACAATATTAAATCTAGGAAAAATCAAGTCAAATTCCATAAGAAAGACTCAAGTGAGTGTAAAAATGTCCAACTATACATTTTTTGGCAACACACATGGTATCAAAAGATTTGCAATAACAAGAGTAAATCGTAAGTGGTTTTTGACTTGTCATTGTGAGATTCCAATTTCTGCCTAGAAACCCTAGACTGGGACTAAATCACCCAGTCTAGTGTATGAGTCCCTATACACATCAATACAACAAATTTTAGGCTTTCCAGGTCTTGTTTATTCATCTCCAATCCTCTAGGTACTTATATGTATGTTGTTTAATGATTTGATTTCAAGTTTCATTTTCTAAGTCATGGTTAGATTTACATAACACTTTCATCCCTTTATTTCTAAGCATTTGGTTAGTGGTGAACCCCCTCTTTAATCACACCTAAGGAGACCTTTTAGCAATCTATTTTCCTAGTTGGATCATTAGGTTGAGATCTCTAGGCTTTCCTTGAATGAACTAGATTGAAATAGGAAGGTCCCCCCTTGTATGTGATCCATCTCCTAAGAGGTGGAGCACCCTATTTCCTATGGTTCAAGTCTATTGAGGATATTAATAGTCATATATGATTACATTATATTATTTTAGTCTCATGTTTTTATATGTGTTCTTTATTTCTCTCTTTTGGAGGATAGTTTTTTCCACCAAGTTTTCTATCTTTCTCCATTTTACAAGAGATTTTATTGTATATGGCTACCTAACCAAGCCTCATAGGTGGGACCCATTTCTTTTCTTCCCACCTAAGCTATGCTTAAGGGCAGTTGTTAGTGTATTTATTTGCGTACACATAGGCTTTAAGCCTAATTAAGCATCCATGACACTTGTACATGCAAGGTGTCAAGTTAGTTAGAAATTTAATAGATGTTTCGACTCACTTTTGACACCTCGTGCTACTTTTGTGGTAGGAAACTCAACACCACTCCATGTATGAGGAGTTCTATCCTCATTTCAAGGAGATTGGGTACGTTTCTTATAACTATTTATTTGCATCTTGTTTATCTAATATAATGGTCAACTTCATACATTTTACAATTATTCATTGTGTTTCTTACTTTGTATCTATGTTTCACAAGTTTCTATAGTACAATGTTCTATTCCCTTCCTAGTAGCAATGCCAAATTGTGAAGTTCACCATTTTTTCCAATATCACCCAAATTGACTCCAAAATATCTTGTAACTTTGAATTTGGAATGTTCCCACTTTTAGTGGAATTAAGATAGATTTGTGAGTCATCCTCTATGTCTAAATATGTTAACTAGTTTTATTGGAAACATTCAAGACCTCTTAGGAGTGCTTTGAATTTAGTCTTGTTATTGGAACTAAAAGATATTTCTTTTGCAACTTACTATGGAATTTAAAAACTATGATTTGAAATTATAATTTTGGAAATAGATATTCTAGGATTACTCTTACTGCATCATTGAAGTTCATCTTAATGAGTCCCCTTGGTAAAGGGAACCATTTATCCATAGAAAGCTTCCACTTTCTTCCTGTTTTTGTTTTAAAGTATTGCAGAATATGAAGGGATTTATAAATATTCATGATCTTCCCATCCCATGAGGTGAATGGTTTAGGCCCAAAAGCTAGTAATTTAGATCTTGCTACATCACATATACACACCTCAATTTTTTTAAAAGATTGATGCCACTATTGTTACTTTCTCATGAAATATTCTATCATTTCTCTCCTTCCAAATCTACCTTATTAGTAATGAAGGGATCACATCCTAGATGCCTTCCCAAATAGATTATCTCCTTTTTTGCCACCAAGTAAAAATTTGGTGGATGTCATTCTAGAGAGGGCCTAACCATTTATGATAGTTTTGAAGTCAATGCTAACAAGAGCTAGCAAAGGGGTGTTTCACTAATATGTGATCTATGAAATCTTCATTTTATTTACGCATAACACATATTGAGGGTTCAAAATTTCCTAACAATTTAAGGTGGTCAACTATTAAGATTCATTTATGGATGGACAATAATGAAAATTCCCCAGCATTGGGAAGAATCCATTTTCTCCAACATAGCTATTGCAACCAATTGTCAAATTTATCAAGTACAGTTTGGATATTATAGCCCATATTCATTGACTATACCCAACAATTTGAACTAATCCATATGATAGTTTCATCTTTTGTGTTTGTCACCATACTATGTGAAACATAGAAAAGGTGGTACAATGCTATCGTATGGTTTTAGTACATAGAGCACACCCACTTTCCAATTAAATTCAAAGATAACCCTAGAGATCTCAATGCAAAGGAGAAAGAGATCTTACAATAGGGTTGTCCTAGGGGCTGAATTTAAAGTAATAAGGGGTTCACCACTAAGTAAGAACTTGGAAAGACAAATGCAATGCAATGTATAATTCAAGATGAAATGCAAAACCCTAATTCAATGTAAAGCAACACTAAATGACCTAGAAATACAAAACAAAAAGCTATTGAATGAAAGGTAGGCACCTAGAAATCTAGACATGAATGATTGAAGCTATGAGATGTTGGAATATCTAACTTTAATACTGAGTGGGGCTCATTCACCAAGTTGGGCGAATTAGTACAAAATCTAGGTTTTTGTGTTAGAACAGTAATCTACCAAATGGTTATTTGAATCTGCAAAAAGCTAATTTTTGACCAAAAATGGGACTCATTTTCCAAAAGTGGAAAATTAGTCCAGTTAGGGTTTTCTAAAACTTCAAGATTTGAATATGCTCTTCTCAGTCTACTCAATTTGCTTCTTCAGGTTTTCGGATCTAAATCTTTGTAAATCAGCCTATAAGTGTTCTCTAATGTTCTCCAAGGCTTGATGACAATGTTGAAAACTTCATGCACTTTGAAAACTTCTTCCTATATTTATCTTCAATGTTACTTCAACCTAAATCTACAAATCACATGCAAAAGATAGGGAAAACTATTGTTTTTTTAGTGGATAGGGGTTTTCCTTGGTCAAATCCTATTTTGGTAATCAAACCTTGAAATAGAATGAAATAGGAATGGAGAATGATGAATGAACAAGATAAGATGTTGCAACTCACCAAAACCTATCAATAAAGTGCTACAAACATGTGTGAGATGGAACCAATGGATGTGGTTCTTAACTCTTTCTTGAAGGAGATAGATCTTGAATGAAATGCTAACTTGAATCATAAAACCCTACATCACAATTGAACATTAGTTCCAAAATAAACATAATGCATGGAATCCTTGACATGAGACATGATGCTTGAATGTTGCTCTAAAATGCTTGATACTCTTCCCTTGAATGCTTTTGTAAACACTTGAATTATTTTGTGAACTCAAACTTTCTATAAGGATTAATACTTGAATGCTTGGGGTGTTAGGATGAAAATGAGTGAAAGAAACTTGTATTTATACTTAATTACATGCAAGAATTCTAAAAATTACAATACTACAAGCTGACATTAGATCTAGGAGGATAAAATCCCACCAAAAAAATAGAATTAATTTTGATTTTGTGCCACATGGGACTCATTCGCCAAAGGTTGGAAATGAGTCCCACTAGGCATAATTTTTGGGACTATTTTAAAAAATTCTTAGAAAGGTGTGAAACCAGCTTTAGGACCCAAGAATCTATGTTGGACTCATTTACCCAAGGTGGAAAATGAATCCTAGATCACTAAATCTGAGCCACACAAGCTAAAAACACTTGAATTATGATTGGTTATTGATTTGTGTTGGGATTATCCTCAAAAGGATGCATTAAATGGGGCTTGTCGATGAAAAATAAGACCAATTAAAGCATAAGAAGTCTAATTATTAATGAAAACCCTAGAAAAGTGTGAAAGTGTGTTACAACACTTTACAACACTCCAAATAAGGCACCAATAAGCTCATTTAGTTCTCAAGGGCCCAAGACCTAATGTGAATATGTTAGACACATTACAACATTAAATCAAGGCCATATTAGGGAGGATCTTTTTCTGTCATTACATCTAGCCCCCACTTTAGTGCGAGGAGGAACTTGCTTCCAACTCACACTAAAGTAGACCAGATGTAATAACACTAGTAAGATAGGATGACCATGATCAAGAGGGGTTCAAATGCACCAATACTAGTAAGATAGGACAATCATGATCAAGAGGGTTGTGTAAGCCCCTAGGAAAAAGTTCCTATGGAAAACCAACATAGGCACAAAAGAACACACATGAAAATGATATTAAGAGC
Organism: Sequoia sempervirens; assembly: GCA_007258455.2. Taxonomy (NCBI): domain Eukaryota; kingdom Viridiplantae; phylum Streptophyta; class Pinopsida; order Cupressales; family Cupressaceae; genus Sequoia; species Sequoia sempervirens. Next base: position 107,937,469 of record VDFB02072274.1, on the reverse strand, counting down.
AACAAGGTACAAGCATCCACTGTTAAAGACATAAATAAAATGAAACAACATGAAAAGGAAAAGGGAGTAGATCAATCTTTGACCATTTTTCCAATGCAATGTGGATCAGATCTAGGTTGTTTGTAAAAAAAAATGCATACTCACTATGAGGTAATGAAACTTTAGGCTATTCGCTGGGTGAGAAGTCGAAGAAGGTGAGACACATACACTCATGGCTGGTATGTACTCACACACACACACGAGTGGCTAAGGGAAAGTCATGCCCTCATTTGGATTCTTATCAAACCATACCAAAGTTATACCTCCTGATAAATTTAATAAGACACCAAGAAAAAATGATTTTTGAGCTTCATGAGACACACAACTTTGTATGCTTGGAAATCATGAACAAAAAATATGGCTCCATAGTCATGCAAGCTATGTTATTCAAGGTGGCCATATAATTGAAAAATGTAAATGAAACAATTAAGGAACGCTCAAGGGAGTCTTGCTTAGTTCATGCAAGGTATTTAACTTAGGGAACATTGTGCCTAATGTCTCCAAGAGAGGACCAATCAAAGAATAGAAAATTCATAACTTAGGGGATGCAGTGCATCGCATCAAGCCACTAAGAGGAATGTAATATGCTAAGAAAGATCATGCTATTGAAGGACATCACACCCAATGTCATCCACAAAGCGAAAAATACATTGCATAAAGTAAAAAGACTGGAACATGAAAGATGAAAATAATAATGCCAATGTATGCCTCCACTTTAAAGAAAATTCTAAATAGTAGGGTATGTGCAGGATCATCATGGAAAAAACATGCCCTTAAGTGGCAAAGAATTCACAAAAATCAGAGTTAGGAAACTTGAGGTAAAATTTTGAATAAGTTATCTATATTATTTCAAAAATATGTAAGAATAGAATCTATAGAAAATTGAATGTAGTTTCTAAACGATTAGGTTTTTTAAAAAAAACAAATATCTATTTGGTGAAAATTTGAAATTTCAATGCAATGGTACTTAAATTTCAGGGAAAAAATAAGTAGGTGTCTGTCTAACCACCCTAACCACAATAAAATTATAATATTTTTTTATAAAATTTTATATATAAGTATAGGACTCATTCCCCAATGTGATGCATATTTATTTGTATTTTTTTTTGAAGTAAATAATTAATTATGAATTTTTTATTACTACTTTTTAAAAAATATAAAAACTTGTATGTCTGACTACCTTAACTTGGTCAAAAATTCATGAAATTCAGTTTTTCTTTTTTTAATCCTATATTATGTGAAGCATAGAATGTGACCCATGTTTTGGATTAATGTGATACCATTTGAAAGCTATAGATATTTTTCAATCAACCTATCAATTAGAACTTTAGTCTTAATTTGAATAGAAAATGAATAATAATTACTTATTAAATTCAAAATCAAGCATAATTTATACTGGTGGAAAGCTGAGAAACTCCTTTAAGAACCTTTTCATTTCATCAATTTTGGGTAAAAAAATAGTCGTCAGCCACATACCCATCATATTGCCACTTTTTGGCCCATCATGATCTTGCACATACCCACCATGCTATGAGAAATTACTTTAAAGTAGAAAATGATAAATCCTAACAATAAGAAGACATGAGAGCTAACTTAGAAATCCCTATGCCAAGTCATATATTTCCAAGTACAACAACCTCATGCAAAAGAAAAGTAGAAGAGAGGGGTTGTCCCCAAAAATGAAAATCCAAACACATACATGATCTATGGATTTGTGATCAGTATGTTCTTGCTACAATGTTTTTAGAGAGCTCAAAACTATCATCATTCTCCAAATAATCATAGAATTGGAATAATGACACAAAGAGAGTAAAAAAAAAGAAATAACCTTTCGATTCAACATGGAAGAGACATGAATTCCTCGACACCTTGTGTCATCCCCAAAAGGAAAACACAAAACAAGTGAAAAAGATAAAGAAAAGGAAAATCCTTTTGGGTCAACATGGAAGAGACATGAATGTCTTGACACCTTGCATCATCCCCAAAAGGAAAATAAAACATAAATGAAGAAGATAAAGCAAAGGAAAAGCCTTTTGGGTTAACATGGGAGAGACATGAATGTCTCAACACCTTGTGTCATCTCCAAAAGGAAAACACAAGACAAATGAAAAGGATAAAGAAAAGGAAAAGAATTTTGGGTCAACATAGAAGAGACATTAATGTATTGATGCCTTGCATCATCCCCAAAAGGAAAATACAAGACAAATGAAAAAGATAAAAGGCGAAAAGATAAAATATTTATGACATAGAGAAGAATGAAGGTACAAATAAAGGAATGCCACAAAGAGAGAAGCATACATAAAAAAAAATAGTATGGGAGATAACATTACACACATGAAATTTTCTCAAAATAAAATGAAAAATAAATAATACAAAATACTAGTAAGGCACATGCGAGTCAACCTAGGTTAATGGACAACAAAAAATGCATTACTAGGACAAGACTATCTAATTCTTTCCCCCGCTGAGTGCAAGAAAAGAATGAGCCAAGGTAGGTGATTGGAGAGATCATGTAATGGTGAGAATATAAATTCTACAACTATTACATGGTAAGGGGGAAACGGTTCCCACTTTAAGGGACTATTTGTATAATATCAAGCCATTTGAATATTTGTTATAAACTACGACACTCATTGGTACTATGTCCAATCATTCTATGTTATCGACAATATGATGTGTTTGTGTTTTTAGGATTTGGTTTTTGGTCTTCTCTTATGGGAGGTAATGTAATTAATCCTATATACATGTAGGAATATCTACAAATTCCTTTCAATGTCAATTGGTGGGTAAGGGAATTGTAGTTTCTTTAGTTTATAAGGTCTTTTGTGTTTTCTAGATTCACCAACTTCTCTAGTATAATGTTGAGGAGGAGGACCTAAGGTGATCCTATCATCCTTATTATTTTTATTAGGCATTTGTTGTTCTTTAGGAAGGAGGATCTTGATATCCTATGCCTTTAGTACTTCCAATTGGTATTTTCTCTATGAGTTGATGAATTTCATGTTCACTTGTATCGCATCCTTGTTTCTAGTCAATATTATAGATCCTTTTCCATATGTATCTTCTAAGTTGATAGGAGTGTCCATTACTTTGTTAACATAGAATGGTTGAGTTTTTTCTTACGTAGAGGAAATAGGTTCACCTATTATAGGGAACTTAGGTTCAATTCTTGTCTCAGTTTCTGGATGTAAATAACCAAATATCTCAAGAGGTGGTATTGTAGGGGGTGTTGGTTGTTTCATGGATGGATAAAAGGATCCATTAGCTTCAAGGTTGTTAAGGAAATAATTTAGGAACTTATTCATGTTTTCATCATCTTCTCCAATGATATCAAAATCACTTGGAGGACATGCACTAGGAGTTGAAGGAGCATTAGTCAGTTCAATTTTGTTAGGGACATTTCCAAAAGCGCAACTTGACACATCCACTAAGAACATCAAGGACATCCACAGTTTACCAAAGCACATATCCATGATGCAAATTTGAGATTCTAAAATATGCAACAATGTGAAATGAAATTTTCTTGATGCAATTTGTATTTTAATCAATGCACAAGATGAGCCAATTTATAGTAGATGTAATGAATTGGATAAAACAAAAAGTCTATAAACTAGAATAGAAAGGTAACAACAACAAATAGAGACTCAAAAACATTGCTTTAAATGCTGGAAAATGTAGCACAAAATGTGAACAAAGACTGATTCACCCAGCGTGACGAATGAGTCCCAATTGGGATTTTTTTCAAAATTTTCAAAAAAAATTAATTGATTTTTATGTCTTTTTATGTTGTATGATTTGTATACTAAGTGAAAATGTATATTTTATTTTATTTTTAGTGATTTAAGAATGTAAAAAGTATAAGGTATATGAAATTTCACTAATGAAAATTTGGAAACCACATAATACTAATTAACTTTAATGCAAATCCTAATGCAATGTTAATGCAAGCCAAATCTAGGATGATGATGCACTCCAAATCAGAATTATGATGTTCTAAATGTAGGTTCACCAAAATGAAATGTAGAAAAAGTGGTATGGTGCTATCATATGGTCTTAGGACATAGAGCACACCCACTTTCCAATTTCATTCAAGGATAACCCTAGAGATCTAAATACAAGGGAGAAAGAGATCTTGCAATAGGGTTGTCCTAGGGGATAAAAGAAAACTGATAAGGAGTTCACCACAAAGTAAGAAATTCGAAAGAAAAATGCAATGCAAAGTATAATTCAAGATGAAATGCAAAACCCTAATTCAATGTAGAGAAACACTAGATGACCTAGAAATGCAAAACAAAAAGCTACAAAATGGAAGGTATGCACCTAGAAATCTGGAGATGAGTGATTGAAGCTCTGAAATGTTAGAAAATATTACTTAAATGTTGAGTGGGACTCATTTTCCAAGATAGATGAATTCGTTTATAATTTGCATTTTTATGTAGGAACAAGAATCTACCAAATGGGTATCCAAATGTGCAAAAACCTAATTTTTGACCAAAATTGGGACTCATTCGCCAGAAGTGGTGAATCAGTCTAGTTAGGGTTTTCTAAAACTTCAAGATCTAAATCTACTCTTCTCATTCTGCTCAATTTCCTTCTTCAGGTTTCTAGATCCAAATCTTTGTAAATCAACTTGTCAGTGTTCTCCAATGTTCTCTAAGTCTTGATGACAACTTTGAAAACTTCTTACTATCTTTCTCTTGAATATTCCTTCAACCTAAATTTGTAAATCACACACAAAAGAGAGGGAAACATGTTGTTTTATTAGTGGATAGGGGTTTTACTAGGTCAAACCTCATTTTGGTAATCAGACCTTGAAATAGAATGAAATAGGAATGGAGAATAATGAATGAACAATATATGATGTTGTAACTCACCAAACCCTATCAATGATGTACTACAAACATGTGTGAGATGGCTCCAATGGATGTGTTTCTTGAATCTTGCTTCAAGGTGATAGATCTTGAATGAAATGCTAGCTTGAATCATAAAATCCTACATCACAATTGTTAGCTTTTAAACAAATATAATGCATGAAATCCTTGACATGATTCTTGATGCTTGAATGTTGCTCTAAAATGCTTGATAATCTTCCCTTGAATGATCATGCAAACACTTGAATTCTCTTGTGAACTCAAACTTGATATAAGGATGAATACTTGAATGCTTGGGGTGTTAGTATGAAAATGATTGAAATAAACTTGTATATTTAATTAATTATGCAATAATTCTTGAAATTACAACACTAAAAGCTAACATCAAATCTAGGAGGGTAAAATCACACCTATAATTTGAATTAATTATGAATTTTAGGCCACACATGACTCATTTGTCCAAGGTGGTGAATGAGTCCCATCGGGCATAATTTTTGGGACCATTTAAAAAATGCTTAGAAAGGTGTGAAACCAGGTTCAGGACCAAAAAATCTACATGGGACTCATTTGGCCAAGGTGGAAAATGAGTCCCAAATCACTAAATTTGGGCCACAAAAGATGAAAACACCTAAATTGTGATTGGGTATTGATTTGTGTCAAGATTATTCTAGATAAGATGCATTAAATGGGGCTTGTGGATGCAAAATAAGGCCAATTAAAGCATAAATAAGTCTAATTATTAATGGGAACCCTAGAAAAGTGTGAAAGTGTGTTACAACACTTTACAACACTCGAAATAAGGCACCAATAAGCTCATTTAGTTCATAAGGGCCTAATACCTAATGTGAATATGTTAGACACATTACAACATTAAATTAAGGCCATGTTAGGGGGGACCTTTTTCCATCATTACATTGTGTTTTCCAAATTCCTCTAATAGTCTACTTTTTTCTTGACTGGGATTGTTAGTGATTCAAGTGTTTAGAAATTCCATAGGCCTCACAATGAACAAGGAATTAAGAAAGAATTTCCTTGCATATTTGAGAAATCCAATAATTGGTCATGAACAACATTTATAAATAGAAAATTAGATAAATATGGCTGTGAATTCCATGAGTAAACCCAATATTTTACCTAGGAACCATTGTTGATTACCCAAAATATGTGATATGTGATAAGGGTTCTACCTTTTAACATTAAATTCCATACATTTGAGCCATGTAAGGGGTTAACATTAGTGATGATCATTTCTTGATCATCATTTCAAAGGAACCAAATGGAGAGCCATTAACTAGGATTGAGTACCACATAGTTGATATGCAGTTGAATATCCAAATTAGCCATTATTTTTGGAACCTAATTTTTTCTTATATTTTCATTATAAATATCAAATTAACTCAGTCATGAGCTTTATTGATGCCAAATTTAAAAACCATGTACTACTCTAAATTTTCGAAGTAATGGAATGAATGGTCTCTTGTATGATGAAAATTGTATCAATTATGTTCCAACATGGTATAAACCCGCTCTACTCTTACAAAAAACGTTTTGGAAGAATTAAAATTATTTTTTTTGTCATCACCTTTGAGATAGCCTTATACATTATGTTACATAATGATATTGTCCAAATATATTTAAATAAGGTTGGGGTTTTTTTCTTCAAGATCAAGGTAATTAGTGTGTGTAGTGTCGAAAAAAGGATCCTTTGACACTTTTCACACTCGTTTGGGTCCTCCTTGTGGATTTTTGTTTAATGTTGCCTAGATTTAGTGTTGAAATTTGGATAACACATTCACATTAGGTCTTGGGACCCTATGAACTAATGAAATTTAATGGTTCCTTGCAAAAGTGTTGTGAAGTGTTGTAACACACTTTCACACTTTTCTAGGGTTTTATCAACCTAAACATAATTTTAATCATAATTAATCTTAACCCTGCCTTATTTGGAGTGTTGTAAAGTGTTATAACATAATTTTACATTCCTCTAGGCTTGTAATTAACAATTTTTCTTTCTTATGCTTTAATTGGCCCCATCTTCCATCCAAAGCCTCATTTATTGCATCCTTTTTAGGATAATAACACTAACCAGTAACCAATCATAATTAAGGTTTTCTTGGCCTATGTGGCCTAAATTTAGTGTTTGGGACTCATTCATCACCTTGGGTGTATGAGTCCCACCTAGGTCTTTTTTGACCTGATATAGGTTTCACACATTTCTAGACACTTTTGATTTTTGGTCCCATACATTATGTGTAATGGGACTCATTTTCCACCTTGGACGAATGAGTCCCATGTAACCAAAATTAAAATTAAAATCTAATTTCTAGTGGGATTTTATTGTCCTAGATTTGATGTCAACTTGTAGTTTTCATAAGAGCATTTGAGCATTCACAAGAGTATTCAAGGCATTTCAAGGGTAGATTATCAAGCATTCAAGAGATTTCTTCAATTTTCAATCATCATATTGAAAATTGATTGTATCATGTTATTTTAGAGCTAACAATTGTGATGTAGGATTTTTGTTTCAAGCAAGTGCTTCATTCAAGATCAATCAACATCGACCAAGATTCCAAGTTTACATTCGTTAGAGCCATTACTTACATGTTTGCAACACCTTATTTCTAGGGTTTGGTGAGTTGCAACATATCTATTTGTTCATTCATCATTATCTTTCCATATTTCATTCTATTTCACCTAAATAGGATTATTACAGATTTGGACACCCTTTTGGCTGAAACCTGCTCCTATGCATTTTTCTAGAAAACTAGACTGATTCGCCTAGCCTAGCGTATGATTCCTAGTCAACTTCAACAACAGAATTTTCAATGATCTAGACCTCCATTACGCCATCTTCAATTTTCCCAGGTGCACACTTTTAGTTTCACAAACTTTCATTATATTTTGTTCATCTTTTTAGGTCATTTAGCATTTTTTTGCATATCACATTATGTTTTCCAACATTTTCTTTTCCAAGTTTACACTTTGTGGTAAACCACTCATTATACATTATTCAATCCCTAGAACCTTCCCTTTTCCAGATTTCAATCTCCTTTGCATTGAAATCTCAAGGGTTTGTTCTTGAGTCAAAGGTTGAAGAATTCCTCTTTCTCCTCTTAGGTCCAAAACCCTAGAAGTGAAAGAAAGTGCCCATTTTTCCACATTTTAATGTGGTATTTATGTCTTTAATTATCTTCTCAAACTTTTGTTTATCAACAATGGAACTCCACAAATCATCGCCCATTATATCCCAAAAATCTTGATAGAAGACTAATGGGAACCCATCAGGGCCAAGAGATTACCAAGTTCCATGGAGAAAATTTCCCATCCCACTTCTTATTTTATTATAGTGACATCAAATTTTTTTTTTGCTCCTATATAAATAAATTTGGGATAGAATTTAGGAATTCTTTCACACCATTTGGTTTCAAAGCATACACAATTGCAAGGATGTTATGAAAGTGGTTAACTACTTTGGTCTAGGTTTCCTTTAGCTTTCTTAGCCACTAGCCACCTTCATTGGGATTGAATGGACCTTGTTCAAGGACATTCTCTGGTAAAAGGCACAAGACAACTAAGAGGGGGGTGGTGAATCAGTTGTTACCAAATTCAAACACAAAACTTCAAGACTTTTCAATTTCACAACCACACTATTTTGTTATTAAGTATTAACATGAAATGTAGATAATAGAAAGAAAAATCAACATAATGAACACCAGATTTTACATGGAAAAAATAATGAGGGAAAAAAATGGTGAGGATTAACTCACAATATAAAGTGATAGAAAAACTAAATACAAAAAGGATCACTGCCCAAAATAGGACTCACTGTCTAGATGTAAAGGCTCACTTCCTATAGAAAGGACTCATTATCCAATAGGGAGGCTCACTACCTATAGATACAAGAGAACACATCTATAGCCTTGAATAGAAGATTGCAGAAACCTTGACCTCACTGCTTTTAGGAATCTAACACAATGAAGTACTATTGCCTCAACTCACTTTCACACACTTCTAATCTTTACTTGTGGCTTACTTCATTACTTGTGTTTATCTTAATCCTTCACACCTCGACTTACATTTATACCAACTTCAACCTTAGAAACTTTCTTCAAGGTTGGCTACATACACTTCATTTCATAAATTCAAATTAGGTCAGCAGGTCAACATTCCCATGGTGGAAAGGAATGAGTGGACCAATTAAACACTTAACCAAGACCAAAAATAATGTCACAGATAAACCACACACTTCCTTAATTAAATTTTAATTCTTCATATGAAGTGTAAACATCGGGTTAGCCAAACCTAATGAAAACACAAATTAACATTGAAGTATATGCTTCCTAGAAAAAAGATATCATGTGGATGACACAACATGCTTCATTATGCATGATAACACTTCCTAGGTTCCTTCAAATTCATCCACAGTAAGTGTAACAACCTCTGAACACAAAAATCCTTCCATATCAGTCCATCTGGACTATGCAAACACATACAACAACTCTGAAACAAAACTTTCTGGATCACCAAAACACAACCATCTTTTCTAAAACTCAAAGAACACCATTAAAAGGAATATTCTACATCTGCAATATATGAAACAAAAAAATGGAGGACTGCAAAGGAAAAAAATTTCTCCTAGTCCACAAACAAGCAACTCTACCAAACTAGTTCACACACCGGTGAACACAACTTTCACACGCCATCAAACTAGAAGCTACAAATTAGGAGATATCACCATCATATCATCAATAACAACCCTTTAGATTGACACAAGCATAGGATCAACACATAATACATGCAGAGCACATACCAGAGCACATTCTAAACCCATACATAACTCTGAATTTACTCTTTATTAATTCTCTCAAAAGCCCTTGGAAACTCATCATTTTAGCACCTTTGCAACGTCATAAGAATAGCTCCATGTACTCACAATTTCTTAATAGCATCTAAACTATACATACACAATCTGCAACATATTGAATTGTGTTGACATCAATGGTAACATTAATGAAAACACCACCAAACTTGCTCATACTTACAAAAATCTCCCCCTTTGTCATTGATGGAAACACATGATGTGAAAAACCATAAAAGACAACTATTTTCCTCTTCATGATTCTCTCTCCTTCTTTCTTCTACTATTTTTCACAAGAATTTCTCTCCCCCTTTGACATCAATGGAAATGATCAAAAGATTTGATTACTCCCCCTTAGGAATACACCCATTCACCTCATACTACAATAATGAAAAAAATTTCTACTCCCCCTGCAAAGTAGACCCATTCATCAATCCAGATAAATGAAGAATCTATGAATTCACTAGAATGATGCACCTCCATTTACACCTATTTTGGAGCACCAATGACACCCAACCTCTCCCTAAGATACTCAAAAGTATCCTTCGAAAGGTCCTTAGTAAATATATCTACAATTTGTTCCTTTGTTGACAAATACTCCAGTCTAAATTTATTCTCCAACACCTTCTCTCCTAGGAAATGATATCCCATAGATATGATTTTTTTTCTTGAATGCATCACTAGATTCTTTGAAATGTTTATAGCACTTGTGTTGTCATAGAAAAGAGGAATAGGCTCATCACATATCACTCCATTATCTTTTAGAGTTTCCCTCATCCACAAAACCTATGTGTAGTAGGATGTTGTAGCAATATATTCTACCTCTATAGTGGATAAATAAACCAAGTCTTGTTTCTTACTCAACCAAGAAACCAATCTTCCACAAAGAAAGAAAGCACCTCCACTGGTACTCTTTCGGTCATCCGCACAACCAAGCCAATCTACATCGGTATAAGCACTCAAGCTAAAATCAACATCCTTAGGATACCATAAGCCATAATCCAATGTACCTTTAAGATATTTGAATATCATCTTTACAATTATAATATATGCCTCTATAGTATCTTCTTGAAATATAACAACTAAACATACTATATGCATGATGTCTAGTCTGGTAGCAGTAAGATACAACAACCCACTAATCATAGATTTGTATTTGCTCTGCGTAAATTTAGCAGATTCAACATCTTTACTCAACTTACATCCGGTCACCATAAGAGTACTAACTAGTTTGGAGTCATCCATCCCAAACTTCTTTAACAACTATTTCACATACTTAGATTGTTAAATGAATATCCCTTTATCAGTTTGATTTAATTGAAGACCAAGAAAGAAATTTAGTTCACCAATCATGGAAATTTCAAAATTTAATTTTTGCATTTCTTCTACAAATATTTTACACATTCCTTCATTTCCCCCAAAGATGATGTCATCAACATAGATTACCACTATCAACATTTTCTTACCTTGCACTTTGAATAAATATTGTTGTTAGCAGAGCCTTTGTAGAATTTTTGTTGGGTCAGGTATCTATCCAATCTTGCATAACAAGCTCTAGGATATTGCTTTAGTCCATAAAATTCCTTCTTTAACTTACAAACCATGTCTAGTTTATTAGATAACTGGAATCCTTTAGTTTGTTCCATGTATACTTCTTCTTCCAATTCACTATTTAGAAATGTTGACTTGACATCCATCTGATATACTTGGAAATCCTTGTGGGTAGAAAATGGAAAAAACATCCTAATATTTTCATTCTAGCCATGGGGGAAAATGTTTCTTCAAAGTCTATGCCTTTAACTTGTGAGTATCCCTTGCATACAAGTCTTGCTTTGTTTCTTATAATTTCATCATTTTCATTCAACTTATTCTGGAACACCCATTTTGAACCAATTACATTCTTATTCATAGCTCTAGGAATTAATTCGCATGTCTAATTCTTTTCTATATGCTAAAACTATTGTTTCATATATCTAACCCAACTCTCATCTTCACATGCTTCACACACAGACATAGGTTCTATTTTAGAAAGTAAACACAAATTTTCCTCAGCTGCTAATTTACTTCTTGTATTCACACCTTCAGTCTTATCTCCAATTATCTATTCCTCCAGATGATTCTTTTGTACATAGTTCAGATTCTTAGAAATAGGTTCTAGATCATTTTCTTCATATTCTTTAGTTTGTTCTTCTTCATCTTCCTTTTTCTCTTAAGGTACTGGTACACCAATAGGATCGTCTGGTTCCACTTCACTTATCTCAATAGGTCTATGCATGTCCTCATCAACCTTTACATTAGCACTCTCAACAATCTTTCTTAGTCTTTTATTAAAGCATCAATATTCTTTGCTAGTAGTTGAGTACCAAAGAAAAATTCCTTCATCACATCTAGCATCAAACTTCCTAAGATTTTCATCATCTTTTTTAAATTTATATTTTCTTCCAAATACCTTAAAGTACTTCACAGTAGGCTTCTTACAAGTCCATAACTCAAAAGGACTCTGTGTTGTTACCTCTAATCTAAACTCTGTTAAGAACATAAAAAATAGTGTGTATTTCCTCTCTCTAGTACACATCAGCTACATTTGATTCTTTCATCATGGTTTTTGCAGCTTCTTGTACCATCCAATTTTTCCTCTCAACCACTCCAGTCTGCTGAGGGGTTCTCAGATCACAAAAGTGTCTTTTTATGCAATGCTCTTCACAAAATGCATTAAATTCACTAGAAGTAAATTATCCACCTCTATCAAATCTCAAACATTTGATTCTTTGGTTCACTTCATTTTCCACTCTTACTTTGAACACTTTAAATATATCTAGAGTTTGAGTCTTCTCTCTAAGAAAAGAAACCCATTTTATTTGAGAATAATCATCAATAATGAGGATGAAATCCCTGTCACCATTTAGGCCTCCTATTCTAGCTAGACCATAGAGATCTGTATGAATTAATTCCAATATTATGATAGTAGATTTCTCTTTTCCCTTTAAACTACTTCTTGTTTGTTTCCCTAATTGACAACTTTTACAAATAGTATTACCAGGCCTTGTGATTTTAGGTAGACCTCAGAAAACATCTCTTGAACTGATTCTAACTAGATTATATCAAAGTTTACATGTCCCGTTCTTTGGTGCTACAACCAACTTTCATTGACTTGATATATAAGGCACTAACCATCAACACCCTTAAGATGATAGATGTTTCCATGAGTTCTCCTTCCTACAACAACCCTATCTCTAGATCCTCCTTTCATCTCATAAGTATATTATTATGAAACACAAGTTTAAAACCTTTGCTAAATATTCTTCCAACACTCAAAAGGTTATGCCTTAAATACTTTACATAATATACATCATTAGTATTGTGTATAACATCAAAACTAATTGTACCTTTCCCAATAATTTTTTCTCTTGAATCATCACCAAACATGACCAAACCACCATCGTACTTTTTGAGTTTAGTAAAATTACTTTTATAATCGGTCATGTGATTAGAGCATCCACTATCAATCACCCAATACTCTTCATCTTGTCAAGCATGAAAGGTGGTGACAAAAGTACCTTCCATCTCATTCTTTTTGTTCTCTACAACATTCTTTCTTCCACATTTTCTAGGGTTAGCAAACACATATTTATCCTCAAAGGCTAAAAACAAGAATTCACTAGCATCACCCCCATAATTAGATTCATCATCAAATATTCCAGCTTCTTCTTTAACATAATACAATTTATATTTCTTATCCTTTCTATCCTTACCTTTATAATCATTTTTCTTCTTATGTACATCTCTATTTAGACATCATGAAGCATAATAACCAATATTACCACAACTGAAAAATTTAAAGGGAAATATACCTTTATACTTACTGGTACCTTTTTTTAACTTCCTAGTAAAATTTTCTTCCAACTCATCAGAACCATCACTAACTAGATCATCCTCAGTGTTTATTGCTTTAAATGCATTTTTTGTCTTTTCCTCCTTCTTTCCAAACTTTCTCATCTCAAATTTTGTCAAGGTGCCAAATAATTGTTCTTTAGTATACTTTTTAGGATCATACATCTCTTCAATAATTGATATCTTATCACTATAACACTTAGGCAGGTTTATTAAAATATTCTCAATTATATCTTCATCAATAAATTTTCGCCCTTGATTCTTAACTTCATTTGCTGCAAGTTCAACCCTCTGGAAATAGCTTGCAAAATCTTCCCCTTTTTCCATTTTCAAATTCTCATATCTACTATTTTCCGTCAACTTCTTTGTCAATTTCACTCTTTCATTTACTTCATCCAATTCTTCTAACTCCTTCCAATATTCATTTATCGTGTCCAAAGAAAGAACCTTAGATCACTCAATTTTAGATAGAGCACTAAAGATAGCATATCTTTCTTTCTCATTCTCCTAATAAGCAGAAACCTCATCTATAGTAGTAGGACCACTCACTAGAGCAACATAATTTGTTTCAATATCCTTCCAGGTCTTGTAACCAAGAGAGATAATATATCCTCTCATCTGCACTTTCCAGTCACTATAATAAGATCCATCAAACATAGGGATTTCCATCTTATGCACCATTGAATCTTCCTTAGGAGGTTAAGCTCTGCACCAAAGAACCAAAGATCTGATACCAATTGTTAAAAGGTGCAAGACAACCAAGAGGGGGGTGAATCAGTTGTCACCAAATTCAAACACAAAACTTCAACACTTATCAATTTTACAACCACACTGAACATTATGTTATTAAGTATGAACATGAAATGCATATAACATAAGGAAAAATCAACATAATAAACACCAAATTTTATGTGGAAAACCTAATGAGGGAAACCACAATGACGATTAACTCACAATATAAATTGATAGAAAAATTGAATACAAAGAGGATCATTACCAAGGGATCACTACCCAAAATAAGACTCACTATCCAAATACAAAGACTCACTTCCTACAGAAAGGACTCACTGTCCAACAGGGAGGCTCACTGCATACATATACAAAAGATAACAAAAAGATCCACCATAGAAATTTACACACATCCACATCCTTGAAAAGAAGATTGTAGAAACCTTCAGCTCACTACTTTCAGGAATCTAACACAATGAAGTATCGCTACGTCAACTCACTTTCACACACTTCTTCTCTTCACTTGTGTCTCACTTCATTACTTTTGTATATCTTAATCCTTCACATCTTGAATTGCATTTATACCAAATTCAACCTTAGAAACTTTCTTCAAGGTCGGCCACATACGCTTCATTTCATAAATTCAAATTAGGTCGGCAACTCAACATTCTTGCAGCGGAAAGAAATGAGAGTGGACCAATTAAACACTTAACCAAGACCAAAAAGAATGTCTCGAATCAACCACATTCTCCCTTAATTAAATTTTAATTCTTCATATGAAGTGTAAACACCAAGTTCACCAAACCTAATGAAAACACAAATAAACATTAAATTACATGCTTCACAACAAAAAGGTAACACACAGACAACACAACATGATTCACTATGCATGAGAACACTTCTCAACTTCCTTCAAATTCATCTGCATTAAGTGTAACAACCTTCAAACACAAAACTCCTTCCATCAGTCTATCTGGACTATGCAAACACATACAACAACTCTAAAACTCAACTTTCTGGATCACCAAACCACAACCATATTTTCTAGAACTGACAAAAAACCATTACAAGGAATATTCTAGATCCACAAGATTTGAAACAAAACAGTAGAGGACTGCAAAGCAGAAACATTTCTCCCGGTCCACAAACAAGTAACTTTTCCAAACTAGTTCACACACCAAAGAACACAACTTTCACACACCATCAAACAAAAATCAGGAGATATTACCGTTAGATCATCAACAACCCTTCAGATGCACATAAGTATAGGATCAACATAGAAGAAACATGGAGCACATTCTAAACCCATAAATAACTCTAACTTCACCCTTTATTAATTTTCTCAAAAGCACTTGGAGATTCATCATTTCAGGACCTTTGCAACATCATAAGGATAGCTCCATGTACTCACAACATCTAAACAACATCTCAACTATACATGCACATTTTACAACATACTGAACTGTGTTGACATCAATGCCAACATTAATGAAAAAACCACCAAAATTTCTCATACTTGAAACACTTCTCATACTTGTAGATTTATGGAAGAAGTTGGTGTTTAGATCACCTTACACTAGTACAAAAACAACAATAAACTACTGAAAAAACTACTAAAAACTACTTATAAATGACTGAACTTGGTCACATGACCATTAGTAGTTTATTTCCAGTCATTTATAACATGATTAGATTGATGAGTAAACTATTTTTAGTCATTTATTGGTTGTTGTGATTGATCAATTTGGTAGTATATTTAGTCATTTATTTAGTCATTTTTTCTTCACTGATATATTTAGTCATTGATTTACTCATTGATCATTGCAATCTAGTCACTTATTTAGTCATTTTTATTAATTGATTTCTATCCATTAGTATTGTATTTAGTCAACAATTTTTATAATCATTTTGATCAATTTGGTAATATATTTAGTCATTTTTATTTCATAGGTCATATACTTAGTCATTTTTATTCACTGTTCACTAATTTTTTTCAATTTGTAGTATATTTAATCATTTTTGTTTCAAAGGTCATATATTTAGTCATATTTATTCACTGTTCATTGATTTCTATCAATTTGTAGTATATTTAGTCATTTTAATTGACTAATATTTGAGGATTTAAAAATAAAATGAAAAAATACACATTGATCATCAATTACACATAATAAGACAACTATTGAGAAGGAAAAATTGGTGAACTTTATTAATAAAAGAAAGGTGTCATAGTTACAACTTAGAAATAGAGTATTACAATTTTTATTTTTAGTCACAAGACTAAAAATATGAGTTACAATACTGCACATAAATGACTACAAGAAAGAAACTTCTCCAAAAAACTTCTACAATGATGGAAACACATGCTTGGAGCCCTTCATTGCAATCACATGCCCCTTTTATGCAATCTTCCTGGAGAAATTTGTAATGTGTAGAATCCAAGAAGGAGAGTGTTGATCATGTCCCATATATGAAGCTCTCTTCTCCAATGCAGTCAATAATAACCCAACTAGAATCCGTCATCCTTTATATGCAACGTGTCCTCTAATATGAGAAACAAGGTTTTCCTTTTCTACCATACATGAACTTTTTCCTCAATACAATCAAAAAAATTGTTGTTAGTCTCAATTCATAAAGAATAAAAGTGCATTCTATATTGCAAGTTTACAAAAGTAAGTCCAAACAAAGTAGAAAGATAAATCTATTAAAAAATTGTAGGAGACGGATCACATCCACAAACATGGAAGAGCTATGCAAAATTGGAGAAATTGACTTGGCATATGAAGGTAGTGATGGAAACTTAATTCTTATGTCCCATCTTAAACCCTTGTTGCATTTAGGAGGGTTTTAGGATTTATTTCCTTGAAATCACTTGAGCATTCTATTTTGTTGTTGACTCCCTATTGCCTGCTGCCGGTCAATATTTTAAATTTTCTTTTTTGGCAACTGGTTCCCTCATCACAATTTTAGAAAACTTTTCTATAATGATTTTGGGTTTCTTATGTATTTTTCTCTCTATCACATCATCCTAGGAATTCCCCTCTATTAAAACAACTTATTGAGAATGTGCATTAAAGTTTTCACTTAAGTTCAATTGGCCTTATCTCCTTATCGCTCATGATTGATCACGTTTGAAATGTATATTTTAAATCAGTGACGAGAAATGAGAAAAATATCTTTTGATATCGCTCATTGTGAATTAATCCTTGAACATTTGTTTGCAATTAGCAATGAGTGAGGTTCTTAAGAGATCGCATATCACTAATATTTTTTGAATTCTTAAAGTTGTAATAGAGATAAGCAATGATATGTCACTTTATAATAACTATTTAATCACTCATCGCCAATATATTGTGGAGAGATTGTTTGCAATTAGTGATGAATGAGATGATGAGTTACCAATTGTATCACATCTCATGGATTTGTTTTGAGCACTAAAGTTATGATTAGTGATGAGCGATATGGTCCCTTATGAGGAATTTTCTCTCGCTAACTTGATTACATCCTATTTGTGATACCTTTTGTACCATTGATTTTTATGTAGGTGTACGTGTCATTTTAACTATGGTGCTTACATCTCTTGTCATTGATGGAAGTCAAGATGGGAAGTTGAACTAGCGAGGAGCAATGGAGATGAATATGATCATGAAACTGGTTGCAAATCTATAGAAATTGATTTAATGATGGAGCTAGCAAGGCACTATGACCCTACTGATAGGAAAATCTAGGCTATGAAAGGTGATATAATTCTAGAGGTGACAAAGGATAAAATGGTAGATGTGTTTTGGTTGAATCCCAATTACACTGCAAAGTTCAAGCGTGCCGACTTATATACTAAATATCAAGGGAGAAAATTTGCATAGAAAGAAGCAATACTTGTGCGACATAGAAGGAGAAGAAAAAAATTCACTGCTTAAGATGCTGAGCCTTTTGAGTGTGAATAATTTGGAGATTATTTCAAAAACACTTATTATTGTTTGAACCAAGTGCTAGCTCAAGATTTTTAGGTTAGAATATCCCCTGATTTGTTCGTGATGGTGGTAGATATACAAGAATATAATCAAAATACTAGTTTTGATTATGATAATTTTGTTGCTCAACAAATTCATGAGGATTTTCTCAATTTGAAAAAGGAAGTATCCCCTCTTTCTTTCCGCCATTATTCTTTATTGATGCACATGCTCTTATGGGAGGGAGATTATGAGTGGAAGAGGAAATTAAATCTAAGGATTAGGGACAGTGAAAATAAGGTATACATTTAGGATCAGGATTACACCAAATCCAATTACATCTTGTTTTCCAATGTTGTAAGACATGGTATCTTAGAATCATTAGGTGTGGCACCTAAATTTAGAATTTCTCCAGATATCAGAGGTCTTATGCAGCAAAGGGATGTACGAGGCTCTACAACAACACACAATTGGGTTGACTAGTTTCTAGATTCTGAATATACTTTGATCAAGGTCTATGGAGCTAATGGCGCACCCCATTGTTTACCTTTGTATATCTCAGACAGATTGGCTTTCATGGAACTCATGTGGAAAATGGACGTTATGGACTATGAAATGTTTAGAAAGGACAAAAAAGGCTATGTAGTACATCCCCAATGTACTTTTTCTTATTTCAAGATCACTTCCCTTGAAGGGTATCAAAAATTGGGCATTATGGTGAATAATCTCATAATGCCTATCGATGAGGTTAGAATATTTGATCTTGAAAGATTTATGGCTAAAAAAAGAAGGAAAAATAGCTTAGGCATTATACATCATGAATTCCTCTATAGAGATGATGTACTAAGGAATCTAACAAAAGATGAGGCTATTATGGTTAGGAAAAAGGAATGGACAACTATGAAAAACCTTGAGGAGAAGATTATGAAAAAGAATGCCTTCCACATCAGTCCATATAATGAAATTGAAAACCCCTTGGAGAGGGCTTTTACTATGATAAGGGACTATCAATCTGGTGAATTTAATGTAAAATTAAACGAGGTTGTAAATAGAGCCCAGGTCCTCTTAGAGCAGCAATGGCAACAACAAGCTATGGATGTCCTAGAACAACCTGAAAATGTTCAAGAGGTCAGGGAAGAACAAATGGAAGAACATGTGCCAGGAAAAGAGGAAGTTGAGCATAAATTTCCCCTTACTCATATTGAGGAGACTAATAGTTTAGATGTTCCTCCTGACAGGATTGTCTAATGGCAACATGACAGAGAAAATGATGATGATCCCAAAATTAGGGAGTGTGATTATTTTTTGGCTGATGCTAATTTGTACAGACTAAATTTTTTTAGGATTTTATGTTTCATCAGTTGAGTAAGGAAATAAAAGAGAGACTAGAAGCAGCTTGAGTGAATCCTAAACCTTATCATCATGAGCAAGTTACGAAAGCGAAGGAAGAGAAGATTAAGGCTAAAATTGCAGCTATTACTCCCATTGAAGCTTGAAGAATTGTTAAAGATAGTGGAATCATGTTATTACCATGATGTACAATAATAATTTCCATAGCATATGATGCAGTTGGAAGAGATCCTCAAGCTTTGATACCTAAAAATTAGTTTGAAAATAAGGTATTTGATTTCGGATATAGTCGAAAGTTACATTCCCTTGCAATTTGGTTTATGGCACCTAATACTAACAAACATGAAGTTTCTAGGCCTATTGAAGAAGTCACTGGTTCACTAGTGGTCAAAAGAGCTACTGACATAACTCCAATCCAGGACGTTGAGTTAACTACACATGTTGCAATACTTAGTGTGGAAACTACACATATTTCTCAAAAGAAATATGAATCTTTGGTCAAGGAATATAATAATGCTTTGAATGAATTGAGTTGAATGAGAGCTACCATTCAAGCTACCCAAAATATAGTGACTCAACCTTCTTCCTCTTCTTCATTTGATATGTCTACACAAGATAGGGAAACTTTGGCCCTCATAATTGATGATTTGAGAGGAAAGTTAACTATCGAAGAGGAAAATGTCAAGCAGGCCAAATTAGAGATAGTTAAGGTGGCCAATGAAATTTTTAGAGATGTGCTTCAGAATAGGGTAACCAAGTTGGTCACAGGGTTAATGATGTATGAGCCACATATAAAAACATTCATGAAGCAAATACAAAATATTTGCAAGTACAAGAGGCCTTTAGGAATGAGTGGAATAATTGGATTGCTAGGGAAAGTGCTTTGAAATAAATGATGCTAAAAAAAAAGGACGATCTCGAGGCACCCAAAAATATTTCTAACATCTTGAAGACTATTGACTCAATAAATGAGGAAACTAATTTACATAGAAAGTTGGGAATACAACTCCAAAGTAAGTTGAAAATATTCAAGGAAATGGAGGATCGTGGTATGCCTCAAATATTGAATTTGAAAGGTGAATTGCATCCATTTGACACCTGGAAGGAGGA
>VDFB02072274.1:107835663-107916574 GCA_007258455.2 Sequoia sempervirens | reverse complement strand
TATATACCAACCCGAATGAAAAACCGATTGGACTCGCCTTTGAGTTCTCCTTTCGGATGTGTCTCTTAGGCAGGCCCCTCTAAAGATAAACAACAACGAGCAAGCACATCTATAGTTCAATTGACCTTTGTTTAGAAAGAAAGGGAGAACACACGCGATATACCTAACTCACACTAGCTTAAGCTTTATTCAAATTTTTAAACCCAAAATGGGGTGTGGAGGTGGATTAATTTATCTCAAACTAAAGATCACAAAAGAGCATTTTGATTCTCAAGATGACTGTAAAGTGTGAGCGAAGTGCATACGTCCTTTTTGATGATGTTAGTTTAAGTAAGCAATCACAGAAACAAATTTGCACATGTTCATTTTAATCTTTCAAAGCAATTATGAGTTCATTTTAAAAGCACCAAAAATGAGATATATGAAAGTTGTTTTGTTCACTTGTTACCCTCAATGAAATCTAGTCAGTTTATTTTAACCCCTTTGCAATGAAAATTGAAAGCTATTGAAATGATCGTTTTAAAGCCCAAATGAGTTAGCCTAAAACAGAAAATTAAGGCATAAGACAGAATCTCCAAGCATTAAAAAATGCTTTTGAGTTTCAAGTTTCAATGTCTGATTTTCTTCAACTTCAATCTTGCTTTTTCTTCGCTTGATTCCAATATTTTATTTTGACGTCAACCTTCACCTATAAACACACAAAATAAAATATTAGAAAGGAGATTTATGATGAATACATTTTCAAACAAAATGCATGCATTTAATGATAACCTTAATGCAAAAATTCCTCTTCCTTGAAAGCTTAAATCATGCATTGAATATTTGCAATAAAGCTTTGTTGATGATCAAAGGCTTTAAGCATTAAAATATATGGTGGGCACCGTATATTGTTCTTGATTTAAACCAAGCATTAGTGGAATTCCCAAAATAGAAGACAACATTATCTTGGATGGTGGTCTAAGATTGCTTCTCCCTCATGTAACAACCATATGCTACCTTCAACATTAGTGGAGTAAACATTTAATGCTACATGTATAGTTTAACAATGCTGCATGAGACCACATTAACTTTATGGCTGACAGATAGATGATGATGATCGAATAGCAATAAATTTGGCATGGATTTAAAATGATGCAAGATCTGTTGAGAGAGAAAAAAAAGCATAAGAAAATCTCAAGTATAGTGCATTAAATGACAGCTAACAAGACTCTTTAAAGAGTTTCAAGAAAATGCATGTGGTAGGCATAAAGTTGAAAAGACCTTCGACCAACATCTTAAAATTTTTCTTTATTCAAATTTCATATGCCGATTAGAACCTACTAAAGATAAGGAAAGCAATTTAGTAAATGTGAAAGCACCCAAAACAGATAAGAGATCTTTCAAAGGAATGCTATTGGCATGGTGTGAAGTGTAGGCTATTAGATTAACTTTTATTTTTGAAAGGAGACTGGAATAGTCAGAACGGCAGTAGTAATTCATGCGTAATGAGATTATTCTATCATTAAATTTTGTCCACCTCCCATTGCCATTCACTAAGGATGAAAAAGGTAGTAACAAGACATTGGTTGTACTGCATGCGTTTGTGAGCGTGGCCTCTGGGATTCTTCTTCTTGTCTTGCTTGGCAACATTATGGGTTTTCCCCCTCACCTTCCCTCACGGGCCAATGACTCATGCACTTTACTCATTTTTCGTTGCTTCTTCTACTGCGTTGTTGTCTCTCCTTCACCTATGAACTTTACTCCTGCTAGTATGCACTCCCCAATTTGGAAAGCTAAGAGATTGAAAGTGCGGCCTACACAACCTTTGAGTCTACTTAGTCCACCTCCTACAAAGTCATGGTCAAATGTGCCATTAACCAGGGTCAATCAGTATGGTTGCAAGTTGTATAAGTTAGTGGGTGAAAAGATATGGTAGCCAATAATTCGAGCTCTACTTTTATTGTACAACCGTAGGAGTGATTATCAACAATTACTACTAGCACTAGGAATATTGTGTTTATGTCCTATCCATTAATCAAATACGTAGGCATTGGCAAGATTCTACTCAATTGGTTGATCTAGCAAACCTGGTATCAGTAAGTATGTATGTAGAAAATGAACTCATAATAAATATGATAGGTGCGACTTGGTTAGAGTGGAAAAATTTAATAAAGGCTTATTTGCAAGACCACTAGTTGTAATCAGGAATGGATGAGTAACAACCATTTCCTTAAAATGAAAGGATTTGTAATGCAATAGGTATTGCACAGTGAAGCAGCTTTAAATTGGTAGAACTAACTGCTGGAAGGTTCACCCCTCAATAAATCAACGCACCTTTACTCTAAAGAAATCAGCCTGCTCCTGCACTCATGAATAAATGGGTATACCTTTTCTAAACAAACATTTAGAAACTTTGAAATTGTAGATTTAAAGTTAGAATACAAGGTGGTATTCTTCGCGGGGATGTGAAAGACCTGCTTTTGCTAGATGCGCTGCCCTATCAGCCTACAAAGAATGTACAATAGAACTAGTGTTATTTCAAGCAATTCTAGCAGCAAATAAATGTCTTTTTAAAAAAAAAAAATTCAAGCAAATGAATTTGGCAAGCATAGAAATAAATGCCATTTTTCAAAAGCGTTAGGAGTTGTTCATTCTTTCTATGCAGCCCATGCCAAAGAGTTGGTTCGATGTCTCTTTGGTGGCCTTTTTGAGGTTAATTCCCTTAACTTCTCACGGATCTTGAGGCAGAGTTTGAAGGCTGCATCGGTGCTAGAGCTTTGAAAGGGGAGCCACACGAGATAATGTGCATGTGCAGACCAAGAAATAAGTGAGCCCTGCCATATGGAGCTTAAAACAGATAAAAGAAGATCTAAAGGTACTGCTTGTTAAATGTGCCACTCGATTTAGTTTCTATTTCAAAAGAAAAATGAAATGTGATGTACAAAGAATACATGCTTTTGTCCATTTTTTAAATGCTTGTTGGATTTGTGTGATCTACTCCTCCATAAAGACAACATAATCACTCAAAATGGAAAAGACCAGAGGATAACATAGACTCGTTGAAAAATGTTATCCCATTGAACGCATTAACTCTATAATAAGATGCTTGGAAGAAATGTTATTGCATGGAACATATTGACTCATGAAGGCATGTGGTGATATGAAAGCTCCACAAAATAGTGAGTAATACAGATTCATTTATGAAACAATAGTGAGTGTGAAGAAATAATAGTGATATGCACAAAAAATGAAGATTTATTGGACAGACAAAACAATAGTAACCTCATCTTCATAGCAGCACATATTAGAAAAACAACATATTTTAGAAAGGTAAATAGATGTAGATATCAAGAATAAACACATTATCAGGTTCATACCCTCCTTCTAGCACCATTTTATGGACGTCAAATTTTGCATTTGCTCAAAACAAACAACTATTACCATCGTTAGTAGGTTTTAAGCAAACCGAATAAGGCATCTCTATGAAATAATACATCAATGCTTCCAAATGCAAACGAATGACAAGATAACTAAAGCAAGCTAAATAATCATATGAAAAACATGAAGTATATTTATCTCATAGTGGATTGGTGCTTCTTCAATGTGGAAATAATCCCTTTCCCAATCCTTTGCTAAGCTCCATGATGAAGATGATATGAAATGCTATGAAGATATGATGAACAAGATGGAAGATGATGTGTGTATAAGAAAGATACTAAGATTGTGGAGGATTGATTCAATAGAGAAGCTCTCTATTTTTAGCCAATAAGGATAAAAGAATGCCAAAAATAGAGGATGTAGGACTAAAAACCAACCAATAGGAAGGAACCACTTGTTAACATATGATAGGTTGAGGAATGAGCACATTTTGGTCAATGTGCCAAAGAGGGGAAGATTTGAAATTTGAATTTGAGAGTTAAATGTTGAGTTTGACCTTTGTAAGAGACATGTAAGAGCTCATAAATTCCTTGTTGGATGTACATGCCAACTTGGGGGGATTCAAAATTTAGAAGAATATTCTCTTTTTATGCCAAGTTGAAAGAAAATGATGAATTAATAAATCAATAAATTGATTTATTTGTGCAAGTAGGAAAAGCTAGAGGATGTGATGGGTGATTAGGATTAGATAAATCATGATTAGATTAATTAAGATGAGGATTAGGGGTTTTGACCCATTTGACTTAGCTTTAGGGATTTAACTAAATCAAAGGGGATGAAAGGTGATTTTAGACTTGATTAAGAAATATTTGATTTATTTAATCAAAGAGGATGTTGTTAGCTTAAATTAAATAAAGTTAATTTATTCAATTTAAATGGATGACCTTAACCTTGAAATTGCCCAGGAAACACAACAGCCACCAAAGAGCCCAAAGCAAAACCACCAACCCAAAGCCAACAAGGGCCACCAAAAAAAAACCCAACCAAAAAACTAGCAAAAACCCCCAACTAACCTAAGGAATTAAGAGCCTCAGCAGCCCCAGCTTTGATATTATGCATATCCTAAGCGCACTTCTTTAGGGCATGAACCAACTAGGGCGTAGGAGGAGTCTTCCTCTTTAGATTAGCTCTCATGTGCCTAGAGATACTAGCATCCCTAGTCATATTTTTATCCTTATCAGCTTCCAAATCCACAATCATAGAACCCTAATGTGAATTTTCTAGTTTCTCAGTCATTGCATTAATAATGATGGCATTATGCCTCACCATTCTATAATTGTGCTCCATTGTAGTTTTCATTATGTATTTCATTTTTCCAATTTAATCTTCTAGGAATTTGACTTTATCTTCATTATCCTCAACCCCCATCCTCATCTTATCCTCATTCCTCCCGGAGTCCACAAAATGTGTCGCCTCTTACTACTAGTTAAGATATTAGACACGGCCCCATCAAATCTAATGATGTTGAAGTACATGGCCCTACTTTCTTTCATCATCAAAAAGAGTTGCTATATATTCTAAAATTAATGTTGAGAGACCTTAAGAGGGAGAATTGGAGAGTTTTGATATATTCAATAGTTTTGGGGTTTCTCACATAATGTAGCTAACAGCTATAAGATATTAAACTACAAAATTTACAATATGCATAACACAATTATGATATTAGTTGGTAGCTTTAACTTTGGTTTTGAATAAAAAATATCTTTGAGAAATATTATAAATGTTCTATAAAATGTCCAATGATATGTACTGGTATAATGAATGGCATATTTCACAATGTAATCAAAGATATGTGCTTGAGTACTTTTATGTGAGCACTTGTAGAAATAAATTGCACACCCATTTGAAAAATGGATAAACTCACTATTTCATCCTCTACTTGTATATCTTGATCATACAACTCATTCAAAATATCCATGTTATTAAGCTTAAGTAAATATTCATTGTCTAGCTACCCTAAAATGCCATCATTTGCATACTCATGTACCTTGATTTCATGATTCATTTATCATCTCTAAAAAAGCTACTCCCTAAAGATAATATATAATGTAAACATTGAATTAATAATGCATAGCCTTAAAAATATAGTTGTGTCACCAAATACATATTTTACTAAACTATATTGAATATTGGTGGTGAAGAGAAATATGAAAGCGAGCGAAAATTTTATATTTTTCCAAAAGAAGGCACCTTGGGCCTTTAGATGGGTGCATGGTGTTATATGTAAGATAGTTGACTTTCATTTTTTATTCTTTGAAAATTGGCATAAATGCCTATCAAGGCATTTAAATCTAATATATCTAGTAAAAATCCTCTTTCAGTCATAGATTCTTTTTCTCAGTGGTGGGGGGCGATTACAATGGTGGAAGTAGACCTTAGGATGAAAATTTCTAATTTAGTCTAAGTAGAAGTTGAAAGGTTTGTGCCACATAAAATATTGGCAACACACAAATTTCATTTTTGCATCATCTTCTACATTACTTGTGTTTTTATTTAGACAATAAAACTCTTTAGTGTATTATGTCATAGATGACTCCCATTGGCATACTAACATCAAGATCATTATTCTCTCCCTATATTCATGTTCCTCTTGATTGAATCCCACCACAAAAGAATTCTCTTTCAACTTCATTATAACATACTTCATATGTTTAGGGTGTGGTATGGATTTAAACTCAAAAATACTTCTTTAGCTTAATGATCTATACCAACAAACATTTTGGATTTAAGATTTTTTAGTAGCCATGAGATCAAATCTCAATTTTCTCCTTCTTTATGAATTCTATTTGAATTTTTCTTCCACACTAAATTTATCCATTCAAATTACAACACCATTAATGCAATCATTATCAACCATTCTCTCATTTATTTATATATTTTTATTCTCTTATTAATAAATATAAGCTAAGCTAAAATATCAATATTCATCCTTGATATTATACACTATAAACATGAATCCCCACATATATATTCTCATACAATATGATTTATATTTTATTAAGAAATTGAAGATTAATATCTTAGATCAATATAGTATATTAAAAAAATATAGCATTTATAAATTTAAATATTATAAAGAATAACTTAATTATGTAGGAGATTCCTTGAAGGAAAAAAAATGAAGTCTCAACTATCTCTCAGTCAATGTCCAATTGCAAAATAACTAATTTAAATATATAAGATATAATAAATTGTCCTCTTGCAAACTTATGGAGATAAAAAACAAGCGCAATGAATAATGTCAAATATTGTATTTAGTTGACCCAAATGTACAAGTGAGGAAGCCTTGCATATAGGTAAGGAAGAGGCAATCCACCTATCATGTGGATTTACAAATGCCCCATGATGTGGCACAAATGAGTAGATAAGTGTCCTATAGGTGTTAACCTATGGATCACTAGGAAAGTGCAAACCAATAACCTATTTGACCAAGTCATCAACCTTGATGTCAAGTGTTGACTGACCTTTGAGGTGAGATGGAAAGTCTTCCAACCTCAAAAGGTATGCTCGTGAGGTTTACCAAACAACTTGGTAACCTCTAGAAATATTGCACATTCAGTCAGACAAGATATTTTCTAACCTCATCAACTTAAATATACTTAAATATAACTAATATATATGTTATTCACTCTATCATTTTCCCACACTTTATTTTAATCTATTTACTACTCCAATAAGATTTAACAATTCCACATTATTCAACAACCAAGAGAGCAGAGAAAATGTGAACACTCCTAAAAGAATGGGGAGAATACGTATTGTCGGATTACTATGCTAATTAAATACTGGAGTCAGTGACATCATGTAGCAGATGAATTTCGCTATTGTTTGAAGGCTTACGTAGTTTCTCCGACGTATGTAAGGAGCAACATATATATTGAATCAAAATGAATTGGTCCTTGCAGACTTCGTTTGCAAAGACTTAAAAGGCAGTTTCAGTGGACGACTTCATCTGGGGAGCCAAGAAACACCAACAATGCGGTAAGCTCCAAAAAGTTATGTCTTACATTCAACCCAAATTCGCCTAAGATTTTGAAGCTAAATGTGCTGTGTACAATTAAATAAAACAAAGAAGAGGAGACTACGCTGGAAGACCGTCTTTTCCAGATAATTTTTCTTATCGTTGAATAAAACTTTTTAATATCTTTATTGTTGTGCTAGCTTGCTTGTAAAGGACGTGCTATTTATAACTATCCCTATTAATTATATTTATAATTTTATTTTTTAATCAAGATGTTAAAATATTCACTTAAGTGTTTAGAAAAGATTACAAAAATATCTCTAAATAATATTATTTGTCATTGAAGTTGAAAAGATATAAATTTAGGGAGTATTTTCACATATCCAACATCTCTAAGAAACAAAAGAACCTATAAAGCCATTAAAACTTAAAATTCTAATGAAGAAATAATCAAAATTATCAAATCAAATCATTGTGTTGGTGTTCAATAAATTGGGAAGATTGAGTATAACACAATTACTCTCAATCTATAACATTCTAAATGTGATTAACACAAGAGTTCTATTTGACTAAATTGTTTACAACAACATTCCATTCTCTATGAACATGAAAGAGAAATAAATCAATATTTCATGACAAAAATAGAATATGCACCACAAAAGATGCCCACCTCCAAGAAGATTACACCTCCACCCTAATTCATAGCCTTTCTTTAGATCCACAATGATATATTGAGCATTCATTTTATTATTGGTGCTAAATATCATACAAAAAGAAGAAAAAAAGTGAAGTAAATCAACATTATCCCACCCAATTCCACCAATCCCACAACACAATGATTGTCATGTGAAGAACCATTAGTGTTAAGTTTGAAAAAGTCTAGTGGAGATCATTTACCTACTCTATTCAACTTATGAAAATGTTTCATCTTGGTGAGATAAAACATAGATAACCAAATATTCAAAATATAAATATCCAAAGATCTTAAAAATTAATGAATAGAACACTTACTCGCAATATTTTATTTTATTAAGTCCAAAATTCATTCTAAATACACCTAATAAGATTCCAATAACCTTGTAAAATACACATATTTTTTTTCAAGCTAAATTCGATAAAAAAATAAAGACAAGACCAATGTGTCAAGCAACCAAAAGTATAGATTGAGAAGGAGGATGTCAAGGAAGGTCTACTTAGTGTTTGAGATTTTTGTAATTTATTCGTATCTATAAATAAATTCATCTAATAGAATTTTTTTCTTTTACCTTTTTGTTTGGTGTGCATACTTTGTTTTTTAGTGAAATTTTTTCTATTTTAAGAAAAAACTAAAAGACTTCTTCCAATGAATTAATTAACAAGCAACAAGTTTTATCTTAGATTGAGGTGCACAAACCAATTATATTCTTGGACAGCTTTTGTGTCATCTTCCGCATGACTAATGTGAGTATTGAGTTAGTTAAATTCTTTAATGTTCTATAATAGATGACTATCATTCACATTATTTTTTGAGCTTCTTAAGAATATCCACTAAGCTTTTCGAATAATCAAGATATAAAATATCAATTTACTACAGACATTCTCATAAATACTATAATAAATCTACCTTCTACACTAAGTTCATCCTCTAAAATGAAAACTTTGTCTTTATGAACTTTATAATCCATCCTCTCATTTGTTTGATTTAATTCTCACATCATTATAAACTGAACACTATAATTAACAGGCATCCTTAATATTATAAACTATAAATATTAATCTAATTCAAGAATATTCTCTATTTTTAAAGCTCACAACACAGATTATCTGATCCCAATATAAAAAGGTTTTCGAGAAAGATACAATATAAAGTTTCAACAATCTTTTTTTTTTTGTCAATATCCAACTACAAAATCAGCTAAGATAAGAGCTAAGAAATTTTCCTCTTTTGCCATTTCTCGGGCGTTTTTGTCTATATCCAACTACAAAATCAGCTAAGATAAGAGCTAAGAAATTTTCCTCGTTTGCCATTTCTCAGGCGGTTCATAATAATATATATATTTTTTCGTTCTAGAAACCTGATCCTTCCAATATAGTCTAACATTTCCACATTACCTAAAGAATGGCGAGAATACATCTACGGTAGTCACTCCGACATAATTAAAGGACTGCGTCAACATGAATTAGTCCGTATTCCAATAAAAATAATTAAAAAAATGAATTATTCAATGCTGAGTAGTTAATCTTTCATCTATATAAAGCATGTAATCGGATTGTAATACACAATTCAATTACACATTCATATCCTGAGCTCTTCTTTCTGCTTCTTCTGTCTAGTACAATGGCTAACGGCATGATTTACTTCACGTTGGGAACTTTTCTGTTGATATGTTGTTACAGCGACACAGTCATGGCAGCCGATCCCGACCCATTGCAAGATTTCTGCGTTGCTGACATGGAAAGCAAAGGTGAGTTCATATAAACTTTATAGAGTGCCATGATATGATTTTCTTATTAGAGGACTTGCTAACAATTTGCTTAAAACAGTTTTGGTGAACGGGTTCGTTTGCAAAGACCCAATGGCAGTTTCAGCAGACGACTTCTTCTTCCGGGGACTTGGGCAGCCAGGGAACACAGACAATGCAGTCGGCTCCAACGTAACGGCGGCGAACGTTAATCAGATACCAGGCCTCAATACGTTGGGAATATCGCTGGTCCGCATCGATTACGCAGTGGGTGGAATAAATCCTCCTCACACACACCCAAGAGCCACTGAAGTTCTTGTTTTACTCGAAGGCAAGCTTCGTGTGGGTTTTATTGATACGAACAACACATTTTTTAGGAAAACGTTGAAGAAGGGAGATGTGTTTGTGTTTCCAAAGGCACTGGTGCATTTCCAGCAGAATGTGGGTCGCAAAAATGCAGTGGCCATCGCTGGATTGAGCAGCCAGTTTCCCGGAGTTCAGACAATCGCCAATTCTCTGCTTGCAGCGGATCCTCCTCTTCCCGATTCCGTATTGAGCAAGGCCTTCTGCATCACCCAACAACTTGTGCATTTCATTCAGGCCAAATTTGCCTAAGATTAAATTTCCTGTGGTTTATTAAAACCTGGGAAGACCCTCTTTATCAAATTTTTTTGGTACCGTTTAATAAAACTGTTTCTTATCGTTATTGATGCGCTGTTCTTTTATTCAGTAATTATAGATATAATTAATTATATTTATATTTTTTATTTAAATTTTAGTGAGCAATTGCATTTTAAATTGTAAGATAAAACAACCTCCAACTAAAACTATGACTTTAATTTAAATTTTTATTAATTTTCATAATAATTATTTAATAATTAATTTTGTTATTAAGTAATTATTATTTAAAATATAAATTTAAGATACTGATTTTAAAATATATTCAGTTTAAATTTTAAAATTATTTATATTAATAATTATCATTTATTTTAAAAATTAAAGTTAATGCATTTTTTAATGTATTGAGTTTATTTGTAGAAATGAGAAGAGTAGTTTGTACAAATAAATTATTTTTGTTTAATTTTCTTATATTATAGTAATTTAATGATGTCTTGAGTATAGGCTTATTCAAAAGATTAAAAATTGATGTTGTTATTGTATGTCAAATAATTAGAATATTTTTTCTTTGTTGAGATTCTCAAAAATATTGAAAAATGAAATTACTATCCTTTTCTGAAAATAAATAATATAAGATCATATTACTAGTATAAAATGTTGACGCTTCACGCATTTCTCATTTGGTTAGGAATCACTTCAAAGTTATCAATGAATGTATTGTTTTGGTATGTACATTGAGACTCTTTAGTTCATAAGTTGATTGAACTCAATCTTGTCCAAGCGTCTTGCCTAATTTAACTCTTTTGGTCTTGAACTTTGTACTCCTATCATCATTTTATTGACAATCACCATTGTATTTCTATATCCTTGGTAAAATCACTCCTACAAAAATTTCTACCTTTGTCAACAAGTTTTACTTTCCTCAAGTTCACTAGATTTGAAAATATATGTGTTTCCCATCATCTTGTATGTGTAATCCTTCCAAATTGACATGCAATATTATATATCTAAAGATAGGAAGAAACAAAATTTTAAATATAATTAAGAAGATTTCTTTTTAAGCATCTAGAACCCTTCAAGAGAATTTCAAATTAAAACATCCTTGCATGTTAGAAAAGAATTTAGTGCATCGTGTATTTAATATTTTAGGATTACCTTTCTTATACGAATTGTGAAAAATGGCAATCAAAAGGCTTCACTTGGGCACAAGGGCTTATTTAACACTTTAGTCAAATGCATCAAATTCATCAATAGTATCTTAAGCCTCATTTGTATATTGGCTTAGCCTCTTGTCCTTAGTGAAAAACCTAGACCTGACTTGAGAAACTATTAGCTCAAAATCCCCAAACACTTTTAACAATTTTATCCAATGTTTAGAAGCTATCTTCAGACCAAGTAATAAAGCCTCATTCTCAACAAAATTATTTGTGCATGCAAAGTGTAGCAAAAGGAGTACTTGAAAGTCTTACGTTGGGGAGAAATGAGAATGACCCCTGCACCTAAACCCTGCTTGGAGCAAGTTCCATTGAAATACATAGTCCACAGAGGATCTTCTTGTGGTGTTTGTAAAACCTCTTTAGCAATTGGTGCAAGGCTTAGCTTCTCCTTCTTCTTGCTTCGACTCTTCCACACAAAAGGTATCTATGCCAGTTTCCACAAAGTTGATTAGTGGGGGATCCTCTAGCTCATCAACATGCTCAATCATATGTTGGAATCTTGATTCTCTGAAAATTTTGACATCCTTCTAATCAATCAAGAATGTAGAAAATGAAAAATCATATTGCACACATCCTCCCATGGAATCACACCATTGTCTTGAAAGTAGCATTCCATAAGTTGGTGGAATATCCACCACTATGAAACTCATGGCCACTCCTTTTCATGGAATGCATCCAATCTATTTGGGAATTTATAAATTACCCCAATAACAAGGACCTCTCTAGAATCCATAGCATAGCACTTTCCATAGGTGGTATCAACATTCAAGCCCATTTCCTCCTTTATCCTGATAGGCATGACATTATTTGAAGCACCCAAATCTATCATAAATTCCTAAGTACTTTTCCATCAATAATCAAGCTCAAAAAGAAAGGATTGACTAGATTGGGATTTGCAGTGATGGTGGTTCCCAAATAAAACTCAAGGTTCTCATTAACTATGGCTCCTACCACAGTATCTTTCCCTTGACTCTTACTTGATTCAAGTGTATTAGCCTCTTCTTTATATTTTCTATCCTCGAAAATTCTATTAATGAAAGCTACCATTTTTTTCTTATGCTCATGAATCCTCATCATTTCTAGAAATGGGATTGTAACCCAAACTTGAGACAAAACCTAAAACATGTCAATGGGAGCATAACCTAGAAAATTAGGAAGTACTATGTTCTGAGGGACTGCCTTATCATCTTTCTTGTCAAATTTTTCAATGGTAGGCTTCAAATCCTTTGTTTTCAAATCGTGATGTGTAGCTTCAACAGTAGCATTTTCTTTGATGCCTTTCTTGGCCCAAATACTCATCTCTTTAGCTTCTTTGGGTTTGGTCTCTTCCTTTTTATTTTTTGACTTAATTTCTTTACCCTCTACATTGTTCTCTTTAATGAACATGCCTCTTGGATTACCTTGTTTGCCACTCACCATCCTATTGCTCAAGTGAAGATCACTTCTTGCTTGATCTCTAGCAACCAATGCAATGTTATATCTCTTGATATCCTCATTTGAAGGTATCCTTAGAGAGACTTTATCTGACTTGAGAGTGTAAATAGTATATCCATCTTCTCTTTCTTCATCTGAAAACACCTGTTGATGGTGTAAACCTGCTTCATGTCTCTGCACATCTACATCATTTTTGTTGGCATCATCAGTGGAAGAATAATCAACACATTCCAAGTCTAATCTAGTCATGAATACATTTCTCATCTCATCCAGATTAGGAGGGAATCAAACTCCCCTTTATCATCTTGAGTTTCTTTGAAGGATCTCGCAACTACACACTATTGTGATGACTAAGGCATCTCACACACTCCACACCATGGTAAGTCCTCAACAACATTTGTGGTATTTCTATGCAAAGGATTGGGTGTAGCCTGAAGGTTCTTTTGATTATTTTGAATTGGCTTTCCATTATGCCAATTGGTATGATAAGGGTAATCTTGAAGCCTTAGGGGCCTATCATCTCTCTTGAAATGGGGTTTGCCATTCTTTTCCTGCTTCTATAATAGATTGAGAACCTGATTTAATTTTTCATCTAGAACTACAACTTTAACTTCTCTCTCATTCTGATTGTTCGATTTCTTTGAGGGCTTAGGGTCATCCATTCTTCCAACTTTACCAAAAGCCCTTTATTGTTTTCAATATTCACAACCATCTTATAAGCTTCCCTTAGGGATTGTGGATTCTTGTCTCTAAGAAAATAACACATCTTAGAGTCTTAGGAATTGCAATATGTCACCAAACACACATTAGGATTAGGTCATAGATAGGCAGGTTCCCTATTCATAGACTACTAAAATCTTGTGTTGAATTCAGTGACAGACTCATTATTTCCCTTGGTGATATTATTGAAGTCATTTAATCTAAACCTAGGATTAGTTTGATCCCCATACTTCTCTCTGAATAGTTTGTAGAAAGACTCCTTTGAGTCAATACTTGCATCAGGTAACCCCCTATACAAATTCCTTTCATCATTAGTCAGGGATTGCATAAAGTATTTCATTACTACATCATCATCCCATAATTCGAAATCTTCCACAAAACTTTGGAAGGATTTCAAGTGATCTTCTCCACTAAAATCACTACTACCATAGAATTTAGGGAGATGCTTCTTGGCATTATCTGGGACAAGGTTTGGATAACTAGGAATATTATCAAAACATAATTTTTCATACCAATTATTTTGGGGTGGCCTCCTAGGATTCCTGTCCCTATGAGTGTCTCTTTGCTCATCATTTTTCTTGTTGTCCATTTGAGCTGCATTCTTACCTTTCCCATTTCCATTAATACTCTCATTCTTCTTTTTATCTTCTTCATCATCCTCAGAGTAATAGTTATTGTCTTTATTACCACTTCCTCCACCACCCTTGTTACAACAACCTCCTCCACTAGGAGTATGTCCCTCAAATTTTTTCTCATGAGATCCACTATCACTTTTCCTAGAGCTTGAAGCCTCAGGAGTTGGTATTGAAATTTTGAGGAAGGCAATCTTTTTGGACATTTTTGCATTGGTTGCTTCTATTTCAGTTTTCTTTAAATCTTCTTGCAATTTTTCATTTACCAATTGCAATTTCATGAGTTCAGGAGTTGAAGGTGCAGTAGATTGATTAGGATCAACTTTGGGATTATTAACAAGAGTTTTGGCAGTTGAGGTATGGGTATTTGTGTTAGTACTAGTGTTAAATGTATTGAAAGTATTCTTTTGGGAATGATCCATGGGCCTTTTCCCATGATCTATGAATGATGTTTTCTTTGGAGGATTAGAGGTTTTGGTGGTAGTAATAGTTGATGTATATGTGCTAGCAGTAGAAATTCCCATCAAAATTGTTACTATTGGAACTTTAGAAGCAATTTGGGTTGTTGTTTTAGCAACCTTTTGTTTAGCAGCTTTATGCTTAGCAGCATCCTCTCTCATTTTCTCAACCCTTTCTCTCCAGGAATGCCTTTCAAGCTGCTTAGCTCTAATCCTATCCTCTTTTTTCCTCAAGACTTGTAATCTCTTCTTTTCTTCTTGTTCAGTAAGCCAATTTTTCTCTTCTTCTAAGGCTTGCATGTCCTTGTCTATATCTTCCTCATTCTCGAGGAAATCTCCATACTCACTCAGGGCTGGGGTGTGAAAATTTTGATCAACTAGATCTTCTTCAAGGAAAGTAAGTGATGTAAGATTAAGATGTTATCCCCTTGCATTAAAGTTTCCCTCAGGGAAAACAAATCCACCCTAGGTGTTGGTGGTTCTGGGAGCACTTTACTCTTACCCCAGAATTCCCATTTGTCCTCTTCTCTAGAAATTTTCTAAGGTCATTATCAAATAATTGTTCAAAAGGGAAACTACCCTGACCTTCCACAATTACCCTACCATTATTTGAATTATCAGCAGTATTTACACTATTTACTTCATTGTTAAAGGTGGGAGAAGCTCCAACAAGATATTTGAGGGACTTACCAAATTTAGTAGCTTTCTTCTTCCACAGAGGTTGTTTGTCCTTGGCAGGCTCAGGTTCCACCTTTTGTTCAAGATTCTTCTTTGTGTGACTTTTGGTTTTCTTCATGGTGTCAACCGAGTTGTCAATTTTCTTCTCCTTGAGTTATTTTCAAGATTTTATTGCTATACTAGTATGATAAACTTTAGAGTCACCACCCAAAATGTTGGGAAGTAAAATTTGACTATATCGTGACTTGTTATTTGTGACCTCAAAGAAAATTTTAAACATAACTCGACACAATGTGACCAAATTGACCAATATTTGATGAATGAACTAAATATGACTTATGTGACTTTGAAGTGTGAAACAATACTTCTTCCAATGAAGAATAATAAAGCACCTAACTCTGACTATACCGGATCTGCACTAGAGATGCTAAAATTTAGGAAAGTTCCCTAGCAGAGTCGCCATTCTGTTGGCTCTTTTAAATACCAACCAGATCTTCAAGGCAACCTATAGATTTTCCAATTCCAATGATTAATGACCATGAAGGGATTGGACAATGAACAAGAGAAAGTAATTTAGCTTTCCTCCTACACTTTGGGCTCTACAAAACCCAAGAGGGTGAGCATACAATGCACTCACAATATTCCTTCAAAATATCTCCATGTACATTGCATATTAAGCAGATACATTCTCATTTCAATGACTCTACAAGTGACAAGTTGCAAAGAATTTGAAAATCCTTCACACCATTATGACTTGGAGTAGAGAATGGACAATTGGAATGAAACCCATAAAAAATATCACCATATTGAAGATGAATTTAACTAAATGAATGGTTCTTTGACATGATCCAACTGACGCAATAAATTTGGAATTACTAAATGTTTAGAATCAGTGTAGTATCCTAGGGTGATGAAGTTGAATTCACAAAATAATATAATGCATTGAAATCATTCGATATTCATAAACCATTAAGGATTTTCATTTCAAATTCATAACTTAGACTTTCCATACAAAACATACTTAAAGATCCTATGGATTAACCCATAAATTAGTGATTGCATTAAAGAATTTTAATCAACTACTTGAATTGAAGCAACAATGCAAACACACATCCAATCAGATAAATTGGAGACCGATGAGATAATCCTTGACTATTTCATTGCTGATTTGTGAGCATATACATAGGAGACAATTTGTATGACATTTTCCATTATCGACTCTCAAATGCTATAATTGATGCAAAACATTTAAGCTAACTATGAATATAGACTCATATCATAAGACTCAACACATAATTCTATATCCATTATATGCTTTTCCTCGTAAAACTTCCCTATGACTATCTAAGATCAACCAAAACTTCAAAGGCCTCTGCACAATAGCCTTGAAATCCCTTTTATATTATCAAGGTATAAAACAAGCATCGGGCTATTGGAAAATTACATTTCATTCCATTCAACATTTCAAGTATATTTCACGTCATTTGAACCCCCGGGTAGTTATATTTACACTTTGAGGAAAATGGGGGGAAAATACAAAAGGAAAAAACTTGCAAAGGCTAATGAAGCTCATATCCTCATGTTTCAATAATTCCACATCACTATCCATTTGGAAAAAAGGTGCAAAGCATGAGAAAAGAGAAGAATAAAACAAAGGAAACGATTGGTTGGGTTACCATGTGCATCTTCATATTGAGAGAGTATAGATTTTACTTATGCAATTGCTTCAAAGGCCATACATGTACTATACTCAACCATATTCTATATTCCTCTCACCACCTTCATGCCTTACTCAACATATTTTTCCAGCCACTCTTTATATTCACCCTTAGTGGGCCAATCCTTATCAAGCAATTTTTGCACCTTTGTATTTTATTCATTGTACCTTACATCAATTATCACTTTGGCTTCTTTCACAAAGGTGTCCATGTCTAATTGGATTCCAATAAGAGTATCAATAACACCATTCAAAAAGGTTATGTCTAACTTGACATTAACATATTGTATTCATGGACCAGTAGTTATTTGATGCTTGAAAAATTCTCCCCATAGTGCATACTCCATAAGTGTTCCATCTTCATTAAGTATCTTCGGCATACCATGTTCCTCCATAGTCCTAAAGAACTTGATTTTACCTTGCAGTTGTTCTCCAATTTGTTCATGAGAGCCTGTGATCTGACCAATCATCTCAATTCCCCTTATGATATCTAGGATATTTCCTGGAGCCTCAAGGTCATCCTTTATGTTTGCTTGTATTTCCTTTAGCCTATTCAATCTACTACTCCATTTGTTCCATGTGTTTTCAAAAAACATCCTGAACATGTTGGAACCTTTCAAAAGACTCATGTATACCATTATATGTTAACCATGCATCTTCAGCTTTAAAGGTTGCCTTCATCAATCTATCTCCCAAGATATCATCAACCATATCCTTTGTGATCTTATTCATATCCTCCTAGAGCTTAATATTTTCAAACTTAGCTATCTAGAGTTCATTCTTCATGGCAATAATTCTTGCTTTGAAGGTTTCCTTTTCCTATGATGAAATACTAGCAGGATAATTAGGTAAATTCTTCTATCCTGTACTAACCCCAATAGCCTTTAATTTATTGTATTCCTTAACCAATTTGATATGCTTTTCCAACAATTTCATGTACCTTTCCTGAGAAATTTCTGCAGTGTCCACACTCAACATGGTTGTGTGCATAGTTAGTCTTGCATCTTGTGGGGCTGTCATCTCTAAAGCCCTACCTATTATGAAATCTCTTGAAAGGGCATTCATTGATCTACTAAGTCTGCATCTTTCTAATTTTGGCATCAATTGCAAAATAGCCAATGCATGTAGGCTAGGACTAAACCCTGAACCAAAAGTTTTTCCATAAAATGTTTCTTCAAAGACCACTACACTTGGGTCATTTTTTCTTGCATCAAGGGAAATTGTCAATGACAAGCTCTAGCTAGGCATTACCATCATTCCACTATCTTTGACTAATCTCCTAGCTTCTAAAAGATTCATTTATGCAATTTCCTAAATAATTTCTTCTTCAGTCTTCTTTCTAACTTCCTCTAGTTGAGAAGGGTCCACTCCCACCTAAGCCTTCTTTATCCTATCATTTATTTCTTGTGCCTTGAGTTTGGCCACATATTCCTTGAATTCTCTTATCATCACAAAAGAGTCATCTTCTAGAAACTTAGCACAAGCTAGCACCCTTACATCATTATTTTTTCTTTCATCATATTCCCAAGGTAACATCCTATCATTTGGGACAAAAGGTTCCATTACATGGGTATGTGCAGGATCATGATGGGCCAAAAAGTGGCAATATTATGGGTTTTTGTAGGGTATGTGGCTGACGACTTTTTTTTACCCAAAATTGATGAAACGAAAAGGATTTTGAAAGGAGATTCTCAGTTTTCCACCAATATAAATTATGCTTTACTTTTAATTTGATTAATAATTATTATTTATTTTCTATTTGAATTACAAATAAAGTCTTAATTGATAGGCTAATTGAAAAAAATCTATAGCTTTCAAACGGTATCACATTTTTTGATTTTGAGACATGCGTCACATTCTATGCTTCACATACTATAGGATTAAAAAAAAAAGAAATGAATTTCATGAAGTTTTGACCAAGTTAAGGTGGTTAGACATACGAGTTTTTTAAGTTTTTAAAATTGTGTAATAAAAATTCATAATTAATTATTTACTTGGAAAAAAATTACAAAAAATATGCATCACATCAGGACATGAGTCCTCTACTTATATCTAAAATCTTATAAAAAATATTATCATTTTATTGTGGTTAGGTGGAGACACCTACTTCTTATTTTTCCTTGAAATTTAAGTACTCATTGAAATTTAAAATTTTCACCAAATAATTTTATTTTCTTAAAATAAACCTAGTAGTTTAGAAACTACATTCAATTTGCTACAAATTCTATTGTTACATATTTTTTAAATAATATAGATAACTTATTCAATTTTTTACGTCAAGTTGCTTAACTCTGATTTTTTAATTTTTTTGCCACTTAAGGGCCTGTTTTTTCCATGATGATCCTGTACATACCCACATCCCCTATATCAGGGTGTGAAAACTCATACTTTGTTCCTTGTTCAATAGGTGTTGATTCAGTGGATGGTTCTTGCACATTTCCCTCAACACCCTGTGCTTCATTAGCACTCCCAGTAGGTAACTCCATAATAGGAGTATCTCCCATATCCATTGGTTGTTGATCTTTTGGTGATGTGAGCTCCTTTGGTTGACCACAAACTTTAATCAATTTCTCTTATAGAGCTACTTGAGTTAATTGCTTATTTTGTTCCACTTTCTCCAAAAAGGTGCCATCCATGAAACCACTGAGGACCAATTCCATCCTTTTATATTTGTCAGTGATATGTTTGTAAGGGATTTGATAGTAATAATTCTAAGTAGAAGCATTATATTGAACCTCAAAAATCTTCATCCATATCTTTTCCCTATCTCAGAAAACATCAGGTGTTGGCAAATTCCTTCACATCTTCTCTAAAGTAAAATGCATGAGTTCCATATCCTAAGATTGACCTCTTCATCTTTTCTCTGTTGATATATCCTTCTAGGTCAAACTTTCTGGTAGAGGCTACTTTCATTCTCAGGTTATTGACAATTATACCAAATGCCTCATATGCTTCCTTTGTCGATAGAACAAAATGATCAAAAGAGAAATTTGATGCAATGATCAAGGCCTTTTGAAAAAACCTAAAGTTTTCTAAATCAAAGTGGTCCATTTTCCACATTATCTCAATGAAGGCCAACCTATCAAAGAAAAAATTGTCTAGCAAATGAAATGCAATAGGAGTCCCATAGCATACAATGACTGTGCAATCACTATATAAATACTAGTCTCTCCATTTGCATTTGTAATTTGGGTCATCACCAAATTCCTTTCGCCTCAGTAGAGTTTGAATTTTTTTGGAAATCCTTTCAGTGGGTACAACACCCATTTGTGCCAAAATTGTGTGTTTTATGATGTTACAAAACATAACATTACTTGAGTTTGGGCAATGTAAATCCCAAATGTGTGTCCACATTACAGGTAGCTTATCATTCCTTTCATCCACTTGCCTTAGCTTCATGGCCTTACCAAATACTTCCTATCCTTGATATAATATCATATGCATAAATAATGAATAGTGCCTAAATGTCAATGGTGTTCTCCTCTCCTTTAACTTCACTAGATCATAGTGTAACTACTCTGCAAATATGTGGGCATAATCAAACCATGTGTGCTTGTTTCCATGTCGAATATCCAGAATTATGAACAGGAGGGGTGAGGTTATCCTTCCATCATACCTTACTCTAAGCACCTGACACAACATATAATATGTGTATCTGAAGTATTCTACAAACTCTTCATAGTCCAGTGGTTCAACCTCTTTGAGAACAAATGTGGTGCCCTTTTCCTATCTATGACTTGGTATTTCACCTTTCTAAAGCACTACCTTATGTTGGGAATATTTCTATTAAAATTTCTCAAAATTAATCTTTTTGCTGGCATCAAGTCTCATTTTGAAAACCTCCACAACTTTACTTGCCTTTATGTCCAGAATGCTCCTACCCTCAAATTTTGTAATTACCCTATTTATATAATCATATCTATCTGCAAAATGTAGCATCAATTCCACCTCAATAGAAACATATGGGACAATCACCTTTCCTAAATCATAACACCAAACATTTTTACCAAGATGTGAAGCATCTCTTCTTGTAAACACATATAGGAACAATTCCCATCTAGTCTCTTACACATCACTATCACTGATTCCCTTAGCAAGGTCCTTGAAATTGGTGGTTAGGATACCTTCCCTTGTAGCCTTCCTACCACTTGCCTTGAAATCCGATGGTTGGAATTTTTCCATGAAGCAGGTATAATCCTTTGGATGACTTCTTTTCTTTTTAGTGACTTTAGATGTTTGAGGGGGGTCATGGGAAACCTTTTTTTTTTTTTCTTGGGTATAGGTTTTGACGATGAAAACCCACGAAGTTGACTCATTTTAGCTTCTTTAGGTTTTTCTTAGTTATGAAGTAAGCCAGGTTTGGGATTATTACCTTATTCTTAACAACTCAAAATTTAGTCTTAGACATGATTCTACTCAATTAGGGAAGTGCACTAACTCTAGAGGAACTAGAAACCCTAAATAATATTTGGAATTAATTCAAACACTCTTTGGTTTGGCACACAAGTTTGACAAAGTAGAAAAAGAAACGAGTGAGAGA
Organism: Sequoia sempervirens; assembly: GCA_007258455.2. Lineage (NCBI taxonomy): Eukaryota > Viridiplantae > Streptophyta > Pinopsida > Cupressales > Cupressaceae > Sequoia > Sequoia sempervirens. Next base: position 107,894,741 of record VDFB02072274.1, on the reverse strand, counting down.
TTAATGGCAACTAACCTGGGAACAAACTTCCTACAACTCCTTCCACTTTAGCTCTGGTTACTTCAAATTCTCCTTCAGCTCCTCGGATGTTTAATTGAGATGAAAGTGTAAACTGTAAACCCCTTTCATTGAATTTAGTTGAGTACATATACCATTACTGGTGCACAAATTCTTGCACAAGTGAACAACTACAACCCAGGTTGTTTTTTCTTGTTTAAATTCAAAACATTGATGCACTTAGATGAAAAAATCATCTAATGGCTCACATTGCTTCCTATTCTCCATGGGCCCTACCGATTATTTGATATGTACTCGATAAACTAGGAAGTTTCCACGTGTATTTCCCCCCATTTCATGAGTATTGCTCTTCACATGTTTCCTTTCTACATTGGGATCTCATCATGTGATGGCTAGAAGGCCAAGAATGAGATACCATCCATTGATTAGGAGTGAAAAAAATATTGATTGAAAACATGAGATATATCGCTCATCATGTGTCCAAGGTCCACTAATTAATCCCAACTCACAATAGAACAAAGTCACGCGATGGGAAGAAACTTTTCCCATCAGAATTCATGTGTTCTCTTTAGAAAAGTAGAATATAACTAATGATAGTACAATGGTGTGTGATGGGTCAAGACCTTAACTGCATCACTCATCATAGGTTACTCTCTCAAAATAACAACAAAACGCACAATGAGGGATGAACCAAAACTAAAGGATAGACCTGACATCGCCCATCGTGGGTTGTAAGAAATATTTCATGTAGCAAAATGTGATGGGAAGATGGTCAACGAGTGACAAACTTAGATAAAATTGGGCCTGATAGTAACTAAGGCATTAGGGGTCGGTTGAACAACAATAGAAAAGACCATGGGAGGGAACTTAAGTGGAAAGTAAACTGGTTGAATCGGTCAATGTGAGAACATAAAATGGATGATAATAAAGGGTGACAAGATATATAATACTTTTAAATCCAAAAACCTAATGCCAGAAGATATAAGCGACCAATGGAATGACCATGAAATCAATCGAACCCTAAAAATTTTATGGGTTCCACTAGGGACTAAGTTGCCCCAGGTGGCAACTTGGTCCCACAAGGGAAATTTTATTGGGTGTCAGAAATTAAAGTGCATTTAATGAAGTTTAACATGATTATTCTCAAAAATACACTTAAGTAGGGTTGGAAAGTGCATTAAAGGGTCATTTAAGCATAAGAAAGGGTCAAATTAGTGATGACAAGCCTAGAGAAGAATGAGATTTTGTTACAAATCTTTACAACACTTTGAAATAAGACTTGGTAACTAATAAAAAATAGGTTATTTAGGTGAATTATAATGAAAGGGTCCTAGAAAAGTGTGAAAGTGAGTTACAACACTTCACAACACTTTTACAAGACATCCTCAAATTAATAATGATTTGCAAGGTTCCAAGAATGAATGTGAATGTATTGACCACATTACAATATTAAATCTAGGAAAAATCAAGTCAAATTCCATAAGAAAGACTCAAGTGAGTGTAAAAATGTCCAACTATACATTTTTTGGCAACACACATGGTATCAAAAGATTTGCAATAACAAGATTAAATCGTAAGTGGTTTTTGACTTGTCATTGTGAGATTCCAATTTCTGCCTAGAAACCCTAGACTGGGACTAAATCACCCAGTCTAATGTATGAGTCCCTATACACATCAATACAACAAATTTTAGGCTTTCCAGGTCTTGTTTATTCATCTCCAATCCTCTAGGTACTTATATGTATGTTGTTTAATGATTTGATTTCAAGTTTCATTTTCTAAGTCATGGTTAGATTTACATAACGCTTTCATTCCTTTATTTCTAAGCATTTGCTTAGTGGTGAACCCCCTCTTTAATCACACCTAAGGAGACCTTTTAGCAATCTATTTTCCTAGTTGGATCATTAGGTTGAGATCTCTAGGCTTTCCTTGAATGAACTAGATTGAAATAGGAAGGTCCCCCCTTGTATATGATCCATCTCCTAAGAGGTGGAGCACCCTATTTCCTATGGTTCAAGTCTATTGAGGATATTAATAGTCATATATGATTACATTATATTATTTTAGTCTCATGTTTTTATATGTGTTCTTTATTTCTCTCTTTTGCAGGATAGTTTTTTCCACCAAGTTTTCTATCTTTCTCCATTTTACAAGAGATTTTATCGTATATGGCTACCTAACCAAGCCTCATAGGTGGGACCCATTTGTTTTCTTCCCACCTAAGCTATGCTTAAGGGCAGTTGTTAGTGTATTTATTTGTGTACGCATAGGGTTTAAGCCTAATTAAGCATCCATGACACTTGTACATGCAAGGTGTCAAGTTAGTTAGAAATTTAATAGATGTTTCGACTCACTTTTGACACCTCGTGCTACTTTTGTGGTAGGAAACTCAACACCACTCCATGTATGAGGAGTCCTATCCTCATTTCATGGAGATTGGGTACGTTTCTTATAACTATTTATTTGCATCTTGTTTATCTAATATAATGGTCAACTTCATACATTTTACAATTATTCATTGTGTTTCTTACTTTATATCTATGTTTCACAAGTTTCTATAGTACAATGTTCTATTCCCTTCCTAGTAGCAATGCCAAATTGTGAAGTTCACCATTTTTTCCAATATCACCCAAATTGACTCCAAAATATCTTGTAACTTTGAATTTGGAATGTTCCCACTTTTAGTGGAATTAAGATAGATTTGTGAGTCATCCTCTATGTCTAAATATGTTAACTAGTTTTCTTGGAAACATTCAAGACCTCTTAGGAGTGCTTTGAATTTAGTCTTGTTATTGGAACTAAAAGATATTTCTTTTGCAACTTACTATAGAATTTAAAAACTATGATTTGAAATTATAATTTTGGAAATAGATATTCTAGGATTACTCTTACTGCATCATTGAAGTTCATCTTAATGAGTCCCACCAAGGGAACCATTTATCCATAGAAATCTTCCACTTTCTTCATGTTTTTGTTTTAAAGTATTGTAGAATATGAAGGGATTTATAAATATTCATGATCTTCCCATCCCATGAGGTGAATGGTTTAGTCCCAAAAGCTAGTAATATAGATCTTGCTACATCACATATACACACCTCAATTTTTTTTTAAGATTGATGCCACTATTGTTACTTTCTCATGAAATATTCTATCATTTCTCTCCTTCCAAATCTACCTTATTAGTAATGAAGGGATCACATCCTAGATGCCTTCCCAAATAGATTATCTCCTTTTTTGCCACCAAATAAAAGTTTGGTGGATGTCATTCTAGAGAGGGCCTAACCATTTATGATAGTTTTGAAGTCAATGCTAACAAGAGCTAGCAAAGGGGTGTTTCACTAATATGTGATCTATGAATTCTTCATTTTATTTACGCATAACACATATTGAGGGTTCAAAATTTCCTAACAATTTAAGGTGGTCAACTATTAAGATTCATTTATGGATGGACAATAATAAAAATTCCCCAGCATTGGGAAGAATCCATTTTCTCCAACATAGCTATTGCAACCAATTGTCAAATTTATCAAATACAGTTTGGATATTATAGCCCATATTCATTGACTATACCCCATAATTTGAACTAATCCATATGATAGTTTCATATTTTGTGTTTGTCACCATACTATGTGAAACAAAGAAAAGGTGGTACAATGTTATCGTATGGTTTTAGGACATAGAGCACACCCACTTTCCAATTTAATTCAAGGATAACCCTAGAGATCTCAATGCAAAGGAGAAAGAGATCTTACAATAGGGTTGTCCTAGGGGCTGAATGTAAAGTAATAAGGGGTTCACCACCAAGTAAGAACTTGGAAAGACAAATGCAATGCAATGTATAATGCAAGATGAAATGCAAAACACTAATTCAATGTAAAGCAACACTAAATGACCTAGAAATACAAAACAAAAAGCTATTGAATGAAAGGTAGGCACCTAGAAATCTAGACATGAATGATTGAAGCTATGAGATGTTGGAATATCTAACTTTAATCCTGAGTGGGACTCATTCACCAAGTTGGGAAAATTAGTACAAAATCTAGGTTTTTGTGTTAGAACAGTAATCTACCAAATGGTTATTTGAATCTACAAAAAGCTAATTTTTGACCAAAAATGGGAATCATTTGCCAAAAGTGGAAAATTAGTCCAGTTAGGGTTTTCTAAAACTTCAAGATTTGAATATGCTCTTCTCAGTCTACTCAATTTGCTTCTTCAGGTTTTCAGATCTAAATCTTTGTAAATCAGCCTATAAGTGTTCTCTAATGTTCTCCAAGGCTTGATGACAATGTTGAAAACTTCATGCACTTTGAAAAATTCTTCCTATATTTATCTTCAATGTTCCTTCAACCTAAATCTACAAATCACATGCAAAAGATAGGGAAAACTATTGTTTTGTTAGTGGATAGGGGTTTTCCTTGGTCAAATCCTATTTTGGTAATCAAACCTTGAAATAGAATGAAATAGGAATGGAGAATGATGAATGAACAACATAAGATGTTGCAACTCACCAAACCCTATCAATAAAGTGCTACAAACATGTGTGAGATGGAACCAATGGATGTGGTTCTTAACTCTTTCTTGAAGGAGATAGATCTTGAATGAAATGCTAACTTGAATCATAAAACCCTACATCACAATTGAACATTAGTTCCAAAATAAACATAATGCATGGAATCCTTGACATGAGACATGATGCTTGAATGTTGCTCTAAAATGCTTGATAATCTTCCCTTGAATGCTTTTGTAAACACTTGAATTCTTTTGTGAACTCAAACTTTCTATAAGGATTAATACTTGAATGCTTGGGGTGTTAGGATGAAAATGAGTGAAAGAAACTTGTATTTATACTTAATTACATGCAAGAATTCTAAAAATTACAATACTACAAGCTGACATTAGATCTAGGAGGATAAAATCCCACCAAAAAAATAGAATTAATTTTTATTTTGGGCCACATGGGACTCATTCGCCAAAGGTTGGAAATGAGTCCCACTAGGCATAATTTTTGGGACTATTTTTAAAAATGCTTAGAAAGGTGTGAAACCAGCTTTAGGACCCAAGAATCTATGTTGGACTCATTTACGCAAGGTGGAAAATGAGTCCTAGATCACTAAATCTGAGCCACCCAAGCTAAAAACACTTGAATTATGATTGGTTATTGATTTGTGTTGGGATTATCCTCAAAAAGATGCATTAAATGGGGCTTGTCGATGCAAAATAAAACCAATTAAAGCATAAGAAGTCTAATTATTAATGAAAACCCTAGAAAAGTGTGAAAGTGTGTTACAACACTTTACAACACTCCAAATAAGGCACCAATAAGCTCATTTAGTTCTCAAGGGCCCAAGACCTAATGTGAATATGTTAGACACATTACAACATTAAATCAAGGCCATATTAGGGAGGATCTTTTTCTGTCATTACATCTAGCCCCCACTTTAGTGTGAGGAGGAACTTGCTTCCAACTCACACTAAAGTAGACCAGATGCAATAACACTAGTAAGATAGGATGACCATGATCAAGAGGGGTTCAAATGCACCAATACTAGTAAGATAGGACAATCATGATCAAGAGGGTTGTGTAAGCCCCTAGGAAAAAGTTCCTATGGAAAACCAACATAGGCACAAAAGAACACACATGAAAATGATATTAAGAGCAACAAGGTACAAGCATCCACTATTAAAGACATAAATAAAATGAAACAACATGAAAAGGAAAAGGGAGTAGATCAATCTTTGACCATTTTTCCAATGCAATGTGGATTAGATCTAGGTTGTTTGTCAAAAAAAATTCATACTCACTCTGAGGTAATGAAACTTTAGGCTATTCGCTGGGTGAGAAGTCCAAGAAGGTGAGACACATACACTCATGGTTGGTATGTACTCACACACACACACGAGTGGCTAAGGGAAAGTCATGCCCTCATTTGGCTTCTTGTCAAACCATACCAAAGTTATACCTCCTGATAAATTTAATAAGACACCAAGAAAAAATGATTTTTGAGCTTCATGAGACACACAACTTCGTATGCTTGGAAATCATGAACAAAAAATATGTCTCCATAGTCATGCAAGTTGTGTTATGCAAGGTGGCCATATAACTGAAAAATGTAAATGAAACAATAAGGAACGCTCAATGGAGTCTTACTTAGTTCATGCAAGGTATTTAACTTAGGGAAAATTGTGCCTAATGTCTCCAAGAGGGGACCAATCAAAGAATAGAAAATTCATAACTTAGGGGATGCAGTGCATCGCATCAAGCCACTAAGAGGAATGTAATATGCTAAGAAAGATCATGCTATTGAAGGACATCACACCCAATGTCATCCACAAAGCGAAAAATACATTGCATAAAGTAAAAAGACTGCACCATGAAAGATGAAAATAATAATGCCAATGTATGCCTCCACTTTAAAGAAAATTCTAAACACTAGGGTATGTGCAGGATCATCATGGAAAAAACAGGCCCTTAAGTGGCAAAGAATTCAGAAAAATCTGAGTTAGGAAACTTGACGTAAAAATTTGAATAAGTTATCTATATTATTTCAAAAATATGTAAGAATAGAATCTATAGAAAATTGAATGTAGTTTCTAAACGACTAGGTTTTTAAAAAAAACAAAAATCTATTTAGTGAAAATTTGAAATTTCAATGCAATGGTACTTAAATTTCAGGGAAAAAATAAGTAGGTGTCTGTCTACCACCCTAACCACAATAAAATTATAATATTTTTTTATAAGATTTTATATATAAGTATAGGACTCATTCCCCAATGTGATGCATATTTATTTGTATTTTTTTTTGAAGTAAATAATTAATTATGAATTTTTTATTACTACTTTTTAAAAAATATAAAAACTTGTATGTCTGACCACCTTAACTTGGTAAAAATTCATGAAATTCAATTTTTCTTTTTTTAATCCTATAGTATGTGAAGCATAGAATGTGACCCATGTTTTGGATTAATGTGATACCATTTGAAAGCTATAGATATTTTTCAATCAACCTATCAATCAGGACTTTAGTCGTAATTTGAATAGAAAATGAATAATAATTACTTATTAAATTCAAATTGAAGCATAATTTATATTGGTGGAAAGCTGAGAAACTCCTTTAAGAACCTTTTCATTTCATCAATTTTGGGTAAAAAAATAGTCGTCAGCCACATACCCATCATATTGCCACTTTTTGGCCCATCATGATCTTGCACATACCCACCATGCTATGAGAAATTACTTTAAAGTAGAAAATGATAAATCCTAACAATAAGAAGACATGAGAACTAACTTAGAAATCCCTATGCCAAGTCATATATTTCCAAGTACAACAACCTCATGCAAAAGAAAAGTAGAAGAGAGGGGTTGCCCCCAAAAATGAAAATCCAAACACATACATGATCTATGGATTTGTGATCAATATGTTCTTGCTACAATTTTTTTAGAGAGCTCAAAACTATCATCATTCTCCAAATAATCATAGAATTGGAATAATGACACAAAGAGAGTAAAAACAAAGAAATAACCTTTCGATTCAACATGAAAGAGACATGAATTCCTCGACAACTTGTGTCATCCCCAAAAGGAAAACACAAAACAAGTGAAAAAGATAAAGAAAAGGAAAATCCTTTTGGGTCAACATGGAAGAGACATGAATGTCTCGACACCTTGCATCATCCCCAAAAGGAAAATAAAACATAAATGAAGAAGATAAAGCAAAGGAAAAGCCTTTGGGTCAACATGGGAGAGACATGAATGTCTCAACACCTTGTGTCATCTCCAAAAGGAAAACACAAGACAAATGAAAAGGATAAAGAAAAGGAAAAGAATTGTGGGTCAACATAGAAGAGACATTAATGTATTGATGCCTTGCATCATCCCCAAAAGGAAAATACAAGGCAAATGAAAAAGATAAAAGGAGAAAAGATAAAATATTTATGACATAGAGAAGAATGAAGGTACAAATAAAGGAATGCCACAAAGAGAGAAGCATACATAAAAAAAAATAGTATGGGGGACAACATTACACACATGAAATTTCTCAAAATAATATGAAAAATAAATAATAGAAAATACTAGTAAGGCACATGCGAGTCAACCTAGGTTAATGGACAACAACAAATGCATTACTAGGACAAGGCTATCTAATTCTTTCCCCCGCTGAGTGCAAGAAAAGAATGAGCCAAGGTAGGTGATTGGAGAGATCATGTAATGGTGAGAATATAAATTCTACAACTATTACATGGTAAGGGGGAAATGGTTCCCGCTTTAAGGGACTATTTGTATAATATCAAGCCATTTGAATATTTGTTATAAATTACGACACTCATTGGTACTATGTCCAATCATTCTATGGTATCGACAATATGATGTGTTTGTGTTTTTAGGATTTGGTTTTTGATCTTCTCTTATGTGAGGTAATGTAATTAATCCTATATACATGTAGGAATATCTACAAATTCCTTTCAATGTCAATTGGTGGGTAAGGGAATTGTAGTTTCTTTAGTTTATAAGGTATTTTGTGTTTTCTAGATTCACCAACTTCTCTAGTATAATGTTGAGGAGGAGGACCTAAGGTGATCCTATCATCCTTATTATTGTTATTAGGCATTTTTTGTTCTTTAGGAAGGAGGATCTTGATATCCTATGCCTTTAGTACTTCCAATTGGTATTCTCTCTATGAGTTGATGAATTTCATGTTCACTTGTATCACATCCTTGTTTCTAGTCAATATTATAGATCCTTTTCCATATGTATCTTCTAAGTTGATAGGAGTGTCCATTACTTTGTTAACATAGAATGGTTGAGTTTTTTCTTACTTAGAGGAAATAGGTTCACCTATTATAGGGAACTTAGGTTCAATTCTTGTCTCAGTTTGTGGATGTAAATAACAAAATATCTCAAGAGATGGTATTGTAGGGGGTGTTGGTTGTTTCATGGATGGATAAAAGGATCCATTAGCTTCAAGGTTGTTAAGGAAATAATTTAGGAACTTATTCATGCTTTCATCATCTTCTCCAATGATATCAAAATCACTTGGAGGACATGCACTAGGAGTTGAAGGAGCATTAGTCAGTTCAATTTTGTTAGGGACATTTCCAAGAGATCAACTTAACACATCCACTAAGAACATCAAGGACATCCACATTTTACCAAAGCACATATCCATGATGCAAATTTGAGATTCTAAAATATGCAACAATGTGAAATGAAATGTTCTTGATGCAATTTGTATTTTAATCAATGCAAAAGATGAGCCAATTTATAGTAGATGTAATGAATTGGATAAAACAAAAAGTCTATAAACTAGAATAGAAAGGTAACAACAACAAATAGAGACTCAAAAACATTGCTTTAAATGCTAGAAAATGTAGCACAAAATGTGAACAAAGACTGATTCACCCAGCGTGACGAATGAGTCCCAGTTGGGATTTTTTTCAAAATTTTCAAAAAAATTTAATTGATTTTTATGTCTTTTTATGTTGTATGATTTGTATACTAAGTGAAAATGTATATTTTTTTTTATTTTTAGTGATTTAAGAATGTAAAAAGTATAAGGTATATGAAATTTCACTAATGAAAATTTGGAAACCCCAGAATACTAATTAACTTTAATGCAAGTCCTGATGCAATGTTAATGCAAGAAAAATCTAGGATGATGATGCACTCCAAATCAGAATTATGATGTTCTAAATGCAAGTTCACCAAAATGAAATTTAGAAAAAGTGGTATGGTGCTATCATATGGTCTTAGGACATAGAGCACACCCACTTTCCAATTTCATTCAAGGATAACCCTAGAGATCTAAATACAAGGGAGAAAGAGATCTTGCAATAGGGTTGTCCTAGGGGATAAAAGAAAACTGATAAGGAGTTCACCACAAAGTAAGAAATTGGAAAGAAAAATGCAATGCAAAGTATAATTCAAGATGAAATTCAAAACCCTAATTAAGTGTAGAGAAACACTAGATGACCTAGAAATGCAAAACAAAAAGCTACAAAATGGAAGGTATGCACCTAGAAATCTGGAGATGAGTGATTGAAGCTCTGAAATGTTAGAAAATATGACTTAAATGTTGAGTGGGACTCATTTTCCAAGCTAGATGAATTTGTTTAGAATTTGCATTTTTATGTAGGAACAAGAATCTACCAAATGGGTATCCAAATGTGAAAAAACCTAATTTTTGACCAAAATTGGGACTCATTCACCAGAAGTGGTGAATCAGTCTAGTTAGGGTTTTCTAAAACTTCAAGATCTAAATCTACTCTTCTCATTCTGCTCAATTTCCTTCTTCAGGTTTCTAGATCCAAATCTTTGTAAATCAACTTGTCAGTGTTCTCCAATGTTCTCTAAGTCTTGATGACAACTTTGAAAACTTCTTACTATCTTTCTCTTGAATATTCCTTCAACCTAAATTTGTAAATCACACACAAAAGAGAGGGAAACATGTTGTTTTATTAGTGGATAGGGGTTTTACTAGGTCAAACCTCATTTTGGTAATCAAACCTTGAAATAGAATGAAATAGGAATGGAGAATGATGAATGAACAATATATGATGTTGTAACTCACCAAACCCTATCAATGATGTGCTACAAACATGTGTGAGATGGCTCCAATGGATGTGTTTCTTGAATCTTGCTTCAAGGTGATAGATCTTGAATGAAATGCTAGCTTGAATCATAAAATCCTACATCACAATTGTTAGCTTTTAAACAAATATAATGCATGAAATCCTTGACATGATTCTTGATGCTTGAATGTTGCTCTAAAATGCTTGATAATCTTCCCTTGAATGATCATGCAAACACTTGAATTCTCTTGTGAACTCAAACTTGATATAAGGATGAATACTTGAATGCTTGGGGTGTTAGTATGAAAATGATTGAAATAAACTTGTATATTTAAATAATTATGCAATAATTCTTGAAATTACAACACTAAAAGCTAACATCAAATCTAGGAGGGTAAAATCACACCTATAATTTGAATTAATTATGAATTTTAGGCCACACAGGACTCATTTGTCCAAGGTGGTGAATGAGTCCCATCTGGCATAATTTTTGGGACCATTTAAAAAATGCTTAGAAAGGTGTGAAACTAGGTTCAAGACCCAAAAATCTACATGGGACTCATTTGGCCAAGGTGGAAAATGAGTCCCAAATCACTAAATTTGGGCCACAAAAGATGAAAACACCTAAATTGTGATTGGGTATTGATTTGTGTCAAGATTATTCTAGATAAGATGCATTAAATGGGGCTTGTGGATGCAAAATAAGGCCAATTAAAGCATAAATAAGTCTAATTATTAATGGGAACCCTAGAAAAGTGTGAAAGTGTGTTACAACACTTTACAACACTCAAAATAAGGCACCAATAAGCTCATTTAGTTCATAAGGGCCTAATACCTAATGTGAATATGTTAGACACATTACAACATTAAATTAAGGCCATGTTAGGGGGGACCTTTTTCCATCATTACATTGTGTTTTCCAAATTCCTCTAATAGTCTACTTTTTTCTTGACTGGGATTGTTAGTGATTCAAGTGTGTAGAAATTCCATAGGCCTCACAATGAACAAGGAATTAAGAAAGAATTTCCTTGCATATTTGAGAAATCCAATAATTGGTCATGAACAACATTTATAAATAGAAAATTAGATAAATATGGCTGTGAATTCCATGAGTAAACCCAATATTTTACCTAGGAACCATTGTTGATTACCCAAAATATGTGATATGTGATAAGGGTTCTACCTTTTAACATTAAATTCCATACATTTGAGCCATGTAAGGGGTTAACATTAGTGATGATCATTTCTTGATCATCATTTCAAAGGAACCAAATGGAGATCCATTAACTAGGATTGAGTACCACATAGTTGATATGCAGTTGAATATCCAAATTAGCCATTCTTTTTGGAACCTAATTTTTTCTTATATTTTCATTAGAAATATCGAATTAACTCAGTCATGAGCTTTATTGATGCCAAATTTAAAAACCATGTACTACTCTGAATTTTCAAAGTAATGGAATGGATGGTCTCTTGTATGATGAAAATTGTATCAATTATGTTCCAACATGGTATAAACCTGCTCTACTCTTACAAAAAACGTTTTGGAAGAATTAATTTTATTTTTTTTGTCATCACCTTTGAGATAGCCTTATACATTATGTTACATAATGATATTGTCCAAAAATATTTAACTAAGATTGGTGTTTTTTTCTTTAAGATCAAGGTAATTAGTGTGTGTAGTGTCGAAAAAAGGATCCTTTGACACTTTTCGCACTCGTTTGGGTCCTCCTTGTGGATTTTTGTTTAATGCTGCCTAGATTTAGTGTTGAAATTTGGATAACACATTCACATTAGGTCTTTGGACCCTATGAACTAATGAAATTTAATGGTTCCTTGCAAAAGTGTTGTGAAGTGTTGTAACACACTTTCACACTTTTCTAGGGTTTTATCAACCTAAACATAATTTTAATCATATTTAATCTTAACCCTGCCTTATTTGGAGTGTTGTAAAGTGTTATAACATAATTTTACATTCCTCTAGGCTTGTAATTAACAATTTGTCTTTCTTATGCTTTAATTGGCCCCATCTTCCATCCAAAGCCTCATTTATTGCATCTTTTTTAGGATAATAACACCAACCAGTAACCAATCATAATTAAGGTTTTCTTGGCCTATGTGGCCTAAATTTAGTGTTTGGGACTCATTCATCACCTTGGGTGTATGAGTCCCACCTAGGTCTTTTTTGACCTGATATAGGTTTCACACATTTCTAAACACTTTTGATTTTTGGTCCCATACATTATGTGTAATGGGACTCATTTTCCACCTTGGACAAATGAGTCCCATGTAACCAAAATTAAAATTTAAATCTAATTTCTAGTGGGATTTTATTGTCCTATATTTGATGTCAACTTGTAGTTTTCATAAGAGCATTTGAGCATTCACAAGAGTATTCAAGGCATTTCAAGGGTAGATTATCAAGCATTCAAGAGCTTTCTTCAATTTTCAATCATCATATAGAAAATTGATTGTATCATGTTATTTTAGAGCTAACAATTGTGATGTAGGATTTTTGTTTCAAGCAAGTGCTTCATTCAAGATCAATCAACATCGACCAAGATTCCAAGTTTACATCCATTAGAGCCATTACTTACATGTTTGCAACACCTTATTTCTAGGGTTTGGTGAGTTGCAACATTTCTATTTGTCCATTCATCATTATCTTTCCATATTTCATTCTATTTCATCTAAATAGGATTCTTGCAGATTTGGACACCCTTTTGGTTGAAACCTGCTCCTATGCATTTTTCTAGAAAACTAGACTAATTCGCCTAGCTTGGCGTATGATTCCTAGTCAACTTCAACAACAAAATTTTCAATGATCTAGACCTCCATTACGCCATCTTCAATTTTCCTAGGTGCACACTTTTAGTTTCACAAACTTTCATTATATTTTGTTCATCTTTTTAGGTCATTTAGCATTTTTTTGCATATCACATTGTGTTTTCCAACATTTTCTTTTCCAAGTTTACACTTTGTGGTAAACCACTCATTATACATTATTCAATCCCTAGAACCTTCCATTTTCCATATTTCAATCTCCTTTGCATTGAAATCTCAAGGGTTTGTTCTTGAGTTAAAGGTTGAAGAATTTATCTTTCTCCTTTTAGGTCCAAAACCCTAGAAGTGAAAGAAAGTGACCATTTTTCCACATTTTAATGTGGTATTTATGTCTTTAATTATCTTCTCAAACTTTTTTTTATCAACAATGGAACTCCACAAATCATCACCCATTATATCCCAAAAAGCTTGATAGAAGACTAATGGGAACCCATCAGGGCCAAGAGATTACCAAGTTCCATGGAGAAAATTTCCCATCCCACTTCTTATTTTATTATAGTGACATCAAAATTTTTTTTTGCTCCTCTATAAATAAATTTGGGATAGAATTTAGGAATTCTTTCGCACCATTTGGTTTCAAAGCATACACAATTGCAAGGATGTCATGAAAGTGGTTAACTACTTTGGTCTATGTTTCCTTTAGCTTTCTTAGCCACTGGCCACCTTCATTGGGATTGAATGGACCTTGTTCAAGGATATTCTCTGGTAAAAGGCACAAGACAACTAAGAGGGGGGTGGTGAATTAGTTGTCACCAAATTCAAACACAAAACTTCAAGACTTTTCAATTTCACAACCACACTATTTTGTTATTAAGTATTAACATGAAATGTAGATAACAGAAAGAAAAATCAACATAATGAACACCGGATTTTACATTGAAAAAATAATGAGGGAAAAAAATGGTGAGGATTAACTCACAATATAAAGTGATAGAAAAACTAAATACAAAAAGGATCACTGCCCAAAATAGGACTCACTGTCTAGATGTAAAGGCTCACTTCCTATAGAAAGGACTCATTATCCAATAGGGAGGCTCACTACCTATAGATACAAGAGAACACAAAAAGATGCACCACAAAAATTTACACACATCTATAGCCTTGAATAGAAGATTGCAGAAACCTTGAGCTCACTGCTTTCAGGAATCTAACACAATGAAGTACTATTGCCTCAACTCACTTTCACACACTTCTAATATTCACTTGTGGCTTACTTCATTACTTGTGTTTATCTTAATCCTTCACATCTCAACTTACATTTATACCAACTTCAACCTTAGAAACTTTCTTCAAGGTTGGCTACATACGCTTCATTTCATAAATTCAAATTAGGTTAGCAGGTCAACATTCCCATGGTGAAAAGGAATGAGTGGACCAATTAAACACTTAACCAAGACCAAAAATAATGTCATAGATAAACCATACACTTCCTTAATTAAATTTTAATTCTTAATATGAAGTGTAAACACCGAGTTAGCCAAACCTAATGAAAACACAAATGAACATTGAAGTACATGCTTCCTAGAAAAAAGATAACATGTGGATGACACAAAATGCTTCATTATGCATGAGAACACTTCCTAGGTTCCTTCAAATTCATCCACAGTAAGTGTAACAACCTTTGAACACAAAAATCCTTCCATATCAGTCCATCTGGACTATGCAAACACATACAACAACTCTGAAACAAAACTTTCTGGATCACCAAAACACAACCATCTCTTACAAAACTCAAAGAACACCATTACAAGGAATATTCTAGATCTGCAAGATATGAAACAAAAAAATGGAGGACTGCAAAGGAAAAAAAATTCTCCTAGTCCACAAACAAGCAACTCTACCAAACTAGTCCACACACTGGTGAACACAACTTTCACACGCCATCAAACTAGAAGCTACAAATCAAGAGATATCACCATCAGATCATCAATAACAACCCTTTAGATTGACACAAGCATAGGATCAACACATAATACATGCAAAGCACATACCAGAGCACATTCTAAACCCATACATAACTATGAATTTACTCTTTATTAATTTTCTCAAAAGCCCTTGGAAACTCATCATTTTAGCACCTTTGCAACATCATAAGAATAGCTCCATGTGCTCACAATGTCTTAATAGCATCTAAACTATACATACACAATCTGCAACATATTGAATTGTGTTGAGATCAATGGCAACATTAATGAAAACACCACCAAACTTGCTCATACTTACAAAAATCTCCCCCTTTGTCATTGATGGCAACACATAATGTGAAAAACCATAAAAGACAACTATTTTCCTCTTCATGACTCTCTCTCCTTCTTTCTTCTACTATTTTTCACAATAATTTCTCTCCCCCTTTGACATCAATGGAAAAGATCAAAATATTTGATTACTCCCCCTTAGGAATACACCCATTCACCTCATACTACAATAATGAAAAAATTTTCTACCCCCCTGCAAAGTAGACCCATTCATCAATCCAGATAAATGAAGAATATATGAATTCACTAGAATGATGCACCTCCATTTACACCTATTTTGGAGCACCAATGATGCCCAACCTCTCCCTAAGATACTCAAAAGTATCCTTCGGAAGGGCCTTAGTAAATATATCTACAATTTGTTCCTTTGTTGACAAATACTCTAGTTTGAATTTATTCTCCAACACATTCTCTCCTAGGAAATGATATCCCATAGATATGATTTTTTTTCTTGAATGCATCACTAGATTCTTTGAAATGTTTATAGCACTTTTGTTGTCATAGAAAATAGGAATAGGCTCATCACATATCACTCCATTATCTTTCAGAGTTTCCCTCATCCACAAAACCTATGTGTAGTAGGATGTTGTAGCAATATATTCTACCTCTATAGTGGATAAATAAACTAAGTCTTATTTCTTACTCAACCAAGAAACCAATCTTCCACAAAGAAAGAAAGCACCTCCACTGGTACTCTTTCGGTCATCCGCACAACCAAGCCAATCTACATCGGTATAAGCACTCAAGCTAAAATCAACATCCTTAGGATACCATAAGCCATAATCCAATGTACCTTTAAGATATTTGAATATCATCTTTACAATTATAATATGTGCCTCTATAGTATCTTCTTGAAATATAACAACTAAACATATTGTATGCATGATGTCTAGTCTGGTAGCAGTAAGATACAACAACCCACTAATCATAGATTTTTATTTGCTTTGCATAAATTTAGCAGATTCAACATCTTTACTCAACTTACATCTGGTCACCATAAGAGTACTAACTAGTTTGGAGTCATCCATCCCAAACTTCTTTAACAACTCTTTCACATATTTAGATTGTTAAATGAATATCCCTTTATCGGTTTGATTTAATTGAAGACCAAGAAAGAAATTTGGTTCACCAATCATGGAAATTTCAAATTTTAATTTTTTCATTTCTTCTACAAATATTTTACACATTCCTTCATTTCCCCCAAAGATGATGTCATCAACATAGATTACCACTATCAACATTTTCTTACCTTGCACTTTGAATAAATATTGTTGTTAGTAGAGCCTTTGTAGAATCTTTGTTGGGTCAGGTATCTATCCAATCTTGCATAACAAGCTCTAGGATATTGCTTTAGTCCATACAATTCCTTCTTTAACTTACAAACCATGTCTAGTTTATTAGATAACTGGAATCCTTTAGTTTGTTCCATGTATACTTCTTCTTCCAATTCACTATTTAGAAATGTTGACTTGACATCCATCTAATATACTTGGAAATCCTTGTGGGTAGAAAATGCCAAAAACATCCTAATATTTTCATTCTAGCCATGGGGGAAAATGTTTCTTCAAAGTCTATGCCTTTAACTTGTGAGTATCCCTTGCATACAAGTCTTGCTTTGTTTCTTATAACTTCATCATTTTCATTCAACTTATTCTGGAACACCCATTTTGAACCAATTACATTCTTATTCATAGCTCTAGGAATTAATTCACATGTCTAATTCTTTTCTATATGCTAAAACTTTTCTTTCATATATCTAACCCAACTCTCATCTTCACATGCTTCACACACAGAGATAGGTTCTATTTTAGAAAGTAAACACAAATTTTCCTCAGCTGCTAATTTACTTCTTGTATTCACACCTTCACTCTTATCTCCAATTATCTATTCCTCCAGATGATTCTTTTGTACATAGTTCAGAGTCTTAGAAATAGGTTCTAGATCATTTTCTTCATATTCTTTAGTTTGTTCTTCTTCCTCTTCCTTTTTCTCTTTAGGTACTGGTACACCAATAGGATCATCTGGTTCCACTTCACTTATCTCAATAGGTCTATGCATGTCCTCATCAACCTTTACATTAGCACTCTCAACAATCTTTCTTAGTCTTTTATTAAAGCATCAATATTCTTTGCTGGTAGTTGAGTACCAAAGAAAAATTCCTTCATCACATCTAGCATCAAACTTCCTAATATTTTCATCATCTTTTTTAAATTAATATTTTCTTCCAAATACCTTAAAGTACTTCACAATAGGCTTCTTACAAGTCCATAACTCAAAAGGACTCTATGTTGTTACCTCTAATCTAAACTCTGTTAAGAACATTAAAAATAGTGTGTATTTCCTCTCTCTAGTACACATCAGCTACATTTGATTCTTTCATCATGGTTCTTGCAGCTTCCTGTACCATCCAATTTTTCCTCTCAACCACTCCAGTCTGCTAAGGGGTTCTCAGATCACAAAAGTGTCTTTTTATGCAATTCTCTTCACAAAATGCGTTAAATTCACTAGAAGTAAATTCTCCACCTCTACCAAATCTCAAACATTTGATTCTTTGGTTCACTTCATTTTCCACTCTTGCTTTGAACACTTTAAATCTATCTAGAGTTTGAGTCTTCTCTCTAAGAAAAGAAACCCATTTTATTTGAGAATAATCATCAATAATGAGGATGAAATCCCTGTCACCATTTAGGCCTCCTATTCTAGCTAGACCATAGAGATCTATATGAATTAATTCCAATATTATGATAGTAGATTTCTCTTTTCCCTTTAAACTACTTCTTGTTTGTTTCCCTAATTGACAACTTCTACAAATAGTATTACCAGGCCTTGTGATTTTAGGTAGACCTCAAAAAACATCTCTTGAACTGATTCTAACTAGATTATCAAAGTTTACATGTCTCCTTCTTTGGTGCTACAACCAACTTTCATTGACTTGAGATATAAGGCACTAACCATCAACACCCTTAAGATGATAGATGTTTCCATGAGTTCTCCTTCCTATAACAACCCTATCTCTAGATCCTCCTTTGATCTCATAAGTATATTATTATGAAACACAAGTTTAAAACCTTTGCTAAATATTCTTCCAACACTCAAAAGGTTATGCCTTAAATACTTTACATAATATACATCATTAGTATTGTGTATAATATCAAAACTAATTGTACCTTTCCCAATATTTTTTTCTCTTGAATCATCACCAAACATGACCAAACCACCATCGTGCTTTTTTAGTTTAGTAAAATTACTTTTATATTCGGTCATCATCAAATATTCCAGCTTCTTCTTTAACATAATACAATTTATATTTCTTATCCTTTCTATCCTTACCTTTATAATCATTTTTCTTCTTATATCTCTATTCAGACATCATGAAGCATAATAACCAATATTACCACAACTGAAAAATTTAAAGGGAAATATACCTTTATACTTACTGGTACCTTTTTTTAACTTCCTAGTAAAATTTTCTTCCAACTCATCAGAACCATCACTAACTAGATCATCCTCAGTCTTTGTTGCTTTAAATGCAATTTTTTTCTTTTCCTCCTCCTTTCCAAACTTTCTCATCTCAAATTTTGTCAAGGTGCCAAATAATTGTTCTTTAGTATACTTTTTAGGATCATACATCTCTTCAATAATTGATATCTTATCACTATATCACTTAGTTAGGTTTATTAAAATATTCTCAATTATATCTTCATCAATAAGTTTTTGCCCTTGATTCTTAACTTCATTTGCTGCAAGTTCAACCCTCTGGAAATAGCTTGCAAAATCTTCCCCTTTTTCCATTTTCAAATTCTCATATCTCCTATTTTCCATCAACTTCTTTGTCAATTTCACTCTTTCATTTACTTCATCTAATTCTTCTAACTCCTTCCAATATTCATTTATAGTGTTCAAAGAAAGAACCTTAGATCACTCAGTTTTAGATAGAGCACTAAAGATAGCATATCTTTCTTTCTCATTCTCCTAATAAGTAGAAACCTCATCTATAGTAGTAGGACCACTCACCAGAGCAACATAATTTGTTTCAATATCCTTCTAGGTCTTGTAACCAAGAGAGATAATATATCCTCTCATCTGCACTTTCCAATCACTATAATAAGATCCATCAAACATAGGGATTTCCATCTTATGCACCATCAAATCTTCCTTAGGAGGTTAAGCTCTGCACCAAAGAACCAAAGATCTAATACCAATTGTTAAAAGGTGCAAGACAACCAAGAGGGGGGTGAATCAGTTGTCACCAAATTCAAACACAAAACTTCAACACTTATCAATTTTACAACCACACTGAACATTATGTTATTAAGTATGAACATGAAATGCATATAACATAAGGAAAAATCAACATAATAAACACCAAATTTTATGTAGAAAACCTAATGAGGGAAACCACAATGACGATTAACTCACAATATAAATTGATAGAAAAATTGAATACAAAGAGGCTCATTACCAAGGGATCACTACCCAAAATAAGACTCACTATCCAAATACAAAGACTCACTTCCTACAAAAAGGACTCACTGTCCAACAGGGAGGCTCACTGCATACATATACAAAAAATAATAGAAAGATCCACCATAGAAATTTACACACATCCACATCCTTGAAAAGAAGATTGTAGAAACCTTCAGCTCACTACTTTCAGGAATCTAACACAATGAAGTATTGCTACCTCTACTCACTTTCGCACACTTCTTCTCTTCACTTGTGGCTCACTTCATTACTTTTGTATATCTTAATCCTTCACATCTTGAATTGCATTTATAGCAAATTCAACCTTAGAAACTTTCTTCAAGGTCGGCCACATACGCTTCATTTCATAAATTCAAATTAGGTCGGCAACTCAACATTCTTGCAGTGGAAAGAAATGAGAGTGGACCAATTAAACACTTAACCAAGACCAAAAAGAATGTCTCAAATCAACCATATTCTCCCTTAATTAAATTTTAATTCTTCATACGAAGTGTAAACACCAAGTTCACCAAACCTAATGAAAACACAAATAAACATTAAAGTACATGCTTCACAACAAAAAGGTAACACATAGACAACACAACATGATTCACTATGCATGAGAACACTTCTCAAGTTCCTTCAAATTCATCTGCATTAAGTGTAACAACCTTCAAACACAAAACTCCTTCCATCAGTCCATCCAGACTATGCAAACACATACAACAACTCTAAAACTCAACTTTCTAGATCACCAAACCACAACCATATTTTCTAGAACTGACAAAAAACCATTACAAGGAATATTCTAGATCCACAAGATTTGAAACAAAACAGTAGAGGACTGCAAAGCAGAAACATTCTAGTCCACAAACAAGTAACTTTTCCAAACTAGTTCACACACCAAAGAACACAACTTTCACACACCATCAAACCAAAATTAGGAGATATTACCGTTAGATCATCAACAACCCTTCAGATGCACATAAGTATAGGATCAACATAGAAGAAACATGGAGCACATTCTAAACCCATAAATAACTCTAACTTCACCCTTTATTAATTTTCTCAAAAGCACTTGGAGATTCATCATTTCAGCACCTTTGCAACATCATAAGGATAGCTCCATGTACTCACAACATCTAAACAACATCTCAACTATACATGCACATTTTACAACATACTGAACTGTGTTGACATCAATGCCAACATTAATGAAAAAACCACCAAAATTTCTCATACTTGAAACACTTCTCATACTTGTAGATTTATGGAAGAAGTTGGTGTTTAGATCACCTTACACTAGTACAAAAACAACAATAAACTACTGAAAAAACTACTAAAAACTACTTATAAATGACTGAACTTGGTCACATGACCATTAGTAGTTTATTTCCAGTCATTTATAACATGATTAGATTGATGAGTAAACTATTTTTAGTCATTTATTGGTTGTTGTGATTGATCAATTTGGTAGTATATTTAGTCATTTATTTAGTCATTTTTTCTTCACTGATATATTTAGTCATTGATTTACTCATTGATCATTGCAATCTAGTCACTTATTTAGTCATTTTTATTAATTGATTTCTATCCATTAGTATTGTATTTAGTCAACAATTTTTATAATCATTTTGATCAATTTGGTAATATATTTAGTCATTTTTATTTCATAGGTCATATACTTAGTCATTTTTATTCACTGTTCACTAATTTTTTTCAATTTGTAGTATATTTAATCATTTTTGTTTCAAAGGTCATATATTTAGTCATATTTATTCACTGTTCATTGATTTCTATCAATTTGTAGTATATTTAGTCATTTTAATTGACTAATATTTGAGGATTTAAAAATAAAATGAAAAAATACACATTGATCATCAATTACACATAATAAGACAACTATTGAGAAGGAAAAATTGGTGAACTTTATTAATAAAAGAAAGGTGTCATAGTTACAACTTAGAAATAGAGTATTACAATTTTTATTTTTAGTCACAAGACTAAAAATATGAGTTACAATACTGCACATAAATGACTACAAGAAAGAAACTTCTCCAAAAAACTTCTACAATGATGGAAACACATGCTTGGAGCCCTTCATTGCAATCACATGCCCCTTTTATGCAATCTTCCTGGAGAAATTTGTAATGTGTAGAATCCAAGAAGGAGAGTGTTGATCATGTCCCATATATGAAGCTCTCTTCTCCAATGCAGTCAATAATAACCCAACTAGAATCCGTCATCCTTTATATGCA
This sequence comes from Sequoia sempervirens, assembly GCA_007258455.2. NCBI lineage: Eukaryota > Viridiplantae > Streptophyta > Pinopsida > Cupressales > Cupressaceae > Sequoia > Sequoia sempervirens. Next base: position 107,872,336 of record VDFB02072274.1, on the reverse strand, counting down.
ACGTGTCCTCTAATATGAGAAACAAGGTTTTCCTTTTCTACCATACATGAACTTTTTCCTCAATACAATCAAAAAAATTGTTGTTAGTCTCAATTCATAAAGAATAAAAGTGCATTCTATATTGCAAGTTTACAAAAGTAAGTCCAAACAAAGTAGAAAGATAAATCTATTAAAAAATTGTAGGAGACGGATCACATCCACAAACATGGAAGAGCTATGCAAAATTGGAGAAATTGACTTGGCATATGAAGGTAGTGATGGAAACTTAATTCTTATGTCCCATCTTAAACCCTTGTTGCATTTAGGAGGGTTTTAGGATTTATTTCCTTGAAATCACTTGAGCATTCTATTTTGTTGTTGACTCCCTATTGCCTGCTGCCGGTCAATATTTTAAATTTTCTTTTTTGGCAACTGGTTCCCTCATCACAATTTTAGAAAACTTTTCTATAATGATTTTGGGTTTCTTATGTATTTTTCTCTCTATCACATCATCCTAGGAATTCCCCTCTATTAAAACAACTTATTGAGAATGTGCATTAAAGTTTTCACTTAAGTTCAATTGGCCTTATCTCCTTATCGCTCATGATTGATCACGTTTGAAATGTATATTTTAAATCAGTGACGAGAAATGAGAAAAATATCTTTTGATATCGCTCATTGTGAATTAATCCTTGAACATTTGTTTGCAATTAGCAATGAGTGAGGTTCTTAAGAGATCGCATATCACTAATATTTTTTGAATTCTTAAAGTTGTAATAGAGATAAGCAATGATATGTCACTTTATAATAACTATTTAATCACTCATCGCCAATATATTGTGGAGAGATTGTTTGCAATTAGTGATGAATGAGATGATGAGTTACCAATTGTATCACATCTCATGGATTTGTTTTGAGCACTAAAGTTATGATTAGTGATGAGCGATATGGTCCCTTATGAGGAATTTTCTCTCGCTAACTTGATTACATCCTATTTGTGATACCTTTTGTACCATTGATTTTTATGTAGGTGTACGTGTCATTTTAACTATGGTGCTTACATCTCTTGTCATTGATGGAAGTCAAGATGGGAAGTTGAACTAGCGAGGAGCAATGGAGATGAATATGATCATGAAACTGGTTGCAAATCTATAGAAATTGATTTAATGATGGAGCTAGCAAGGCACTATGACCCTACTGATAGGAAAATCTAGGCTATGAAAGGTGATATAATTCTAGAGGTGACAAAGGATAAAATGGTAGATGTGTTTTGGTTGAATCCCAATTACACTGCAAAGTTCAAGCGTGCCGACTTATATACTAAATATCAAGGGAGAAAATTTGCATAGAAAGAAGCAATACTTGTGCGACATAGAAGGAGAAGAAAAAAATTCACTGCTTAAGATGCTGAGCCTTTTGAGTGTGAATAATTTGGAGATTATTTCAAAAACACTTATTATTGTTTGAACCAAGTGCTAGCTCAAGATTTTTAGGTTAGAATATCCCCTGATTTGTTCGTGATGGTGGTAGATATACAAGAATATAATCAAAATACTAGTTTTGATTATGATAATTTTGTTGCTCAACAAATTCATGAGGATTTTCTCAATTTGAAAAAGGAAGTATCCCCTCTTTCTTTCCGCCATTATTCTTTATTGATGCACATGCTCTTATGGGAGGGAGATTATGAGTGGAAGAGGAAATTAAATCTAAGGATTAGGGACAGTGAAAATAAGGTATACATTTAGGATCAGGATTACACCAAATCCAATTACATCTTGTTTTCCAATGTTGTAAGACATGGTATCTTAGAATCATTAGGTGTGGCACCTAAATTTAGAATTTCTCCAGATATCAGAGGTCTTATGCAGCAAAGGGATGTACGAGGCTCTACAACAACACACAATTGGGTTGACTAGTTTCTAGATTCTGAATATACTTTGATCAAGGTCTATGGAGCTAATGGCGCACCCCATTGTTTACCTTTGTATATCTCAGACAGATTGGCTTTCATGGAACTCATGTGGAAAATGGACGTTATGGACTATGAAATGTTTAGAAAGGACAAAAAAGGCTATGTAGTACATCCCCAATGTACTTTTTCTTATTTCAAGATCACTTCCCTTGAAGGGTATCAAAAATTGGGCATTATGGTGAATAATCTCATAATGCCTATCGATGAGGTTAGAATATTTGATCTTGAAAGATTTATGGCTAAAAAAAGAAGGAAAAATAGCTTAGGCATTATACATCATGAATTCCTCTATAGAGATGATGTACTAAGGAATCTAACAAAAGATGAGGCTATTATGGTTAGGAAAAAGGAATGGACAACTATGAAAAACCTTGAGGAGAAGATTATGAAAAAGAATGCCTTCCACATCAGTCCATATAATGAAATTGAAAACCCCTTGGAGAGGGCTTTTACTATGATAAGGGACTATCAATCTGGTGAATTTAATGTAAAATTAAACGAGGTTGTAAATAGAGCCCAGGTCCTCTTAGAGCAGCAATGGCAACAACAAGCTATGGATGTCCTAGAACAACCTGAAAATGTTCAAGAGGTCAGGGAAGAACAAATGGAAGAACATGTGCCAGGAAAAGAGGAAGTTGAGCATAAATTTCCCCTTACTCATATTGAGGAGACTAATAGTTTAGATGTTCCTCCTGACAGGATTGTCTAATGGCAACATGACAGAGAAAATGATGATGATCCCAAAATTAGGGAGTGTGATTATTTTTTGGCTGATGCTAATTTGTACAGACTAAATTTTTTTAGGATTTTATGTTTCATCAGTTGAGTAAGGAAATAAAAGAGAGACTAGAAGCAGCTTGAGTGAATCCTAAACCTTATCATCATGAGCAAGTTACGAAAGCGAAGGAAGAGAAGATTAAGGCTAAAATTGCAGCTATTACTCCCATTGAAGCTTGAAGAATTGTTAAAGATAGTGGAATCATGTTATTACCATGATGTACAATAATAATTTCCATAGCATATGATGCAGTTGGAAGAGATCCTCAAGCTTTGATACCTAAAAATTAGTTTGAAAATAAGGTATTTGATTTCGGATATAGTCGAAAGTTACATTCCCTTGCAATTTGGTTTATGGCACCTAATACTAACAAACATGAAGTTTCTAGGCCTATTGAAGAAGTCACTGGTTCACTAGTGGTCAAAAGAGCTACTGACATAACTCCAATCCAGGACGTTGAGTTAACTACACATGTTGCAATACTTAGTGTGGAAACTACACATATTTCTCAAAAGAAATATGAATCTTTGGTCAAGGAATATAATAATGCTTTGAATGAATTGAGTTGAATGAGAGCTACCATTCAAGCTACCCAAAATATAGTGACTCAACCTTCTTCCTCTTCTTCATTTGATATGTCTACACAAGATAGGGAAACTTTGGCCCTCATAATTGATGATTTGAGAGGAAAGTTAACTATCGAAGAGGAAAATGTCAAGCAGGCCAAATTAGAGATAGTTAAGGTGGCCAATGAAATTTTTAGAGATGTGCTTCAGAATAGGGTAACCAAGTTGGTCACAGGGTTAATGATGTATGAGCCACATATAAAAACATTCATGAAGCAAATACAAAATATTTGCAAGTACAAGAGGCCTTTAGGAATGAGTGGAATAATTGGATTGCTAGGGAAAGTGCTTTGAAATAAATGATGCTAAAAAAAAAGGACGATCTCGAGGCACCCAAAAATATTTCTAACATCTTGAAGACTATTGACTCAATAAATGAGGAAACTAATTTACATAGAAAGTTGGGAATACAACTCCAAAGTAAGTTGAAAATATTCAAGGAAATGGAGGATCGTGGTATGCCTCAAATATTGAATTTGAAAGGTGAATTGCATCCATTTGACACCTGGAAGGAGGATTTGGGAGGGTTTCTTGAAGCGGATATGATGCATTTTCCTATCACTGATTACATCTTGTTCAATTCAAATATTGATACGATGGTAGATATTGAATAAAAGATGGATATATTTGTTAAGGAAGCTAGGATTTTAATTGATACAAGGTACTCCCAGTATACTACTAAGGTGCAAGATTTATTAAATGTTAAATGGCCCACTAAAGAAGAGTACAATACTTGGTTGGAGAAGTATATGGAATGAATAAAAAGAATAATGGACATTAGGAGAATAATACATAGCCTGAAAATAGTAAAGATTAGGCTTTTGATATAACATTGTAAACCATTATCCTCTCCTCAAAAATCAAGGTGATTAGCATGTGATGCTAATGTGGATTAACACATTTTGACCTTTTTCTTCTTTCTTTTCCTTGCTTTGTATGTTTTATTAATTTGATTTTCTTATAGTTGGCATTTTGAGCACATGGAGAATATCTTGTAACTGTTGTAACAAACTAATGATGTCTTTTGAGGTGGGACCTATTTTCCACAAAGAGTTGAGGATAATTTTGCCTCATGTTTATTTTCTCCACCTGAAGACTCAAGTGTGACTAAGAAGGGAATATTGTTGCAAGCACTCCTATGGGATGATGACATGTGTGCTATCTTGTTTGAGGCTTGTTTTCTCCTTCATCTCTATAAGAAGGAATTCAAGACCAAAATCACAAGAGTTAGAAACTTTTTGAGTTGATACTGTTAGTTTTATCAAGACAAATACAAAGAAAGTTTTAGAGTCTTTGTTTTAAGTTTCTTTTGGAGTTCATACCTATGCATGTAAAATTGATAATGGTATAAAATTTATAGTATAGAGTAATATCAGTTTCATGGTTATTCTTGGGTATGTGCAGGATCATCATGGAAAAAATAGGCCCTTAAGTGGCAAAAAAATCAGAAAAATCAGAGTTAGACAACTTGATGTAAAAATTTGAATAAGTTATCTATATTATTTCAAAAATATGTAACAATAGAATTTGTAGGATATTAAATGTAGTTTCTAAACTACTAGGTTTTTAAAAAAATAAATCTATTTGGTGAAAATTTGAAATTTCAATGGAGTAGTACTTAAATTTCACGGAAAAAATAAGAAGTAGGTGTTTCTCTGACCACCCTAACCACAATAAAATGATAATATTTTTTTGTAATAGTTTAGATATAAGTAGAGGACTCATGTCTGGATGTAATGCATATTTTTTTGTAATTTTTTTTAAGTAAATAATTAATTATTATTTTTTATTACAACTTTTAAAAAATATAGAAAACGCATATGTCTGACCACCTTAACTTGATCAAAACTTCATGAAATTCATTTTTTTCTTTTTTTAATCCTATAGTATGCGAAGCATAGAATGTGACGTATGTTTTGGACTCAAAAAATGTGATACCATTTGAAAGATATAGATGTTTTTTGATCAATCTATCAATCAGGACTTTAGTTGTAATTTGAATAGAAAATGAATAATAATTACTTATTAAATTCAAAGTAAAGCATATTTTAAATTGGTGGAAAGATGAGATTATCCTTTGAAAACCATTTTCATTTCATCAATTTTGGGTTAAAAAAAATTCATCATCTTGCCACTTTTTGGCCCATCATGATCTTGCACATACCCTCTCTCTCATCGTATGTGTGTTATGAGTTATGATTGAAAGTATTCAAGGATTTCTTTCACTTGTCTCTATCATTATCTGATGGATTTTTAGTTTCATGTTTGCTTATCAATTCAATGAATTGATGTAAATACTTGTATGAGATTGATAACTTATAATTACTATGTGCTAGGATATTTGTAAGAAGTGATAATCCTGAAATTCATAGAGAAATGTATTGATGCAATATTTATCAGGGTTATGTGTCTTATCATCTAAGTTGTTATCAGATTATGTGAAAAGGTAGTGACTCTGTGCTTTAGATAAAGAAACTAGTTCATGCAAGATATTAGTGTTACATTTATAGTGTCGATTCATTAACTACTCAATCTTTTAACCATAAAATCTTGGTGGAACATTGTTGTTATTTGTTTCTTTTGGTGTTTTTTCTCTCATATCTGATATATATAACATTAATATAATAAGCTACCAACTTATTTAATGTTACTATTAAGTGGTACCGTGAGAGACATATGTCATTAACAATGTATTTGGTGGTAGTTGTTTTTAGGTTTTTAGGTATACATTGTGGGATCACCCTCCCAGGTTTCATAGAGCCCAAAGAGTAGGAATAGAAGTTTAGAAACCTTCATTCATTTCTTGACCAATCCCCTTGGAATTACTAATAATTGGAAATGGAAAAATACATAGGTATTTTCTAGAGATCAGTTTGGTTCTTAAAAAATAACCAATAGATTGGTGACTCCATTGGGCACTAGCTAAGTCCAAAGTCTCTAAGTTTAGATCAGGTACAGTTAGAGTTAGTTGTTCATTGTGAATATTCCTTGTTGTTTAAGGAATAATCAATTTTAAGTTTGTTGCATTTGTCCCATCATATGAGGTCTTATGTGTTAGGTATTATTTCATTCTTCCACTATCTGTAAGGTAATGTTTAAAATATTTTTTGGAATAACAAGTACAAAATCAAAGTGCAATCACTTTATGTTTCCTAGTATCCTAGGTGGAAACTTTAAGTTCTCTAGTACTAGTGTGAAGATTAGCTCTCAAAAAGAAAACAACAAGAAACATTTTGTAGTACTTGATATTATGAGGAAGACTAGAAGTTACGCGAAGAAGCATCCTAAGCATAAGTTAGAATCTGAACCTACAAAGGAAAAGCAATGTGAATGGGCTAGGAAAAATTCTGAATCAAGTAAGTCTGTTGATTCCCGTCCTGATGTATCTCCTACTTTTCATGTTGAGATAAGTAGTGCGAGTGTCCACGAAGAAGGAAATAATGTTCAAGATTCTAACATAGACCAAGGAAGTTTTCCTGTAGAAGAATTTTTGGATAGCGAGTTAAATATCTCAAGACAGGAGGATAGGTGGGAGTTTTGGGGAAAGAATAAGAAGTTCTCTAAGTCATCAACCCTAGAAATTGGATCCATTTTCAATGGAAACAATTTTAAGCCACAAGGTAAATCCCTTGATAAGCCAATCCACTTTTCTCTTGAGGAAGATCCTGCTGACCAACCTTACTTTACTCCTTCCCCAAGTGAACATGGAGATATTCTAGAAAATGAGGAAGATATATATAATGATATGAAAGCCATTGAAGAAGAGGAGCTAAGATTCCAAGAACAAGAAGAAAGAATAAAGAAATATTTGAAAGAAAAGGAAGATGGGATTAGAGCTAAGCAACTTGAGAGAGATGTTAGAAGGAAAAATTTGGAGAAAATGAGAGAGGAGGCCGCAAGGCATAGAACCTCCGACGAAAATATTTCTAAAATAACTAATGATATTCTTGGAGTGGGTATGTGCAGGATCATGATGGGCCAAAAAGTGGCAATATGATGGGTATGTGGCTGCTGACTTTTTTTATACCCAAAATTGATGAAACAAAATGGGTATTTAATGGAGATTCTCATAATTCCACCAATATAAATTATGGGTTAATTTGAATTTAATAAGTAATTATTATTCATTTTATATTCAAATTATGACTAATTTCCTGATTGATAGGTTGATTGAAAAACATCTATAGCTTTCAAATGGTATCACAGTTTTTGAATCCAAAACATGTGTCACATTCTATGCTTCATATACTATATGATTAAGAAAAGAAAAATTGAATTTCATGAAGTTTTGACCAAGTTAAGGTGGTCAGACGTACGAGTTTTTATATTTTTTTAAATTTGTAATAAAAAATTCATAATTAATTATTTACTTGGAAATAAATTACAAAAAAATATGCATCACATTGGGACATGAGTCCTCTACTTATATATAAAATCTTATAAATTTATTTTATCATTTTATTTTGGTTAGGGTGGTCGGAGAGACACCTATTTCTTATTTTTTCCCTGAAATTTAAGTACTACTGCATTGAAATTTCAAATTCTCACCAAATAGATTTTTTTTTCTTTAAAAAGACTATTAGTTTAGAAACTACATTCAATTTCTATATATCCTATTCTTACTTATTTTTGAAATAATATAGATAACTTTTTCAAATTTTCATGTCAAGTTGCCTAACTCTGATTTTTCTAAATTTTTTGTCACTTAAGGGCATGTTTTTTCCATGATGATCCTGCACATACCCGAGCAATAGTCTCAATCAAAACTTCAGCTACTGATACTTATACAATGTCTATCTCAACTACTAGAGCCTTAGATCCTCCTATTATTTCTAAGAAAACATCATTTGTAGATCATGGGAAGAGACCTGTTGACTCACCCAAGAAAACTGCATTAAAAAACAATGATAAAACCAATACTTCATATATTGAAATTCCCACAAATAAAACCAAAATTGATCCAATTCCATCTAATGCATCTCCAGATCCTGAGATATTGAGGTTGCAGTTGAAAAGTGAAAAGCTGGGAGAAGATTTCAAGAAAGCTGAGATAATAGCTTCCAGTGCAGAAGTGGCTAGGAAAATTGCATTCCTTCAAATTTCCACTCATATACTACATGCCTCGAGTTTTGGACATACTGATAATGAGTTGTAAAAAAGGAAACCTAATGGACATACTCTTGGGGGAAGTGGTGGTGGAGATCAAGGAGGTGGTGGTGGAGGAGGAAATAAGAATGATAAATCTTACTTGTAAGATGATGAGGGAGGTAAGAAAAGAGGAGGTGATGGTGAAAGTAGAAAGGAAAGGGATGTTAGCCACTCTGATGGTGGGAAATATGATGAACACAAAGATTATCATATGGATAGACATACTAGGAGGCCACTCCAAGTAGATAGATACCAAAAGCTATGTTTCGTTGGAATACCTAGCTATCCTAACCCATTTCCTAAACATTCCAGGCTTGCTCTAGTCAAACTCTCTAGAAATAATGCTCTAAATGGTGAAGACCACCTCAAAGCATTCACTAACATTATGGATGACTTTGAGGTAGAAGTAGAAGATGTCATGATGAACTTATTCATGCAGTCTCTTGTTGAGTATGTAAGAGAGTGGTAAGAAAATTTTCCTTCTAAGAGTATTGGCTCTTGGGAGGAGTTCAAAAGGGTTTCTAGGGAACAATATGGTGATAATACATATTCAAGGCTTTTGTTGAATCAATTCAATAATATTGTAAAAGGATATAATGAATTTTTTATTGAGGTTAATAGAAGGTATCAAAAGGCTAGAAAAAGGGTTGCCTCCTCATCTACACTTAAATGATCATGTATGCTTGGTAAATTACTGCAATGCTTATGATGCAAAAATGAATTACTATTTGCTAGATAAGCATCCTCAATCTTTAAGAGAAGCTTTTAAGATAGTAGAAAATATTGAAAACATTAGAAAAATAGCTAGTAAAGTTGGTAGATGAGATGATCTGAGACTTTTCAAAACTTCAAAAAGGGAAGAAAAGAGTTTAGGAACTAAAGGGGGAACAATTGAAGACAAGGTTGATAGTTTTATGAAAAATATCAATGATAAAATTGAAAGGAAAGAGAAAGCCCAACCAATAAATTACCAAAGGAATGAGAGACTCCCTAGGTTGGAAGACCACACTTACAATACCAATTGGTATAATGGGAAGCCTATCTCAAATAATCAAAGAAATACCCAAAACAAATTTCTTCCAGACCCTCTGTAAAAGAATTCAAGAAATTTTGTTGAAGATACTCCTTGGTGTATGACTTTCCAAATGCCACATTCCTCGTAGTAGTATGCAGTAGCACATATGGTGGAAGTAGAAGATAGCATACTTGAGGACTGTGATTAGCAAGATCAAGATGAGGATGATGCACTTATGATTATGGGTGATAATGATATTGCTTACAGTGAATGTTCTTCTGATGAAAATTCTTGTGAACTAGATGTTGACAATCAAAGGTGAATTGCTAATGCATATCATCAACAAGTTCTTTCTAATGAGGATGACACTAGTGATGATGAGGCTTACAATTTAGAGGCGATTAAAGATGGTATCTCATTAAGAAGAGCTTATGCTGAAGAGATTGCAAAATATACAGTAGTCTTAGCTGCTCAAGCTAGAAGTTCTTATCATTTGAGGAATAGAACTCCTGGAGGTGAACAAGGTAATCCTATCAGTTTGTTCATCAAAGAACAAAAGGCTGAGGGAAAAGAAAATAAACCTGATAAAAAAATAGAAGTTGTCAAAGATAAAGAGGGAAATGGAGATAAAATTTGGACCAAGAAAATAGGCAAGTCAAAATATACTCCTAGACATAAATTTTCTATTGAGAAATCAAAGACATAGAAGCAAGTCCTTGAAGCCATGAAGAAGGATACTAAACACAAGGTTGAAGCAGTTAGAAATCAACAAAGGGAGAATAGCAACGAACAAGGAATGCCTTCAACTGAATTTCCCAAGTATACTCCTATTGACATGTTTCAGTTACTTAGCCAAGTTAAAGTGTCTGTACCTTTTCTAGAAATGATGAGGATAGAGGAACATAAACAAAAGTCAATGGCCCTTATCACTAGCACTGCTATAACCAGTATTGATGTAGTGGAACCCATTCCTTCAAATCTAAGTGATAAGGATAGAAAAGGTAAGGAAGTTGAAGGAGTAATTACTGAGATTCCCCACATTTTTCTTAGAAATTCTATGAACACTTGTCTAGATAAGATAGATCCATTTTTTCTTACCTTGATAGTTGGGGGGAGTTTCATAAAGAATTTTATTATTGACTCTCATGCATAAAAAAATATCATTCTGGTTAAAATCATGGATGCATTAGGGTTAAAAGTTCATAACACTCAGGGTAAGTGTTATGATATGGATGCAAAAGAGGTACCTATGGTAGGTGTGATAAATGAGCTTCCATATAGGTTAGCATATTTCCCTCATAAAGAGTTCAAAATGAGTGTGGTAGTGGTTGATATCCCACCTAATTATGGAATGTTATTGTCTCAAAAATTGAGTGCATCTATGGGAGGCAGTATGTAGTGTGACATGTCTTATGCCACATTTCCCATCGATGGAAGGAATATCCAAGTAATGAGAGAATTGAGGGCCCCACATATGTTAGAACATGTCTCTGAAGATGACACAATTCTTCTCATAGATACTGACATTGGTTCGAGTTCAAGGTAGAAGAAGCACCAAGAGAGATTAAGAGATGTCCTTCTCCTATAGAAAATGAAGTTTCAAGGATATCTAATAAAGAAGGACTATGGAAAATGTAATTTGATGGTGTGAACTCCAAAGAAGGATCTAGTGTAGGGATTTTATTAGTATCACCTATTGGAAATACTTATAAGTTCTCTTTTACACTATCTTTTGTTTGTACAAAAAATGTAGCAAAATATGAAGCCTTGTTATTAGACTAAGACTTGATGAAAAAAATGGAATAAAAAAGCTAATGGTAATTGGTGATTCTGAGCTCGTAATATCCCAAGTAAGAGCTACATATACTTGCAAAAATAACAAACTAAGGCAGTACCAGAATGTTGTTTGGGATTCCATTGAACAGTTTGATGCTTTTGGAATAGACTAGATGGAGAGAGGACATTATAGAGTGGCTAATCTACTGGCTAATATTGCATTGAGACCTAATGATATAACTTTCATAGGAATTTCAAAGGTTGAGATAAAAATAAGGCCTTCTATCCTTGACAATGTATATAATTGGTAGATTTTTTATAATGATGATGATATCCTTAGATTTCTAATATGTGCTAATAAATATGAAGGTTAGGAGATTGATTTTAATGGATTTGTAGAAAAAAATGATGGACAAGACACAGTGTTTGGAAAAGAGGTCATCCAATTGAAAATAAACAAAATCCCCAAAGGCCTTGTAGCTCTTGAAAGGGTTTTTGATAATCAGGATACCAGTAAGACCAAAACAACTATTGCCCACCCAAAAGACATAGAAGAAGTGAACTTGGGAATTGAAAAATGCTCTAAAGAAGGTCTATATAGGAAAGAGGATGAAACCAAAGGTGAAGGAAATGTGAATTTCCTTTCTAAGAAAATATAGCCATGTCTTTGCTTGGTCATACAATGACTTGAAAGCTTACAAGGAGGAGTTATTTAAGCATGAGATTCCTTTGAAAGAGGATGCAAAACCATTCAAATAGAAGAAAAGACCAATTTATCCTACAATAGCTCCCAAGCTACAGGAGGAGTTGATAAAGTTGAGGGAGGATGGTATTATAAAACCCACTATACATTATTCATGGGTATCCAATCTAGTACCGGTAAAGAAAAAAATGGTGACATATGACTATGTGTCAATTTCAAGAGCCTGAATGTATCCTCATTAATGGACAATTATTCTTTATCGTACATGGAGGCTATGTTACAAAAGGTAACTGGATATGAGTTATTATCAATGATGAATGGTTTCTTAGGATATAATCAAGTAAAAGTGAAGGAGTCTGATTAGTACAAGACTTCATTTACTACTCCTTGGGGTACCTTTGTATATGTAAGGATTCCCTTTGGCTTAACAAACACTGGTTCTAGTTTTCAAAGAGATATGGATGTAGCTTTCTCAAATTTTATTGATTTGTTTATGGCTATACATCAAGATGAATTGATTACTTATTCTAAGAAAGAAGAGGATCATTACATGCACCTAGAAAAGGTTTTTTTCAAGTCACTAGAATATGGAATATCTTTGAACCTGAAGAAATGTGCCTTTGGGGTCACTGAGGGAAGGCTGGTAGGGAATATTGTGTCCAAGGAAGGAGTAAGGATAGATCCTGAAAGAGTACCAACTATTGACAAGATTCCCTTGCCAAAAAATGTCAAGGGTGTCCAACCATTTTTTGGGAAAATATTTTTTTTGAGAAGATTTGTAACCAACTTTGTAGAAATTACAAGACCTATTTCCAAAATGTTGAAGAAGGGTGAAAAGGTGCTTTGGAGTGAAGAGCCCAGTCAATCTTTTAAGAAGATAAAACAAGCTATTAAAGAGGCTCTAGTTTTGAAGTCTCCTAACTTCTCTAAACAAATGCACATTTTCTGTTTTTCTTCTTTTCATACTATTGCTAATGTTCTACTATAGAAAAATGAGCAAGGTTTTGAACATCCAATTGCATTTTTTAGTAAATCTTTACAGGCTATAGAATTGAAGTATGACACTACTGAGAAAAAAGCCTATGCTTTGGTAAAGGATATAAAGAATTTCAGGACTTACCTATAAGGGGCTATAGTTATTGCTTTTGTACCAAGTGCAGTTGTGAAGGACATTTTTACTCAGCGGGAGACAATAGGCAGAAGGTGCAAATGGATCAATAGGATCCAAGAATTTAACATCAAAGTTCATATTACCAAATTAGTAAGAGGACAGGGCCTAGCCAAGTTGATGGCAAAAGCCAATTTGGAAGCTAATCAAGTTAATCAAATTGAAGTAATTGATGTTGCACCTCTCTATGATATGCAAACATGCAGATGGTATAGAAGAATTATCCAGTATTTGAAAAATTTGCAATATCCTCCTGATATGGCTGACAATGAAAAAGAACATTGAAATTGCATGCTATCAAGTATGTGATCATTGATAATGAGCTATGGTGGAGAAGCTTGGATGGAGTGCTTTTGAAATGTGTAGATGGAAGACAAGAATTGGAACTTCTGCAAGAATTAAATGCACAATGGGGTGTGTGGCGGCCATTATATGGCAAAGACTATTGCACACAAGATTGTAAGAGTGACATTCTGGTGGCCTACAGTTTTTAAATATGCTCACAAATTTGCTAAAAATTGTGACACTTATCAACAATTCTTAGGAAAACTGAAGTTTTTAGGAAATCTACCACTTAGACCTATGACAATTGAAGCCCCTTTCCAATAATGGGGAATTGAATTCATCGGGGAGATACCAGAAAAATATAGTGGAGTTCATTCATGGATTCTTGTTGCCACTGATTATTTTAAAAAGTGGGTAGAAGCAATACCTACAAAGAAGGAAACAAGCACGGTGGTATTTGAATTTCTGTTGAATAATATTCTTATCAGATTTGGAGTCCCTCATAGAATTATCTGATACAATGCTATGTGTTTTAGATCAGATGAATTCAAGGAATTTTGTGAAAGAAATGGAATACAAGTTTCTTATTCTTCACCTTACCATCCTCAAGGAAATAGTCAAGCTAAATTTAGTAATAAGAGCTTGATGAAGATAATCAAGAGAATTATGAAGAAGGAAAATTCCTAGGATTCAAGATTGAAATTGGCACTCTGGGTAGATAGAGTGACTGTGAAAAAGGCTACTGGTTATTCACCATTTGGTTTAGTATATGGTTTGGAGGCAAGATTGCCACAAAATAACCTGCTCAAAATGTACAAGTTTGTGCAGGAATATGATGAAGAAATCTGTGATGATATGCAACACAGGATAAATAATTTGGTGCAGTTGGATGAATATAGGAGGGAAGCTCAAGCTATAAAATTGAAGATGCAATTGCAGGTTAAGCCCTTATATGATAAAAAAGCTTCTCCTAGGAAGTTTGAAGTTAACAACATGGTGTTAGCCTAGAAAGCAAGAGCTCAAGATAAGGGAAAACATGGGAATTTTGAAGCATTATGGATTTTCCCTTACTTGATAGCCAGTACTCATGGTGAAGATTCATATTTTCTTCAAAGCTTGACAGGTGAACTTTTTGAACTACCAATACATGGACAATTATTAAATCCATACTTCTCCTGAGTATGTTATCTTCCATGTACGTTATTTTTGTATATTATGTATATAGGTGTGTTTGCATTTTTCTTTGTCTTAGGTCTTGCTACCTTGTCTAGGTAGTTCCTCGGTTTGGGTTGTTTGGTTTTAATCCACATTTTGATCTTCTTCAACTTGAGATTCTGGAGATCTCGCCATGCCTCTATTTTTTTGTTGACTCGCTATTGCTCGTTGTCGATCACTATTTTAAATTTTCTTTTTTGGCAACTAGTTCCCTCATCATGAGTTCAAAAAACTTTTCTATAATGATTTTTGGGTTCTTAAGTCTTTTTCTATCTATCGCATCATCCTAGGAAGTCCCCTCTATTAAAACAACTTCTTGAGAACGTGCATTAAATTTTTCACTTAAGTTCAGCTGGCCTTATGTCCATGTCACTCATTGTTGATCACTTTTGAAATGTATGTTTTAAATAAGCGATGAGTGATGAGGTAATATCTTTTGATATTGCTCATCACGAATTGGTCCTTGAACTTTTTTTTGCAATTAGTGATGAGCGAGGTTTTTAAGAGACAGTGTATCACTAATATTTTTTGAATTCTTAAAGTTGTAATAGAGATAAGTGATGATCTCTCACATTATAATCATTGTTTCATCGCTCATCTCCAATATATTGTGGAGAGATTTTTTGCAATTAGCGATGAGCAATATGATGAGTTCCCAATTATATCACATCTTGTGGATTTTTTTTGAGTTCTAAAGTTATGATTAGTGATGAATGATATGGTCCCTTATGAGGAGTTTTCTATCACTAACTTGATTACATCCTATTTGCAATATCTTTTGTACTATTGATTGTTATACAGGTGTATGTTTCAAACTATGGTGCTTACATCTCTTGTCACTAATGGAAGTCAATATGTGAAGTTGAGATAGTGAGGAGCGATGAAGATGAAATTGATTGGGAAACTAGTTGCAGATCTATAGAAGTTGATTTAATGATGGAGCTAACAAGGCACTATGACCCTACTGAAAAGAAAATAAAGGGTGAGAAGTGTGATATAATTCTAGAGGTGACAAAGGATAAAATTATGGATGTGTTTGGGTTGAACCCCAATTACACTGCAAAGTTCAAGTGTGCTAACTTATATGTTGAATATCAAGGGAGAAAATTTGCATACATAGAAGCAATACTTGTGTGACATAGAATGAGCAGGAAAAAAATCACTACTCAAGATGTTAAGCCTTTTGAGTGTGAAGAATTTGAAGATTATTTCAAAAACACTTAGTATTGTTTGAACCAAGTGCTAGCTCAGGATTTTGAGGTTAGAATAACCCCTGATTTTTTTGTGATGGTGGAAAATATACAAGAATATAATTGAAACATTGGTTTTGATTATACTAATTTTGTTGCTCAACAAATGCATGTGGATTTTCTCAATTTGAAAAAGGAAGTGTTCACTCTGTCTTTCCCCCATTATTATTTATTGATTCACATGCTCTTATGGGAGGGATATTATGAGTGGAAGAGGAAATTAAATTCGAGGATTAGGGACAGTGAAAATAAAGCTATCCCTATGCAAATTTGGACATACATTTGTGATCAAGATTGCTCCAAATCCAATTACATCTTGTTTTCCAATGCTGTAAGACATGTTATCTTAGAATCATTGGGTGTGTCACCTAAATTCAGACTTTCTCTAGAGATCAAAAGTCTTATGCACCCAAGGGATGTACCAGGCTCTACAATAGCACACAATTGGGCTGACTGGTTTCTACATTCTGAATATACTTTGATCAGGGTTTATTTAGCTAAGGTGGCACCCCATTGTTTACCTTTTTATGTCTCAAATAGATTGGCTTTCATGGAAATCATGTGGAAAATGGATGTTATGGGTAATGAATTGTTTAGAAAGTACATAAAAGGATATGTAGTACATCTCTACTGTACTTTGCTTATTTAAAGATCACTGTGCTTCAAGGGTATGAAAAATTGGGCATTATTATGAATAATCTCAGAATGCTTATCGATGAGGTTAGAATTTTTGATCCAGAAATATTTGTAGCTAGAAAAAGAAGAAAAAAGAGCTTAGGCATTATACATCATGAATTCCTCTATAGAGATGATGTACTAAGGAATTTGACAAATGATGAGGTTGTTATGGTTAGGAAAAATGAATGGATAGCTATGACAAACCTTGAGGAGAAGATTATGAAAAGGAATGCCTTCTACATCAGTCTGTATAGTGAAATTACAAACCCCTTTGAGAGGGATTTTACTATGATAAGGGACTATCAGTCTGGTGAATTTAAAGTAAAAGCAAAGGATGCTGTAAATAGAACCCAAATCCTCTTGGAGCAGCAACGACAACAACAAGCTATGGATGTCCTAGAACAACCTGAAAAATGTTCAAGAGGTTAGGGAAGAACAAATGGAAAAACATGTGCCAGGAAATGAGGAAGTTGAGCATAAATTTCCTCTTCCTCATATTGAGGAGACTCATAGTTTAGATGTTCCTCCTGATAGGATTGTCCAATGGCAGTATGACAGAAAATGATGATAATCCTAGAATCAGGGTGTGTGATGAGTTTCTAGTTGATGATAAATTTGTATAGACTAAAGAATTTCAGGAGTTTATGATTCAATAGTGGAGTAAGGAAGTAAAAGAGAGACTAGAAGAGGCTCGATTCAATGTTGAACCTTCTAATCAGGAGGAAGCTAAGAAAGCAGAGGAAGAGAAAATTAAGGCTGAAATTGTAGCTATTACTCCAACTGAAGCTTGAAGAATTGTTAAAGATAGTTGAATCGTGTTATTACCAAGATGTACAGTCACAACTACCAAAGCATATGATGTAGTTAGAAGAGATCCTCAAGCTTTGATATTTGAAGATCAGTTTGAAAATAAAGTATTTGATTCTAGATATAGTCCAAAGCTACATACCCTTGCCATTTGGTCTATGGCCCCTAATACTAACAAACATGAGGTTGTTAGGCCTATTGAAGAAGTCATTGGTTCACTAGTGGTCAAAAGAGCTACTAACATAACTCCAATCTAGGCAGCTGAGTTAACTGCACATGTTGCAATGCTTAGTGTGGACACTACACATATTTCTCAAAAGAAATATGAATCTTTGGTCAAGGAATATAATAAAGATTTGAATTAATTAAGTCAAATGAGAGCTACCATTCAAGATACCAAAAATATATTGACTTGTCCTTCTTCCTCTTCTTCATTTCATATGTCTACAAAAGATAGGGAAACATTAGCCTTTAGAATTGATGATTTGAGAGGAAAGTTAACTACTAGAAAGGAAAATGTCAAGCAGTCCAAATCAAAGATAGTTAGGATGGCCAATAAATTTTTTAGAGATGTTCTTAAGCATAGGGTGACCAAGTTGGTCCATAGGGTTAATGATGTATGGTCCATGTATAAAAACATTCATGAAGCAAATAAAATATATCTGTAAGTACAAGAGGCCTTTAGGAATGAGTGGAATAATTGGATTGCTAGGGAAAGTGCTTTGAAAGAAATGATGCCAAAAATAAAGGAGGATCTTGAGGAAGCCACAAATATTCTTGACATCTTGAATCTAATATTGACTCAATAAATGAGGTAACTACTTTCCATGGAAAGTTGGGAATACAACTCCAAAGTAAGTTGAAAATATTCAAGGAAATGGAGGATCATGGTATGCCTCAAATATTGAATTCAAAAGGTGAATTGCATCCATTTGACACTTGGACGGAAGATTTGGGAGGGTTGCTTGAAGCAGCTATGATGCATTTGTCTTTCACTGATTACACCTTGTTCAATTCAAATATTGATATGATGGTAGAGATTGAAACAAAGATGGATATATTTTTTAATGAAGCTAGGATTTTAATTGATGCAAGGTACTCCAAGTATACTACTAAGGTGCAGGATTTATTGAATGTTAAATGGACCATTGAAGAAGAGTACAATATTTGGTTGGAGAAGTATACAAAATGAATAGGAAGAATAATGGACAGGAGGAGAATAATACACAGCTTGAAAATAGTACAGATTAGGATTTTCATATAACTTGTTAAAACATTATCCTCTTCTCAAAACTCAAGGTGATTAGCATGTGATGCTAATGTGGATTAACACATTTTTACCTTTTTCTACTTTCTTTTCCTTGCTTTGTAATTTTTTTTTTTTTGATTTTCTTATAGTTGGAATTTTGAGTACATGGAGTATATCTTGTAACTGTTGTAACAAACTAATGATGTCTTTTGAGGTGGGACCTATTTTCCATGAAGAGTTGAGGATAATTTTGCCTCATGTTTATTTACTCCACCTAAAGACTCAAGTGTGACCAAGAAGGTAATATTGTTGCAAGAGGTCCTATGGGATCATGATATGTGTGCTATCTGGTCTAAGGCTTTTTTTCTCCTTCATCACTATAAGAAGGAATTTAGGACCAAAAGCACAAGAGTTAGAAAAAAAATGAGTTGATACTGTTAGTTTTTTCAAGACAAATACAAATCAAGTTTTAGATTCTTTGTTTTAAGTTTCTTTTGGAGTTCATACTCATGCATGTAAAAATGATAATAGTATAACATTTATAATATAGAGTAATATCAGTTTTGGGTATGTGTAGGATCATCATGCAAAAAATAGGCCCTTAAGTGGCAAAAAAATCAAAAAAATCAAAGTTAGGAAACTTGACATAAAATTTTGAATAAGTTATCTATATTATTTCAAAAATATGTAAGAAAAGAATATGTAGAACATTGAATGTAGTTTCTAAAATTTTGGGTTTATTTATAAAATAAAAATCTATTTCATGAAAATTTGAAATTTCAATGTAGTAGTACTTAAATTTCATGAAAAAATAAGTAGGTGTCTATCGACCACCCTAACCACAATAAAATGATAATATTTTTTTATAAAATTTTCAATATAAGTAGAAGACCCATGCCCGATGTGATGCATATTTTTTTTGTAATTTTTTCCAAGTAAATAATTAATTATGAATTTTTTATTACAACTTTTTTAAAAATATAAAAACTCGTATGTCTAACCACCTTAACTTGGTCAAAACTTCATGAAATTCAATTTTTCTTTTTTTAATCCTATAGTATGTGAAGCATAGAATGTGACACATGTTTTGGATTCAAAAAATGTGACACCATTTCAAAACTATAAATGTTTTTCAATCAGCCTATCAATCAAGACTTTAGTCGTAACTTGAATAGAAAATGAATAATAATTACTTATTAAATTCAAATTAAAGAATAATTTATATTGGTGGAGAGTTGAGAATATCCTCTAGAAACCCTTTTCATTTCATCAATTGTGGGTTAAAAAAAGTCATCAACCACATACGCTACACATACACATCATATCGCCACTTTTTGGCCAATCATGATCTTGCACATACCAGGTTTCATGGTTATTCTCTCTCCTTGTATGTGTGTTATGAGTTATGATTGAAAGTAGTCAAGGATTTTTTTCACTTGTCTCTATCATTATCTAATGGATGTTCAGTTTCATGTTTGCTTATTGATTCAATGAATTGATGTAAATGCTTGTATGAGATTGATAACTTATACTTACTATGTGCTAGGATATTCGTAAGAAGTGATAATCCTAAAAGTCATAGAGAAATATTGTAATGCAAGAACTCTTGGGGTTATGTGTATTATTATCTGAATTTCTATTAGGTTATGTCAAAAGGTATTGACTTCATGCTTTGGATAAAGACACTAGTTCATATAGGATATTAGTGTTACATTTGTAGTGTTGATTCAATAACTACTCATTCTTTTAGCCATAAAATCTTGGTGAAACACTATTGTTATTTTTTTCTTTTGGTTTGTTTTCTCTCATATCCTATATATATGACATTAATAGAATAAGCTTCCAACTTATTTAATGTTACTATTAAGTGGTACCATGAGAGATATTTGTCATTAACAATGTATTTGGTGGTAATTATTTTTAGGTTTTTAGGCATACAATGTGGGATCACCCTCCTGGGTTTCACAGAGCCCAAAGAGTAGGAATATAAGTTTAGCAACCTCTATTCATTGGTTGGAAAATAACTTTGGAATTACTAATAATTGGAAATGGAAAAATCTATAGGTATTTTCTAGAGATCAGTTTGGTTCTTTAAAAATAACCAACAGGTAGTAGGGCATTTCTAGATTCAAGACTTTTACTTAATGCTATGGAATAGAAGAAAAAAGAATCATTTATCTACCACTGTAGTGAAAAGTTAGCAATTGAATTTGGTTTGTTAAACATGGCCCCAAGTACAACTATTAGAGTTGCTAAGAACCTTTGAGTATGCTTTAATTTTGACACTGCATCTAAATTCATCTCCAAGATTGTTGCAAGAGAAATTATTTTGAGAGATGTGAACCATTTCCATCATTTTAAATAGGTACAATGTTCATGAATGATGTTTGAAACATAAATGTGTGCCATAGAAAAATGGCCCTTTGAAATTTTCATGGTCTTTTATCTCTTTCTTCACAATTCTTGGTCCATTTTGCTTTGATTTAATGTTGTAATGTGGCTCAAACATTCACATTAGGTCTTAAATATTCAAATTGTGACGTCTTGTGAAGGTTTTGTGAAGTGTTGTAATACATTTCTATACTTTTCTAGACTCTATTCATTACAATTCACCTAAAAATCACCTTTTCATCATTTATCAAGTCCTATTTTGAAGTGTTGTAAAGTCTTGTAACAAGATTTCACACTTTTCTAGGCTTAATTTCACTATTTACAACTTTCTTATGCTTTATTTAACCCCTTTATGCCCTTATAAGGCTTAATTAAGTGTGTTTTTGAATGTAAACCTGATAAAAAACATTAAATGCAAGATAATTCCCAACACCCACTTCCAAGTCCAAGTTGGGACCCATTTTCCATGGGTGACGAATGAGTCCCTCTTGGCTCAAAATTCAAAATATTTCAAATTTCCTTTCATGTTTTATTTAAAATCACCTGATGTCAGTCGGTGATGAGGTATCATCGGGTTACTAATGCACAAGTGCGTATAAATAAGTGTTTTGAAATCCATTTTAACCCCCATTCATCAAGTTCACTATTTCACCCAAGCATTCAAGCACTTTACATCATTCAATCAAGCATTAATCAAGTATCTTGGAGCAGCCATTGATATATCCTTAGATTTATTTCAAAAAGTTTGTGAATTTAGGACATTTTCATGTTGTTTATTCATCTTTCCTTGTTCATTTCATTCCATTTCTTCACTAATGGTTTGATTACCAAAGTGGGATTTGACCAAGGAAAATACTTATAACCTAACCCATAACCATTTTCCCCCTTTTGCATGTGTGTTTGTAGACTTTTGTATGTAGATTTCTCAAGTGTTTAGGTGTTGAAAAGTGGTCAAGAAGTCAACAAAGTGTTTCAAGTCAACTACAACCTATTTTGAGCTTGGAGACAACCTAAACTCTATTTTCTGCAGATTTCACTCTGTCAACCTGACAAGAAGACAACCTCAGATCTGGTGCTACATAATTGGTCCCTAATTTTATAGAATTTTGGGAGGGGACTAATTCACAATCAATGGCAAATGAGTCCCACCTTAAGGTTGGAAATTTATATTTTGTCAGATTCTAGATCCCGACACTAAGAAACCTATTTTCAGAAGTTTTCATCAGAAGTGGGACTGATTTGCTATCAGTGGCGAATGAGTCTCACTAGTTATTTTCAACGATCTTTGTTAGCATTCAAGACACTCCAAATTCATCATTCTTTTCCCAAGTGCACTTTGATTCAACCTTCTTTTTGTTTTGCATTTGTTCATGTTTAGTTCATGCTTGCATATCACATTGTGTTTTCAAACATTGCATATTTCTTGGGTTTTGCATTCATAATCAGTCAAATAGTTCATTTAGTTACACTTAGATCATCTCATTTAGTCCAAATTAGATCATACAAATATTAATTTGAGTGAACCACATTGATTTTTCATGAGTTTTATCTCTCTCCTTTTAGGTGAAACATCCTAAGAGTGTAAGAGTAGCCTATAAGCCTCACACCCAAAAATCTATGGTTTATTTTGGTGAACCTGCATATTGAACATCATATCATTCTAATTTGAATTTATATTTGCATCCTAGGACTTAATTGCATTGTTTTCACATCTTAGGGTTTCTTAAAAGTGCATTACTGAAAGACTCGTGTAGATTTTAGTTTTGCATAAAATATCATTGAAAAAACTAAAAAATTGCATCTACATCCTTTATTGGCATCTGAAAAGAATAGCAATCATTTTAAATTTTCTAAAAAAAACACAAAAATATCATACTTGGACTTATTTACCACCCTGGGTGAATCAATCCACCTGGACATTTCATACTACATTTTTAGGCATTTTATGGGTATTTCTTGCATTACAGTTTTCTGTAGTTGCTTTTTGTTTTTCTTTCTAGAATATATATTTTCTACTATTTCTTGCATCTTAGTTTACTTGCATTCATTTTCATCATGGAATTTTCTTTTAATAAGTTTTGGAATTCATTAAAATCCTTGGTAGACATGTCCAATTGTGCCTTTGGCTGTGACCCTAATGACCTTTAGCTTCCTCATGCTCCTTCAACTCCTCATGATTTTCCTCCTCATGATGTAGACATCATTGGAGAAGATGATGATAGCATGAACAAGTTCTTAGACAAATTTCTTGATAACCTTGAAGCCAATGCAACCTTTTACCCATCCATGAACCCATGAAATCATCCTACTATTGCACCTCCTGATCACTTTGGATACCTACATCCCGAAACTCAAGTAGGACCTAAGATCCCTCCATCAAGTGGACCTAGTTCCTCTCAACAAACACATCCTTAACCATTTTATGATCACAAAGTTACAAAAACTCCCATTAACCTTGAAGAAACATATGGAAAATGCTTTACTATCCCAAGTAAACAAGGCTGTGACACAACACATGAGAATAACATTTACCAACTTCTTTAACAAAAACCAACAAATGAAAACACAACAAGACTATGATATCAAGATCCTCGTCATGCTGACAAGCCTCCTTTTGCATATTGGAGACTTTGAGATGATGATACAATGATCTTTGATTCTCCTCTTGACTTAAACATTCTCCTTCCATGTGAACAACCTTTACCTGATTCTAATCACAAGGATGCTAGGATCCCCAAGGGTCCTCTTCCTTTTTCCCTTCATGAAAAAGGAGAATCTAGCAAACAAAAATGACCTTAGAAATAGAAAAAGCTCAAGTTTCCTACTCATCCTCCACCTGAATGTGAAAGGAGACTTCAACTACTTTTAAACAAAGGCCTTATACTTTTACTACCTATGAATAGGTTGGTCATCCGTCCTAAAGATTCTAACATACCATATTGTAAATATCATCGTGTTCTTGGAAATCAAAGTTCTGAAGAATTTTAGACATTGAATGACATATTGAACATGTATCACTTCATTGATACTGACTGCTTTCCCAACATCCTTTAAAACAAAATCCTTTTATCATTCCATAGTTGTAGAATTTTCCATTCTCACTATTGCATGATCCTCCCATCACCTTTCTTGGCTCATTCTTGCTTCACATCCAGTGGGGGGAAAGAAGTTGGTAGCCTTATCCTAGTAATGCATTTGTTCTTGTCTCTTAACTGCATTATTTACCTTCCAGTTATACTACTTAAGATTAAGAAGCCAATATATTCATTAATGGTTGAATTACATTTTCTTTAATAGCTCTTTTATACAATTTTATGTGCATATTGTGTTCCCTCGTAATGTGTGTTTGATGTTCTCTCTCTTTGTACACTTCCTCTATTTGTACCTCTATTCTTCTATATGTCATGCATTTCCTTTTTCGGTTTTATTTTGTGTTTTTCTTTTGGGGATGATGCAAAGAATTGAGATGCCCTGTGTCTCTTCCATGTTGACCCAAAAGGTCCTTTTATTTTGTTCCTTTTTTTTATGTTTTCCTTTTGGGGGTGACGCAAAGCATTGAGACGCCCTATGTCTCTTCCATGTTGACCCAAAAGGTCCTTTTCATTTTTTCTCCTTTTTGGGATGACACAAAGGATTGAGATTCCCTATGTCTCTTCCATGTTGACTCAAAAGGTCCCTTCCTTTTCCTTTTTAATCATTTCTTGTGTTTCTCCTTTTGGGGATGATGCAAGGCATTGAAACCAAAATGTTTCCTTCATGTTGACACAAAAGTTTTTCCTTTTCTTTTTCCTTTTTGTTTTGTTTTTGCTTTGTTTCTCCTTTTGGGAATGATGCAAAGTGTTCAGATCATAATGTCTATTCCATGTTGACCAAAAACAGACTTTATTTTCCTTTTTTTCTCTCTTTGTGTCATTCTTCTAGTCTATTTTGAAGTGTTTAAAGTCTTGTAATAGGATTTTATGCTTTTCTAGGCTTAATTTAACTATTTACACCTTTCTTATGCTTTATTTGACCCCTTTATGTCCTTATAAGGCTTAGTTAAGTGTGTTTTTGAATGTAAGCCTAACAAACAACATTATATGCAAGATAATTCCTAACACCCATTTTCAAGTCCAAGGTGGGACCCATTCGCCATGGGTGGAAAATGAGTCCCTCTTGGCTGAAAATTGAAAATATTTCAAATTTTCTTTTAGGTTTTTATTTAAAATCACCTTATGTTGGCCTGTGATGAGGTATAATTGAGTTCCTAAGGAACAAGTGTTTATAAATAAGTATTTTTACATCAATTTTAACCCCCATTCATCAAGTTCACTAATTCACTCAAGCATTAGTCAAGTATCTTGGAGTAGCCATTGATATATCTTTAGATTTCTTCAACAAGGTTGGTGAGTTTAGGACATTTTCATGTCATTTATTGATCTTTCCTTGTTCATTTCAATCCATTTCTTCATTAAGGGTTTGATTATGAAAGTGGGATTTGACCAAGGCATATCCCTATAACCTAATCCTTAACCATTTTCCCCCTTTTGCATGTGTTTGCAGACTTTTGTATGTATATGTATCAAGTATTTAGGTGTTGAAAAGTGGTCAAGAAGTCAAAAAAGTGTTTCAAGTCAACTAAAACCTATTTCAAGCTTGGAGACAACATATAGTCTATTTTCTGTAGATTATGGATCCCGACACTCAAAAACCTATTTTTCAGAAGTTTTCATTAGAAGCAAGACTAATTTTCCATCAATGGAAAATGAGTCCCACTGGTGATTTTCAATGATCTTTTTCAACATTCAGGACACTCTAGATTCCTCATTCTTTGCCTAGGTGAACTCTTATTCAACTTTCTCCTTTTCTATTTTGCATTTGTTCATGTTTAGTTCATGCTTGCATATCACATTTTGTTTTCAAACATTGCATATTTCTTAGGTTTTGCATTCATAATTAGTCAAATAGTTCATTTAGTTGCATTTAGATAATCTAATTTAGTCTAAATTGCATCATACACATATCTCTCTCCTTTTAAGTGAAACATTCTAAGAGTGCAAGAGTAACCTATAAGCCCCACGCCAAAAAATATATGGTTCAAAATGTATAGTATGTTTTGATAGTTGTTGTTCATAAATAGTATCAACAAATCAATAATTAAGACACTGACATCATATTATTGATGGCCACCATATCAGTGATTTCCCCTTGAATGAATAACCTTACCTACAATAAGAATGTTGAAAAGTAACTAAAGTTAGATAGACAATATAGACTCTAGAACTGTTAGTTACTCATAGAAATGACACAATTTTTATATCAAAGGCAATGAAAGCCATTTTAAGATTCAAAAAAACAATTGTACAAAATACATGATAGACATTTTTTGAAAAATAAGAATAAGAATGGAGCAGTTACCAGACATAAAAATTTAAAATATGAGTAAAATAAAGATTAATATGATGCATTTTAATTTCAAGTGCCAACTCAAAATTAACTATAAAAAATTATTTAACCTTGAACCTCTCAAATCTCACAAAATTCAATAGTTCCCTCAATATCTAATACTAAGTCCTATATTTTAAATTGCAAAAAATATAAACCTTAATATGAACTTTTGATCTTCTCGTAAGTGTAGATAAATGCATTATACCTAACTATAATAAAGAGAGAAAAGCTTTAAGAAAAACCAAAGAAAAAACAACAAAATTTCCTACACAAAATATATAAACTCTAAAATATATACATCCAACTTGTCCTTCACATATTTTAAAAAATCTCAAAACAAATTTACCATTAATTTTTTCTCACTAAAAAATCTATTATTTCAAAAAAAAATTAATGAAATATAAATGAAAAACAACTGGAGTAACAAAAGCATGATAAAGAAAATTAATTTTGCAAACTTGCATGAATTTCAAAACAAATAAAGAGTGTTGAAGGATTACGTTAGTCTCTCAGGTAGATAGGGACTAATAAAAAAGTACTTCTATTGTATACATTTCTACTTGCACGAAGATTATCTTCTCCACAACAATAGTTTAAGTCACAACAAATATGTAGCATTTTCTTCCACTTTCAACACCTTTTATATATGTTTTCATACAAAACACAACCTTAGCGAACAAAAATTTCTACATCCAACTATTGTTTCACATTCAACAACATTTCCTACATGAAAATGTGGTAGCATAGACAAGGAAAGCAAATTGTTTAAAAAAATGCCTCAAAGAAATGTGATATCACACCACCACAAGGCCCAGCAACAAACTCTATGGTGTTGTGGTGCCTCCACTGCAACACCACATGGTTTGTTGTTGGGCCTTGCGGTGATGTGTTATCACATTTCTTTGAGACATTTTTTTAAACAACTTACTTTCCTTGTCAATGCTTTGTCTATGCTTCCACATTTTCATGTAGAAAATGTTGTTGAATGTGCTTTTATTCAAGGAAAAACATTTTTTTTTTCCTTCTTTATTCACAAACTTGATTTGGAATTAATGCATCAATATTGAAATCGGTTGTAATTCTATTAAATTGAAATATTTATACAATTACTCATTTTGTTAAACAAAAAAATGTCTGTCAACTCAACCTATTTTTTCTTTGCTCCAATGGCCTTGCAAAGCAACCTAGAATATTACAGAATGGCATCAAGACATGAAATTTCAGCCAGGTTCAAAATCATATAATCAACGTACAAGTTCGAGTCATTCTTGAGAGTGTTGGTGGTGGCTACAATTGGCTGGAGATTAGGTAAACCTTTATCTACCATGAAAACTAGAAATTAGTCTAAAGTGATAAAGTTTCATTTATGCTTCATTCACTTGATTTTTCTAGCAAGCATGTTTTAAAAGAAAGATATATTCCATGCTTGTTTCCTAACAATACAAATAGTTTACTCCTCTTTGCACATAAACTTGATTTGGTTTTGAATTTGTGTGACATTATTATTTGAATCAAATAACCTACTGTTGCTTTTGGAATTCAGCTACTAATGTTGTGAGCATGTAATGAAGAATGTATAGACACACCACAACCATTCCTCTAAATTTAAAAGGGTACTATTAAATGACCTACAAAAAATGACAAAATAACTCATAATATGACACTAATTTATGTTGCTTTAGTATTTTATCATGATGTTGACCTATCAATGCATGCTTTTGAAATGTTCCCACATTTTATGTCTCAAACTTATTCTCTTGAAAGGGTTTCTTTCTGGAAAACACACTAACTCCCATCTTTATCCACAGAATAGGGTTTTAGACCTAACATATTCTATCAAATGTCAAACTAAAAGGGCACTCTTGCAAGCATCTTAACTTTTAGGAAATGACAAGATAAAATTAATAAAAAATTGAATGTGGTATTGAGGAGAATGATGCTACTCGAGGTCACATTTCAATTTAAAGGAAAACATAATCTAGAAAATAAGGCCATGCTTCAATCTAAAGGACAAGATAATCTGGAAAGTAAGGAACACTTAAATCTAAAGGGAAATAAAATACAGAAAACAAGGTCACACTTGTCACACTTTTATCTAAGGGGAAAGACAATCTAAGAAGAAAGGTCACATCAATCTAGAGGGCAAGCCACACAATAATCTAGAAAAAAAGGTCACACTTCAATTTGAGGGGCAACATAATCTATAAAATTCCTATTGTCAGGTGCTAAAGTTGTAAGGAAAGCTAAGGTACAGAAACAACTCTCTTAATGTCAAAACCTCAAGAAACAATGCAAAGGTGCTTTTAAAATTTTCAATTACAGTCCAATTAAGATACACTTGAAAGAAATAGCAAAAACAAAGAAATGAACATACACACATGAACACCAGATTTACGTGGGAGAACCCTTATGGGAGAAAAACCCACCACACCAAGAAAATCCCCTTTGTATTACAGTAATGTAAATTACATACATAGATCAAACTTATCTTTCTCATGTCAAATTTACAACAACATAATCCTTGATCAACCTTGTATAGAGCATTCAAGATACAATGCTCTTAGAATCAAATTCTCACTGATCACACATCAAATTGTTCATCAAACTATTCATCGAACCGAACATCATCTTTGATCTCTGAGTATATCCATGTCAACCCTAGTTTGTTGATCTTCCTCATACAATCGGTCAACAACGTTCAACCTGTGTTCGCATGTCGGTGAGACACTAATTATGTCTCCCCAATGCCACAAGACCCAATTGTAGTTATCACCAAGAGTCCTCACCATCGGCAAGATGTTATAACAAGTTCAAAAACTGTCACTCGGACTTCCCCTTATCGCCAAGACATCATACTGATATTCATCACATGTAGCGCTATCGCCAAGACAATCACTTGTCGGTGAGAGGTCATACTGAAGTTCTAAAGTCACTTAGACATTAGCATTCCCATCGGCGAAACTATCACAATTTTCCAATAGATCATATCGATGTTCATGCTACATCAAAATTTCCTACCGTTGGTGAGACTTACCGCTTTTTCCAAGAGGTCACATCGATGTTCATACCCATCGGCGAGAGAACCAACTATCGACAAGAGTTCTTACTGAGGCTTCCATGTTACCCTAAGACCACCTTTCGCCATGAGTCATACTGACAACAGCCAAACCATCAGAGAGACAAACACCCATCGCCAAGAGCTCTTACTGAGTGTTCAAGTCTCTCCCCAATGACTCCAAGTGTAACACTGTCGGTGAGACATCTCACATCGCTAAGACTTCATACTAAAACCAAAACTTTTGGCCAAGAGTTTCTCGATAATTGTAGTCGCCATGACTCTCCCTGACATCCGTTAGGAACCAAACCATTGGCCAAACCAACCCACTCGGCAGAGGGTTACACTGAACACCACAAGTCACAGCGATAGCTCCAGTTGGTAAGACATCATCAAGGTCTTAGCGGCCTGAACATTCCAAAAAGTTGCACAACTGCTAGTCAGCCAGACAATAAGGATGTCACACCAACTTGGATATTTTAGAGGTTTCAATCTGTGGGATTTAGGCACACAATTCCAACAATCTCCCACTTGACGAAGATCACACAGGAACCTCCAGAGCACAACAAAACTACTAAAATTCATGGGGATTGAGGCCCATCGAACTGGCACACCACCTAAACTTGTATGTGCTCACTGGTTTCATCAATGCGTCTGCAACATTCTCCAGAGTATTCATTTTTTCTAAAGAGGCCTTTCCATCTTCCACCATATCCCGTACAAATGTACATCTATATGTTTGATCTTGGCATGGAAAGTAGGATTCTTCGCCAAACAAATAACACTCTAACTGTCATAGTAAATTGTTATTTTCCCTGCATCAAAACCAATGTTAGAACACAAATGTTTTAAATAGATTGCTTCTTTACAGGTGTGCTTTGCTGCCATGTATTATGCCTTTGTAGTGGACAAAGTGACTATAGCCTGTCGCTTACTCATCCAACTCACTGCACCACCATTGAACATGAAAATATATCCACTGGTGGATCTTCTATTGTCAATGTCCCCTGTCCAATCAGAATCCACATAGCCTCGAATGTTGAGAGTCCTCTGTGATTCAACCAAATTTCCATGGTAACACAATGCATATTCAGAAGTGCCCTTGAAATATCTAAATACTCTTTTCACAACATCCCAATGTGATCTTCCAGGATTAGCCATAAACTAACTAAGTGTACTCCCATTGCTTGGGCAATGTCTGGACATATAAATCTCTTCTTCAGGATCACCATGAAGAAATGTTGTCTTCACATCCATCTATTCAATCTCTAAGTCATATGCTGCTGCAAGTGACAAAATAAATCTAATAGATGTCAGCTTAGCTACATGAGAAAAAATTTCTCTATAATCAATTCCCTCTACTTGGGAATAACCCTTCGCAACCAACCTCGCCTTATCCTTTTCCACACTGCCATCCAGACCTATTTTCTTTTTAAATACCCATTTATAGCCAACAACTTTTATGCCTTCAAGCAAGGGCACCAAACTCCAAGTATCATTCTTTTCTAATGATGCCATTTCTTCATTCATGGCTTCCAACCAAGAGTTTGAATCAGACATTCTAAATGCCTCTTTCACAGTCCTAGGCTCATCAGTGCTAGAAATTAAAGCATAGGCACAAGTAGAATCTATCAAAGAGAACCCATACCTATCAGGTTACTTTCTTTCATGAGTTGAGCTCCTCACTTGCAGAGGCTGAGGTTGTTCTTCTTCATCAGAACTCTCATAACTACTCGAGCTCTCCTCAGGTTCAGGTACATTTTGAATTTTCAATTCCTCTTTATTTGGTGTTGAAGGAATTTCAACTACATCCTGTTTGTTTCCTGATTTTGTCTCTGACTGCAAATCCAAGGTAGAAGGCTTCAGCTCATGAAAGATAACACTTCTGCTATACAGAACCTTCTCCGTATCAGGATTCCAAAGCTTGTATCCTTTTATGCCAGCACTAAAGCCAATAAAAATACATTTAATAGCCTTTTTCTCCAATTTAGATCTTTTCTCATTCGACACATATGCATATGCCTCACATCCAAATACATGAATGTGTCTCAGAGAGGGCTTCTTACTAGACCATGCTTCCAAATGTGTTTTCTCAACAAGAGCAGAATTAGGAGAACAGTTTATCAAGTAACATGTTGTAGCAACTGCCTTAGCCTAGAACTTCTCCTCCAAGCCAGCACTGCTCAGCATACTTTGTGTTCTTTCCATCACTATCCTGTTGAACCTTTCTGCAACTCCATTTTGTTGCGGAGTGTAAGGTGTAGTTTTATGTCTTTTAATCCCATGATATTTATAGTACCTCTTGAATTCATCATAACAAAATTCATCACCATTATCAGTCCTTAAACATTTTATTTTATTTCCAGACTAATTTTCTACAAGGTTCTTAAATTCCTTAAACTGATTGAACACTTTTGATTTACTTTTCAAAAAATAGACAAATGCCCTTCTTGAATAATCATTAATAAATGATACATAGTACCTTGACTTAGATAGATAAGGAACATTCATTGGACCAAAAACATCAGAATGTATACAATCAAGCAAACTAGAAGATTTGTGAGGACTGGAGTAAAAAGAAACACGGTGTTGTTTACCATATATACAATGTTCATAAAATTTGAATTCAAGGTTACAGTCATCAAGCCCCTCAACCAGGTTTTTATTCTTCAAGGTTTTTAAACCTTTCTCTCCAATGTGGCCTAGCCTATGATGCTAGAGTATATTCTTTTCTGCTGGAAGTTTAACCTCCATAGAGTTTACACTATCAGGAACTTTTTCCTCTTTTCCTCCATGAGTAGCTTTCTGTGACTTTGCAAAGACACTATTGCATTGAACAACATGTGCATCCAGCTTATACAAGGTACCAATATGAGCACCCCTTGTTAGCACCATTGAGCCTCTAGTCATCTTGCAGCCATTTCCAAAGAATGTGACATGCGCTCCAATATCATTCAACTTACAAAAAGTAAATTTTGAGCCAGACCTGGTATATGCATTACATCATTGATTCCCTTCACTCTTCCATTGGGGAATTGAATTCTAACTCTTCCATAGCCAACAATTTCCAAATATGAATCACTTTCCAAATACACCTTTCCACCATCGTATATTTCATACTTCGTGAACCAGTCTCTATGAATCTATGTCATGTGGAAATATGCTCCAGAATCAATCAACCAAACATCATCTGATGCATGTGTAGCCAAGGCTGCAATGAAGGCGTCTGCATCAGTATGAGAAGAATCATTATCAAAAGAATTCTTCTTATTTTTCTCCTCTTTACAATCCTTTCAGACATGACCACATTGCCCACAATTCCAGCACTTCACCTTGGACTTCTTGCTAGGAGACTTTGATCTCCCCTTTGATTTGGATTTGGACTTCTTGTCCTTCTTCTTGCCTTTTTCTTTCGATATGCCTCTAACAACAAGAGCCTCCTTCACCATCTTAGAAGATTTCCTTCTCATCTCTTTTGATAACAAAGAAGCAACAAGATCTTCCATCTTAAAAATGGATTTCATACTCCCAATAGCCATCACTAGGTGATCCCAAGAATCTAGCAAAGGACATAATAACAGCATACAATGATCTTCTTCATCAATCTTCACACCCATAGATGTTAACTGTGCAATCAGAATGTTGAATGCATCCAAATGATCAGCAATGGACCCTCCTTCCTGCATTCTCAAAGAGTACAGATTCTTCCTCAAGAACAATTTATTCACCAAGGACTTTCCCTAATAAATAGCTGCCAGTATTTTCCACAAGGAAGATGCAGTCTTTTCTTCATGAACATTTAGAAGAATAGAGTCTTCTAAATAGAGCCTTATCAGGCCCTTTGATTTTATATTTGCAAGGTCCCAATCTTCTTGCTTCATGCCTATAGGCTTCGTTCCAGACATAGCAATCCAAAGATCACGATCAACTAACAGATCTTCCATTTTAAGTTTCCATAACTCAAAACTACTACTATTGAATTTCTCAATTTCAATCTTTCGTAACGTGCTTTCCATCTTAACCTATAATTTGAATTACCAAACTTCTACAGGACTCCCACTGAACAGAAATTGACACAAAAATACCAACGTGCCCACAAGGATAACACAACTGGCCAGGCTCTGATACCACTTATAAGGAAAGCTAAGGTGTAGAAACAACTCTCCTAACATCAAAATCTCAAGGAAGAATGTAGAGGTGCTTTTAAAATTTTCAATTATAGTCCAATTAAGATACACTTGAAAGAAATAGCAAAAATAGAGAAATGAACATAAACACATGAACACTAGAGTTACGTGGGAAAACACTTACAGGAGAAAAACCCACCACACCAAGAAAAGCCCCTTTGTATTATAGTAATGGAAATTACATACAAAGATTAGATTTATCTTTCTGATGTCAAATTTACAATAGCATAATCCTTGATCAACCTTGTACAGAACATTCAAGATACAATGCTCTCATAATCAAATTCTCACTGATCACACATCAAATTGTTCATCGAACTATTTGTCAAACCAAACATCATCTTGGATCTCCAAGTATATCCATGTCGACCTTGGTCTGTTGATATTCCTCACAAAATGGCCACAAAAGACTAACTTCCAATAGTTTCCATTCGGCTTCTCTGATTGGTTGAAGAATTACCATGTAGGATAGTATTCCAATCAGTCAACAACGTTTAAACTGTGTTTGCATGTCAGTGAGACACTAACTATGTCTCCCCGATGCGACAAGACCCAATTGTAGTTATCGCCAAGAGTCCTCACCATTGGCAAGACATTATACCGAGTTCAAAAACTGTCGCTCAGACTTCCCCTTGTCGCCAAGACATCATACCGATATTAATCACATGTAGCGCTATCGCCAAGACAATCACTAGTTGGCGAGAGGTCATACCAAAGTTCCAAATTCACTTAGACATTAGCATTCCCATCAGTGAGACTATCACAATTTTCCAAGAGATCATATCGATGCTCATGCTACAATGAAATGTCCTACCATTGGTGAGACTTACCGCTTTTTCCAAGAGGTCACATCGATGTTCATACCCATCGGCGAGAGAACTAACTGTCAGCAAGAGTTCTTATCGAGGCTTCCATGTTACCTTGAGATGACCTTTCACCATGAGTCATACCGACAATAGCCAAAGCATCAGCGAGACAAACACCCATCGCCAAGAGCTCTTACCGAGTGTTCAAGTCTCTCCCTAATGACTCCAAGTGTACCACTATCAACGAGACATCTCACATCACTAAGACTTCATACTGAAACCAAACTTTTCAGCCAAGAGTCTCCCCAATAACTGTAGTCACCATGAGTCTCCCCAACATCTACTAGGAACCAAACTGTCAGCTAGACCAACCCACTCGGTAGAGGGTTACACTGAACACCACAAGTCATAGTGATAGCTCCAGTTGGTAAGACATCATCAAGGTCTCGGTGACCTGAACATTCCACAAATTTGCACAATTGCTAGTCAGCCAGACAATAAGGATGTCACACCGACTTGGCTCTTTCAGAGGTTTCAGCCTATGGGATCTAGGCACACAATTCAAACAAAAGTAAAATGAAAATTAAAATGACAAAAATAGTTAGTTTGGATCATAATTCTTACTATCCACCCATAAACTCTTTTGATTCCCAACTCTTCAACACCTTATAGAAAGCCTGGACAACAAAAAATTTAATATAAGATATGGTGTAATGAAAAGAAAACCCACCATAATTTCAAAAGAAAGTAAGAACAGTAACTAAAAGTTTTCTATCATGTTATGCAAGAAACCATAAATATATTTTTTGGCATTGTTTTCTAGGTCCATTTAGGTTTGTAACTATTTGAAAATTTTGTTTCCTTTCACATTAGAAAAGAATAGCATTGATTTAAAAAATAGGTCCAAAGTGCAGACCCTTTTGAAAGGAAAAAAATACAAGAGAGCAATGGATCAAGTGAAAGTAGATTCAACAACTACAGTAAACAATTATATTACATCAATTTACAACTTACAAAACATTTTTCAAAACGAAATTGGAATGTGGAAATTGTCAACTACAATTTCTTTTATGTCTTCACACAATCATTCATATTGCCTACAGGCTTCATTATGTAAGCAACATGGATGGAAATAAAATAAAATCATGTAAAAGGTATGCACAAAAATAACTAACATGGAATTCCCCCATCAATAAGACCAACTCATTAATGTTTAGTACATGAACATTGTAGATTTCTCTAAATTGGAGCATGCAGGGAAAGAAATGCTTACAAAAGGTGAAATTCATAATTAACACATATTTTTCATGCTAATACACAAATATTGAGATAATGTCCATCAATAGGTGAATCATTCAAAAGAGGATTTGTACATCAATTCTTCATCATTGAATTTTGTGTAGAATTTTTTGTAAAGGATTTGGTGATATGAATCATTTGAACCCCCTGCAAGGTCTAGAGAAGAATTAGGTAGCGATATCAGGGGATGGTTGGATCCAAGTCAAGATAAATATACTGACAAGATTTCTAAATGAAAATACAATTAAATGCATCTCCTGTAAAATCATAGTTCCTAATTTGGATAAGTTACTACCAATTTGACACATTAAAAAACCTAAAACAATTCCTATAAAATAAGGTGATGACAATGTGCAATTTTGAATAGTTTAACATTAAAAAAAATTCAAGACCTCATTCAAAGAAGTTAGGTTTGTGAGTGCAATTTTTGATCATTAATAAGGATTGCAAACTTATATTAGTGTAGATTGTGTAAGGATGTTCATAATCTAAGTTGTTATTCTAGTTTATTGTCCACTATTGTTATAAATATTCAAGCTACTTGACTCAAAACATTGTATGAGCTTCCATCCAAACATAAAGGCTAGAGAAATATTGTTAGATTCAACTACAACCTCCATGGTAGAATTGTATGTAGAAAGATAGAGCATAGACAAACCAGCCAAACTATTTGACATAATGTGGCTAGGAATTATGATATCATGGACAATCATGATTGTAGGACAGACACAAAATTGATAGTGTAATGATGTAGAGAGTTGATGGGTGCCAAACATTGTAATAATTTCTTTAAATTTGAAACAAAATGGCTCCACCACAATTGAAGGAGTGTCCTTATGGTATAACATTCATTAAA
>VDFB02072274.1:107812551-107835563 GCA_007258455.2 Sequoia sempervirens | reverse complement strand
CAAGACAACTAAGAGGGGGGTGGTGAATCAGTTGTTACCAAATTCAAACACAAAACTTCAAGACTTTTCAATTTCACAACCACACTATTTTGTTATTAAGTATTAACATGAAATGTAGATAATAGAAAGAAAAATCAACATAATGAACACCAGATTTTACATGGAAAAAATAATGAGGGAAAAAAATGGTGAGGATTAACTCACAATATAAAGTGATAGAAAAACTAAATACAAAAAGGATCACTGCCCAAAATAGGACTCACTGTCTAGATGTAAAGGCTCACTTCCTATAGAAAGGACTCATTATCCAATAGGGAGGCTCACTACCTATAGATACAAGAGAACACATCTATAGCCTTGAATAGAAGATTGCAGAAACCTTGACCTCACTGCTTTTAGGAATCTAACACAATGAAGTACTATTGCCTCAACTCACTTTCACACACTTCTAATCTTTACTTGTGGCTTACTTCATTACTTGTGTTTATCTTAATCCTTCACACCTCGACTTACATTTATACCAACTTCAACCTTAGAAACTTTCTTCAAGGTTGGCTACATACACTTCATTTCATAAATTCAAATTAGGTCAGCAGGTCAACATTCCCATGGTGGAAAGGAATGAGTGGACCAATTAAACACTTAACCAAGACCAAAAATAATGTCACAGATAAACCACACACTTCCTTAATTAAATTTTAATTCTTCATATGAAGTGTAAACATCGGGTTAGCCAAACCTAATGAAAACACAAATTAACATTGAAGTATATGCTTCCTAGAAAAAAGATATCATGTGGATGACACAACATGCTTCATTATGCATGATAACACTTCCTAGGTTCCTTCAAATTCATCCACAGTAAGTGTAACAACCTCTGAACACAAAAATCCTTCCATATCAGTCCATCTGGACTATGCAAACACATACAACAACTCTGAAACAAAACTTTCTGGATCACCAAAACACAACCATCTTTTCTAAAACTCAAAGAACACCATTAAAAGGAATATTCTACATCTGCAATATATGAAACAAAAAAATGGAGGACTGCAAAGGAAAAAAATTTCTCCTAGTCCACAAACAAGCAACTCTACCAAACTAGTTCACACACCGGTGAACACAACTTTCACACGCCATCAAACTAGAAGCTACAAATTAGGAGATATCACCATCATATCATCAATAACAACCCTTTAGATTGACACAAGCATAGGATCAACACATAATACATGCAGAGCACATACCAGAGCACATTCTAAACCCATACATAACTCTGAATTTACTCTTTATTAATTCTCTCAAAAGCCCTTGGAAACTCATCATTTTAGCACCTTTGCAACGTCATAAGAATAGCTCCATGTACTCACAATTTCTTAATAGCATCTAAACTATACATACACAATCTGCAACATATTGAATTGTGTTGACATCAATGGTAACATTAATGAAAACACCACCAAACTTGCTCATACTTACAAAAATCTCCCCCTTTGTCATTGATGGAAACACATGATGTGAAAAACCATAAAAGACAACTATTTTCCTCTTCATGATTCTCTCTCCTTCTTTCTTCTACTATTTTTCACAAGAATTTCTCTCCCCCTTTGACATCAATGGAAATGATCAAAAGATTTGATTACTCCCCCTTAGGAATACACCCATTCACCTCATACTACAATAATGAAAAAAATTTCTACTCCCCCTGCAAAGTAGACCCATTCATCAATCCAGATAAATGAAGAATCTATGAATTCACTAGAATGATGCACCTCCATTTACACCTATTTTGGAGCACCAATGACACCCAACCTCTCCCTAAGATACTCAAAAGTATCCTTCGAAAGGTCCTTAGTAAATATATCTACAATTTGTTCCTTTGTTGACAAATACTCCAGTCTAAATTTATTCTCCAACACCTTCTCTCCTAGGAAATGATATCCCATAGATATGATTTTTTTTCTTGAATGCATCACTAGATTCTTTGAAATGTTTATAGCACTTGTGTTGTCATAGAAAAGAGGAATAGGCTCATCACATATCACTCCATTATCTTTTAGAGTTTCCCTCATCCACAAAACCTATGTGTAGTAGGATGTTGTAGCAATATATTCTACCTCTATAGTGGATAAATAAACCAAGTCTTGTTTCTTACTCAACCAAGAAACCAATCTTCCACAAAGAAAGAAAGCACCTCCACTGGTACTCTTTCGGTCATCCGCACAACCAAGCCAATCTACATCGGTATAAGCACTCAAGCTAAAATCAACATCCTTAGGATACCATAAGCCATAATCCAATGTACCTTTAAGATATTTGAATATCATCTTTACAATTATAATATATGCCTCTATAGTATCTTCTTGAAATATAACAACTAAACATACTATATGCATGATGTCTAGTCTGGTAGCAGTAAGATACAACAACCCACTAATCATAGATTTGTATTTGCTCTGCGTAAATTTAGCAGATTCAACATCTTTACTCAACTTACATCCGGTCACCATAAGAGTACTAACTAGTTTGGAGTCATCCATCCCAAACTTCTTTAACAACTATTTCACATACTTAGATTGTTAAATGAATATCCCTTTATCAGTTTGATTTAATTGAAGACCAAGAAAGAAATTTAGTTCACCAATCATGGAAATTTCAAAATTTAATTTTTGCATTTCTTCTACAAATATTTTACACATTCCTTCATTTCCCCCAAAGATGATGTCATCAACATAGATTACCACTATCAACATTTTCTTACCTTGCACTTTGAATAAATAT
The DNA here is from genome assembly GCA_007258455.2 of Sequoia sempervirens. Lineage (NCBI taxonomy): Eukaryota > Viridiplantae > Streptophyta > Pinopsida > Cupressales > Cupressaceae > Sequoia > Sequoia sempervirens. The sequence goes on along the minus strand of VDFB02072274.1, from coordinate 107,832,782 downwards.
TGTTGTTAGCAGAGCCTTTGTAGAATTTTTGTTGGGTCAGGTATCTATCCAATCTTGCATAACAAGCTCTAGGATATTGCTTTAGTCCATAAAATTCCTTCTTTAACTTACAAACCATGTCTAGTTTATTAGATAACTGGAATCCTTTAGTTTGTTCCATGTATACTTCTTCTTCCAATTCACTATTTAGAAATGTTGACTTGACATCCATCTGATATACTTGGAAATCCTTGTGGGTAGAAAATGGAAAAAACATCCTAATATTTTCATTCTAGCCATGGGGGAAAATGTTTCTTCAAAGTCTATGCCTTTAACTTGTGAGTATCCCTTGCATACAAGTCTTGCTTTGTTTCTTATAATTTCATCATTTTCATTCAACTTATTCTGGAACACCCATTTTGAACCAATTACATTCTTATTCATAGCTCTAGGAATTAATTCGCATGTCTAATTCTTTTCTATATGCTAAAACTATTGTTTCATATATCTAACCCAACTCTCATCTTCACATGCTTCACACACAGACATAGGTTCTATTTTAGAAAGTAAACACAAATTTTCCTCAGCTGCTAATTTACTTCTTGTATTCACACCTTCAGTCTTATCTCCAATTATCTATTCCTCCAGATGATTCTTTTGTACATAGTTCAGATTCTTAGAAATAGGTTCTAGATCATTTTCTTCATATTCTTTAGTTTGTTCTTCTTCATCTTCCTTTTTCTCTTAAGGTACTGGTACACCAATAGGATCGTCTGGTTCCACTTCACTTATCTCAATAGGTCTATGCATGTCCTCATCAACCTTTACATTAGCACTCTCAACAATCTTTCTTAGTCTTTTATTAAAGCATCAATATTCTTTGCTAGTAGTTGAGTACCAAAGAAAAATTCCTTCATCACATCTAGCATCAAACTTCCTAAGATTTTCATCATCTTTTTTAAATTTATATTTTCTTCCAAATACCTTAAAGTACTTCACAGTAGGCTTCTTACAAGTCCATAACTCAAAAGGACTCTGTGTTGTTACCTCTAATCTAAACTCTGTTAAGAACATAAAAAATAGTGTGTATTTCCTCTCTCTAGTACACATCAGCTACATTTGATTCTTTCATCATGGTTTTTGCAGCTTCTTGTACCATCCAATTTTTCCTCTCAACCACTCCAGTCTGCTGAGGGGTTCTCAGATCACAAAAGTGTCTTTTTATGCAATGCTCTTCACAAAATGCATTAAATTCACTAGAAGTAAATTATCCACCTCTATCAAATCTCAAACATTTGATTCTTTGGTTCACTTCATTTTCCACTCTTACTTTGAACACTTTAAATATATCTAGAGTTTGAGTCTTCTCTCTAAGAAAAGAAACCCATTTTATTTGAGAATAATCATCAATAATGAGGATGAAATCCCTGTCACCATTTAGGCCTCCTGTTCTAGCTAGACCATAGAGATTTGTATGAATTAATTCCAATATTCTGATAGTAGATTTCTCTTTTCCCTTTAAACTACTTATTGTTTGTTTCCCTAATTGACAACTTTTGCAAATAGTATTACCAGGCCTTGTGATTTTAGGTAGACCTCAGAAAACATCTCTTGAACTGATTCTAACTAGATTATATCAAAGTTTACATGTCCCGTTCTTTGGTGCTACAACCAACTTTCATTGACTTGATATATAAGGCACTAACCATCAACACCCTTAAGATGATAGATGTTTCCATGAGTTCTCCTTCCTACAACAACCCTATCTCTAGATCCTCCTTTCATCTCATAAGTATATTATTATGAAACACAAGTTTAAAACCTTTGCTAAATATTCTTCCAACACTCAAAAGGTTATGCCTTAAATACTTTACATAATATACATCATTAGTATTGTGTATAACATCAAAACTAATTGTACCTTTCCCAATAATTTTTTCTCTTGAATCATCACCAAACATGACCAAACCACCATCGTACTTTTTGAGTTTAGTAAAATTACTTTTATAATCGGTCATGTGATTAGAGCATCCACTATCAATCACCCAATACTCTTCATCTTGTCAAGCATGAAAGGTGGTGACAAAAGTACCTTCCATCTCATTCTTTTTGTTCTCTACAACATTCTTTCTTCCACATTTTCTAGGGTTAGCAAACACATATTTATCCTCAAAGGCTAAAAACAAGAATTCACTAGCATCACCCCCATAATTAGATTCATCATCAAATATTCCAGCTTCTTCTTTAACATAATACAATTTATATTTCTTATCCTTTCTATCCTTACCTTTATAATCATTTTTCTTCTTATGTACATCTCTATTTAGACATCATGAAGCATAATAACCAATATTACCACAACTGAAAAATTTAAAGGGAAATATACCTTTATACTTACTGGTACCTTTTTTTAACTTCCTAGTAAAATTTTCTTCCAACTCATCAGAACCATCACTAACTAGATCATCCTCAGTGTTTATTGCTTTAAATGCATTTTTTGTCTTTTCCTCCTTCTTTCCAAACTTTCTCATCTCAAATTTTGTCAAGGTGCCAAATAATTGTTCTTTAGTATACTTTTTAGGATCATACATCTCTTCAATAATTGATATCTTATCACTATAACACTTAGGCAGGTTTATTAAAATATTCTCAATTATATCTTCATCAATAAATTTTCGCCCTTGATTCTTAACTTCATTTGCTGCAAGTTCAACCCTCTGGAAATAGCTTGCAAAATCTTCCCCTTTTTCCATTTTCAAATTCTCATATCTACTATTTTCCGTCAACTTCTTTGTCAATTTCACTCTTTCATTTACTTCATCCAATTCTTCTAACTCCTTCCAATATTCATTTATCGTGTCCAAAGAAAGAACCTTAGATCACTCAATTTTAGATAGAGCACTAAAGATAGCATATCTTTCTTTCTCATTCTCCTAATAAGCAGAAACCTCATCTATAGTAGTAGGACCACTCACTAGAGCAACATAATTTGTTTCAATATCCTTCCAGGTCTTGTAACCAAGAGAGATAATATATCCTCTCATCTGCACTTTCCAGTCACTATAATAAGATCCATCAAACATAGGGATTTCCATCTTATGCACCATTGAATCTTCCTTAGGAGGTTAAGCTCTGCACCAAAGAACCAAAGATCTGATACCAATTGTTAAAAGGTGCAAGACAACCAAGAGGGGGGTGAATCAGTTGTCACCAAATTCAAACACAAAACTTCAACACTTATCAATTTTACAACCACACTGAACATTATGTTATTAAGTATGAACATGAAATGCATATAACATAAGGAAAAATCAACATAATAAACACCAAATTTTATGTGGAAAACCTAATGAGGGAAACCACAATGACGATTAACTCACAATATAAATTGATAGAAAAATTGAATACAAAGAGGATCATTACCAAGGGATCACTACCCAAAATAAGACTCACTATCCAAATACAAAGACTCACTTCCTACAGAAAGGACTCACTGTCCAACAGGGAGGCTCACTGCATACATATACAAAAGATAACAAAAAGATCCACCATAGAAATTTACACACATCCACATCCTTGAAAAGAAGATTGTAGAAACCTTCAGCTCACTACTTTCAGGAATCTAACACAATGAAGTATCGCTACGTCAACTCACTTTCACACACTTCTTCTCTTCACTTGTGTCTCACTTCATTACTTTTGTATATCTTAATCCTTCACATCTTGAATTGCATTTATACCAAATTCAACCTTAGAAACTTTCTTCAAGGTCGGCCACATACGCTTCATTTCATAAATTCAAATTAGGTCGGCAACTCAACATTCTTGCAGCGGAAAGAAATGAGAGTGGACCAATTAAACACTTAACCAAGACCAAAAAGAATGTCTCGAATCAACCACATTCTCCCTTAATTAAATTTTAATTCTTCATATGAAGTGTAAACACCAAGTTCACCAAACCTAATGAAAACACAAATAAACATTAAATTACATGCTTCACAACAAAAAGGTAACACACAGACAACACAACATGATTCACTATGCATGAGAACACTTCTCAACTTCCTTCAAATTCATCTGCATTAAGTGTAACAACCTTCAAACACAAAACTCCTTCCATCAGTCTATCTGGACTATGCAAACACATACAACAACTCTAAAACTCAACTTTCTGGATCACCAAACCACAACCATATTTTCTAGAACTGACAAAAAACCATTACAAGGAATATTCTAGATCCACAAGATTTGAAACAAAACAGTAGAGGACTGCAAAGCAGAAACATTTCTCCCGGTCCACAAACAAGTAACTTTTCCAAACTAGTTCACACACCAAAGAACACAACTTTCACACACCATCAAACAAAAATCAGGAGATATTACCGTTAGATCATCAACAACCCTTCAGATGCACATAAGTATAGGATCAACATAGAAGAAACATGGAGCACATTCTAAACCCATAAATAACTCTAACTTCACCCTTTATTAATTTTCTCAAAAGCACTTGGAGATTCATCATTTCAGGACCTTTGCAACATCATAAGGATAGCTCCATGTACTCACAACATCTAAACAACATCTCAACTATACATGCACATTTTACAACATACTGAACTGTGTTGACATCAATGCCAACATTAATGAAAAAACCACCAAAATTTCTCATACTTGAAACACTTCTCATACTTGTAGATTTATGGAAGAAGTTGGTGTTTAGATCACCTTACACTAGTACAAAAACAACAATAAACTACTGAAAAAACTACTAAAAACTGCTTATAAATGACTGAACTTGGTCACATGACCATTAGTAGTTTATTTCCAGTCATTTATAATGTGATTAGATTGATGAGTAAACTATTTTTAGTCATTTATTGGTTGTTGTGATTGATCAATTTGGTAGTATATTTAGTCATTTATTTAGTCATTTTTTCTTCACTGATATATTTAGTCATTGATCATTGCAATCTAGTCACTTATTTAGTCATTTTTATTAATTGATTTCTATCCATTAGTAGTGTATTTCGTCAACAATTTTTATAATCATTTTGATCAATTTGGTAATATATTTAGTCATTTTTATTTCATAGGTCATATACTTAGTCATTTTTATTCACTGTTCACTAATTTTTTTCAATTTGTAGTATATTTAATCATTTTTGTTTCAAAGGTCATATATTTAGTCATATTTATTCACTGTTCATTGATTTCTATCAATTTGTAGTATATTTAGTCATTTTAATTGACTAATATTTGAGGATTTAAAAATAAAATGAAAAAATACACATTGATCATCAATTACACATAATAAGACAACTATTGAGAAGGAAAAATTGGTGAACTTTATTAATAAAAGAAAGGTGTCATAGTTACAACTTAGAAATAGAGTATTACAATTTTTATTTTTAGTCACAAGACTAAAAATATGAGTTACAATACTGCACATAAATGACTACAAGAAAGAAACTTCTCCAAAAAACTTCTACAATGATGGAAACGCATGCTTGGAGCCCTTCATTGCAATCACATGCCCCTTTTATGCAATCTTCCTGGAGAAATTTGTAATGTGTAGAATCCAAGAAGGAGAGTGTTGATCATGTCCCATATATGAAGCTCTCTCCTCCAATGCAGTCAATAATAACCCAACTAGAATCCATCACCCTTTATATGCAACGTTTCCTCTAATATGAGAAACAAGGTTTTCCTTTTCTACCATAAATGAACTTGTTCCTCAATACAATCAAAAAAATTGTTGTTAGTCTCAATTCATAAAGAATAAAAGTGCATTCTATATTGCAAGTTTACAAAAGTAAGTCCAAACAAAGTAGAAAGATAAATCTACTAAAAAATTGTAGGAGATGGATCACATCCACAAACATGGAAGAGCTATGCAAAATTGGAGAAATTGACTTGGCATATGAAGGTAGTGATGGAAACTTAATTCTTATGTCCCATCTTAAACCCTTGTTGCATTTAGTTGGGTTTTAGGATTTATTTCCTTGAAATCACTTGAGCATTCTATTTTGTTGTTGACTCCCTATTGCCCGTTGTCGGTCAATATTTTAAATTTTCTTTTTTGGCAACTGGTTCCCTCATCACAATTTTAGAAAACTTTGCTATAATGATTTTTGGTTTCTTATGTATTTTTCTCTCTATCGCATCATCCTAGGAATTCCCCTCTATTAAAACAACTTATTGAGCATGTGCATTAAATTTTTCACTTAAGTTCAGTTGGCCTTATCTCCTTATCGCTCATCATTGATCACATTTGAAATGTATATTTTAAATCAGTGACGAGAAATGAGAAAAATATCTTTTGATATTGCTCATTGTGAATTAATCCTTGAACATTTGTTTGCAATTAGCAATGAGTGAGGTTCTTAAGATATCACATATCACTAATATTTTTTGAATTCTTAAAGCTGTAATAGAGATAAGCAATGATATCTCACTTTATAATAACTATTTAATCACTCATCACCAATATATTGTGGAGATATTGTTTGCAATTAGTGATGAATGAGATGATGAGTTACCAATTGTATCACATCTCATGGATTTGTTTTGAGCACTAAAGTTATGATTAGTGATGAGCAATATGGTCCCTTATGAGGAATTTTCTCTCGCTAACTTGATTACATCCTATTTGTGATACCTTTTGTACTATTGATTTTTATGTAGGTGTACGTGTCATTTTAACTATGGTGCTTACATCTCTTGTCATTGATGGAAGTCAAGATGGGAAGTTGAACTAGCGAGGAGCAATGGAGATGAATATGATCAGGAAATTGGTTGCAGATCTATAGAAATTGATTTAATGATGGAGCTAGCAAGGCACTATGACCCTACTGATAGGAAAATCTAGGGTATGAAGGGTGATATAATTCTAGAGGTGACAAAGGATAAAATGGTAGATGTGTTTTGGCTGAATCCCAATTACGCTGCAAAGTTCAGGCATGCCGACTTATATACTAAATATCAAGGGAGAAAATTTGCATAGAAAGAAGCAATACTTGTGCGACATAGAAGGAGAAGAAAAAAATTCACTGCTTAAGATGCTGAGCCTTTTGAGTGTGAATAATTTGGAAATTATTTCAAAAACACTTATTATTGTTTGAACCAAGTGCTAGCTCAAGATTTTGAGGTTAGAATATCCCCTGATTTGTTCGTGATGGTGGCAAATATACAAGAATATAATCAAAATACTAGTTTTGATTATGATAATTTTGTTGCTCAACAAATTCATGAGGATTTTCTCAATTTGAAAAAGGAAGTATCCCCTCTTTCTTTCCGCCATTATTCTTTATTGATGCACATGCTCTTATGGGAGGGAGATTATGAGTGGAAGAGGAAATTAAATCTAAGGATTAGGGACAGTGAAAATAAGGTATACATTTAGGATCAGGATTACACCAAATCCAATTACATCTTGTTTTCCAATGTTGTAAGACATGGCATCTTAGAATCATTAGGTGTGGCACCTAAATTTAGACTTTCTCCAGAGATCAGAGGTCTTATGCAGCAAAGGGATGTACGAGGCTCTACAACAACACACAATTGGGTTGACTAGTTTCTAGATTCTGAATATACTTTGATCAAGGTCTATGGAACTAATGGCACACCCCATTGTTTACCTTTGTATATCTCAAACAGATTGGCTTTCATGGAACTCATGTGGAAAATGGATGTTATGGACTATGAAATGTTTAGAAAGGACACAAAAGGCTATGTAGTACATCCCCAATGTACTTTTTCTTATTTCAAGATCACTTCCCTTGAAGGGTATTAAAAATTGGGCATTATGGTGAATAATCTCATAATGCCTATCGATGAGGTTAGAATATTTGATCTTGAAAGATTTATGGCTAAAAAAAGAAGGAAAAATAGCTTAGGCATTATACATCATGAATTCCTCTATAGAGATGATGTACTAAGGAATCTAACAAAAGATGAGGCTATTATGGTTAGGAAAAAGGAATGGACAACTATGAAAAACCTTGAGGAGAAGACTATGAAAAAGAATGCCTTCCACATTAGTCCATATAATGAAATTGAAAACCCCTTGGAGAGGGCTTTTACTATGATAAGGGACTATCAGTCTGGTGAATTTAATGTAAAACTAAACAAGGTTGTAAATAGAGCCCAGGTCCTCTTAGAGCAGCAATGACAACAACAAGCTATGGATGTCCTAGAACAACCTGAAAATGTTCAAGAGGCCAGGGAAGAACAAATGGAAGAACATGTGCCAGGAAATGAGGAAGTTGAGCATAAATTTCCCCTTACTCATATAGAGGAGACTAATAGTTCAGATGTTCCTCCTGACAGGATTGTCTAATGGCAGCATGACAGAGAAAATGATGATGATTCCAAAATTGGGGAGTGTGATTATTTTTTGGCTGATGCTAATTTGTACAGACTAATTTTTTTTAGGAGTTTATGATTCATCAGTTGAGTAAGGAAATAAAAGATAGACTAGAAGCAGCTTGAGTGAATCCTAAACCTTATCATCATGAGCAAGCTGCGAAAGTGAAGGAAGAGAAGATTAAGGCTAAAATTGTAGCTATTACTCCCATTGAAGCTTGAAGAATTGTTAAAGATAGTGGAATCATGTTATTACCATGATGTACAATAATAATTTCCATAGAATATGATGTAGTTGGAAGAGATCCTCAAGCTTTGATACCTAAAAATTAGTTTGAAAATAAGGTATTTGATTTCGGATATAGTCTAAAGTTACATTCCCTTGCAATTTGGTTTATGGCACCTAATACTAACAAACATGAAGTTTCTAGGCCTATTGAAGAAGTCATTGGTTCACTAGTGGTCAAAAGAGCTACTGACATAACTCCAATCCAGGACGTTGAGTTAACTACACATGTTGCAATACTTAGTGTGCAAACTACACATATTTCTCAAAAGAAATATGAATCTTTGGTCAAGGAATATAATAATGCTTTGAATGAATTGAGTTGAATGAGATCTACCATTCAAGCTACCAAAAATATAGTGACTCAACCTTCTTCCTCTTCTTCATTTGATATGTCTACACAAGATAGGGAAACTTTGGCCCTCATAATTGATGATTTGAGAGGAAAGTTAACTGCTGAAGAGGAAAATGTCAAGCAGGCCAAATTAGAGATAGTCAAGGTGGCCAATGAAATTTTTAGAGATGTGCTTTAGAATAGGGTAACCAAGTTGGTCACAGGGTTAATGATGTATGGGCCACATATAAAAACATTCATGAAGCAAATACAAAATATTTGCAAGTACAAGAGGCCTTTAGGAATGAGTGGAATAATTGGATTGCTAGGGAAAGTGCTTTGAAATACATGATGCTAAAAAAAAAGGAGGATCTCGAGGCACCCAAAAATATTTCTAACATCTTGAAGACTATTGACTCAATAAATGAGGAAACTAATTTACATAGAAAGTTGGGAATACAACTCCAAAGTAAGTTGAAAATATTCAAGGAAATGGAGGATCGTGGTATGCCTCAAATATTGAATTTGAAAGGTGAATTGCATCCATTTGACACCTAGAAGGAGGATTTGGGAGGGTTGCTTGAAGCGGATATGATGCATTTTCCTATGACTGATTACATCTTGTTCAATTCAAATATTGATACAATGGTAGATATTGAAAAAAATATGGATATATTTGTTAAGGAAGCTAGGATTTTAATTGATACAAGGTACTCCCAGTATACTACTAAGGTGCAGGATTTATTAAATGTTAAATGGCCCACTAAAGAAGAGTACAATATTTGGCTGGAGAAGTATATGGAATGAATAAAAAGAATAATGGACATGAGGAGAATAATACATAGCCTAAAAATAGTAAAGATTAGGCTTTTGATATAACATTGTAAACCATTATCCTCTCCTCAAAAATCAAGGTGATTAGCATGTGATGCTAATGTGGATTAACACATTTTGACCTTTTTCTTCTTTCTTTTCCTTTCTTTGTATGTTTTACTAATTTGATTTTCTTATAGTTGGCATTTTGAACACATGGAGAATATCTTGTAACTGTTGTAACAAACTAATGATGTCTTTTGAGGTGGGACCTATTTTCCACAAAGAGTTGAGGATAATTTTGCCTCATGTTTATTTTCTCCACCTGAAGACTCGAGTGTGACTAAGAAGGGAATATTGTTGCAAGCACTCCTATGGGATGATGACATGTGTGCTATCTTGTTTGAGGCTTGTTTGCTCCTTCATCTCTATAAGAAGGAATTCAAGACCAAAAGCACAAGAGTTAGAAAATTTTTGAGTTGATACTATTAGTTTTATCAAGACAAATATGAAGAAAGTTTTAGAGTCTTTATTTTAAGTTTCTTTTGGAGTTCATACCTATACATGTAAAACTGATAATGGTATAAAATTTATAGTATAGAGTAATATCAGTTTCATGGTTATTCTTGGGTATGTGCAGGATCATCATGGAAAAAATAGGCCCTTAAGTGGCAAAAAAATCAGAAAAATCAGAGTTAGACAACTTGATGTAAAAATTTGAATAATTTATCTATATTATTTAAAAAATATGTAACAATAGAATTTGTACGATATTAAATGTAGTTTCTAAACTACTAGGTTTTTAAAAGAAAATCTATTTGGTGAAATTTGAAATTTCAATGAGTAGTACTTAAATTTAGGGAAAAAATAAGTAGGTGTTTGTCCGACCACCCTAACCACAATAAAATGATAATATTTTTTGTAATATTTTAGATATAAGTAGAGGACTCATGTGGATGTGATGCATATTTTTTTGTAATTTTTTAAAGTAAATAATTAATTATGAATTTTTGATTACAACTTTTAAAAATATAAAAAATGCTGTATGTCTTCAATTAACTTGATCAAAACTTCATGAAATTCATTTTTTTCTTTTTTTAATCCTATAGTATGCGAAGCATAGAATGTGACGTATGTTTTGGACTCAAAAAATGTGATACCGTTTGAAAGATATAGATGTTTTTTGATCAATCTATCAATCAGGACTTTAGTCATAATTTGAATAGAAAATGAATAATAATTACTTATTAAATTCAAAGTAAAGCATAATTTAAATTGGTGGAAAGATGAGAATATCCTTTAAAAACCATTTTCATTTCATCAATTTTGGGTTAAAAAAAATTCGTCATCCGCAAACCCATCATCTTGCCACTTTTTGGCCCATCATGATCCTGCACATACGCTCTCTCTCATTGTATGTGTGTTATGAGTTATGATTGAAAGTATTCAAGGATTTTTTTCACTTGTCTCTATCATTATCTGATGGAATTTTACTTTCATGTTTGCTTATCAATTCAATGAATTGATGTAAATACTTGTATGAGATTGATAACTTATAATTACTATGTTCTAGGATATTCGCAAGAAGTGATATCCTGAAATTCATAGAGAAATGTATTGATGCAATATTTATAGGGGTTATGTGTCTTATCATCTAAGTTGTTATCAGATTATGTGAAAAGGTAGTGACTCTGTGCTTTAGATAAAGAAACTAGTTCATGCAAGATATTAGTGTTACATTTATAGTGTCGATTCATTAACTACTCAATCTTTTAACCATAAAATCTTGGAGGAACATTGTTGTTATTTGTTTCTTTTGGTGTTTTTTCTCTCATATCTGATATATATAACATTAATATAATAAGCTACAAACTTATTTAATGTTACTATTAAGTGGTACCATGAGAGATATATGTCATTAACAATGTATTTGGTGGTAGTTGTTTTTAGGTTTTTAGGTATACATTGTGGGATCACCCTCCCAGGTTTCATAGAGCCCAAAGAGTAGGAATAGAAGTTTAGAAACCTTCATTCATTTCTTGACCAATCCCTTTGGAATTACTAATAATTGGAAATGGAAAAATACATAGGTATTTTCTAGAGATCAGTTTGGTTCTTAAAAAATAACCAATAGATTGGTGACTCCATTGGGCACTAGCTAAGTCCAAAGTCTCTAAGTTCAGATCAGGTACAGTTAGAGTTAGTTGTTCATTGTAAATATTCCTTGTTGTTTAAGGAATAATCAATTTTAAGTCTGTTGCATTTGTCCCATCATATGAGGTCTTATGTGTTAGGTATTATTTCATTCTTCCACTATCTATAAGGTAATGTTTAAAATAATTTCTAGAGTAACAAGTACAAAATCAAAATGAAATCACTTTATGTTTCCTAGTATCCTGGGTGGCAACTTTAAGTTCTCTAGTACCTGTGTGAAGATTAGCTCTCAAAAAGAAAACAACAAGAAACATTTTGTAGTACTTGATATTATGAGGAAGACTAGAAGTTATGCGAAGAAGCATCCTAGGAAAAATTCTGAATCAAGTAAGTCTGTTGATTCCCGTCCTGATGTATCTCCTACTTTTCATGTTGAGATAAGTAGTGCGAGTGTCCACGAAGAAGGAAATAATGTTCAAGATTCTAACATAGACCAAGGAAGTTTTCCTGTAGAAGAATTTTTGGATAGCGAGTTAAACGACAGGAAGGATCGGTCGAGATTCGAGGAAGCGTCAAAGTTCTCAGTCATCTTCAAAGTGGATCAATTTCATCGATAATTCAAATCATCCTGTCATAATCCAAAGAAGATATCTTTTAATGCTCTTAAAGTAAAAAAATAAAGGCGTCTCATCCGTTAAACCGGGTCCGGCTGAAAGATCTTTCGAAAATTGACAAAGGCCATGCTCTCAAATGAAGTATTTCCTAAGAAGTTGATGTGATATTCTTGGAGTGGGTATGTGCAGGATCATGATGGGCCAAAAAGTGGCAATATGATGGGTATGTGGCTGATGACTTTTTTTATACCCAAAATTGATGAAACAAAATGGGTATTTAATGGACATTCTCATAATTCCACCAATATAAATTATGGGTTAATTTGAAATTAATAAGTAATTATTATTCATTTTATATTCAAATTATGACTAATTTCCTGATTGATAGGTTGATTGAAAAACAGCTATAGCTTTCAAATGGTATCACATTTTTTGAATCAAAACATCGTCACATTCTATGTATACTATATGATTAAGAAAAAGAAAATTTGAATTTCATGAAGTTTTGACCAAATTTAAAATTGGTCCCGGATATCTGGTTTTGCGGCTTTTGCATTTGGCAAAATTCAACGATAATTATTTGCTGGAAAAGCAAATTACAAAAAAGTATACATCACATGGGACATGGAGTCTCTATTTATATCTAAATCTTATAACTTTATTTACATATGTTTTATTTTTGGTTAAATTGGTTGGAGGGCTTACCTATTTCCTTATTTTTTTCTGAAATTTAAGTACCTCTTGCGGTGAAATTTCAAATTCTCACCATTGTTTTTTTCTTTAAAAAGACTATTAGTTTAGAAACTACATTCAATTTCTATATATCCTATTCTTACTTATTTTTGAAATAATATAGATAACTTTTTCAAATTTTCATGTCAAGTTGCCTAACTCTGATTTTTCTAAATTTTTTGTCACTTAAGGGCATGTTTTTTCCATGATGATCCTGCACATACCCGAGCAATAGTCTCAATCAAAACTTCAGCTACTGATACTTATACAATGTCTATCTCAACTACTAGAGCCTTAGATCCTCCTATTATTTCTAAGAAAACATCATTTGTAGATCATGGGAAGAGACCTGTTGACTCACCCAAGAAAACTGCATTAAAAAACAATGATAAAACCAATACTTCATATATTGAAATTCCCACAAATAAAACCAAAATTGATCCAATTCCATCTAATGCATCTCCAGATCCTGAGATATTGAGGTTGCAGTTGAAAAGTGAAAAGCTGGGAGAAGATTTCAAGAAAGCTGAGATAATAGCTTCCAGTGCAGAAGTGGCTAGGAAAATTGCATTCCTTCAAATTTCCACTCATATACTACATGCCTCGAGTTTTGGACATACTGATAATGAGTTGTAAAAAAGGAAACCTAATGGACATACTCTTGGGGGAAGTGGTGGTGGAGATCAAGGAGGTGGTGGTGGAGGAGGAAATAAGAATGATAAATCTTACTTGTAAGATGATGAGGGAGGTAAGAAAAGAGGAGGTGATGGTGAAAGTAGAAAGGAAAGGGATGTTAGCCACTCTGATGGTGGGAAATATGATGAACACAAAGATTATCATATGGATAGACATACTAGGAGGCCACTCCAAGTAGATAGATACCAAAAGCTATGTTTCGTTGGAATACCTAGCTATCCTAACCCATTTCCTAAACATTCCAGGCTTGCTCTAGTCAAACTCTCTAGAAATAATGCTCTAAATGGTGAAGACCACCTCAAAGCATTCACTAACATTATGGATGACTTTGAGGTAGAAGTAGAAGATGTCATGATGAACTTATTCATGCAGTCTCTTGTTGAGTATGTAAGAGAGTGGTAAGAAAATTTTCCTTCTAAGAGTATTGGCTCTTGGGAGGAGTTCAAAAGGGTTTCTAGGGAACAATATGGTGATAATACATATTCAAGGCTTTTGTTGAATCAATTCAATAATATTGTAAAAGGATATAATGAATTTTTTATTGAGGTTAATAGAAGGTATCAAAAGGCTAGAAAAAGGGTTGCCTCCTCATCTACACTTAAATGATCATGTATGCTTGGTAAATTACTGCAATGCTTATGATGCAAAAATGAATTACTATTTGCTAGATAAGCATCCTCAATCTTTAAGAGAAGCTTTTAAGATAGTAGAAAATATTGAAAACATTAGAAAAATAGCTAGTAAAGTTGGTAGATGAGATGATCTGAGACTTTTCAAAACTTCAAAAAGGGAAGAAAAGAGTTTAGGAACTAAAGGGGGAACAATTGAAGACAAGGTTGATAGTTTTATGAAAAATATCAATGATAAAATTGAAAGGAAAGAGAAAGCCCAACCAATAAATTACCAAAGGAATGAGAGACTCCCTAGGTTGGAAGACCACACTTACAATACCAATTGGTATAATGGGAAGCGTGTCTCAAATAATCAAAGAAATACCCAAAACAAATTTCTTCCAGACCCTCTATAAAAGAATTCAAGAAATTTTGTTGAAGATACTCCTTGGTGTATGACTTTCCAAATGCCACATTCCTCGTAGTAGTATGCAGTAGCACATATGGTGGAAGTAGAAGATAGCATACTTGAGGACTGTGATTAGCAAGATCAAGATGAGGATGATGCACTTATGATTATGGGTGATTATGATATTGCTTACAATGAATGTTCTTCTGATGAAAATTCTTGTGAACTAGATGTTGACAATCAAAGGCGAATTGCTAATGCATATCATCAACAAGTTATTTCTGATGAGGATGACACTAGTGATGATGAGGCTTACAATTTAGAGGTGATTAAAGATGGTGTCTCATTAAGAAGAGCTTATGCAGAAGAGATTGCAAAATATACAGTAGTCTTAGCTGCTCAAGCTAGAAGTTCTTATCATTTAAGGAATAGAACTATTGGAGGTGAACAAGGTAATCCTATCAGTCTGTTCATCAAAGAACAGAAGGCTGAGGAAAAAGAAAATAAACTTGATAAAAAAATAGAAGTTGTCAAAGATAAAGAGGGAAATGGAGATAAAATTTGGACCAAGAAAATAGGCAAGTTGAAATCTACTCCTAGACATAAATTTTCTACTGAGAAATCAAAGACATAGAAGCAAGTCCTTGAAGCCATGAAGAAGGATACTAAACACAAGGTTGAAGCAGTTAGAAATCAACAAAGGGAGAATAGCAACGAACAAGGTATGCCTTCAACTGAATTTCCCAAGTATACTCCTATTGACATGTTTCAGTTACTTAGCCAAGTTAAAGTGTCTGTACCTTTTCTAGAAATGATGAGGATAGAGGAACATAAACAAAAGTCAATGGCCCTTATCACTAGCACTACTATAACCAGTATTGATGTAGTGGAACCCATTCCTTCAAATCTAAGTGATAAGGATAGGTAACATAAGGAAGTTGAAGGAGTAATTACTGAGATTCCCCACATTTTTTTTAGAAATTCTATGAACACTTGTCTAGATAAGATAGATCCATTTTTTCTTACCTTGATAGTTGGGGGGAGTTTCATTAAGAATTTTATTATTGACTCTCGTGCATAAAAAAATATCATTCTGGTTAAAATCATGGATGCATTAGGGTTAAAAGTTGATAACACTTAGGGTAAGTGTTATGATATGGATGCAAAAGAGGTCCCTATGGTAGGTGTGATAAATGAGCTTCCATATAGGTTAGCATATTTCCCTCATAAAGAGTTCAAAATGAGTGTGGTAGTGGCTGATATCCCACCTAATTATGGAATGTTATTGTCTCAAAAATTGAGCGCGTCTATGGGAGGAAGTATGTAGTGTGACATGTCTTATGCCACATTTCCCATCGATGGAAGGAATATCCAAGTAATGAGAGAATTGAGGATCCCACATATGTTAGAACATGTCCCTAAAGATGACACAATTCTTCTCATAGATACTGACATTGGTGAGTTCAAGGTAGAAGAAGCACCAAGAGAGATTAAGAGATGTCCTTCCCCTATAGGAAATGAAGTTTCAAGGATATCTAATAAAGATGGACTATGGAAAATGTAATTTGATGGTGTGAACTCCAAAGAAGGATCTGGTGTAGGGATTTTATTAGTATCACCTATTGGAAATACTTATAAGTTCTCTTTTACACTATCTTTTGTTTGTACAAATAATGTAGCAAAATATGAAGCCTTGTTATTAGACTAAGACTTGATGAAAAAATGGAATAAAAAAGCTAATGGTAATTGGTTATTCTGAGCTCGTAATATCCCAAGTAAGAGCTACATATACTTACAAAAATAACAAACTAAGGTAGTACCAAAATGTTGTTTGGGATTCCATTGAACAGTTTGATGCTTTTGGAATAGACTAGATGGAGAGAGGACATTATAGAGTGGCTAATCTACTGGCTAATATTGCATTGAGACCTAATGATATAACTTTCATAGGAATTTCAAAGGTTGAGATAAAAATAAGGCCTTCTATCCTTGACAATGTATATAATTGGTAGATTTTTGATAATGATGATGATATCCTTAGATTTCTAATATGTGCTAATAAATATGAAGGTTAGGAGATTGATTTTAATGGATTTGTAGAAAAAAATGATGGACAAGACACAATGTTTGGAAAAGAGGTCATCCAATTGAAAATAAACAAAATCCCAAGGCCTTGTAGCTCTTGAAAGGGTTTTTGATAATTAGGAAACCAGTAAGACCAAAACAACTATTGCCCACCCAAAAGACATAGAAGAAGTGAACTTGCGAATTGAAAAATGCTCTAAAGAAGGTCTATATAGGAAAGAGGATGAAACCAAAGGTGAAGGAAATGTTAATTTCCTTTCTAAGAAAATATAGGCATGTCTTTGCTTGGTCATACAATGACTTGAAAGCTTACAAGGAGGAGTTAGTTAAGCACGAGATTCCTTTGAAAGAGAATGCAAAACCCTTCAAATAGAAGAAAAGACCAATTAATCCTACAATAGCTCCCAAGATATAGGAGGAGTTGATAAAGTTGAGGGAGGATGGTATTATAAAACCCATTATACATTCTTCATGGGTAATCAATTTGAAATGCAGTAAGAAAAATATTGACGCGCAAGCTATGTTAATAATTTCAAGGAAGCTTGCGAGGAATGTATCCTCATTAATGGACAATTATTCTTTGTGTGGAGCTATGTTACAAGACGCTTTGGATATGAGTGCAGCCCTTCAATAATCAGTAGACGGTTTCTTAGGATATAATCAAAGAGGCAAGAAGTGAAGGAGTACAGTGGTACACAGACGAAACTGTTTACTACTCCTTGGGAGGTACCTTTATATGTCTAGGGTTTCCTTTGAGAAACCCAACAAACCAGCAAGTTCTACAGTTTTCAAGAGATGGATGTAACTTTTCTGATTTTTATTGATTTGTTTATGTGCCACTTCACATCAAGATGGCCGACGCTACTTATTCTAAGAAAGAAGGATCTTACATGCACTTTCTAGAAAGGTTTATGCAGAATTAAGCTAGAATATGGAGTTATCTTTGAACATACAGAGAAATGTGCCTTTAGTCCACCGAGGAAAGGCGCTATTCCCAGGAAAGGAGTAAAGGATAGATCTTAAGTACATATGTGTCTACAAGATTCCCTTGTAAAAAATGTCAGTGTAACCATTTTAAAAGGAAAATATTGGCCTTTTTAAAGGAAAGGTGAAAAACTAACATGAAATTACAATTATTTCCCAAAATGTTGAAAAGAGGTAGAAAGGATGCTTTAGGTAGAAAGATCCCAGTCAAAATCACTTTTAAGAAGATAAAACAATGAAATCTCTATTAAAGAGGCTCTAGTTTTGAAGTCTCCTGACTTCTCCAAACAAATGCACATTTTCTCTTTTGCTTCTTTTCATACTATTGCTAATGTTCTACTATAGAAAAATGAGCAAGGTTTTGAACATCCAATTGCATTTTTTAGTAAATCTTTATAGGCTATAGAATTGAAGTATGACACTACTGAGAAACAAGCCTATGCTTTGGTAAAGGCTATAAAGAATTTTGGGACTTACCTACAAGGGGCTATAGTTATTAATTTTGTACCAAGTGTAGTTGTGAAGGACATTTTTACTCAGCAGGAGACAATAGGCAAAAGGTGCAAATGGATCAATAGGATCCAAGAATTTAACATTGAAGTTCATATTACCAAATTAGTAAGAGGACAGGGCCTAGCCAAGTTGATGGAAAAAGCCAATTTGGAAGCTAATCAAGTTAATCAAATTGAAGTAATTAATGTTCCACCTCTCTATGATATGCAAACATGCAGATGGTATAAAAGAATTATCCAGTATTTGAAAACTTTGCAATATCCTCTTGATATGGCTGACAATGAAAAAGAACATTGAAATTGCATGCTATCAAGTATGTGATCATTGATAATGAGCTATGGTGGAGAAGCTTGGATGGAGTGCTTTTGAAATGTGTAGATGGAAGAAAAGAATTGGAACTTCTGCAAGAATTAAATGCACAATGGGGTGTGTGGCAGCCATTATATGGTGAAGACTACTGCACACAAGATTGTAAGAGTGACATTCTGGTGGCCTATAGTTTTTAAATATGCTCACAAATTTGCTAAAAATTGTGACGCCTATCAACAATTCTTAGGAAAACTGAAGTTTTTAGGAAATCTACCACTTAGACCTATGACAATTGAAGCCCCTTTCCAATAATGGGGAATTGAATTCATCGGGGAGATACCAAAAAAATATAGTGGAGTTTATTCATGGATTCTTGTTGCCACTGATTATTTTAAAAAGTGGGTAGAAGCAATACCTACAAAGAAGGAAACAAGCACGATGGTATTTGAATTTCTGTTGAATAATATTCTTATTAGATTTGGAGTCCCTCAGAGAATTATCTGATACAATGCTATGTGTTTTAGATCAGATGAATTCAAGGAATTTTGTGAAAGAAATGGAATACAAGTTTCTTATTCTTCACCTTACCATCCTCAAGGAAATAGTCAAGCTAAATTTAGTAATAAGAGCTTGATGAAGATAATCAAGAGAATTATGAAGAAGAACGAAAATTCCTAGGATTCAAGATTGAAATTGGCACTCTGGGCAGATAGAGTGACTGTGAAAAAGGCTACTGGTTATTCACCATTTGGTTTAGTATATGGTTTGGAGGCAAGATTGCCACAAAATAACCTGCTCAAAATGTACAAGTTTGTCCAGGAATATGATGAAGAAATATGTGATGATATGCAACATAGGATAAATAATTTGGTGCAGTTGGATGAATATAGGAGGGAAGCTCAAGCTAAAAAATTGAAGATGCAACTGTAGGTTAAGCCCTTATATGATAAAAAAATCTTCTCCTAGGAAGTTTGAAGTTAACAACATGGTGTTAGCCTAGAAAGAAAGAGCTCAAGATAAGGGAAAACATGGGAATTTTGAAGCATTATGGATTTTCCCTTACTTGATAGCCAGTACTCATGGTGAAGATTCATATTTTCTTCAAAGCTTGACAGGTGAACTTTTTGAACTACCAATACATGGACAATTATTAAATCCATACTTCTCCTGAGTATGTTATCTTCCATGTACGTTATTTTTGTATATTATGTATATAGGTGTGTTTGCATTTTTCTTTGTCTTAGGTCTTGCTACCTTGTCTAGGTAGTTCCTCGGTTTGGGTTGTTTGGTTTTAATCCACATTTTGATCTTCTTCAACTTGAGATTCTGGAGATCTCGCCATGCTTGC
>VDFB02072274.1:107761876-107812451 GCA_007258455.2 Sequoia sempervirens | reverse complement strand
ATATTATTTTGTAAAGATATGATAAATCCTTGACATGAAGAAAACAATCTCTAGTTGAGGAAGACTACACTAAAAACAATTTAAGTGTAGCACATGAAATTCAACTTGAAGTGAAAGAAATAATAGATTCCCTTGCAAAATAATTATAAATTCCATTGTTAAATTAGTTAGCCTTATTTTCACTTAAAGAACTAACCTAGTACTATTTAGAGAAATTATGTGAATTAATCCAATTTTCTTTAAATAATGATTTTAGTTATATAAAAAAGGTAAAACCCAGAAACAAAATATACTATTATTTACTAAAAATTGAATAATGAAGTTGATGAGATGAATGTAGAAATGGAAATTCATTATAAAAGGATCCTAGTACTTGTAGTGTAGGAAATGCATACCCTTGCATTTTCACACTTTTTTGGGATTTCCTTGCTTTGTTTAACCTTATTTATGTCTTAACTAGTCCTATTTTGCATCCACATGCCTAATAAATTGTATCTTTTTATGGCTAATCCTGACAAAAATTGAAGGATAAATGACAATTAAATTATTTTGGTTGTGTGTCCCATATTTTTGGACTGGGACTAAGATGCCACGAAGGGAATTTTTTTCCTCCAAAGTTCTTGAAACCCTCTTTTCAAATGCACCTTAAATGGGCACCTTTTTGGAGTCTGTACCCCAAGTTTCTAGCCTCGGGACTAAGATGCCAGCTAGGGCATCTTAGTCTCCCATATCTTATTTTTGGCATTTAATTTCAAATCTTGGCGAGATTTAGCCTCCTTTAATTAATAAATTCATATGTCAGCTTGTTTTGGTGTAATTTTAGGATATTAAGCATGGATAAGTATAAATATAAGGTTTCTTCACTCATTTCTCACCAAACAAGTAGAATGAGCATTCCTAATAGCATAATTGAGTTTGCAAGAGAATTCAAGAGCAGTTTATCAAGCATTTAGAACAATCATCAAGATTCAAGCATCATGTCAAAGATATTCTTGCATCATGTGTGTTTTTGAGCTAACATTTGTGATGTAGGGTTTGGATTCAAGCAAGAAATTCAAGTCAAGATCTATCAAGCAATTGATTTGAGTCAAGATCTACATTCATTATTTCCCTTCATTCCAAGATTTAATTACCAACAAGGGGTTTGACCAAGGAAAATCCTCATTTACTAACAATCGACAAGTTTTTCCTCTCTTGCATGTATGTGTTTGTAGATTTAGGTTGAAGACTTGAAGATCATTTGAAGTGAAAAGTTCATTGAAAATTTCTCATTTTCACAGAAACTCACCTATAGGCCATATCTAGAAGTTTGAGGACCTGAGATCTGAGAAGAAGGAAGTGCAGATATTGAGCCTTAGGATCACATTCAGAGGTTTCAAAAATTTAGATCAAGACTAATTTGACAATAAGGGCATCTTAGTCCTCCCAATGGTATTATGGAGAGATTCTTTCAGATTCTATTCTGACATCTGAAGATTCCACATTTTCCTTGAAAAATAGCATTGGGACTAAGAGAACACTAAGGGCGTCTTTTTCCTCCCTAGCATATTTTGACAATATTTTTAAATTTCCAAAATCCTCATCATATTTCTAGACTTCCAAGGTACATACATCCTAACTTGTTACTTAATTTTGTCATTTGCATCCATCATTTGGCTTACATTACTAGGTTTTGTGAGTAGAATGTTAAGTTGTCTTTTCCAAGCTTTTGCTTAGTCTTCGAAGCCTAAATAACCCACCTTAGGTCTTCCTTGTTAGGAATTGACTCACCTCTGTGTTGACGGTCAATCCAATTTGGGATCCTAGGAATTCTTGAATGATAATTGGAGAAGAGTGGTGTTATATGACCTAGGCCATAAATCACCCATTCCCCCTATTAATCATTTTGGTGAACCTGACATGAATCATTTCGACTCACCCTTGTTCTATACTAAGTGGGGGAAAGTGGTTAGGTAGCCTTCTCCTCCTATGTCACTTGTCATTGTCTATTCTAGCTAGTTGACTACCTTCCATGTTTATGTAAGAGCAAGCTTGGGATATGGATGTCATGCCTTAAGTTGGCTCATCTGTGATATACTAAGTTATACATTTTTTGGGAAACCCCTTCCCTTCTCATGACGTAGCTTATTGGAAACATATGAATTGGCATAGGGATTTCCTAGTAAGCTCACATGTCTTCTTCTACTTTAAAGAAATTTCTCACAGTAATGATTTTAGCAACCACTATAATGTGGGGGCATACATCAACACTCATGTTTCATTGTATGATTTTCTTTCTTCCTATGATGCATTCCTTTCTTGGTCGTGTTATTGGGTTTGATTTTCTCCGAGAGCATGATATTTCTTTGCATTTGTCCTCTCTTGGAATTATTAAGTATAATGTTCCCTAAGATGAGACCTTGAATTTGTCCTCTCTTGGAGACATTAAGCACATTTTTCTCTAAGAAGAGACCTTGCATGAACTAATTGAAGTCCCTTTGAACATCCCTCTTTCTTGTTGCATGCATTTTTTTATTATTGTACCTTATTAATGTCATGGAGGTATGGCTTTGATATGGCTCCTTGAGACTCGCCTAGTGAACAACTAGCTTCACTAGCCCTTGTGAGCATGCATTTCCTTTTTGTCCTTATCATATTCATGTGGGTTTGACTTTTATATGGACCTCTTGGGTCTCACCTAGTGGGAAACTAGCTTCACTAGCCCTTGTGACCATGCATTCTTTTTGCATAGTGGATAGCATGTTCCACATGTAAACCTTTTTTGGACAAACAACCTAGACCTAGTCGACAATGTGTTGGATGACCAGTCGAAGCTTGATCCATTGCATTTTTATTTTGAATTTTTCTTTTTCTATCTTTGATGGTGTACATTGGTGATCTAGTTATGGCTTCATATATCATTCTCAAGTGTGTTCCTTTGTGCCTATGTTGGTTTTTCATAAGATATTGATCTTGGGGGCTTGGCCACCCTCTTGGTTATTATCATCCTATATTACTAAGATTTGTACATTAGAACCCATCTTGATTGCATGGTTGGCTAATTTAGTGTGAGTTTTAAGCAAGTTCATCTTCTCACTAAAGTGAGGGCTAAATGTAGTGTAGTAAAATGCACACCCTTGCATTTTCACACTTGTTTGGGCCTACCTTGCTTTTTTTTATCCTTATTTATGTCTTAATTGGTCCTATTTTACATCCACAATCCTAGTAAACTATATCTTTTTATTGCATCTTTTTCCTCCAAGGGTCTTGGAACCCTTTTTTCAAATGCACCATAAATGGGCCCCTTTTTGGAGTCTATGCCTCGAGTTTCAATCCTCGAGACTAAGACACCACCTAGGGAATCTTAGTCCCCCTTAAGTTATTTTTGGGATTTAATTTCAAATCTTGGTGGGATTTAGCTTCCTTTAATCAATGAATTCATATATCGACTTATTTTGGTGTAATTTTTATATATTAAGCATGGATAAGTATAAATACAAGTTTCTTTCACTCATTTCTCACCAAGCAAGTTGAATGAGCATTCCTAATAGCATAACTGAGTTCACAATAGCATTCAAGAGTATCTTATCAAGCATTTGGAGTCATCATCAAGATTCAAGCATCATGTCAAGGATATTCTTGCATCATGTGTGTTTTTGAGCTAACATTTGTGATGTAGGGTTTTGATTCAGGCAAGCAATTCAAGTCAAGATCTATCAAGCAATTCATGTGAGTGAAGATCTACATTTAAGCTAGCCACTTCACAAAAGTTTGTAGATTTCATAATAAGGGTTTGGTGAGTTGCAACATAGCACTTTTTCATTCATCATTTCCCTTAATTCCAAGGTTTAATTACCAACAAGGGGTTTGACCAAGACAAACCCCCATTTACTAACAATCAACAAGTTTTTCCTCTCTTGCATGTTTGTGTTTGCATATTTAGGTTGAATAATTGAAGATAATTGAAGTGAAAATTTGTAACGTTGTAAAGCTGAATTTCAAAGTTGTCATCTTCATAGATACTCACCTATAGGATAGATGTGGAAGTTTTAGGACCCAAGATATGAGAAGAAGGAAGTGCAAACATTGAGCCTCAGGATCACATTAAGAGATTTTAGAAATTCAGATTGGGACTAAGTCAATAGTAAGGGCATCTTAGTCCTCCCAAGGGTATTTTGTAGAGATTCTTTTAGATTCTATTCCAATATCTGAAGATTATGTGTTTCCCCAGAAAAATAGCAGTGAGACTAACACAATAGTAAGGGCGTCTTTGTCCTCCCTAGCATATTTTAACAACATTTTTGCATTTCCAAAACCCTCATCACATTTCCAGACTTCCTAGGCAAATACATCCTAACTTTCCATTACTTAATTTTTTCATTTGCATCCATCATTTGGCTTGCATTACTAAGTTTTGTGAGTATAATGTTAAGTTTTCTTTTCCAAGCTTTTTCTTGGTGGTGAACCCTTCGAAGCCTAAAGAGCCCCCCCTAGATCTTCCTTGTTGAGAATTGAATCACCTTTGTTTTGATGGTCAATCCAATTTGTGATCCTAAGGTATTCTTGAATGATAATTGGAGAAGAGTGGTGTTATATGACCTAGGCCATAAAGCACCCATTCCCCCTATTAATTAGTACTAAAATATAAATCTCACTCAATTGAATATTAGTGCTATGTTAAGAGATTTGCGTTACATGTTGTAACCCCATAAAATGAAAGTCACTACTCTAATCATGGTGGAAAACCTTCATGAAGTAAAATCATGACTCATCCTTTTCTTTATACATATTGGATAGGTGTTATCATTTACACTTATCAATGTATATCGAACAAGTAAAGAAAAGGATAAAAGGTATGATTAGGAATTTTTTATTTAATTTCTAGATTTAATTGTAATGAAACCATAATATTAGGTGATGAATTCAATTCAATCTTATCATAAAGTAAAACGAAAGTGGGAATTATCCACATGGACTAGTGGTAGGATGACTTAAGAAAATTTTAATGTAATAATAAATTTAATGTTATACAATATAGAAATGGAGTAGTTACATTGGAAAATAGATGAAAAGGGTTCACTAGCTTTCTTGAGCACTTTGATAGATTCCTCATTTTTACAAATTTGGGATAAATAATTTGTAATGCTTGATTCTATGATCATTCCAATCTTTGGATCAAATCACTTCCTTGTTACCCTCAATATAGAAAATTATTATGCTCTGAATCAATACCAATAAAAATTTGAAAAAATGTGGTTGTGAGATGAATCATTGAATGTTTTAATGACTAATTGGTGGGATCAAGCAAATTTTCCTCAAGACTCCAAGATGTTCAAATTCTACAAAAATAATATTTTCAAACAAAATCTATATGAATGGAATAAGTGTTATTTCAAAATATATTCCAAGAGAAAGAAGTAATTAAAATAGAACTACAAGTCTTGAAAAAAAAAAATTAGTTGTGGGGCGACAATTGTAGAATATGCAAAGGAAATGATCTAACAATGACATGCTCAAAAATCTTAGTACAAGAAGAGATATACTAGAGGTCAAATTTAAGGGAGGCATGGATCAAATAACATTAGTATAATTTGACAAATAATGACTAGGTGACTAAAACTTTTAGAGACAACAACTAAAAATGATTAAATTCTACTATTTTTTTGCAAGTCAGCTATAAATGAGTAAATAAATGACTAATTTGGTCTTGACTATTTAGTCACACAAATAAAAATAACTAAACAATTAGTCATTTATTTAGTCACAATCCATTTGAATAGATCATTTAAGGAATCAAAATTAATAGTGTTATTCCTAATCTTCATTTTAATAAACATACTCTAAAACTTTTGTCGAAACCATATTTCTAGGTGTAGTCACCAAAATGGAGAATTGAAATGATATAATTTTTATTTTGATAAACATACTCTAAAACCTTCATTGAAACCTTATTTTCACGCATAGCCCGCCAAAATGGAGAAGTGAAATGACATGCTTATGTTCTCCCTATAAATAGTTGAAGATGGTTGGGTTCAAGATTTTTAGTAAAGAATGAGAAAGAATGGCAAGGATATGTGTGTTCCAGGATGCAAAGGATTCATTGTTGCTTATCTCATTTCTGCTCTGCTCAACAAGGGTTACATTGTTTTCACTACTATTTATAATCTAGGTATTTAATTGGCATATATTTGCATAATTTCAATTTCATTTAAATGATTTTGAAGTAACAATGTACCTTATATAGGGTTTAGAATAATTTATTTTAATTTAATAAATAAATAAATGATGTATTTGCTTGTGATTAGATAATGTCCTCTTTGGCACTGTATTCATTACTCTAGCTACTAGTCTTTTGCATGTGGCATCTTTACTATCTTCATGATAGTGGCTTTTAAATAGATCTCATTCTTTGCTTTAATCTTGATCATGGTAATCCAAGATTGGAAAACAAAATGATAGGTTTTTTTTGTAATTGATTTTAAATGCATTGTAGTTCAACAGGATTGGCAAGCAAAATGATAGGTTCATATCACCAAGGATGAAATATTGAATAACATAATGTATGGTTTTTTAGGTCCCATAACTCAAAGGGACTATACAATTTAATGATAATTTTTTTGGACCTGTATGTTTATACTCATTGTAGGTTTAGGTTTTGGCTTTGAACAACACTATATCTAGGTTGTGTTAAGCTTGATGTTTTTTCTAGAGGTTACTGATATTTTTGAATCAAGAATTTAGTTTTACTATTATTTTGGAAGGGAGCCATTGTTTTCAAGGATGGCTCATATAAAGATGAACACAATTATCAGATAATACAAATGTGCATGGAAAGAGTATACATATGGCCATTTAGAAAACTTCGGATGGTGGCTAATAGGTGGATAAGAATAGTTTCTTTAATAAAATGTTACAATTTCTTTTCTAGGAGATAGACATTGGATAAATGTGTAAATATTTGATGAGATGACTAGTGTGCTAACCATTATAACTTTTTGTTGATCTTTAACACCATTTTAGGGTCACTATTTGAGTTTTGAAATGCATTTTGCATTATAAGCATTACAATCATGCCTTTTAGAGTGGAATATATGGAGATAACAACCAAGAAGAAGATCTTATTCTATCTAGTCCATATCATATGGTAAGCTATTTGATGGTAAGCTATTTGATTTTCCCTATCATTTTTGCTATTAAACAATTTGATTTAGTTGTTTTCAATCTAAATGAGGTACCACTTAATGATGAATGCTATTTATGGTGACACTAAATATTTGTTTGGCATTGCTTGTTTTTAATGTGACTATATTATCCTAGTATGAATTTTGTTGTAGACAGTTTATCCTACACTTAGTGCTACTTCTATAACAATCAGAAATTGATAACAAACACATATAAATAAGATTTGCAATAACATTTTAATTTTTTTTTTCCTTGCTCTTGTTGTTGATCATTCTCCTATGTTTTTCTATAAAATTTAAATATGCTTCTAGAGTACCCTTACAATGCACCCCTTCCCTCAAAGCCACATTTCAATCATCCTTCACATTTTGGGTAGTTGGGGATGTGTCCCTTGTCCTCTAGGCCTTATGGAATATGGAATAA
Source organism: Sequoia sempervirens (assembly GCA_007258455.2). Lineage (NCBI taxonomy): Eukaryota > Viridiplantae > Streptophyta > Pinopsida > Cupressales > Cupressaceae > Sequoia > Sequoia sempervirens. Next base: position 107,804,867 of record VDFB02072274.1, on the reverse strand, counting down.
AATTGCTATATTTTCATTTTTCATTTGAGGCTTAGTCTCTTGTTACATTAATTACTTATAATATAGCAATTAGATATATGTCCTCCTAGTATGCACTTGAAATTTGAATTAATTTGTAGCACATTTCCTTAGAATGTTTAATGATGCTCATTTTTAAAATGTGTTTGAGGTTTCATTCAACTACTATAATTGATTTCTCATTGAATGTGGTAGGGTGAAGTGAAACATGAGATTTCATCTTGTTTACCCAGGTGATAGCCTAGTAAGGATCACCATCATTGTAATTTGGAAGATCAATTTTAGAATCTTTGTTATGAGATTAGGGATTGTGATATTCTAATGCCAATGTACACTTTTGCATATTCCAAGTTTCTTGTTCATCAAATTTTTAACTTGCATTCTTTTTAATATTTTCTTGTTCAATTTTGGACTCAAATGAATAAATTTGTTTAGATTAAAATTCTATCTTAGAAAGCAATTTGTTTGATTTCAGTTAGCTAAATATTGAAGAAATTAATTCAACTTGTTTTTAAGTTTGTTTTCTAGTCTTACAATGTCCACCATGTTGATAATTTAGTTTTTGAAACTTCAACATTAATGCACTTTTTGAAACTTTGGGCAAGCCACCATCCTTTGAACTAGATTTGGTGAGCTTGCCACCTTGTGTCATCACCAAGTATGACTAATTATTTTTTGCTTGACTCATCAACAAAATTTAGACATCAATCACACTAGTTAGTTGAATGATTATTAGAATTTGAATCAAAGAACCAAAAGAATCTTCTGAATGATTCCATTGGGAAAACATTAATGCACACTTGTGATCAATAAAATTATATAGTCATTGCCAACCTCTACCTACAATATTCTTTGTATGAATTTTCTTTACATAGAAAAGCACCCAATATTGGACTTAGGATAGTCAACACTAAAGTATTATAAGCATCTAGATTTTTTTTATTGTGTTTCTCTCACTCAGAATTGTCAATAAAACACTCATAAGAGGTTGACTCCTATCCTAAACCAAATTTCCTATTCCAGTTATCCTTATGGACTAGTTTTTCAAATGACTTATCAAATTCATATAATCTTTTGTAGCAGTTGAATCAGGTGTTTCAATAAATATACAAAATAGAGGGATGCCTTGATGAATAGTTATTATGAGTTCTTTGTCATCTTCTCTTATGTTGCAGTAGATTATTACCTTATCATTGGGATTGAAATGAGTGTGAAAGCACCAATCAATTTTTTTTTTAATGAATGTTATACCATAAGGACACTCCTTCAATTGTGGTGGAGCCATTTTGTTTCAAATTTAAAGAAATTATTACAATGTTTGGCACCCATCAACTCTCTACATCATTACACTATCAATTTTGCGTCTATCCTACAATCATGATTGTCCATGATATCATAATTCCTAGCCACATTATGTCAAATAGTTTGGCTGGTTTGTCTATGCTCTATCTTTCTACATACAATTCTACCATGAAGGTTGTAGTTGAATCTAACAATATTTCTCTAGCCTTTATGTTTGGATGGAAGCTCATACAATGTTTTGAGTCAAGTAGCTTGAATATTTATAACAATAGTGGACAATAAACTAGAATAACAACTTAGACTATGAACATCCTTACACAATCTACACTAATATAAGTTTGCAATCCTTATTAATGATCAAAAATTGCACTCACAAACCTAACTTCTTTGAATGAGGTCTTGAATTTTTTTTAATGTTAAACTATTCAAAATTGCACATTGTCATCACCTTATTTTATAGGAATTGTTTTAGGTTTTTTAATGTGTCAAATTGGTAGTAACTTATCCAAATTAGGAACTATGATTTTACAGGAGATGCATTTAATTGTATTTTCATTTAGAAATCTTGTCAGTATATTTATCTTGACTTGGATCCAACCATCCCCTGATATCGCTACCTAATTCTTCTCTAGACCTTGCAGGGGGTTCAAATGATTCATATCACCAAATCCTTTACAAAAAATTCTACACAAAATTCAATGATGAAGAATTGATGTACAAATCCTCTTGTGAATGATTCACCTATTGATGGAAATTATCTCAATATTTGTGTATTAGCATGAAAAGTATGTGTTAATTATGAATTTCACCTTTTGTAAGCATTTCTTTCCCCGCATGCTCCAATTTAGAGAAATCTACAATGTTCATGTACTGAACATTAATGAGTTGGTCTTATTGATGGGGGAATTCCATGTTAGTTATTTTAATGCATACCTTTTACATGATTTTATTTTATTTCCATCCATGTTGCTTACATAATGAAGCCTGTAGGCAATATGAATGATTGTGTGAAGACATAAAAGAAATTGTAGTTGACAATTTCCACATTCCAATTTCGTTTTGAAAAATGTTTTGTAAGTTGTAAATTGATGTAATATAATTGTTTACTGTAGTTGTTGAATCTACTTTCACTTGATCCATTGCTCTCTTGTATTTTTTTCCTTTCAAAAGGGTCTGCACTTTGGACCTATTTTTTAAATCAATGCTATTCTTTTCTAATGTGAAAGGAAACAAAATTTTCAAATAGTTACAAACCTAAATGGACCTAGAAAACAATGCCAAAAAATATATTTATGGTTTCTTGCATAACATGATAGAAAACTTTTAGTTACTGTTCTTACTTTCTTTTGAAATTATGGTGGGTTTTCTTTTCATTACACCATATCTTATATTAAATTTTTTGTTGTCCAGGCTTTCTATAAGGTGTTGAAGAGTTGGGAATCAAAAGAGTTTATGGGTGGATAGTAAGAATTATGATCCAAACTAACTATTTTTGTCATTTTTAATTTTCATTTTACTTTTGTTTGAATTGTGCACCTAGATCCCACAGGCTGAAACCTCTGAAAGAGCCAAGTCAGTGTGACATCCTTATTGTCTGGCCGACTAGCAATTGTGCAAATTTGTGGAATGTTTAGGTCACTGAGACCTTGATGATGTCTTACCAATTAGAGCTATCATTGTGACTTGTGGTGTTCGGTGTAACCCTCTACCGAGTGGGTTGATCTAGCTGACGGTTTGGTTCCTAGCGGATGTTGGGGAGACTCATGGTGACTACAGTTATTAGGGAGACTCTTGGTCGAAAGGTTTGGTTTGGGTATGAAGTCTTAGTGATGTGAGATGTCTCACCGACAGTGTTACACTCGGAGTCATTGGGGAGAGACTTGAACACTCAGTAAGAGCTCTTGGCGATGGGTGTTTGTCTCGCTGATGCTTTGGCTATTGTTGGTATGACTCATGGCGAAAGGTCATCTCAAGGTAACATGGAAGCCTCGGTAAGAACTCTTGCTGACAGTTAGTTCTCTCGCTGATGGGTATGAACACCGATGTGACCTCTTGGCGAAAGCGGTAAGTCTCACCGATGGTAGGACATTTCATTGTAGCATGAGCATCGGTATGATCTCTTGGTGAATTGTGATAGTCTCACTGATGGGAATGCTAATGTCTAAGTGAATTTGGAACTTTGGTATGACCTCTCGACAACTAGTGATTGTCTTGGCGATAGCGCTACATGTGATTAATATCGATATTATGTCTTGGCGACAAGGGGAAGTCTGAGCGATAGTTTTTGAACTCGGTATAACGTATTTCCAATGGTGAGGACTCTTGGTGATAACTACAATTGGGTCTTGTCACATCGGGGAGACACAGTTAGTGTCTCACCGACATGCAAACACAGGTTAAACATTGTTGACCGATTGGAATACTATCCTACATGGTAAGTCTTCAACCAATCAGAGAAGCCGAATGGAAACTATTGCAAGTTAGTCTTTTGTGGCCGTTTTGTGAGGAATATCAACAGACCAAGGTCAACATGGATATGCTTGGAGATCCAAGATGATGTTTGGTTCGACGAATAGTTCGATGAACAATTCGATGTGTGATCAGTGAGAATTTGATTCTGAGAGCATTATATCTTGAATGTTATGTACAAGGTTGATCAAGGATTATGCTATTGTAAATTTGACATCAGAAAGATAAATCTAATCTTTGTATGTAATTTCCATTACTATAATACAAAGGGGCTTTTCTTGGTGTGGTGGGTTTTTCTCCTGTAAGTGTTTTCCCACGTAACTCTAGTGTTCATGTGTGTATGTTCATTTCTCTATTTCTGCTATTTCTTTCAAGTGTATCTTAATTGGACTATAATTGAAAATTTTAAAAGCACCTCTACATTCTTCCTTGAGGTTTTGATGTTAGGAGAGTTGTTTCCGCACTTTAGCTTTCCTTATAAGTGGTATCAGAGCCTGGCCAGTTGTGTTATCCTTGTGGGCACGTTGGTATTTTTGTGTCAATTTTTGTTCAGTGGGAGTCCTGTAGAAGTTTGGTAATTCAAATTATAGGTTAAAATGGCAAGCACGTTATGAAAGATTAAAATTGAGAAATTCAATAGTAGTAGTTTTGAGTTATGGAAACTTAAAATGGAAGATCTGTTAGTTGATCGTGATCTTTGGATTGCTATGTCTGGAACGAAGCCTATAGGCATGAAGCAAGAAGATTGGGACCTTGCAAATAGAATATCAAAGGGCCTGATAAGGCTCTATTTAGAAGACTCTATTCTTCTAAATGTTCATGAAGAAAAGACTGCATCTTCCTTGTGGAAAATATTGGCAGCTATTTATTAGGGAAAGTCCTTGGTGAATAAATTGTTCTTGAGGAAGAATCTGTACTCTTTGAGAATCCAAGAAGGAGGGTCCATTGCTGATCATTTGAACGCATTCAACATTCTAATTGCACAGTTAACATCTATGGGTGTGAAGATTGATGAAGAAGATCATTGTATGCTATTATTATGTCCTTTGCTAGATTCTTGGGATCACCTAGTGATGGCTATTGGGAGTACGAAATCCATTTTTAAGATGGAAGATCTTGTTGCTTCTTTGTTATCAAAAGAGATGAGAAGGAAATCTTCTAAGATGGTGAAGGAGGCTCTTGCTGTTAGAGGCATATCGAAAGAAAAAGGCAAGAAGAAGGACAAGAAGTCCAAATCCAAATCAAAGGGGAGATCAAAGTCTCCTAGCAAGAAGTCCAAGGTGAAGTGCTGGAATTGTGGGCAATGTGGTCATGTCTGAAAGGATTGTAAAGAGGAGAAAAATAAGAAGAATTCTTCCGATAATGATTCTTCTCATACTGATGCAGACGCCTCCATTGCAGCCTTGGCTACACATGCATCAGATGATGTTTGGTTGAATGATTTTGGAGCATATTTCCACATGACATAGATTCATAGAGACTAGTTCATGAAGTATGAAATATATGACGGTGGAATGGTGTATTTGGCAAGTGATTCATATTTGGAAATTGTTGGCTGTGGAAGAGTCAGAATTCAATTCCCCAATGGAAGAGTGAAGGGAATCAATGATGTAATGCATATACCAGGTCTGGCTCAAAATTTACTTTCTGTAAGTAAGTTGAATGATATTGGAGCGCAAGTCACATTCTTTGGAAATGGCTGCAAGATGACTAGAGGCTCAATGGTGATAACAAGGGGTGCTCATATTGGTACCTTGTATAAGTTGGATGCACATGTTTTTCAATGCAATAGTGTCTCTACAAAGTCACAGAAAGCTAGTCATGGAGGAAAAGAGGAAAATTTTCATGATAGTGTAAACTCTATGGAAGTTAAACTTCTAGCAGAAAATAATATGCTCTAGCATCATAGGCTAGGCCACATTGGAGAGAAAGGTTTAAAAACCTTGAAGAATAAAAACCTGGTTGAGGGGCTTGATGACTGTAACCTTGAATTCGAATTTTATGAACATTGTATATATGGTAAACAACACCATGTTTCTTTTTACTCCAGTCCTCACAAATCTTCTGGTTTGCTTGATTATATACATTCTGGTGTTTTTGGTCCAATGAATGTGCCTTCTCTATCTAAGTCAAGGTACTATGTATCATTTATTAATGATTATTCAAGAAGGGCATTTGTCTATTTTTTGAAAAGTAAATCAAAAGTGTTCAGTTAGTTTAAGGAATTTAAGAACCTTATAGAAAATTAGACTGGAAGTAAAATAAAATTTTTAAGGAATGATAATGGCGGTGAATTTTGTTATGATGAATTCAAGAGGTACTATAAATATCATGGGATTAAAAGACATAAAACTACACCTTACACTCCACAACAAAATAGAGTTGCAGAAAGGTTCAACAGGATAGTGATGGAAAGAGCACGAAGTATGCTGAGCAGTGCTGGCTTGGAGGAGAAGTTCTAGGCTAAGGCAGTTGCTACAACATGTTACTTGATAAACTGTTCTCCTAATTCTGCTCTTGTTGAGAAAACACATTTGGAAGCATGGTCTGGTAAGAAGCCCTCTTTGAGACACATTCGTGTATTTGGATGTAATGCATATGCATATGTGTCGAATGAGAAAAGATCTAAATTGGAGAAAAAGGCTATTAAATGTATTTTTATTGGCTTTAGTGCTGGCATAAAAGGATACAAGCTTTGGAATCCTGATACGGAGAAGGTTTTGTATAGCAGAAGTGTTATCTTTCATGAGCTGAAGCCTTCTACCTTGGATTTGCAGTCAGAGACAAAATTAGGAAACAAAAAGGATGTAGTTGAAATTCCTCCAACACCAAATAAAGAGGAATTGAAAATTCAAAATGTACCTAAACCTGAGGAGAGCTCCAATAGTTATGAGAGTTCTGATGAAGAAGAAGAACCTCAGCCTCTGCAAGTGAGGAGCTCAACTCATGAAAGAAAGTAACCTGATAGGTATGTGTTCTCTTTGATAGATTCTACTTGTGCCTATGCTTTAATTTCTAGCACTGATGAGCCTAGGACTATGAAAGAGGCATTTATAATGTTTGATTCAAACTCTTGGTTGGAAGCCATGAATGAAGAAATGGCATCATTAGAAAAGAATGATACTTGGAGTTTGGTGCCCTTGCCTGAAGACATAAAAGTTGTTGGCTATAAATGGGTATTTAAAAAGAAAATAGGTCTGGATGGCAGTGTGGAAAAGGATAAGGCAAGGTTGGTTGCGAAGGGTTATTCCCAAGTAGAGGGAATTGATTATAGAGAAATTTTTTCTCATGTAGCTAAGCTGACATCTATTAGATTTATTTTGTCACTTGCAGTAGCATATGACTTAGAGATTGAATAGATGGATGTGAAAACGACATTTCTTCATGGTGATCCTGAAGAAGAGATTTATATGTCCAGACATTGCCCAAGCAATGGGAGTACACTTAGTTAGTTTATGGCTAATCCTGGAAGATCACATTGGGATGTTGTGAAAAGAGTATTTAGATATTTCAAGGGCACTTCTGAATATGCATTGTGTTACCATGGAAATTTGGTTGAATCACAGAGGACTCTCAACATTCGAGGCTATGTGGATTCTGATTGGACAGGGGACATTGACAATAGAAGATCCACCAGTGGATATATTTTCATGTTCAATGGTGGTGCAGTGAGTTGGATGAGTAAGCGACAGGCTATAGTCACTTTGTCCACTACAAAGGCATAATACATGGCAGCAAAGCACACCTGTAAAGAAGCAATCTATTTAAAACATTTGTGTTCTAACATTGGTTTTGATGCAGGGAAAATAACAATTTACTATGACAGTTAGAGTGTTATTTGTTTGGCGAAGAATCCTACTTTCCATGCCAAGATCAAACATATAGATGTACATTTGTACGGGATATGGTGGAAGATGGAAAGGCCTCTTTAGAAAAAATGAATACTCTGGAGAATGTTGCAGACGCATTGATGAAACCAGTGAGCACATACAAGTTTAGGTGGTGTGCCAGTTCGATGGGCCTCAATCCCCATGAATTTTAGTAGTTTTGTTGTGCTCTGGAGGTTCCTGTGTGATCTTCGTCAAGTGGGAGATTGTTGGAATTGTGTGCCTAAATCCCACAGATTGAAACCTCTAAAATATCCAAGTTGGTGTGACATCCTTATTGTCTGGCTGACTAGCAGTTGTGCAACTTTTTGGAATGTTCAGGCCGCTAAGACCTTGATGATGTCTTACCAACTGGAGCTATCGCTGTGACTTGTGGTGTTCAGTGTAACCCTCTGCCGAGTGGGTTGGTTTGGCCAATGGTTTGGTTCCTAACGGATGTCAGGGAGAGTCATGGCGACTACAATTATCGAGAAACTCTTGGCCAAAAGTTTTGGTTTTAGTATGAAGTCTTAGCGATGTGAGATGTCTCACCGACAGTGTTACACTTGGAGTCATTGGGGAGAGACTTGAACACTCAGTAAGAGCTCTTGGCGATGGGTGTTTGTCTCTCTGATGGTTTGGCTGTTGTCAGTATGACTCATGGCGAAAGGTGGTCTTAGGGTAACATGGAAGCCTCAGTAAGAACTCTTGTCGATAGTTGGTTCTCTCGCCGATGGGTATGAACATCGATGTGACCTCTTGGAAAAAGCGGTAAGTCTCACCAACGGTAGGAAATTTTGATGTAGCATGAACATCGATATGATCTATTGGAAAATTGTGATAGTTTCGCCGATGGGAATGCTAATGTCTAAGTGACTTTAGAACTTCAGTATGACCTCTCACCGACAAGTGATTGTCTTGGCGATAGCGCTACATGTGATGAATATCAGTATGATGTCTTGGCGATAAGGGGAAGTCCGAGTGACAGTTTTTGAACTTGTTATAACATCTTGCCGATGGTGAGGACTCTTGGTGATAACTACAATTGGGTCTTGTGGCATTGGGGAGACATAATTAGTGTCTCACCGACATGCGAACACAGGTTGAACGTTGTTGACCGATTGTATGAGGAAGATCAACAAACTAGGGTTGACATGGATATACTCAGAGATCAAAGATGATGTTCGGTTCGATGAATAGTTTGATGAACAATTTGATGTGTGATCAGTGAGAATTTGATTCTAAGAGCATTGTATCTTGAATGCTCTATACAAGGTTGATCAAGGATTATGTTGTTGTAAATTTGACATGAGAAAGATAAGTTTGATCTATGTATGTAATTTACATTACTGTAATACAAAGGGGATTTTCTTGGTGTGGTGGGTTTTTCTCCCATAAGGGTTCTCCCACGTAAATCTGGTGTTCATGTGTGTATGTTCATTTCTTTGTTTTTGCTATTTCTTTCAAGTGTATCTTAATTGGACTGTAATTGAAAATTTTAAAAGCACCTTTGCATTGTTTCTTGAGGTTTTGACATTAAGAGAGTTGTTTCTGTACCTTAGCTTTCCTTACAACTTTAGCACCTGACAATAGGAATTTTATAGATTATGTTGCCCCTCAAATTGAAGTGTGACCTTTTTTTCTAGATTATTGTGTGGCTTGCCCTCTAGATTGATGTGACCTTTCTTCTTAGATTGTCTTTCCCCTTAGATAAAAGTGTGACAAGTGTGACCTTGTTTTCTGTATTTTATTTCCCTTTAGATTTAAGTGTTCCTTACTTTCCAGATTATCTTGTCCTTTAGATTGAAGCATGGCCTTATTTTCTAGATTATGTTTTCCTTTAAATTGAAATGTGACCTCGAGTAGCATCATTCTCCTCAATACCACATTCAATTTTTTATTAATTTTATCTTGTCATTTCCTAAAAGTTAAGATGCTTGCAAGAGTGCCCTTTTAGTTTGACATTTGATAGAATATGTTAGGTCTAAAACCCTATTCTGTGGATAAAGATGGGAGTTAGTGTGTTTTCCAGAAAGAAACCCTTTCAAGAGAATAAGTTTGAGACATAAAATGTGGGAACATTTCAAAAGCATGCATTGATAGGTCAACATCATGATAAAATACTAAAGCAACATAAATTAGTGTCATATTATGAGTTATTTTGTCATTTTTTGTAGGTCATTTAATAGTACCCTTTTAAATTTAGAGGAATGGTTGTGGTGTGTCTATACATTCTTCATTACATGCTCACAACATTAGTAGCTGAATTCCAAAAGCAACAGTAGGTTATTTGATTCAAATAATAATGTCACACAAATTCAAAACCAAATCAAGTTTATGTGCAAAGAGGAGTAAACTATTTGTATTGTTAGGAAACAAGCATGGAATATATCTTTCTTTTAAAACATGCTTGCTAGAAAAATCAAGTGAATGAAGCATAAATGAAACTTTATCACTTTAGACTAATTTCTAGTTTTCATGGTAGATAAAGGTTTACCTAATCTCCAGCCAATTGTAGCCACCACCAACACTCTCAAGAATGACTCGAACTTGTACGTTGATTATATGATTTTGAACCTGGCTGAAATTTCATGTCTTGATGCCATTCTGTAATATTCTAGGTTGCTTTGCAAGGCCATTGGAGCAAAGAAAAAATAGGTTGAGTTGACAGACATTTTTTTGTTTAACAAAATGAGTAATTGTATAAATATTTCAATTTAATAGAATTACAACCGATTTCAATATTGATGCATTAATTCCAAATCAAGTTTGTGAATAAAGAAGGAAAAAAAAAATGTTTTTCCTTGAATAAAAGCACATTCAACAACATTTTCTACATGAAAATGTGGAAGCATAGACAAAGCATTGACAAGGAAAGTAAGTTGTTTAAAAAAATGTCTCAAAGAAATGTGATAACACATCACCGCAAGGCCCAACAACAAACCATGTGGTGTTGCAGTGGAGGCACCACAACACCATAGAGTTTGTTGCTGGGCCTTGTGGTGGTGTGATATCACATTTCTTTGAGGCATTTTTTTAAACAATTTGCTTTCCTTGTCTATGCTACCACATTTTCATGTAGGAAATGTTGTTGAATGTGAAACAATAGTTGGATGTAGAAATTTTTGTTCGCTAAGGTTGTGTTTTGTATGAAAACATATATAAAAGGTGTTGAAAGTGAAAGAAAATGCTACATATTTGTTGTGACTTAAACTATTGTTGTGGAGAAGATAATCTCCATGCAAGTAGAAATGTATACAATAGAAGTACTTTTTTATTAGTCCCTATCTACCCGAGAGACTAACGCAATCCTTCAACACTCTTTATTTGTTTTGAAATTCATGCAAGTTTGCAAAATTAATTTTCTTTATCATTCTTTTGTTACTCCAGTTGTTTTTCATTTATATTTCATTAAATTTTTTTTGAAATAATAGATTTTTTAGTGAGAAAAAATTAATGGTAAATTTGTTTTGAGATTTTTTAAAATATGTGAAGGACAAGTTGGATGTATATATTTTAGAGTTTATATATTCTGTGTAGGAAATTTTGTTGTTTTTTCTTTGGTTTTTCTTAAAGCTTTTCTCTCTTTATTATAGTTAGGTATAATGCATTTATCTACACTTAGGAGAAGATCAAAAGTTCATATTAAGGTTTATATTTTTTGCAATTTAAAATATAGGACTTAGTATTAGATATTGAGGGAACTATTGAATTTTGTGAGATTTGAGAGGTTCAAGGTTAAATAATTTTTTATAGTTAATTTTGAGTTGGCACTTGAAATTAAAATGCATCATATTAATCTTTATTTTACTCATATTTTCAATTTTTATGTCTGGTAACTGCTCCATTCTTATTCTTATTTTTCAAAAAATGTCTATCATGTATTTTGTACAATTGTTTTTTTGAATCTTAAAATGGCTTTCATTGCCTTTGATATAAAAATTGTGTCATTTCTATGAGTAACTAACAGTTCTAGAGTCTATATTGTCTATCTAACTTTAGTCACTTGTCAGCATTCTTATTGTAGGTAAGGTTATTCATTCAAGGGGAAATCACTAATATGGTGGCCATCAATAATATGATGTCGGTGTCTTAATTCTTGATTTGCTGATACTATTTATGAACAACAACTATCAAAACATACTATACATTTTGAACCATATATTTTTTGGCATGAGGCTTATAGGCTACTCTTGCACTCTTAGAATGTTTCACTTAAAAGGAGAGAGATAAACCTCACAAAAAATCAATGTGGTTCACTCAAGTTAATATGTGTATGATGCAATTTAGACTAAATTAGATTATCTAAATGCAACTAAATGAGCTATTTGACTAATTATGAATGCAAAACCTAAGAAATATGCAATGTTTGAAAACAAAATGTGATATGCAAGCATGAACTAAACATGAACAAATGCAAAATAGAAAAGGAGAAAGTTGAATAAGAGTTCACCTGGGAAAAGAATGAGGAATCTAGAGTGTCCTGAATGTTGAAAAAGATCATTGAAAATCACCAGTGGGACTCATTTTCCATTGATGGAAAATTAGTCTTGCTTCTAATGAAAACTTCAGAAAATAAGGTTTTTGAGTGTCAGGATCCATAATCTACAGAAAATAGACTATATGTTGTCTCCAAGCTTGAAATAGGTTGTAGTTGATTTGAAACACTTTTTTGACTTCTTGACCACTTTTCAACACCTAAATACTTGATACATATACATACAAAAGTCTTCAAACACATGCAAAAGGGGGAAAATGGTTAAGGATTAGGTTATAGGGATATGCCTTGGTCAAATCCCACTTTCATAATCAAACCCTTAATGAAGAAATGGATTGAAATGAACAAGGAAAGATCAATAAATGACATGAAAATGTCCTAAACTCACCAACCTTGTTGAAGAAATCTAAAGATATATCAATGGCTACTCCAAGATACTTGACTAATGCTTGAGTGAATTAGTGAACTTGATGAATGGGGGTTAAAATTGATGTAAAAATACTTATTTATAAACACTTGTTCCTTAGGAACTCAATTATACCTCATCACAGGCCAACATACAGGGATTTTAAATAAAAACCTAAAAGAAAATTTGGAATATTTTGAATTTTGAGCCAAGAGGGACTAATTTTCCACCCATGGCGAATGGGTCCCACCTTGGACTTGAAAATGGGTGTTAGGAATTATCTTGCATTTAATGTTGTTTGTTAGGCTTACATTCAAAAACACACTTAACTAAGCCTTATAAGGACATAAAGGGGTCAAATAAAGCATAAGAAAGGTGTAAATAGTTAAATTAAGCCTAGAAAAGCATAAAATCCTATTACAAGACTTTACAACACTTCAAAATATGACTTGATAAGTGATGAAAAGGTGATTTTTTACGTGAATTGTAATTAATAGACTCTAGAAAAGTGTAGAAATATGTTACAACAGTTCACAATAAATTCACAACATGACACAATTTGAATATTTAGGACCTAATGTGAATGTTTAAGCCTTATTACAACATTAAATCAAAGAAAAATCAACCAATCATCATGAAGAAAGAGCTAAAAGACCATGAAAATGTCAAAGAGCCATTTCTCTACTACACATTTAGCTCCCACTTTAGTGAGAGGATGAACTTGTTGCAAACTCACACTAAAGTAGCCATGCATATCGAGAAGGATTCCAATGCACTTATGTTAGAAAGATGGAATGACAACAATCAAGAGGGATGATAAAGCTCCTAGGATGAAGATCACATGGAAAACTAAACATAACAATAAAGGAATGCAAGTGTGAAATGAAAAGGGGGAATTGGATTGAGCTTCAATCATCTATCCAACTATTTGTAGATTAGATCTAGGTTGTTTGTGAGAAAAAGAGAATGCATACTCACTTTGGGGTGACATAACTCATGGTGGTCCACTAGGTGAGAAAACCCAAAAAGGTGAAATACATATGCTAGTTGGTATGCACTCACAGAAAAAAAGGTAGATATGCAAAAATTTGTGCCACTGAGTGGGCTTCCCACTCAACCATATCAAAGTTATACCTCTTGATAACTTTAACAAGGTGCCACAAGGGAAAATTTTAGTTCGTGCTTCATGAGACAAGCAAAGCTTTGTATGCTTAGAACTTGTGAAAAAATAGGATGGTACCATAGGAATGCAAGTTGTGTTATGCAAGGTGGAAAAAAATGAAAAATGCAAAAAATGTAAAATGCAAAAGATGTTCAAAGGAGTCTTGTTAAGTTCATGCAAGGTCTATCACTTATGGAAGATTGTGTCTAATGTCTCCAAGAGAGGACCAATCAAAGAATAGTATATTTGCAGTTTAGGGGATGTAGTGCATCACATCAGACCACTAAGAGGAATGTAATATGCTAAGATAGATCACACTTATGAAGGACACCATACCCAATGTCATCCACAAAGTGACAAGGCTACACTAAGAACCAAAACTACAAATGAATTATGCCAATGTATGCCCCCCACTTTAAAGGAATTTCTCCACATCGTTCTATGAGAAATTACTTTAAATTAGCAAAGGAAAAATGAAAAAAGAAAACAAGACATGAGAGCCAACTCAGAAAGCCCCTATGCCAAGTCATATGTTTCTAAGTTAGGCTGCTTCATGTAAATGGAAAAGTAAAAAAAAGAAAAGGAGATTTCCCCCCAAAAAGGAACACACCAAAAACATAAGGGATCTATGGATTTTGGGTTAGTATGTTCATTGCTACAAATTTTTGATTAAAGAGCTCGCAACTGTCATCATTCCTCAAAGCAAATAGAACTAGAAGAATGACACAAAGAGCGAAAAAAAAGGAAAATAAAGTCTGTTTTTGGTCAACATGGAAGAGACATTGTGATCTGAACACTTTGCATCATTCCCAAAAGGAGAAACAAAGCAAAAACAAAACAAAAAGGAAAAAGAAAAGGAAAAAAAATGTGTCAACATGAAGGAAACATTTTGGTTTCAATGCCTTGCATCATCCCCAAAATGAGAAACACAAGAAATGATTAAAAAGGAAAAGAGAAGGGACCTTTTGAGTCAACATGGAAGAGACATAGGGAATCTCAATCCTTTGTGTCATCCCAAAAAGGAAAAAAATGAAAAGGACCTTTTGGGTCAACATGGAAGAGACATAGGGAATCTCAATGCTTTGCGTCATCCCCAAAAGGAAAACATAAAAAAAAGGAACAAAAAAAAGGACCTTTTGGGTCAACATGGAAGAGACACAGGGCATCTCAATTCTTCGCATCATCCCCAAAAGAAAAACACAAAATAAAACCGAAAAAGGAAATGCACGACATATAGAAGAATAGAGGTACAAATATAGGAAGTGTACAAAGAGAGAGAACATCAAACACACGTTACGAGGGAACACAATATGCACATAAAATTGTATAAAAGAGCTATTAAAGAAAATGTAATTCAACCATTAATGAATATATTGGCTTCTTAATCTTAAGTAGTATAACTGGAAGGTAAATAATGCAATTAAGAGACAAGAACAAATGCATTACTAGGATAAGGCTACCAACTTCTTTCCCCCCATTGGATGTGAAGCAAGAATGAGCCAAGAAAGGTGATGGGAGGATCATGCAATAGTGAGAATGGAAAATTCTACAACTATGGAATGATAAAAGGATTTTGTTTTAAAGGATGTTGGGAAAGCAGTCAGTATCAATGAAGTGATACATGTTCAATATGTCATTCAATGTCTTAAATTCTTCAGAACTTTGATTTCCAAGAACACAATGATATTTACAATATGGTATGTTAGAATCTTTAGGACGGATGACCAACCTATTCATAGGTAGTAAAAGTATAAGGCCTTTGTTTAAAAGCAGTTGAAGTCTCCTTTCACATTCAGGTGGAGGATGAGTAGGAAACTTGAGCTTTTTCTGTTTGTAAGGTCATTTTTGTTTGCTAGATTCTCCTTTTTCATGAAGGGAAAAAGGAAGAGGACCCTTGGGGATCCTAGCATCCTTGTCATTAGAATCAGGTAAAGGTTGTTCACATGGAAGGAGAATGTTTAAGTCAGGAGGAGAATCAAAGATCATTGTACCATCATCTCAAAGTCTCCAATATGCAAAAGGAGGCTTGTTAGCATGACGAGGATCTTGATATCATAGTCTTGTTGTGTTTTCATTTGTTGGTTTTTGTTAAAGAAGTTGGTGAATGTTATGCTCATGTGTTGTGTCACAGCCTTGTTTACTTGGGATAGTAAAGCCTTTTCCATATGTTTCTTCAAGGTTAATGGGAGTTTTTGTAACTTTGTGATCATAAAATGGTTGAGGATGTGTTTGTTGAGAGGAACTAGGTCCACTTGATGGAGGGATCTTAGGTCCTACTTGAGTTTCGGGATGTAGGTATCCAAAGTGATCAGGAGGTGCAATAGTAGGATGATTTCATGGGTTCATGGATGGGTAAAAGGTTGCATTGGCTTCAAGGTTATCAAGAAATTTGTCTAAGAACTTGTTCATGCTATCATCATCTTCTCCAATGATGTCTACATCATGAGGAGGAAAATCATGAGGAGTTGAAGGAGCATGAGGAAGCTAAAGGTCATTAGGGTCACAGCCAAAGGCACAATTGGACATGTCTACCAAGGATTTTAATGAATTCCAAAACTTATTAAAAGAAAATTCCATGATGAAAATGAATGCAAGTAAACTAAGATGCAAGAAATAGTAGAAAATATATATTCTAGAAAGAAAAACAAAAAGCAACTACAGAAAACTGTAATGCAAGAAATACCCATAAAATGCCTAAAAATGTAGTATGAAATGTCCAGGTGGATTGATTCACCCAGGGTGGTAAATAAGTCCAAGTATGATATTTTTGTGTTTTTTTTAGAAAATTTAAAATGATTGCTATTCTTTTCAGATGCCAATAAAGGATGTAGATGCAATTTTTTAGTTTTTTCAATGATATTTTATGCAAAACTAAAATCTACACGAGTCTTTCAGTAATGCACTTTTAAGAAACCCTAAGATGTGAAAACAATGCAATTAAGTCCTAGGATGCAAATATAAATTCAAATTAGAATGATATGATGTTCAATATGCAGGTTCACCAAAATAAACCATAGATTTTTGGGTGTGAGGCTTATAGGCTACTCTTACACTCTTAGGATGTTTCACCTAAAAGGAGAGAGATAAAACTCATGAAAAATCAATGTGGTTCACTCAAATTAATATTTGTATGATCTAATTTGGACTAAATGAGATGATCTAAGTGTAACTAAATGAACTATTTGACTGATTATGAATGCAAAACCCAAGAAATATGCAATGTTTGAAAACACAATGTGATATGCAAGCATGAACTAAACATGAACAAATGCAAAACAAAAAGAAGGTTGAATCAAAGTGCACTTGGGAAAAGAATGATGAATTTGGAGTGTCTTGAATGCTAACAAAGATCGTTGAAAATAACTAGTGAGACTCATTCGCCACTGATAGCAAATCAGTCCCACTTCTGATGAAAACTTCTGAAAATAGGTTTCTTAGTGTCGGGATCTAGAATCTGACAAAATATAAATTTCCAACCTTAAGGTGGGACTCATTTGCCATTGATTGTGAATTAGTCCCCTCCCAAAATTCTATAAAATTAGGGACCAATTATGTAGCACCAGATCTGAGGTTGTCTTCTTGTCAGGTTGACAGAGTGAAATCTGCAGAAAATAGAGTTTAGGTTGTCTCCAAGCTCAAAATAGGTTGTAGTTGACTTGAAACACTTTGTTGACTTCTTGACCACTTTTCAACACCTAAACACTTGAGAAATCTACATACAAAAGTCTACAAACACACATGCAAAAGGGGGAAAATGGTTATGGGTTAGGTTATAAGTATTTTCCTTGGTCAAATCCCACTTTGGTAATCAAACCATTAGTGAAGAAATGGAATGAAATGAACAAGGAAAGATGAATAAACAACATGAAAATGTCCTAAATTCACAAACTTTTTGAAATAAATCTAAGGATATATCAATGGCTGCTCCAAGATACTTGATTAATGCTTGATTGAATGATGTAAAGTGCTTGAATGCTTGGGTGAAATAGTGAACTTGATGAATGGGGGTTAAAATGGATTTCAAAACACTTATTTATACGCACTTGTGCATTAGTAACCCGATGATACCTCATCACCGACTGACATCAGGTGATTTTAAATAAAACATGAAAGGAAATTTGAAATATTTTGAATTTTGAGCCAAGAGGGACTCATTCGTCACCCATGGAAAATGGGTCCCAACTTGGACTTGGAAGTGGGTGTTGGGAATTATCTTGCATTTAATGTTTTTTATCAGGTTTACATTCAAAAACACACTTAATTAAGCCTTATAAGGGCATAAAGGGGTTAAATAAAGCATAAGAAAGTTGTAAATAGTGAAATTAAGCCTAGAAAAGTGTGAAATCTTGTTACAAGACTTTACAACACTTCAAAATAGGACTTGATAAATGATGAAAAGGTGATTTTTAGGTGAATTGTAATGAATAGAGTCTAGAAAAGTATAGAAATGTATTACAACACTTCACAAAACCTTCACAAGACGTCACAATTTGAATATTTAAGACCTAATGTGAATGTTTGAGCCACATTACAACATTAAATCAAAGCAAAATGGACCAAGAATTGTGAAGAAAGAGATAAAAGACCATGAAAATTTCAAAGGGCCATTTTTCTATGGCACACATTTATGTTTCAAACATCATTCATGAACATTGTACCTATTTAAAATGATGGAAATGGTTCACATCTCTCAAAATAATTTCTCTTGCAACAATCTTGGAGATGAATTTAGATGCAGTGTCAAAATTAAAGCATACTCAAAGGTTCTTAGCAACTCTAATAGTTGTACTTGGGGCCATGTTTAACAAACCAAATTCAATTGCTAACTTTTCACTACAGTGGTAGATAAATGATTCTTTTTTCTTCTATTCCATAGCATTAAGTAAAAGTCTTGAATCTAGAAATGCCCTACTACCTGTTGGTTATTTTTAAAGAACCAAACTGATCTCTAGAAAATACCTATAGATTTTTCCATTTCCAATTATTAGTAATTCCAAAGTTATTTTCCAACCAATGAATAGAGGTTGCTAAACTTATATTCCTACTCTTTGGGCTCTGTGAAACCCAGGAGGGTGATCCCACATTGTATGCCTAAAAACCTAAAAATAATTACCACCAAATACATTGTTAATGACAAATATCTCTCATGGTACCACTTAATAGTAACATTAAATAAGTTGGAAGCTTATTCTATTAATGTCATATATATAGGATATGAGAGAAAACAAACCAAAAGAAAAAAATAACAATAGTGTTTCACCAAGATTTTATGGCTAAAAGAATGAGTAGTTATTGAATCAACACTACAAATGTAACACTAATATCCTATATGAACTAGTGTCTTTATCCAAAGCATGAAGTCAATACCTTTTGACATAACCTAATAGAAATTCAGATAATAATACACATAACCCCAAGAGTTCTTGCATTACAATATTTCTCTATGACTTTTAGGATTATCACTTCTTACGAATATCCTAGCACATAGTAAGTATAAGTTATCAATCTCATACAAGCATTTACATCAATTCATTGAATCAATAAGCAAACATGAAACTGAACATCCATTAGATAATGATAGAGACAAGTGAAAAAAATCCTTGACTACTTTCAATCATAACTCATAACACACATACAAGGAGAGAGAATAACCATGAAACCTGGTATGTGCAAGATCATGATTGGCCAAAAAGTGGCGATATGATGTGTATGTGTAGCGTATGTGGTTGATGACTTTTTTTAACCCACAATTGATGAAATGAAAAGGGTTTCTAGAGGATATTCTCAACTCTCCACCAATATAAATTATTCTTTAATTTGAATTTAATAAGTAATTATTATTCATTTTCTATTCAAGTTACGACTAAAGTCTTGATTGATAGGCTGATTGAAAAACATTTATAGTTTTGAAATGGTGTCACATTTTTTGAATCCAAAACATGTGTCACATTCTATGCTTCACATACTATAGGATTAAAAAAAGAAAAATTGAATTTCATGAAGTTTTGACCAAGTTAAGGTGGTTAGACATACGAGTTTTTATATTTTTAAAAAAGTTGTAATAAAAAATTCATAATTAATTATTTACTTGGAAAAAAATTACAAAAAAATATGCATCACATCGGGCATGGGTCTTCTACTTATATGTAAAATATTATAAAAAAATATTATCATTTTATTGTGGTTAGGGTGGTCAGACAGACACCTACTTCTTATTTTTTCCCTAAAATTTAAGTACTACTACATTGAAATTTCAAATTTTCATGAAATAGATTTTTTTTTATAAATAAACCCAAAATTTTAGAAACTACATTCAATTTCTACATATTCTATTCTTACATATTTTTGAAATAATATAGATAACTTATTCAAAATTTTATGTCAAGTTTCCTAACTTTGATTTTTTTGATTTTTTTCCACTTAAGGGCCTATTTTTTGCATGATGATCCTACACATACTCGAAAATGATATTACTCTATATTATAAATGTTATACAATTATCATTTTTACATGCATGAGTATGAACTCCAAAAGAAACTTAAAACAAAGACTCTAAAACTTGATTTGTATTTGTCTTGAAAAAACTAACAGTATCAACTCATTTTTTTTCTAACTCTTGTGCTTTTGGTCCTAAATTCCTTCTTATAGTGATGAAGGAGAAAAAAATCCTTAGACCAAATAGCACACATGTCATGATCCCATAGGACCTCTTGCAGCAATATTACCTTCTTGGTCACACTTGAGTCTTTAGGTGGAGTAAATAAACATGAGGCAAAATTATCCTCAACTCTTCATGGAAAATAGGTCCCACCTCAAAAGACATCATTAGTTTGTTACAACAGTTACAAGATATACTCCATGTACTCAAAATTCCAACTATAAGAAAATCAAAAAAAAAAAAATTACAAAGCAAGGAAAAGAAAGTAGAAAAAGGTAAAAATGTGTTAATCCACATTAGCATCACATGCTAATCACCTTGAGTTTTGAGAAGAGGATAATGTTTTACCAAGTTATATGAAAATCCTAATCTGTACTATTTTCAAGCTGTGTATTATTCTCCTCCTGTCCATTATTCTTCCTATTCATTTTGTATACTTCTCCAACCAAATATTGTACTCTTCTTCAATGGTCCATTTAACATTCAATAAATCCTGCACCTTAGTAGTATACTTGGAGTACCTTGCATCAATTAAAATCCTAGCTTCCTTAAAAAATATATCCATCTTTGTTTCAATCTCTACCATCATATCAATATTTGAATTGAACAAGGTGTAATCAGTGAAAGACAAATGCATCATAGCTACTTCAAACAACCCTCCCAAATCTTCCTTCCAAGTTTCAAATGGTTGCAATTCACCTTTTGAATTCAATATTTGAGGCATACCATGATCCTCCATTTCCTTGAATATTTTCAACTTACTTTGGAGTTGTATTCCCAACTTTCCATGGAAAGTAGTTACCTCATTTATTGAGTCAATATTAGATTCAAGATGTCAAGAATATTTGTGGCTTCCTCAGGATCCTCCTTTATTTTTGGCATCATTTCTTTCAAAGCACTTTCCCTAGCAATCCAATTATTCCACTCATTCCTAAAGGCCTCTTGTACTTACAGATATATTGTATTTGCTTCATGAATGTTTTTATACATGGCCCATACATCATTAACCCTGTGGACCAACTTGGTCACCCTATGCTTAAGAACATCTCTAAAAATTTTATTGGCCATCCTAACTATGTTTGATTTGGACTTCTTGACATTTTCCTTTCCAGTAGTTAACTTTCCTCTCAAATCATCAATTCTAAAGGCCAATGTTTCCCTATCTTGTGTAGACATATGAAATGAAGAAGAGGAAGAAGGACAAGTCACTATATTTTTGGTATCTTGAATGGTAGCTCTCATTTGACTTAATTAATTCAAATCTTTATTATATTCCTTGACCAAAGATTCATATTTCTTTTGAGAAATATGTGTAGTGTCCACACTAAGCATTGCAACATGTATAGTTAACTCAGCTACCTAGATTGGAGTTATGTTAGTAGCTCTTTTGACCACTAGTGAACCAATGACTTCTTCAATAGGCCTAACAACCTCATGTTTGTTAGTATTAGGGGCCATAGACCAAATGGAAAGGGTATATAGCTTTGGACTATATCTAGAATCAAATACTTTATTTTCAAACTGATCTTCAAATATCAAAGCTTGAGGATCTCTTCTAACTGCATCATATGCTTTGGTAGTTGTGATTGTACATCTTGGAAATAACATGATTCAACTATCTTTAACAATTCTTCAAGCTTCAGTTGGAGTAATAGCTACAATTTCAGCCTTAATTTTCTCTTCCTCTGCTTTCTCAGCTTCCTCCTGATTAGAAGGTTCAACATTGAATCGAGCTTCTTCTAGTCTCTCTTTTACTTCCTTACTCCACTATTGAATCATAAACTCCTGAAATTCTTTAGTCTGTACAAATTTATCATCAACTAGAAACTCATCACACACCCTGATTCTAGGATTATCATCATTTTCTGTCATACTGCCATTGGACAATCCTATCAGGAGGAACATCTGAACTATGAGTCTCCTCAATATGAGGAAGCGAAAATTTATGCTCAACTTCCTCATTTCCTGGCACATGTTTTTTCATTTGTTCTTCCCTAACCTCTTGAACATTTTCAGGTTGTTCTAGGACATCCATAGCTTGTTGTTGTCGTTGCTGCTCCAAGAGGATCTGGGTTCTATTTACAGCCTCCTTTGCTTTTACTTTAAATTCACCAAACTGATAGTCCCTTATCATAGTAAAATCCCTCTCGAAGGGGTTTGCAATTTCACTATACAGACTGATGTAGAAGGCATTCATTTTCATAATCTTCTCCTCAAGGTTTGTCATAGCTATCCATTCATTTTTCCTAACCATAACAACCTCATCATTTGTTAGATTCCTTAGTACATCATCTCTATAGAGGAATTCATGATGTATAATGCCTAAGCTCTTTTTTCTTCTTTTTCTAGCTACAAATATTTCTGGATCAAAAATTCTAACCTCATCGATAAGCATTCTGAGATTATTCATAATAATGCCCAATTTTTCATACCCTTGAAGCACAGTGATCTTTAAATAAGCAAAGTACAGTAGAGATGTACTACATATCCTTTTATGTACTTTCTAAACAATTCATTACCCATAACATCCATTTTCCACATGATTTCCATGAAAGCCAATCTATTTGAGACATAAAAAGGTAAACAATGGGGTGCCACCTTAGCTAAATAAACCCTGATCAAAGTATATTCAGAATGTAGAAACCAGTCAGCCCAATTGTGTGCTATTGTAGAGCCTGGTACATCCCTTGGGTGCATAAGACTTTTGATCTCTAGAGAAAGTCTGAATTTAGGTGACACACCCAATGATTCTAAGATAACATGTCTTACAGCATTGGAAAACAAGATGTAATTGGATTTGGAGCAATCTTGATCACAAATGTATGTCCAAATTTGCATAGGGATAGCTTTATTTTCACTGTCCCTAATCCTCGAATTTAATTTCCTCTTCCACTCATAATATCCCTCCCATAAGAGCATGTGAATCAATAAATAATAATGGGGGAAAGACAGAGTGAACACTTCCTTTTTCAAATTGAGAAAATCCACATGCATTTGTTGAGCAACAAAATTAGTATAATCAAAACCAATGTTTCAATTATATTCTTGTATATTTTCCACCATCACAAAAAAATCAGGGGTTATTCTAACCTCAAAATCCTGAGCTAGCACTTGGTTCAAACAATACTAAGTGTTTTTGAAATAATCTTCAAATTCTTCACACTCAAAAGGCTTAACATCTTGAGTAGTGATTTTTTTCCTGCTCATTCTATGTCACACAAGTATTGCTTCTATGTATGCAAATTTTCTCCCTTGATATTCAACATATAAGTTAGCACACTTGAACTTTGCAGTGTAATTGGGGTTCAACCCAAACACATCCATAATTTTATCCTTTGTCACCTCTAGAATTATATCACACTTCTCACCCTTTATTTTCTTTTCAGTAGGGTCATAGTGCCTTGTTAGCTCCATCATTAAATCAACTTCTATAGATCTGCAACTAGTTTCCCAATCAATTTCATCTTCATCGCTCCTCACTATCTCAACTTCACATATTGACTTCCATTAGTGACAAGAGATGTAAGCACCATAGTTTGAAACATACACCTGTATAACAATCAATAGTACAAAAGATATTGCAAATAGGATGTAATCAAGTTAGTGATAGAAAACTCCTCATAAGGGACCATATCATTCATCACTAATCATAACTTTAGAACTCAAAAAAAATCCACAAGATGTGATATAATTGGGAACTCATCATATTGCTCATCGCTAATTGCAAAAAATCTCTCCACAATATATTGGAGATGAGCGATGAAACAATGATTATAATGTGAGAGATCATCACTTATCTCTATTACAACTTTAAGAATTCAAAAAATATTAGTGATACACTGTCTCTTAAAAACCTCGCTCATCACTAATTGCAAAAAAAAGTTCAAGGACCAATTCGTGATGAGCAATATCAAAAGATATTACCTCATCACTCATCGCTTATTTAAAACATACATTTCAAAAGTGATCAACAATGAGTGACATGGACATAAGGCCAGCTGAACTTAAGTGAAAAATTTAATGCACGTTCTCAAGAAGTTGTTTTAATAGAGGGGACTTCCTAGGATGATGCGATAGATAGAAAAAGACTTAAGAACCCAAAAATCATTATAGAAAAGTTTTTTGAACTCATGATGAGGGAACTAGTTGCCAAAAAAGAAAATTTAAAATAGTGATCGACAACGAGCAATAGCGAGTCAACAAAAAAATAGAGTGCTCAAGTGATTTCAAGGAAATAAATCCTAAAACCCTCCTAAATGCAACAAGGGTTTAATATGGGACATAAGAATTAAGGTTCCGTCATTGGCTCCGACTGGGGACATATGCCTCTTGCAAGCATGGCGAGATCTCCAGAATCTCAAGTTGAAGAAGATCAAAATGTGGATTAAAACCAAACAACCCAAACCGAGGAACTACCTAGACAAGGTAGCAAGACCTAAGACAAAGAAAAATGCAAACACACCTATATACATAATATACAAAAATAACGTACATGGAAGATAACATACTCAGGAGAAGTATGGATTTAATAATTGTCCATGTATTGGTAGTTCAAAAAGTTCACCTGTCAAGCTTTGAAGAAAATATGAATCTTCACCATGAGTACTGGCTATCAAGTAAGGGAAAATCCATAATGCTTCAAAATTCCCATGTTTTCCCTTATCTTGAGCTCTTGCTTTCTAGGCTAACACCATGTTGTTAACTTCAAACTTCCTAGGAGAAGCTTTTTTATCATATAAGGGCTTAACCTGCAATTGCATCTTCAATTTTATAGCTTGAGCTTCCCTCCTATATTCATCCAACTGCACCAAATTATTTATCCTGTGTTGCATATCATCACAGATTTCTTCATCATATTCCTGCACAAACTTGTACATTTTGAGCAGGTTATTTTGTGGCAATCTTGCCTCCAAACCATATACTAAACCAAATGGTGAATAACCAGTAGCCTTTTTCACAGTCACTCTATCTACCCAGAGTGCCAATTTCAATCTTGAATCCTAGGAATTTTCCTTCTTCATAATTCTCTTGATTATCTTCATCAAGCTCTTATTACTAAATTTAGCTTGACTATTTCCTTGAGGATGGTAAGGTGAAGAATAAGAAACTTGTATTCCATTTCTTTCACAAAATTCCTTGAATTCATCTGATCTAAAACACATAGCATTGTATCAGATAATTCTCTGAGGGACTCCAAATCTAATAAGAATATTATTCAACAGAAATTCAAATACCATCGTGCTTGTTTCCTTCTTTGTAGGTATTGCTTCTACCCACTTTTTAAAATAATCAGTGGCAACAAGAATCCATGAATAAACTCCACTATATTTTTTTGGTATCTCCCCGATGAATTCAATTCCCCATTATTGGAAAGGGGCTTCAATTGTCATAGGTCTAAGTGGTAGATTTCCTAAAAACTTCAGTTTTCCTAAGAATTGTTGATAGGCGTCACAATTTTTAGCAAATTTGTGAGCATATTTAAAAACTATAGGCCACCAGAATGTCACTCTTACAATCTTGTGTGCAGTAGTCTTCACCATATAATGGCTGCCACACACCCCATTGTGCATTTAATTCTTGCAGAAGTTCCAATTCTTTTCTTCCATCTACACATTTCAAAAGCACTCCATCCAAGCTTCTCCACCATAGCTCATTATCAATGATCACATACTTGATAGCATGCAATTTCAATGTTCTTTTTCATTGTCAGCCATATCAAGAGGATATTGCAAAGTTTTCAAATACTGGATAATTCTTTTATACCATCTGCATGTTTGCATATCATAGAGAGGTGGAACATTAATTACTTCAATTTGATTAACTTGATTAGCTTCCAAATTGGCTTTTTCCATCAACTTGGCTAGGCCCTGTCCTCTTACTAATTTGGTAATATGAACTTCAATGTTAAATTCTTGGATCCTATTGATCCATTTGCACCTTTTGCCTATTGTCTCCTGCTGAGTAAAAATGTCCTTCACAACTACACTTGGTACAAAATTAATAACTATAGCCCCTTGTAGGTAAGTCCCAAAATTCTTTATAGCCTTTACCAAAGCATAGGCTTGTTTCTCAGTAGTGTCATACTTCAATTCTATAGCCTATAAAGATTTACTAAAAAATGCAATTGGATGTTCAAAACCTTGCTCATTTTTCTATAGTAGAACATTAGCATTAGTATGAAAAGAAGCAAAAGAGAAAATGTGCATTTGTTTAGAGAAGTCAGGAGACTTCAAAACTAGAGCCTCTTTAATAGCTTGTTTTATCTTCTTAAAAGATTGACTGGGCTCTTCACTCCAAAGCACCTTTTCACCCTTCTTCAACATTTTGGAAATAGGTCTTGTAATTTCTACAAAGTTGGTTACAAATCTTCTCAAAAAAAATATTTTCCCAAAAAATGGTTGGACACCCTTGACATTTTTTGGCAAGGGAATCTTGTCAATAGTTGGTACTCTTTCAGGATCTATCCTTACTCCTTCCTTGGACACAATATTCCCTACCAGCCTTCCCTCAGTGACCCCAAAGGCACATTTCTTCAGGTTCAAAGATATTCCATATTCTAGTGACTTGAAAAAAACCTTTTCTAGGTGCATGTAATGATCCTCTTCTTTCTTAGAATAAGTAATCAATTCATCTTGATGTATAGCCATAAACAAATCAATAAAATTTGAGAAAGCTACATCCATATCTCTTTGAAAACTAGAACCAGTGTTTGTTAAGCCAAAGGGAATCCTTACATATACAAAGGTACCCCAAGGAGTAGTAAATGAAGTCTTGTACTAATCAGACTCCTTCACTTTTACTTGATTATATCCTAAGAAACCATTCATCATTGATAATAACTCATATCCAGTTACCTTTTGTAACATAGCCTCCATGTACGATAAAGAATAATTGTCCATTAATGAGGATACATTCAGGCTCTTGAAATTGACACATAGTCATATGTCACCATTTTTTTCTTTACCGGTACTAGATTGGATACCCATGAATAATGTATAGTGGGTTTTATAATACCATCCTCCCTCAACTTTATCAACTCCTCCTGTAGCTTGGGAGCTATTGTAGGATAAATTGGTCTTTTCTTCTATTTGAATGGTTTTGCATCCTCTTTCAAAGGAATCTCATGCTTAAATAACTCCTCCTTGTAAGCTTTCAAGTCATTGTATGACCAAGCAAAGACATGGCTATATTTTCTTAGAAAGGAAATTCACATTTCCTTCACCTTTGGTTTCATCCTCTTTCCTATATAGACCTTCTTTAGAGCATTTTTCAATTCCCAAGTTCACTTCTTCTATGTCTTTTGGGTGGGCAATAGTTGTTTTGGTCTTACTGGTATCCTGATTATCAAAAACCCTTTCAAGAGCTACAAGGCCTTTGGGGATTTTGTTTATTTTCAATTGGATGACCTCTTTTCCAAACACTGTGTCTTGTCCATCATTTTTTTCTACAAATCCATTAAAATCAATCTCCTAACCTTCATATTTATTAGCACATATTAGAAATCTAAGGATATCATCATCATTATAAAAAATCTACCAATTATATACATTGTCAAGGATAGAAGGCCTTATTTTTATCTCAACCTTTGAAATTCCTATGAAAGTTATATCATTAGGTCTCAATGCAATATTAGCCAGTAGATTAGCCACTCTATAATGTCCTCTCTCCATCTAGTCTATTCCAAAAGCATCAAACTGTTCAATGGAATCCCAAACAACATTCTGGTACTGCCTTAGTTTGTTATTTTTGCAAGTATATGTAGCTCTTACTTGGGATATTACGAGCTCAGAATCACCAATTACCATTAGCTTTTTTATTCCATTTTTTTCATCAAGTCTTAGTCTAATAACAAGGCTTCATATTTTGCTACATTTTTTGTACAAACAAAAGATAGTGTAAAAGAGAACTTATAAGTATTTCCAATAGGTGATACTAATAAAATCCCTACACTAGATCCTTCTTTGGAGTTCACACCATCAAATTACATTTTCCATAGTCCTTCTTTATTAGATATCCTTGAAACTTCATTTTCTATAGGAGAAGGACATCTCTTAATCTCTCTTGGTGCTTCTTCTACCTTGAACTCGAACCAATGTCAGTATCTATGAGAAGAATTGTGTCATCTTCAGAGACATGTTCTAACATATGTGGGGCCCTCAATTCTCTCATTACTTGGATATTCCTTCCATCGATGGGAAATGTGGCATAAGACATGTCACACTACATACTGCCTCCCATAGATGCACTCAATTTTTGAGACAATAACATTCCATAATTAGGTGGGATATCAACCACTACCACACTCATTTTGAACTCTTTATGAGGGAAATATGCTAACCTATATGGAAGCTCATTTATCACACCTACCATAGGTACCTCTTTTGCATCCATATCATAACACTTACCCTGAGTGTTATGAACTTTTAACCCTAATGCATCCATGATTTTAACCAGAATGATATTTTTTTATGCATGAGAGTCAATAATAAAATTCTTTATGAAACTCCCCCCAACTATCAAGGTAAGAAAAAATGGATCTATCTTATCTAGACAAGTGTTCATAGAATTTCTAAGAAAAATGTGGGGAATCTCAGTAATTACTCCTTCAACTTCCTTACCTTTTCTATCCTTATCACTTAGATTTGAAGGAATGGGTTCCACTACATCAATACTGGTTATAGCAGTGCTAGTGATAAGGGCCATTGACTTTTGTTTATGTTCCTCTATCCTCATCATTTCTAGAAAAGGTACAGACACTTTAACTTGGCTAAGTAACTGAAACATGTCAATAGGAGTATACTTGGGAAATTCAGTTGAAGGCATTCCTTGTTCGTTGCTATTCTCCCTTTGTTGATTTCTAACTGCTTCAACCTTGTGTTTAGTATCCTTCTTCATGGCTTCAAGGACTTGCTTCTATGTCTTTGATTTCTCAATAGAAAATTTATGTCTAGGAGTATATTTTGACTTGCCTATTTTCTTGGTCCAAATTTTATCTCCATTTCCCTCTTTATCTTTGACAACTTCTATTTTTTTATCAGGTTTATTTTCTTTTCCCTCAGCCTTTTGTTCTTTGATGAACAAACTGATAGGATTACCTTGTTCACCTCCAGGAGTTCTATTCCTCAAATGATAAGAACTTCTAGCTTGAGCAGCTAAGACTACTGTATATTTTGCAATCTCTTCAGCATAAGCTCTTCTTAATGAGATACCATCTTTAATCGCCTCTAAATTGTAAGCCTCATCATCACTAGTGTCATCCTCATTAGAAAGAACTTGTTGATGATATGCATTAGCAATTCACCTTTGATTGTCAACATCTAGTTCACAAGAATTTTCATCAGAAGAACATTCACTGTAAGCAATATCATTATCACCCATAATCATAAGTGCATCATCCTCATCTTGATCTTGCTAATCACAGTCCTCAAGTATGCTATCTTCTACTT
Organism: Sequoia sempervirens; assembly: GCA_007258455.2. NCBI lineage: Eukaryota > Viridiplantae > Streptophyta > Pinopsida > Cupressales > Cupressaceae > Sequoia > Sequoia sempervirens. Next base: position 107,775,042 of record VDFB02072274.1, on the reverse strand, counting down.
CCACCATATGTGCTACTGCATACTACTACGAGGAATGTGGCATTTGGAAAGTCATACACCAAGGAGTATCTTCAACAAAATTTCTTGAATTCTTTTACAGAGGGTCTGGAAGAAATTTGTTTTGGGTATTTCTTTGATTATTTGAGATAGGCTTCCCATTATACCAATTGGTATTGTAAGTGTGGTCTTCCAACCTAGGGAGTCTCTCATTCCTTTGGTAATTTATTGGTTGGGCTTTCTCTTTCCTTTCAATTTTATCATTGATATTTTTCATAAAACTATCAACCTTGTCTTCAATTGTTCCCCCTTTAGTTCCTAAACTCTTTTCTTCCCTTTTTGAAGTTTTGAAAAGTCTCAGATCATCTCATCTACCAACTTTACTAGCTATTTTTCTAATGTTTTCAATATTTTCTACTATCTTAAAAGCTTCTCTTAAAGATTGAGGATGCTTATCTAGCAAATAGTAATTCATTTTTGCATCATAAGCATTGCAGTAATTTACCAAGCATACATGATCATTTAAGTGTAGATGAGGAGGCAACCCTTTTTCTAGCCTTTTGATACCTTCTATTAACCTCAATAAAAAATTCATTATATCCTTTTACAATATTATTGAATTGATTCAACAAAAGCCTTGAATATGTATTATCACCATATTGTTCCCTAGAAACCCTTTTGAACTCCTCCCAAGAGCCAATACTCTTAGAAGGAAAATTTTCTTACCACTCTCTTACATACTCAACAAGAGACTGCATGAATAAGTTCATCATGACATCTTCTACTTCTACCTCAAAGTCATCCATAATGTTAGTGAATGCTTTGAGGTGGTCTTCACCATTTAGAGCATTATTTCTAGAGAGTTTGACTAGAGCAAGCCTGGAATGTTTAGGAAATGGGTTAGGATAGCTAGGTATTCCAACGAAACATAGCTTTTGGTATCTATCTACTTGGAGTGGCCTCCTAGTATGTCTATCCATATGATAATCTTTGTGTTCATCATATTTCCCACCATCAGAGTGGCTAACATCCCTTTCCTTTCTACTTTCACCATCACCTCCTCTTTTCTTACCTCCCTCATCATCTTACAAGTAAGATTTATCATTCTTATTTCCTCCTCCACCACCACCTCCTTGATCTCCACCACCACTTCCCCCAAGAGTATGTCCATTAGGTTTCCTTTTTTACAACTCATTATCAGTATGTCCAAAACTCGAGGCATGTAGTATATGAGTGGAAATTTGAAGGAATGCAATTTTCCTAGCCACTTCTGCACTGGAAGCTATTATCTCAGCTTTCTTGAAATCTTCTCCCAGCTTTTCACTTTTCAACTGCAACCTCAATATCTCAGGATCTGGAGATGCATTAGATGGAATTGGATCAATTTTGGTTTTATTTGTGGGAATTTCAATATATGAAGTATTGGTTTTATCATTGTTTTTTAATGCAGTTTTCTTGGGTGAGTCAACAGGTCTCTTCCCATGATCTACAAATGATGTTTTCTTAGAAATAATAGGAGGATCTAAGGCTCTAGTAGTTGAGATAGACATTGTATAAGTATCAGTAGCTGAAGTTTTGATTGAGACTATTGCTCGGGTATGTGCAGGATCATCATGGAAAAAACATGCCCTTAAGTGACAAAAAATTTAGAAAAATCAGAGTTAGGCAACTTGACATGAAAATTTGAAAAAGTTATCTATATTATTTCAAAAATAAGTAAGAATAGGATATATAGAAATTGAATGTAGTTTCTAAACTAATAGTCTTTTTAAAGAAAAAAAAATCTATTTGGTGAGAATTTGAAATTTCAATGCAGTAGTACTTAAATTTCAGGGAAAAAATAAGAAATAGGTGTCTCTCCGACCACCCTAACCAAAATAAAATGATAAAATAAATTTATAAGATTTTATATATAAGTAGAGGACTCATGTCCCAATGTGATGCATATTTTTTTGTAATTTATTTCCAAGTAAATAATTAATTATGAATTTTTTATTACAAATTTAAAAAAATATAAAAACTCGTACGTCTGACCACCTTAACTTGGTCAAAACTTCATGAAATTCAATTTTTCTTTTCTTAATCATATAGTATATGAAGCATAGAATGTGACACATGTTTTGGATTCAAAAACTGTGATACCATTTGAAAGCTATAGATGTTTTTCAATCAACCTATCAATCAGGAAATTAGTCATAATTTGAATATAAAATGAATAATAATTACTTATTAAATTCAAATTAACCCATAATTTATATTGGTGGAATTATGAGAATCTCCATTAAATACCCATTTTGTTTCATCAATTTTGGGTATAAAAAAAGTCAGCAGCCACATACCCATCATATTGCCACTTTTTGGCCCATCATGATCCTGCACATACCCACTCCAAGAATATCATTAGTTATTTTAGAAATATTTTCGTCGGAGGTTCTATGCCTTGCGGCCTCCTCTCTCATTTTCTCCAAATTTTTCCTTCTAACATCTCTCTCAAGTTGCTTAGCTCTAATCCCATCTTCCTTTTCTTTCAAATATTTCTTTATTCTTTCTTCTTGTTCTTGGAATCTTAGCTCCTCTTCTTCAATGGCTTTCATATCATTATATATATCTTCCTCATTTTCTAGAATATCTCCATGTTCACTTGGGGAAGGAGTAAAGTAAGGTTGGTCAGCAGGATCTTCCTCAAGAGAAAAGTGGATTGGCTTATCAAGGGATTTACCTTGTGGCTTAAAATTGTTTCCATTGAAAATGGATCCAATTTCTAGGGTTGATGACTTAGAGAACTTCTTATTCTTTCCCCAAAACTCCCACCTATCCTCCTGTCTTGAGATATTTAACTCGCTATCCAAAAATTCTTCTACAGGAAAACTTCCTTGGTCTATGTTAGAATCTTGAACATTATTTCCTTCTTCGTGGACACTCGCACTACTTATCTCAACATGAAAAGTAGGAGATACATCAGGACGGGAATCAACAGACTTACTTGATTCAGAATTTTTCCTAGCCCATTCACATTGCTTTTCCTTTGTAGGTTCAGATTCTAACTTATGCTTAGGATGCTTCTTCGCGTAACTTCTAGTCTTCCTCATAATATCAAGTACTACAAAATGTTTCTTGTTGTTTTCTTTTTGAGAGCTAATCTTCACACTAGTACTAGAGAACTTAAAGTTTCCACCTAGGATACTAGGAAACATAAAGTGATTGCACTTTGATTTTGTACTTGTTATTCCAAAAAATATTTTAAACATTACCTTACAGATAGTGGAAGAATGAAATAATACCTAACACATAAGACCTCATATGATGGGACAAATGCAACAAACTTAAAATTGATTATTCCTTAAACAACAAGGAATATTCACAATGAACAACTAACTCTAACTGTACCTGATCTAAACTTAGAGACTTTGGACTTAGCTAGTGCCCAATGGAGTCACCAATCTATTGGTTATTTTTTAAGAACCAAACTGATCTCTAGAAAATACCTATGTATTTTTCCATTTCCAATTATTAGTAATTCCAAGGGGATTGGTCAAGAAATGAATGAAGGTTTCTAAACTTCTATTCCTACTCTTTGGGCTCTATGAAACCTGGGAGGGTGATCCCACAATGTATACCTAAAAACCTAAAAACAACTACCACCAAATACATTGTTAATGACATATGTCTCTCACGGTACCACTTAATAGTAACATTAAATAAGTTGGTAGCTTATTATATTAATGTTATATATATCAGATATGAGAGAAAAAACACCAAAAGAAACAAATAACAACAATGTTCCACCAAGATTTTATGGTTAAAAGATTGAGTAGTTAATGAATCGACACTATAAATGTAACACTAATATCTTGCATGAACTAGTTTCTTTATCTAAAGCACAGAGTCACTACCTTTTCACATAATCTGATAACAACTTAGATGATAAGACACATAACCCTGATAAATATTGCATCAATACATTTCTCTATGAATTTCAGGATTATCACTTCTTACAAATATCCTAGCACATAGTAATTATAAGTTATCAATCTCATACAAGTATTTACATCAATTCATTGAATTGATAAGCAAACATGAAACTAAAAATCCATCAGATAATGATAGAGACAAGTGAAAGAAATCCTTGAATACTTTCAATCATAACTCATAACACACATACGATGAGAGAGAGGGTATGTGCAAGATCATGATGGGCCAAAAAGTGGCAAGATGATGAATTTTTTTTAACCCAAAATTGATGAAATGAAAATGGTTTTCAAAGGATAATCTCATCTTTCCACCAATTTAAAATATGCTTTACTTTGAATTTAATAAGTAATTATTATTCATTTTCTATTCAAATTACAACTAAAGTCCTGATTGATAGATTGATCAAAAAACATCTATATCTTTCAAATGGTATCACATTTTTTGAGTCCAAAACATACGTCACATTCTATGCTTCGCATACTATAGGATTAAAAAAAGAAAAAAATGAATTTCATGAAGTTTTGATCAAGTTAAGGTGGTCAGACATATGCGTTTTCTATATTTTTTAAAAGTTGTAATAAAAAATAATAATTAATTATTTACTTAAAAAAAATTACAAAAAAATATGCATTACATCCAGACATGAGTCCTCTACTTATATCTAAACTATTACAAAAAAATATTATCATTTTATTGTGGTTAGGGTGGTCAGAGAAACACCTACTTCTTATTTTTTCCGTGAAATTTAAGTACTACTCCATTGAAATTTCAAATTTTCACCAAATAGATTTATTTTTTTAAAAACCTAGTAGTTTAGAAACTACATTTAATATCCTACAAATTCTATTGTTACATATTTTTGAAATAATATAGATAACTTATTCAAATTTTTACATCAAGTTGTCTAACTCTGATTTTTCTGATTTTTTTGCCACTTAAGGGCCTATTTTTTCCATGATGATCCTGCACATACCCAAGAATAACCATGAAACTGATATTACTCTATACTATAAATTTTATACCATTATCAATTTTACATGCATAGGTATGAACTCCAAAAGAAACTTAAAACAAAGACTCTAAAACTTTCTTTGTATTTGTCTTGATAAAACTAACAGTATCAACTCAAAAAGTTTCTAACTCTTGTGATTTTGGTCTTGAATTCCTTCTTATAGAGATGAAGGAGAAAACAAGCCTCAAACAAGATAGCACACATGTCATCATCCCATAGGAGTGCTTGCAACAATATTCCCTTCTTAGTCACACTTGAGTCTTCAGGTGGAGAAAATAAACATGAGGCAAAATTATCCTCAACTCTTTGTGGAAAATAGGTCCCACCTCAAAAGACATCATTAGTTTGTTACAACAGTTACAAGATATTCTCCATGTGCTCAAAATGCCAACTATAAGAAAATCAAATTAATAAAACATACAAAGCAAGGAAAAGAAAGAAGAAAAAGGTCAAAATGTGTTAATCCACATTAGCATCACATGCTAATCACCTTGATTTTTGAGGAGAGGATAATGGTTTACAATGTTATATCAAAAGCCTAATCTTTACTATTTTCAGGCTATGTATTATTCTCCTAATGTCCATTATTCTTTTTATTCATTCCATATACTTCTCCAACCAAGTATTGTACTCTTCTTTAGTGGGCCATTTAACATTTAATAAATCTTGCACCTTAGTAGTATACTGGGAGTACCTTGTATCAATTAAAATCCTAGCTTCCTTAACAAATATATCCATCTTTTATTCAATATCTACCATCGTATCAATATTTGAATTGAACAAGATGTAATCAGTGATAGGAAAATGCATCATATCCGCTTCAAGAAACCCTCCCAAATCCTCCTTCCAGGTGTCAAATGGATGCAATTCACCTTTCAAATTCAATATTTGAGGCATACCACGATCCTCCATTTCCTTGAATATTTTCAACTTACTTTGGAGTTGTATTCCCAACTTTCTATGTAAATTAGTTTCCTCATTTATTGAGTCAATAGTCTTCAAGATGTTAGAAATATTTTTGGGTGCCTCGAGATCGTCCTTTTTTTTTAGCATCATTTATTTCAAAGCACTTTCCCTAGCAATCCAATTATTCCACTCATTCCTAAAGGCCTCTTGTACTTGCAAATATTTTGTATTTGCTTCATGAATGTTTTTATATGTGGCTCATACATCATTAACCCTGTGACCAACTTGGTTACCCTATTCTGAAGCACATCTCTAAAAATTTCATTGGCCACCTTAACTATCTCTAATTTGGCCTGCTTGACATTTTCCTCTTCGATAGTTAACTTTCCTCTCAAATCATCAATTATGAGGGCCAAAGTTTCCCTATCTTGTGTAGACATATCAAATGAAGAAGAGGAAGAAGGTTGAGTCACTATATTTTGGGTAGCTTGAATGGTAGCTCTCATTCAACTCAATTCATTCAAAGCATTATTATATTCCTTGACCAAAGATTCATATTTCTTTTGAGAAATATGTGTAGTTTCCACACTAAGTATTGCAACATGTGTAGTTAACTCAACGTCCTGGATTGGAGTTATGTCAGTAGCTCTTTTGACCACTAGTGAACCAGTGACTTCTTCAATAGGCCTAGAAACTTCATGTTTGTTAGTATTAGGTGCCATAAACCAAATTGCAAGGGAATGTAACTTTCGACTATATCCGAAATCAAATACCTTATTTTCAAACTAATTTTTAGGTATCAAAGCTTGAGGATCTCTTCCAACTGCATCATATGCTATGGAAATTATTATTGTACATCATGGTAATAACATGATTCCACTATCTTTAACAATTCTTCAAGCTTCAATGGGAGTAATAGCTGCAATTTTAGCCTTAATCTTCTCTTCCTTCGCTTTCGTAACTTGCTCATGATGATAAGGTTTAGGATTCACTCAAGCTGCTTCTAGTCTCTCTTTTATTTCCTTACTCAACTGATGAAACATAAAATCCTAAAAAAATTTAGTCTGTACAAATTAGCATCAGCCAAAAAATAATCACACTCCCTAATTTTGGGATCATCATCATTTTCTCTGTCATGTTGCCATTAGACAATCCTGTCAGGAGGAACATCTAAACTATTAGTCTCCTCAATATGAGTAAGGGGAAATTTATGCTCAACTTCCTCTTTTCCTGGCACATGTTCTTCCATTTGTTCTTCCCTGACCTCTTGAACATTTTCAGGTTGTTCTAGGACATCCATAGCTTGTTGTTGCCATTGCTGCTCTAAGAGGACCTGGGCTCTATTTACAACCTCGTTTAATTTTACATTAAATTCACCAGATTGATAGTCCCTTATCATAGTAAAAGCCCTCTCCAAGGGGTTTTCAATTTCATTATATGGACTGATGTGGAAGGCATTCTTTTTCATAATCTTCTCCTCAAGGTTTTTCATAGTTGTCCATTCCTTTTTCCTAACCATAATAGCCTCATCTTTTGTTAGATTCCTTAGTACATCATCTCTATAGAGGAATTCATGATGTATAATGCCTAAGCTATTTTTCCTTCTTTTTTTAGCCATAAATCTTTCAAGATCAAATATTCTAACCTCATCGATAGGCATTATGAGATTATTCACCATAATGCCCAATTTTTGATACCCTTCAAGGGAAGTGATCTTGAAATAAGAAAAAGTACATTGGGGATGTACTACATAGCCTTTTTTGTCCTTTCTAAACATTTCATAGTCCATAACGTCCATTTTCCACATGAGTTCCATGAAAGCCAATCTGTCTGAGATATACAAAGGTAAACAATGGGGTGCGCCATTAGCTCCATAGACCTTGATCAAAGTATATTCAGAATCTAGAAACTAGTCAACCCAATTGTGTGTTGTTGTAGAGCCTCGTACATCCCTTTGCTGCATAAGACCTCTGATATCTGGAGAAATTCTAAATTTAGGTGCCACACCTAATGATTCTAAGATACCATGTCTTACAACATTGGAAAACAAGATGTAATTGGATTTGGTGTAATCCTGATCCTAAATGTATACCTTATTTTCACTGTCCCTAATCCTTAGATTTAATTTCCTCTTCCACTCATAATCTCCCTCCCATAAGAGCATGTGCATCAATAAAGAATAATGGCAGAAAGAAAGAGGGGATACTTCCTTTTTCAAATTGAGAAAATCCTCATGAATTTGTTGAGCAACAAAATTATCATAATCAAAACTAGTATTTTGATTATATTCTTGTATATCTACCACCATCACGAACAAATCAGGGGATATTCTAACCTAAAAATCTTGAGCTAGCACTTGGTTCAAACAATAATAAGTGTTTTTGAAATAATCTCCAAATTATTCACACTCAAAAGGCTCAGCATCTTAAGCAGTGAATTTTTTTCTTCTCCTTCTATGTCGCACAAGTATTGCTTCTTTCTATGCAAATTTTCTCCCTTGATATTTAGTATATAAGTCGGCACGCTTGAACTTTGCAGTGTAATTGGGATTCAACCAAAACACATCTACCATTTTATCCTTTGTCACCTCTAGAATTATATCACCTTTCATAGCCTAGATTTTCCTATCAGTAGGGTCATAGTGCCTTGCTAGCTCCATCATTAAATCAATTTCTATAGATCTGCAACCAATTTCCTGATCATATTCATCTCCATTGCTCCTCGCTAGTTCAACTTCCCATCTTGACTTCCATCAATGACAAGAGATGTAAGCACCATAGTTAAAATGACACGTACACCTACATAAAAATCAATAGTACAAAAGGTATCACAAATAGGATGTAATCAAGTTAGCGAGAGAAAATTCCTCATAAGGGACCATATTGCTCATCACTAATCATAACTTTAGTGCTCAAAACAAATCCATGAGATGTGATACAATTGGTAACTCATCATCTCATTCATCACTAATTGCAAACAATATCTCCACAATATATTGGTGATGAGTGATTAAATAGTTATTATAAAGTGAGATATCATTGCTTATCTCTATTACAGCTTTAAGAATTCAAAAAATATTAGTGATATGTGATATCTTAAGAACCTCACTCATTGCTAATTGCAAACAAATGTTCAAGGATTAATTCACAATGAGCAATATCAAAAGATATTTTTCTCATTTCTCGTCACTGATTTAAAATATACATTTCAAATGTGATCAATGATGAGCGATAAGGAGATAAGGCCAACTGAACTTAAGTGAAAAATTTAATGCACATGCTCAATAAGTTGTTTTAATAGAGGGGAATTCCTAGGATGATGCGATAGAGAGAAAAATACATAAGAAACCAAAAATCATTATAGCAAAGTTTTCTAAAATTGTGATGAGGGAACCAGTTGCCAAAAAAGAAAATTTAAAATATTGACCGACAACGGGCAATAGGGAGTCAACAACAAAATAGAATGCTCAAGTGATTTCAAGGAAATAAATCCTAAAACCCAACTAAATGCAACAAGGGTTTAAGATGGGACATAAGAATTAAGTTTCCATCACTACCTTCATATGCCAAGTCAATTTCTCCAATTTTGCATAGCTCTTCCATGTTTGTGGATGTGATCCATCTCCTACAATTTTTTAGTAGATTTATCTTTCTACTTTGTTTGGACTTACTTTTGTAAACTTGCAATATAGAATGCACTTTTATTCTTTATGAATTGAGACTAACAACAATTTTTTTGATTGTATTGAGGAACAAGTTCATTTATGGTAGAAAAGGAAAACCTTGTTTCTCATATTAGAGGAAACGTTGCATATAAAGGGTGATGGATTCTAGTTGGGTTATTATTGACTGCATTGGAGGAGAGAGCTTCATATATGGGACATGATCAACACTCTCCTTCTTGGATTCTACACATTACAAATTTCTCCAGGAAGATTGCATAAAAGGGGCATGTGATTGCAATGAAGGGCTCCAAGCATGCGTTTCCATCATTGTAGAAGTTTTTTGGAGAAGTTTCTTTCTTGTAGTCATTTATGTGCAGTATTGTAACTCATATTTTTAGTCTTGTGACTAAAAATAAAAATTGTAATACTCTATTTCTAAGTTGTAACTATGACACCTTTCTTTTATTAATAAAGTTCACCAATTTTTCCTTCTCAATAGTTGTCTTATTATGTGTAATTGATGATCAATGTGTATTTTTTCGTTTTATTTTTAAATCCTCAAATATTAGTCGATTAAAATGACTAAATATACTACAAATTGATAGAAATCAATGAACAGTGAATAAATATGACTAAATATATGACCTTTGAAACAAAAATGACTAAATATACTACAAATTGAAAAAAATTAGTGAACAGTGAATAAAAATGACTAAGTATATGACCTATGAAATAAAAATGACTAAATATATTACCAAATTGATCAAAATGATTATAAAAATTGTTGACTAAATACAATACTAATGGATAGAAATCAATTAATAAAAATGACTAAATAAGTGACTAGATTGCAATGATCAATGAGTAAATCAATGACTAAATATATCAGTGAAGAAAAAATGACTAAATAAATGACTAAATATACTACCAAATTGATCAATCACAACAACCAATAAATGACTAAAAATAGTTTACTCATCAATCTAATCATGTTATAAATGACTGGAAATAAACTACTAATGGTCATGTGACCAAGTTCAGTCATTTATAAGTAGTTTTTAGTAGTTTTTTCAGTAGTTTATTGTTGTTTTTGTACTAGTGTAAGGTGATCTAAACACCAACTTCTTCCATAAATCTACAAGTATGAGAAGTGTTTCAAGTATGAGAAATTTTGGTGGTTTTTTCATTAATGTTGGCATTGATGTCAACACAGTTCAGTATGTTGTAAAATGTGCATGTATAGTTGAGATGTTGTTTAGATGTTGTGAGTACATGGAGCTATCCTTATGATGTTGCAAAGGTCCTGAAATGATGAATCTCCAAGTGCTTTTGAGAAAATTAATAAAGGGTGAAGTTAGAGTTATTTATGGGTTTAGAATGTGCTCCATGTTTCTTCTATGTTGATCCTATACTTATGTGCATCTGAAGGGTTGTTGATGATCTAACGGTAATATCTCCTGATTTTTGTTTGATGGTGTGTGAAAGTTGTGTTCTTTGGTGTGTGAACTAGTTTGGAAAAGTTACTTGTTTGTGGACCGGGAGAAATGTTTCTGCTTTGCAGTCCTCTACTGTTTTGTTTCAAATCTTGTGGATCTAGAATATTCCTTGTAATGGTTTTTTGTCAGTTCTAGAAAATATGGTTGTGGTTTGGTGATCCAGAAAGTTGAGTTTTAGAGTTGTTGTATGTGTTTGCATAGTCCAGATAGACTGATGGAAGGAGTTTTGTGTTTGAAGGTTGTTACACTTAATGCAGATGAATTTGAAGGAAGTTGAGAAGTGTTCTCATGCATAGTGAATCATGTTGTGTTGTCTGTGTGTTACCTTTTTGTTGTGAAGCATGTAATTTAATGTTTATTTGTGTTTTCATTAGGTTTGGTGAACTTGGTGTTTACACTTCATATGAAGAATTAAAATTTAATTAAGGGAGAATGTGGTTGATTCGAGACATTCTTTTTGGTCTTGGTTAAGTGTTTAATTGGTCCACTCTCATTTCTTTCCGCTGCAAGAATGTTGAGTTGCCGACCTAATTTGAATTTATGAAATGAAGCGTATGTGGCCGACCTTGAAGAAAGTTTCTAAGGTTGAATTTGGTATAAATGCAATTCAAGATGTGAAGGATTAAGATATACAAAAGTAATGAAGTGAGACACAAGTGAAGAGAAGAAGTGTGTGAAAGTGAGTTGACGTAGCGATACTTCATTGTGTTAGATTCCTGAAAGTAGTGAGCTGAAGGTTTCTACAATCTTCTTTTCAAGGATGTGGATGTGTGTAAATTTCTATGGTGGATCTTTTTGTTATCTTTTGTATATGTATGCAGTGAGCCTCCCTGTTGGACAGTGAGTCCTTTCTGTAGGAAGTGAGTCTTTGTATTTGGATAGTGAGTCTTATTTTGGGTAGTGATCCCTTGGTAATGATCCTCTTTGTATTCAATTTTTCTATCAATTTATATTGTGAGTTAATCGTCATTGTGGTTTCCCTCATTAGGTTTTCCACATAAAATTTGGTGTTTATTATGTTGATTTTTCCTTATGTTATATGCATTTCATGTTCATACTTAATAACATAATGTTCAGTGTGGTTGTAAAATTGATAAGTGTTGAAGTTTTGTGTTTGAATTTGGTGACAACTGATTCACCCCCCTCTTGGTTGTCTTGCACCTTTTAACAATTGGTATCAGATCTTTGGTTCTTTGGTGCAGAGCTTAACCTCCTAAGGAAGATTCAATGGTGCATAAGATGGAAATCCCTATGTTTGATGGATCTTATTATAGTGACTGGAAAGTGCAGATGAGAGGATATATTATCTCTCTTGGTTACAAGACCTGGAAGGATATTGAAACAAATTATGTTGCTCTAGTGAGTGGTCCTACTACTATAGATGAGGTTTCTGCTTATTAGGAGAATGAGAAAGAAAGATATGCTATCTTTAGTGCTCTATCTAAAATTGAGTGATCTAAGGTTCTTTCTTTGGACACGATAAATGAATATTGGAAGGAGTTAGAAGAATTGGATGAAGTAAATGAAAGAGTGAAATTGACAAAGAAGTTGACGGAAAATAGTAGATATGAGAATTTGAAAATGGAAAAAGGGGAAGATTTTGCAAGCTATTTCCAGAGGGTTGAACTTGCAGCAAATGAAGTTAAGAATCAAGGGCGAAAATTTATTGATGAAGATATAATTGAGAATATTTTAATAAACCTGCCTAAGTGTTATAGTGATAAGATATCAATTATTGAAGAGATGTATGATCCTAAAAAGTATACTAAAGAACAATTATTTGGCACCTTGACAAAATTTGAGATGAGAAAGTTTGGAAAGAAGGAGGAAAAGACAAAAAATGCATTTAAAGCAATAAACACTGAGGATGATCTAGTTAGTGATGGTTCTGATGAGTTGGAAGAAAATTTTACTAGGAAGTTAAAAAAAGGTACCAGTAAGTATAAAGGTATATTTCCCTTTAAATTTTTCAGTTGTGGTAATATTGGTTATTATGCTTCATGATGTCTAAATAGAGATGTACATAAGAAGAAAAATGATTATAAAGGTAAGGATAGAAAGGATAAGAAATATAAATTGTATTATGTTAAAGAAGAAGCTGGAATATTTGATGATGAAT
>VDFB02072274.1:107645591-107761776 GCA_007258455.2 Sequoia sempervirens | reverse complement strand
TGTTCAAATTGAAGATAATATTGAATGACAGCTTTATAGCGTATCTCTTTGTCTTACTGTTCTCTCTTTTAATTGCAATCAATGGAATGCCCTCAAGATTATATGTATTGATCTGAAAAGCTTGCATGGTAAAATATTAGTTATCATTCTTTATCTGGATCCTTTGCACATGGATTAAAGTTCATGTGTACTTTAAAAAGCATGCAATTTCTTTTTTGTTGGCTAAATTATTGAGAAATATCTGTCATGCAAAAAAAGTGTATCTCAACTGTATAGTTGTATAGCTTTGTAGGAATCTTTTGTTTTCTTTAGAGACTAATAAGGGAGCCTACCAAAAGAGAGGAATATTTGTCCCACATGCTCTTCCACCAAGATATGTCCTATGCAACTTATATACGTTTCTGGTTACAAAATTGTGTGGGAATTTAGTTCTGTTGTAATTGAGTGGAAAATTAAATCACTATAAACAGTAGGTAGGTGCACATAATTTTTCTTATTATTAAATTAGTTGAGAGAAAAGTTAATGGACTTTGTAGCAACTAGAATTTTGAAGCACAGAAGATTGCGGGTGGGGAGAAGTTTCTGCATCCACCTAGGAGTTCAAGTGTACTCTCTTGGAAGAGCCTTGATTCTATTATAGGTAGATCTCTCTTTCTCTCTCTCCACTTTATTTTTGTGTCAAATCCCAATTTATTGACAATAGCATGACAATCTGATAATCGTGTTGCAAATGGTGGATTGCTTGTTTATGATATTACTACTCTCCTATTGAGCTAAATCATTACTTCCCATATCTGTTCTGACTTTGTTCCATCAGTGTGATCAAAATCTGTTGCACTTCACTATAGCCATTATATTTTCTATTTGTTGGAAAAATAATTATTATGATACCTATAGCTTGATATTCTCTTAAGTTTGTTTGCATATTCTTACTCCATATGATCACTGTAACTCATAGTGTCATCAGATGCTATGGAAGGAGTTGTTATTAGTTTGGGGTAAGTTATCTTTTGTCTATAGGACATCCACCAGCTTAGTGTGATAACTGGGTAACTTCCAAAGAGATTATTGTAATTAATATATTTTATGTTGTCAATGCAGTAGACTAGATTAACCGTAGAAGCAAAGCATCTGAGCCAACCTATCTGTACACTATTGAAAAGGTATTTTGGGTGTTTTCTCTCATTCCAATCCTTAGCTTCATTAAATTTCCTTTTTTATTAAATATTATTATTGACAAAACTTTAACAGTGGTAGCAAAACAGACAAGTGATTCATATATAAATTTGCAGTTTGATATTGAAACAATAACTAGAGGAATATGATTTACAAATGGAAATGGTGACTCCTTAGAGTTAGATCAATACAGATAAGGAACAATCATTAAAAAGAGATTTAAATTTGAGGCTTGAGATCATCCTCTGTAAGAACAACTTTAGTAACTGATGGGTACCTCAATTTGGTGTTGTAAATGTCTCCACCATATATTATAATGTCATACTTTATGATAGTAAGCTTCATTTATATAACATGTGACAGCTAGTGAAATTGTTACCATGACACATGGGTCAAACTTGAAGTTTTGAAACTACTTTATTAGATTTCCTTAGGTTACAAAAGGTGGCAGTCATAGAGAAGCGGGCATATGTCTAAAAGTTCCATCTCTTCTGATGTCTGATATCATCAATTGTATTGAGTATTGAAAGTGCTCTCATTTCTCATAATTACTTTGTAAATTTCTGTTTTGGATTTATCATTTTGCTCCATTTGAGTTTATATTGGCTGATATAGGAGCCTTTTTCCAGCTTTGTGCCCTAATTTATTTTAGTTGCCCTTGTGCACTGCAGCAGCTTCACCTGAAATAGAGTAATCTCATTCCTGGGTACTCTTTGCTCGTTAGCCCCCTTGCCCCTCCACTCAGGATCAATTCTTTCTGTAATAAAACCTTGTGCCATAAGCAGTGGCTCTTCCGGTCCCTCCAAGAATGTAGTTCTATTACCCTGAAATTTGACTTTTGAACAGATGCCTTGATGCTGCACTGTTTCCTTGTAACCAACATCCTATAATTTACCTTTCTTTGCCTAACACTGTCCAGGTACTTGTGAAAGGAAAACTAACTAAAGCCTGCCTGAATTTTTTTTATAAATATATCCTATTCCAGGAAAAACATAAGTATCAGGCAATTAGTCTCAAGTTGTTTATTTGCTATAATGCTAAGAGCCATCTCTTATGCTGGTGTCTATCGACTCTTCGTCTCTAAATGATTTAAGGGTTTTGATTTGAAGGACATTTAAGTCCCTCCCAAACTTGGTTACTCTGGCTGAATTACTTTAACGACATTAGCTGCAAAGTTATCTCCATCCTGTTTCTGGATACTGGACAAAGCGCAGATACAGATTGACAAGATGATTTGAAAATCTGAAGGCCAGTACTGCTGCTACTGGCCACTGCCTACAGTTGGCCCAAGTAAATTATTAATTTCCAAAGTTTTAATTTAGGCCTTGGAAATTTTATAGAAGGCATATTCTTAGAACAACTATTTTGATTTGCTAAGGTTGGAAATATTGTTTTTGAAAAAACTGATTTTAATCAGGAAGGTTATTTAAACATACACACCCTTCTATATTCAATGTTGCAGCTGTGACAGGTTGCCAATGGAATCAAGGAGGTTATTTAAACCATTACAATATTTTATTTTCAAGTTCTGCAGCTACACTAGATTGTCAATAGAATCAAGGAGGTTATTTAAACCTTTGAAACTTCCTATTATGTTCAAGTGCTACAGCTGTGATAGGTTGACAATGGAATCAGGGAGGTTATTTAAACCTCTACAACTTTCTATTTTCAAGTATTGCAGATGTGACAGGTTGCCAATGGAAACATGAAGGTTTTTTGAAACCTCTACAGTCTTCTATGTTCAAGTGTTGCAACTATGATAGATTGCCAATAGAATCAGGGAGGTTATTTAAACTTTTACACCCTTCTATGTTCAAGTGTTGCAGCTGTGACAAGTTACCAATGGAATCAGGGACGTTATTTAAACCTACACACTCCATTATATTCAAGTGTTGTAGCTATGACAGGTTGTCAATGGAATCAATTTTAGAAGATTCATCCAAAGAGGAAATTGATTTCCCAGCTGAAGACTGATGATTTTCAATAATTTTATGGATCACAGTTGGTTACAAATTCAACTATAATAGGGGAAAACCTATAAGATAGACATGTAAATCCACTTTCTGTAGCTTTTGAAGAACATTTCATAGAACAAAAGCAATCTGAACAGAAAGAGATTCTCCAAGAAGATGATTTAAATAAATCAAGTGAAGATGGCAGACACAAGGATGATGGGGAAGCTTCAGTGGAGGATCTTTCTTCATTCCAATTCCTAATGCTGAAATAATTGATGACCTGCATATTAACTCCAAAATCAAATATCTTGCCATCCCAAAGGCTTTTCAAAATATTCATTAACTTAGAGGTATGGGATTCCTTATGATCCCTATGAATTTGTTTCAAGACATTATGATTAATTCTATTTGTAGCTAAGTCATATTAATCATACTGATGTCATTCTTTGATCAAGCAAATTCCAGACCAAAATGAGCCAAAGCCAAAATAAATGGTGCACAAAGACGGATGAGGTATCAAACGTAAGTTGTACTCTTTACAGATTTGGGAAGTGCAATCAATGAAAATCTCTACAAGTTCCAAGATTCACTGAATTTTAATTTCAATGAGGTGAAAGATAGTTTATGAGAGAGCAAATCACACTATTTTAACTTTTAAGAATATTGAATGATTACTAAATGTAAGAGACAAGTCTATGATATTTAACGTTTCCTGGCTTGCTATTATCGCAGGGTACATAATACAATACAACATGCAACATAGGCAGGGGAGTAAGGAATTTTGACAAGATCTGGGGTTTTTTAAAATTTTACTTGTTTGCTTGGAGATGACCCACAGGTTGAAGAAAACGGCAGCCCACGGGATGAAGAAAATGGCAGCTAGGGCATAATATTTTCTGCAAATCCGGCAAAAACCCAATACTGCAATCATCACTTCCCACCACACCCTGCATTCTTATAAGCTTCCTTCCCGCCACACCCATTGTAAGCCTTCCCGCCTGAAGAAACTCCATCCGAGTCCGACGCTGTAGCAACAAACGGGAGAGCCAACTCACAGAGCCATCAAAAAGCTGCGAAAACAGCAGTTTTGTTTGAGGGAAAAGCCATATGTGGGAAATAATTAATATATTTTTTGGAAAAGGTAGGTATTTTTTCTATTTTAATTTGAGACAATGTAAAGTAAAAAATAAAACTTAACTAGCAATTGCACCTTGGTGTGCAATAGGTACGCGGAAGAGGTCTAGAATATCCATTACAAAATTTTATGTCTATATTTTGCATACATCTATGCAATGCAAGAGATCGATTGGTAGGCCATTTTGGAAATGATTTTGTTTGTGCAACAAAGGTCTCAATGGAGAGGTGATAGTTTCAAATGAAATATGCATCCACTTACAAGTATCCAAACATGAAAGAAACAAAACCTTTGAATCAAGAAGATAATCAGGCTTCATTAGTAGTAGGCTCATGTTATGTTTTTCATAGGGAGAGAGGGAGATAGAGGGAGAGATATGGATAGAAAGAGGGAGATATAAAGGGGGGAAGAGTGAGAGAGAGGGAAAGAGGAAGATAGATATGGGGATGGAGATGGATAGGGGTATGGAGAGGAGAGAGAGGGATAAATAGAAATATAAAGAGAGGGAGGGAGAGAAAGAGAGGGAGATAGGTAGAGGAGAAAAAAGTAAAGAGATATAGAAGAGGGAGTAATAGAGAGAGAGGGGGGAGATAGGGATAGAAAGAGGGAGAGATAGGGATAGAAAGAAGGAGAGATAGAGATAGATATAACTTAGGAAAGATAGAGGGGTTGAGAGAGAGATGGAGACGGAGAAATAGAGATATTAAGAGGGAGACAATGAGAGGGGGATGGAGAGATAGAAAGATAAATATATAAGAAGTTATATATATAGAGGTAGAGAAAGGGATATGTAGGGATATATAAAGGGGGGAAGAGTGAGAGAGAGGTAAAGAGGAAGATAGATATGGGGATGGAGATGGAGAGGGGTATGGAGAGGAGAGAGATGGATAAATAGAAATATAAAGATAGGCATAGGAAGTTATATATAGAGAGAGATAGAGACAATGTAAAGTAAAAAATAAAACTTAACTAGCAATTGCACCTTGGTGTGCAATAAGTATGCCGAAGAGGTCTAGAATATCCATTATGAAATTTTTTTGTCTTTATTTTGCATACATCTATGCAATGCAAGAGACTAATTGGTAGGCCATTTAGTAAATTATTTTGTTTGTGCAACAAAGGTCTCAATGGAGAGGTGATAGCTTCAAATGAAATATGCATCCACTTACAAGTATCCAAACATGAAAGAAACAAAACCTTTGAATCAAGAAGATAATCAGGCTTCATTAGTAGTAGGCTCATGTTATGTTTGTCATAGGAAGAGAGGGAGATAGAGGGAGAGATATGGATACAAAGAGGGAGATATAAAGGGGGGAAGAGTGAGAGAGAGGTAAAGAGGAAGATAGATATGGGGATGGAGATGGAGAGGGGGATGGAGAGGAGAGAGAGGAATAAATAGAAATATAAAGATAGGCATAGGAAGTTATATATAGAGAGAGATAGAGAGGGAGAGATAAAGATAGTGAGGTAAAGAGATATAGATATGGAGGTATAGGAAGAGGTAGAGGGAAATAGAGAGGGAGAGAGCTAAATGGATAGAGAGAAGGAGACGTGTCGAGAGATAGAGGGAGAAAAATAGATAGAGACACACAGATAGAGAGATGGATAGGGGGATATAGAGGGAGTGAGGGAGGGAGAGATGGGGATAGATAGAGGGGAGATATAAAGAGAGGGAGGGAGAGAAAGAGAGGGAGATAGGTAGAGGAGAGAGAGAGAGAGGTTTGAAAGGTGAATTATCATATCCTTAATCAAATGACACATGTGGTACCCTGAGCATAACTCCCTAGGGACACATGTAATCCTTGGATTGTTAGATATAGTGAGGGAGGAATAGGGAGTGTGTGTGTGTGTGTGTGTGTGTGTGTGTGTGCGTGAGAAAGATATATGGAGAGAGATAGAGAGGGATATTTGTATAAATAGATAGAGAGGGAAGGAGAGGGAGGTAGAGAAAGAGAGAGACACTCCTATCTATGTCTCCCTCTCAATCTCTATGTTTCTCATTATCTCTCAATTTCTCTCTTTGTATCTCTCTCATTTTCTCTTTATATTTTTCTTACGTTCTCTCTTCCTCTCTCTCCCTATCTCTACCTTACTCCTTTATTGTCCCTTTCTATATTTATCTTCCCCCACTCTATATATCTTTGTCTCCTATTTCTCTTTATCTATCTCTTATTTCTCTCCCTATGGTACTTTTATATATATATCTATGTTCTTTATATTCTCTCTCTCACTCTCTCTCACTCTCTCTCTCTCCCTATTTATTCCTATATATCTCTACCTCTATCTCTATCTTTATCTCTATATCTCTCTTCTATCTCTCTATATCTCTTTGTCTCCCTCTTTATCTCTCCATAGATCTCTATTTATCTTTCTCTCTATCTTTTTTTCTCTCTTTTCTCTTAGGATCTCCCTCTCATCTATATCCATGTCCATTTTATCTTTACTCCCCTTTCTCTCTCTCCTTTCTTTCTCTCTTTCTCCTCCCTTTCCTCTTATATATCTTCTCTATCTCTTCCCATGTGCAATGCTGCATAATTCAAAAAGGTTTAGCAGGAATTATCATATCCTTAATCAAATGACACATGTGGTACCCTGAGCATAACTCCCTAGGGACACATGTAATCCTTGGATTGTTAGATATAGTGAGGGAGGAATAGGAAGTGTGTGTGTGTGTGTGTGTGTGTGTGTGTGTGTGTGAGTGAGTGAGAAAGATATATAGAGAGAGATAGAGAGGGAGATTTGTATAAATAGATAGAGAGGGAAGGAGAGGGAGGTAGAGAAATAGAGAGGAGAAAAATGTAAAGAGATATAGAAGAGGGAGTAATAGAGAGAGAGAGAGGGGGAGATAGGGATAGAAAGAAGGAGAGATAGAGATAGATATAACTTAGGAAAGATAAAGGGGTTGAGAGAGGGAGGGAGAGGGAGAAATAGAGATATTAAGAGGGAGACAATGAGAGGGGGATGGAGAGATAGAAAGATAAATATATAAGAATTCATATATATAGAGGTAGAGAGAGGGATATGTAGAGAAGGAAAGAGTGAGAGATAACCTGTGATAAAGATAAGTAATAAAGAGATAAATAGAGAGGGGGAGAGAGAGATAAAGATAAGGAGGGCGAAATGGAGTGTGTATGTGTGTGTGAGAGAGATATATATATGAAGATAGAGACAAAGAGATATATTTAGGGAGAGAGAGAGAGATTCAATGGAGAGAGGATAGAGATAAAATAGAGATATAGAAAGAGGAAGTGATAGGGAGAGATAGAGATCTCAAAAGAGGGAGAGATAGAAAGATAGGTAGTGGGAAAAATGGAGGGGGAAGAGAGAGAAAGAGAGATGGAAAGAGAGAGAGGAAGAGGGAGACAATGAGAGAGGGAGCATTGAAGGATAGAAAGATACAGAGATAGGAGTTATATATAAAGGGAGGTAGATGAGGAGATATAAGGAGCAAGATGGAAGAGAAAGAGAGAGATACCCCATCTATGTCTCCCTCCTCAATCCCATGTTTCTCATTATCTCAATTTCTCTTTGTATCTCTTACATTTCTCTATATATTTTTCTTAATGCCTCTTCCTCTCCCATCTCACCTTACCCTTTATTGTCCCTATTTTTCTCCCATCTCTCTCATTTCTATATATCTCTTTGTCTCCCATTTCCCTCTTTATCTATCTCTTTATCTCTCTCCCATGGTAATTCTTTATCTCTATCTATGTCTCTATATTCTCTCCACTGCAGTGTCTCTCTCTTACTATCTCTATATTTCTCTCTCTCTCTCTCTCACTATTTATTCCTCTATATCTCTACCTCTATCTCTATCTCTATATCTATATCTCTCTTCTATCTCTCTATATCTCTTTGTCTCCCTCTTTACCTATCCATAGATCTCTATTTTTCTTTCTCTCTATCTTTTTTTCTCTCTTTTCTCTTTTTGTATCTCCCTCTCCCTATCTATATCCATATCCATTATTTTGCTCCTCAATCTCTCTTCCTTTCTTTCTATTTTTCTCCCTTTTCCTCTTTATATCTTCTATATCTTCCTTAAGTGTGCAATGGATACACTAAAGAGGTTTGAAAGGTGAATTATCGTATCCTTAATCAAATGACACATGTGGTACCCTGAGCATAACTCCCTAGGGACACATGTAATCCTTGGATTGTTAGATATAGTGAGGGAGGAATAGGGAGTGTGTGTGTGTGTGTGTGTGTGAAAGATATATGGAGAGAGATAGAGAGGGAAGGAGAGGGAGGTAGAGAAATAGAGAGGAGAAAAAAGTAAAGAGATATAGAAGAGGGAGTAATAGAGAGATAGAGGGGGGGGGAGACAGGGATAGAAAGAGGGAGAGATAGGGATAGAAAGAAGGAGAGATAGAGATAGATATAACTTATGAAAGATAGAGGGGTTGAGAGAGAGATGGAGAGGGAGAAATAGAGATATTAAGAGGGAGACAATGAGAGGGGGATGGAGAGATATAAAGATAAATATATAAGAAGTTATATATAGAGAGGTAGAGAGAGGGATATGTAGAGAAGGAAAGAGTGAGAGATAACTTGTGATAAAGATAAGTAATAAAGAGATGAAGAGATAAATAGAGAGGGGGAGAGAGAGATAAAGATAAGGAGGGAGAAATGGAGTTTGTATGTGTGTGTGAGAGAGAGATATATATGAAGATAGAGACAAAGGGATATATTTAGGGAGAGAGGGAGAGATTCAATGGAGAGAGGATAGAGATAAAATAGAGATATAGAAAGAGGAAGTGATAGGGAGAGATAGAGATCTCAAAAGAGGGAGAGATAGAAAGATAGGTAGTGGGAAAAATGGAGGGGGAAGAGAGAGAAAGAGAGATGGAAGGAGAGAGGAAAGGGAAGAGGGAGAGAATGAGAGAGGGAGCATTGGAAGGATAGAAAGATAGAGATAGGGAGTTATATATAAAGAGAGGTAGAGATGAGGAGATATATGTATAAAGATGGGAAGAGAAAGAGAGAGACACTCTTTCTATCTATGTCTCCCTCTCAATCTCTATGTTTCTCATTATCTCTCTCACTCTTTGTATCTCTCTCATATTTCTCTTTATATTTTTCTTACATTCTCTCTTCCTCTCCTCCCTATCTCTCTACCTTACTCCTTTATTGTCCCTATTTATCTCCCCCTCTCTCTACTTCTATATATCTTTGTCTCCTATTTCCTCTTTATCTCTCTCCCTATGGTACTTTATATCTATCTATGTCTCTTATATTCTCTCTCTCTCTCTATCTCTATCTTTCTCTCCCCCTCTCTCTCTCCCTATTTATTCCTCTAGTATATCTCTACCTCTATCTCTATCTCTATATCTCTATCTCTCTTCTATCTCTCTATATCTCTTTGTCTCCCTCTTTATCTCTCCATAGATATCTATTTATCTTTCTCTCTATCTTTTTTTCTCTCTTTTCTCTTTTTGTATCTCCCTCTCCCTATCTATATCCATCCATTTTTATCTTTGCCCCCCCCTCTCTCTCTCTCTCTTCCTTTCTTTCTCTTTTTCTCCCTTTTCCTCTTTATATCTTCTCTATCTTCCTTAAGTGTGCAATGGGTACTCTAAAGAGGTTTGAAAGGTGAATTATCATATCCTTAATCAAATGACACATGTGGTACGTTGAGCATAACTCCCTAGGGACACATGTAATCCTTGGATTGTTGGCATGAATCGACTAATCAAAAGTTAGTCTCCCTCTCTCTCAATAACGTTTAATTTAGATTTTAAGTTTGAAATTTATTTTATTATATAAATTAGGATAAAAATAAAATGAATAATTATAAATTAAATTATTTCTAATAACTTTTAATTATAATTTGTAATTTCATAAGCATAAATAAATATGTAAAATAAATTTCAAAGTTAAATCATACTACAAAGGAAATGCAAAATTACAATATCCATTTAAACAAATAATTTTAAAATAATTAAAATTTAATAACATGAATAATTATAAATTAAATTATTTCTAATAACTTTTAATTGTAGTTTGTAATTTCATAAATATAAGTAAATATGTAAAATAAATTTCAAAGTTAAATCATACTATAAAGGAAATGCAAAATTAAAATATCCATTTAAACAAATAATTTTTAAAAAATATTAAATAATAAACTTATTGAGAATAAATAATTAAATAATAGAATTAAAATTTAAAAAAATGTACTTTAAAAATATAATTAATATATTGCAAACAATAGTAACATTAATTTGAAAGTAAAATTGTACTTCAAATAAAATAGTAAAACTAAAAATAAACAGTATTAAAACTGTTAAAACTAAAATTTTAACTTTTATATTAAAAATTACAAGATTAAACTTAAAAAACTAAAAAATAAAATGAAAGGTAAAAAATCAATTTCTAATTTAAATATAGATAATTTTGATTTGATTTGATTTAATTTTAATAAATTTTATGTGATTTAATTTAAAATGTATATTAAAAAAAATTAAATATAAATATTTAATATAAATATAAATTTACTAAAACCTACAATAAAAAAACTCTAATAACTACTCAAATATTTTTTTAACTTTAAAAATTATTAAGAATAAATTAAACTAAAAGAAATAACACAGAGCATTGATAATCGAAATAGGCACGTGGCATATTCTCTTTATCACGAAATGCCAAATAAATAAATTTATTAATTCTCTTTATCACTAAATACCAAATAAATAAATTTATTTATTTCTTGGAAGGAAAAATCGAACAGCTATAGGCTTTGCAATGAGTGTTTCTTACGTTTTTTTGACTAAGAACGACAAAAGAAAAAAAATAGTGAGAGACAATGTAAAATAAAAAATAAAACTTAAATATATTTCATTTCTATTGTCTTAATTTGAGACAATGTAAAATAAAAAATAAAACTTAAATATATTTAATTTCTATTGTCTTAATTTGAGACAATGTAAAATAAAAAAAAACTTAAATATATTTAATTTCTATTGTCTTAAGTTAAGACAAAATAAATAAATAAATATAACTTAAATATATTTAAGACAAAATTAGTATTTTGTCTTAAATTATCGTCTTAAAAAGCCCCTCAATGTAGTAGTGATTGAAGGCACCAAAATTTCTACTATTAGTTTCATTTATCCATTCACATAAATTCCAACTACTACCCTTCCAAGATTATTTCAATAAGGTATTTGATTGATCAATTATTGTATTGAATGTACACCATCACCAAACATGACCTATTAAACATTCATTTAGTGTGAGTCATCTAAAAAGTTTAATTATTACCCTTCCAAATTATTTCAATAAATTAATTATTTAATATTCTTCTATATTTGAATGGCACTTTGCATGTTCAAGTTAATTGACTAAGGCCGATATGTCAAAGAGTGAGTCTACAAATACATTTTGAACCCAAGTTTTCCCACACTTAATGTACATTAAATGATCAATCAAATAAAAAAGAATATTAAATAACAATTTATTAAAATAATTTGGAAGAGTAATAATTGGCTCTTTTCCATTCTTCATGATGGTGTACATTGAATACAATAAATGATCAATCAAATTCTTTCATGAAATAATCTTTGAAGGGTATTAATTGGAGTTATGTGAATAGATAAGTGAAATATTTTTATTTTCCTAACACAATGTATTTTAGGATATGACTTACAAATAATAAATATTTTGTTGCCTAACACAATGTATTTAATAATAAATATTTAAATGCACCACTTAAATATATTCATAAAATCATGCATTTAAATGAAATACATTGTAGGCACCAAAAATACATTATAGGCACCAAAATTTTTACTTTAGATAATTTCACTTACCCATTTCCATAACTAATAAATTGTTGTAATTAATTTATTTGCAAATCATTGTGGTTGATAAGAGAGCATTAGTTGGTCCAAACGTTTTGGATGAACCAAAAGGTTTGGACCGACTAATGCCCTCTTATCAACCATGCCATATTTCTTATTTTTATATTTCTCTCATTGCATTTATATTTTTTTTGAATTTGGGAGCTTTTGGTATGATGTTTGTAAATTGATTCCAAAATTGATACAAGTTATTGTCAATTATGGTGTTAATCATTAGGGAATCTTCTGTAATTTGTATTTGGGTGTAATTGGAAGAGTTTGCATTCTCTTCTTCATCACAAGGTGGAGTAAAAAAATCAAAATCATCCGACTCTTGAAAAGAAAGGTAGAGTGCCTCCAGGTGGTGTATTAACATTCAACAAGTTGGTGGAGGATGTAGCCAGCAAGTTAATTTTTGTATCCTCTAGTCCCATTGACATGCTTTTGTCATCTGTGGACACTCATAAAAGTTCTTTTTTCTATGAGAAAGGTTTAAATAATACATAAAATGTTGGAGGTACGCATGGACAAGTCAAAAGTATATATGAAGATACCAAAAGAAAATGAAGGGTTAAAGGATCAAGAATCCAAGAAGAGCATCCTCATACCATCCAAGTTTAGAGTGGAGGCCAATATGGAAATTCATCTAAGAAGATAATCCTCATACCATCCCAAGTTTAGAGTGGAGGCCAATATGGAAATTCATCGGTATAAGTGTTAAATTGATGCTAAAATATTTTACTATTGGATTTCTCAATTAGAGATATATTTTAGTTTGAATTGCCTTATTGAAAATTAAAAAAAAACTCTTTCTAAAATTGAAGCTCAGTAGTCATGATGGACATGGCTCAATGCTATGTTTGTTCCATAGGAATGAAGTAAATATCATCAATTGCGATGAATTCAATGATAATTTAGTTAGACGATTTGTGTTACCAAAATGGCATTCAAATTAGAATCAATTGTTCACATTTTCCCTTCAAAGGATGATGGTATAAAAAATGATGTAGGTAGATAAATAAAGTTGAAGTTGATGTAGTCTCTAAGGATGAATCCAAAAACTCTTCAATATCTATAAATATGAAGCACCGTGATGAGTCACTTTTGTTGGACAAAGAATTTGTCAATTATATTTGAACCCCAATGAGTGAATCAATGCATTCAATTGTTGAATGTATCGACCAGACTGTATGGATGTTGAATGCACTTAAATGTGACACTTTCCACATCCCAATTGTCAAGATGAAATTCCATTTTGAGTCTTCTACATCAATTTATTTATCCAATGTATGTGTAAATATTCCTTTTGGGCTCTTTCAATTGGCATCTATCTTGTTTCAAAGTTGGATCTAAAAATGGCATGCATTCCAACGAAGTGTAGGAGAGGTTACAAAGTAGTTTGGAAAGTTATAGAGCAGATCAAGCTAGGAGACACATTGTAGAGGTTCTGATATAGTCCCAAAATGTTCTTGAATACTCCATGAAGATCCTCAACTTGTAATCTTGCTGGTTTCAATTGGCATAGCTCCACACAACATCAAGTTGCTAAAAAGAGAATATCTTGTATCAGTCTTATGTCATGATATGGTGTTTTGTGTTGTTAGCTCGATTGTTCATTTCTATCATTTTAGTTTCATCCTCAGCAAAGAAAACATGTTAATTCTATGTTAGTAAACTTGAGTATGACAGAATCACAAAATTATCTAAAGATTAATTTTCAGCATCGTAGAAACAAACCTAGTCAAGCAATTAGAATACACGATCTAAATGGAAATCTCATAGCTATGACACATCATTTTTCAGTAATATTTATGTTCAAGTTCAGTAAGGAATTTCATTGAATTAACACATAAGTAATTTTATATCGATGTTCAAGAATCGTACATTGGACTATCCAAGTCAATTAGAAATCATTTGACACCTAGGTAAGAAGCCTAAAAACCTTGTTTCACGTTGTTTCTTAAAGACAACTACAAGAATCAACATTTGATGGAAGAACCACTCAAGAAAACTTAATTGTAGAAAAAGGACTGATACCTGAGGAATCTTCTTAACTACCTTCCAGTTGGAAGATTTCTTCTATAAAGAACATTAGGTAGATATTTTTCATATAGAATCATCTAACTCTTTGACATATACCAAGGTCAATAATTCTCACAGTGCAAATATATCTTCTATTGGAAAGAAATGGAAACTACAGTGAAAACATATGATACTATCAATATGAAAATTGACATCAAATTTACTGATTCTTGACTTTATTAGTGATTCAAGTAATTAACTCAAACAAAATATGCTTGGCCAAGTTTGAAAAAAACCTACATTCAAGGATTATGTATTCCTCTATGTCATTAGTCTAAAGGGACCATTCAAGCTGAATTGTAGTAATAAGATGTACTATGTGTGCTCTTTTAATGGAGAACTGTATTCACATTAATCTAATCACCATGGTGCAGAGGTATTATTGCACCATTAGAATACTCATATGAGGGAAAAACCCAAAAATAATGTAAACCCTATTCACAGCCTTTTCTTTCAATATTCACGGAATAATCCAAACAAAAACAAAATAGAATGATACCCACTTTAGAGACAATATTCACAGCCTTTTCCAGCCATTTGCAATAGATATTTATTTGCAACAAATACTTAAAACATAAACAAAATTGAATGATACCCTTCTAATCACCATAATCGAGGGTGCAGAGGTTTTATTGCACCATTAAAATACTCATATGAGGGAAAAACCCCAAAATAATGTAAACCCATATGCACAGCCTTTTCTTTCAATATTCATGGAATAATTCAAATAAAAAAAATAGAATGATACTCAATTTAGAGCCAATATTTATAACCTTTTCCAAAAGTTTGCAACAGAGATTTATTTCCAACACATACTTAAAATAGAAACTAAATTGAATGATACCCTAACAACTTCCAACGAATCAATTATTCTAAACAAAGAGCAAAACAAAACATTAAAACTAAACTATCAGCTAACAATCACTCATGAAATCAAATGCTTGAATGCTAAAAAAACATGGGGTTCGTTTGTTTTTGTAGAGACAAGATTCGATCGACCAGTCTTCGCCTACAATCTCTTTGGCTGAACATGCAAAATGAGCATGCTTGGTTTTTTTTATTTATATTGAACTAATTCAGTCGGAAGGGATTCACCTGAGTATGTTTCGTTCGAAACCCACTCGACCAAAATAGTGGTGCCACGTAGGTTCCATGTCATCACCACGTGGGTTCGACCGAAACCTACTCGAGCAAATTCCTTTTGGCCGAAACTAGTACAATAGAATCCATATGATTGGTCAAAAGGGTGACACAGGTTTTTACTTTTACCCATTGATCATTGTTTTCCTTCATAGTTTGTCTTGAATATTAATTTATTGATGCTAAACAACTTTATTAGTTGATGTTAAACAACTTCAATATTTATAGGAATACTAGTAGAGTTACAAATTCCAAAATTGCACAAATTGAAAAAAATAATATTAATTGTAAATAAATGCACTAATTATTAACTAGATAATTGATTAAGAATGAGTATAATATATATCAAGAGATGAGCCTTCTAGAATGGCAACTACCGACTAGAAAATAGGCAAAGCATTCCCAATACTTTGAAAGAAATAATCCACCCAAAATTGCAATGGGAGAGAAGGCTTATTTAATATCCTTGTGAAATGTATTTCCTAATGCTCCCTTATTCTTACATATCTAAATTTAGTTTAATCCAAAGAGCTCCATGAAATTATTTATCTAAAAGAAAAAAACATTTTTTCAATTGGTATTACATGAGATGTTTCATAAAAATATTCCAATATATTTAATCTTTTGATTGGAACAACTCAATTAAGTAAAGGATACATAATATTCACAACACTTGAAAAACATAATATTTATAGTAGATGATGAGTAGTTAACTTCTTGACACATTATCATACAAACATTTATCTCGAATAGTCTTTAAACATTTTCACAGCATAATCCTCACAATACATAATGAATTGTTATGTTCTTGATCCATCACCATATAAACACGTCGAAAGATGTATATGTCAACTTTTTGCAATATTATTTCTTGTATAGGAAATAGACTTGGGAGAAAGCTTTATAATTTATAATACAAATAAGAAATGGACTCAAGGGTGGAAACTTTATTTATCACACCAAATAATAAATGTGTGTGAGAAAATCACTTGTTTCTCTTAGACTCCAATTTTCAAATGTAGAAAATCATTTCGAATGAAAATGACAAAATGCTTCACAACCAAAGTTGTTAATTGAGGAAAAAAAAATGTTTCCAAGTTCCACCATTGTACGCATTTGCAATTAGTTGTATATTTTTGTAAGGGAAAGGAGGATAATTAAAAAATGTCTTGCGCTTGCTAGACTTGAGGATGATCATATGTTTTTTGTGTGGAAAACTCGGACTTCTCGATCGTCATGTGTATGTTTCTCTTTTTGATTGTTTTTCATGCCATCATAAGGGATCGAGTTGGTTGAATGTAACTCAGAGTGATTTCACATGTTTGGGTGTGAAAGAGGACCATGCTTAGCGTAAATTTACCTATTGGTATGTGTTGGATCAGTTTTTTTGGTCGCACGAGTTGCAAAACAAATTTTCACCACTTTACAAATTTACACTGCTTGCATTGGACACCACAGGAAAATGACTCAAAGATAATAAAAACTAGGAGAGTTTATTGTAGAGGGGCACAACCTGATCCCATAGGCTCAGACAGAGATTTCGTAAGCATCACAATTTCTAAGTAATAGCCTGTAAAAGATTTTTTCCCTTTTGCACTTTAGACCCTTAAGGGATCGAGCCGGTTGAACATAGCTCGGAGTGATTCCGCGTGTTTGGGTGTGAAAGAGGAAAATGAGTAGCATAAATGTACCCATTTGAACACACTGGAATAGTCTATTTGGTCACACGAGTTTCATAATGAAAGTTGCACCACTTTGCAACTTTACATTGCTTGCATTTGACACTTCTTCCATAAAGTGAAAACTGGACACCATAGGAAAATGACTCTGAGATAATAAAAACCGAGAGAGGTTATCATAGAGGGGCCCAACACAATCCCATAGGATCAAATGGAGAGTTTGTAAGGATCGCAGTTTCTGAGTAATAGCCCGTCAAAGATTGTTTCCCTTTTGCACTGTGGACCCTTAAGGGATCAAGCCAGTTGAACGTAGCTCAGAGAAATTTCATGTGTTTGGGTGTGAAAGAGGACCATACCTAGCATAAACATACCCATTTGAATGCATTGGAACTATCTGTTTGGTCACACAAATTTCAAAATGAAACTTGGACCACTTTGAAACTTTACACTACCTATATTTGACACTTTTTCCATCAAGTGAAAATTGGACACCATGGGAAAATGAATCTAAGATAACAAAAACCAAGAGAGGTTATTGTAGAGTGGCCCAACACAATATTGTAGGCTTAGATGAAGAGTTTGTAAACATCACAATTTTTGAATAATATCCCATCAAAGATTGCTACCCTTTTTCACTTTGGACCCTTAAGGGATCGAGTCGGTTGAACGTATCTTGGTGCAATTATGTGTGTTTTGGTGTGAAAAAGGACCATTCCTAGTGTAAAAATACCCATCTAGATGTGTTGGAATAGTCCATTTGGTCACACGAGTTACAAGAATGAAAGTTGCACCACTTTGCAACTTTACGCTACTTGCATTTGATACTTTTTCCATCAAGTGAAAACTGGACACCATGAGAAAATGACTCTGAGATAACAAAAACCAAGAGAGGTTATTATAGAGGGGCCCAACAAAATCTCATAGGATTATATGGACATTTTGTAAGCATCACAGTTTCTGAGTAATGGCTCATCAAATATTGTTTCCCTTTTGCACTTTAGACCCTCAAGGGATCGAGTTGGTTTAACATAGTCCAGAGCGGTTCCATATGTTTGAGTGTGAAAGAGGACCATGCCAAGCATAAAAATACATATCTAGATGCATTGGAACAATCTGTTTGGTCACACAAGTTACAGAACGAAAGTTGCACCACTTTGCAACTTTACATTATTTGCATTTGATACTTTTTCCATCAAGTGAAAACTGGGCACCACAGGAAAATGACCGAGATAACAAAACTGAGAGAGATTATTCTAGAGGGGCCCAACATGATCCCATAAGCTTAGACAGAGAGTTCGTAAGCATCACAGTTTCTGAGTAATAGCCCATCAAAGATTGTTGTCCTTTTGCACTTTGGACCCTTAAGGGATCGAGTCAGTTGAATGTAGCTCAGAATGATTATGTGTGTTTGGGTGCAAAAGAGGACCATTCCTAGCATCAACATACCCATCCAAATGCGTTGGAACAATCTATTTGGTCACACGAGTTGCAAAAGAAAAGTTGCACCACTTTTAAACTTTACACTACTTGCATTTGATACTTTTTTCATCAAGTGCAAATTGGACACCACGGGAAAACGAATCTAAGATAACAAAAACTGAGAGAGGTTATTGTAGAGGGGCCTAACAAAATCTTGTAGGGCTTATATGAAGAGTTTGTAAGCATCATGATTTCTAAGTAATAGCCCGTGAATGATTGCTACCCTTTTGCACTTTGGACCCTTAAGGGATCGAGCTAGTTGAACGTAGCTCAGAGCAATTCCACATGTATAGGTGTGAAAGAGGACCGTTCCCAGTGTAAACATACCCATCCAGATGTATTGGAATAGTTTGCTTGGTCCCATGAGTTGAAGAACAAAATTTGCACCACTTTGCAATTTTACAGTACTTGCATTTGACACTTTTTCCATCAAGTGAAAATTGAACACCACAAGAAAACAACTTCAAGATAACAAAAATAGAGAGAGGTTATTGTAGATTTTCCCAATGTGATCTCGTAGGCTCAAATAGAATTCCTATAACTAACATGATATATGGGTAACAAGTAGTCAAAAATTGTTTCCCTTTTTGCAATTTAGACTGTTAAGGGATTACGTTGAATGAATTACAAATGTTTGAGGGCAGCAATAAATTTCAAATTTTGTGTAAATCTCATTACAAAATTTTTATTTGAATAGAAAATATGCTATATTGATATTGATATATAATCATTAGGTTGATTTGTTTTAATAAATGAAGTTTTATAAGAAGTTAGCCAATTGGTGCTAGTTATAATTGGGAGAGAATAAAAGAAGAAAAAGAATGATTAGTAACCATCAATGGTTATTACACTCACTATATGAATAATATGATGTATACAATAAAATTAGATTTATTTGGCTGTCCTAATTCTTTTGTTTGTGCTACAATTGTCTAATATGTTTCATACACTATTTTGAAACCCAAGTGCTTGTACTTGTAGGCACAATGCCTTAGGTACTCCATTCTCATAGATCTTTTACAATGTTACTCATACATTCAAGATTCTCTTATAATGTCTACATCATAGGTGCTCATAATGAGGTTGAATTCAAATTTATAACTTGATATTCCCTCGCTAAGCTCCACACACTCTTTTATAATGGCTTCAAATCAAAATTGAGATTTGTCAAGATCATCAAAATAAGGATGTTGCATTGTCTTTTTGGCTAAGATTCTCTTGGATGGCTCATAAATCAACATTTTCTACAAGGAGACACTAATCAATTTTTAGTAGTTTACTTACAAATAGGCAAAGTAAAAGAAGAAAAAGAAAGAGCATCCAAAATGAAAATGAAATGAAAATAGATGGAAGGTACTTACAGACAACAAATCCACACCATTTGGTTCCAAGTCGAGAATAGCAAGGCACAAATCTTGATGCTTCCATTGAGGGTAGGCATGCCAGTCTCTCAACTTAGTCACTCTTGGACATACATATTCATTAGGAGTTTCAAGATACATATTGCACACAACACCTCTCATGAATAGAATAACTTGAAATTCAAGATGCTCTTATAATTTCTACATCATAGGTGTTCATGATAAGGTTAACTTCAAATAAATAACTTGAAATTCCTTCGCTAAGCTTCACACGCACTTCTATAGTGGCTTAACATCATAATTGAGATTTGTCAAGATCATCAAAATAAGGATGTTGCATTTATTTTTTGGTTGAGACTCTCTTGGAAGGCTCATAAATCAGCATTTTCTACAAGGGGACACCAATCAATTTTTAGTAGGTTACTTACAAATAGAAAAACTAAAAGAAGATGATATAAACATTAGATGATAGAATTTTCATCATAACATTAGAATCATACAAATTAATGTGCATGTACAAATATGAATTAATAAGAACCAATGTGCATACTTACAAATTAATACAATGAACCATCCAGCTCTGCTCTACTTTTTATTGTGTCAAGTACTGCCTCATGGTCAAATTCACAAACTTTCCACAAGGTCTTGTTCAAAGGTCTACCCCCATATTTGGTCAAAAGAACATTGGATGCCATGACAAGGTTCGATTAATAAAGAATCCTCTGATGCATGTCAAAGTCCTAAAATAAAAAATATTTAACACTCTTATGTGTGTACCTTTTAAACCATTTTCCAATAACAACAATTGAGCCTGTAGGGAATTCGATGTTTTCTCCATCTATAACTGGGGCCTCCAATTTATTTTTGGCCTCAACACAATGACATAAGTAATATTTTTTTTCCTCTTTGTTGTCTTCATTTGCAATAACTGCATAAATATGCCCTACATTGATATGTGCAACAAATCTCTTGAAATCAGTCAACATTACAAATACACTACAAAGTAAGATAGCAATAGGAATTTCAAAAACCTAACCAATTAGATATATTACCGAGTTGAACTAGATCTTATATGTGGTCAAAGTCGACCAATGAATCCATTTATGTTAGTTTCAATGTCGTTGGAGGGTGATACATGTGAAGTGGGCTAAGATAACTTAATGACCATTTCTCAACCCACTCCTTTGACTCACAATCATCCTAGGCTTATATTGTACATGAACAACAAAAGCATGCCATCTTTTGTGTATTGATACTCCATGAAATTGCATATGAGCTAACGAAAGAGTGTGGCTCACTCAATCCCATTAGTGTACAATAATCCTCATATGAGCTAGTATCATCCATCAACCAAAAAAATCTATGAACTAAAGATGTACCTTCATTACCTAGACCCATCGAAGCATTACACTACTCGACGATTGATTTTGCACTTGTCAACTTGGCATTTTCTTTATACTTTAACTCTTCTTGTGCTAATGCTCTTTTCACACATGCTCTTGTACCATCGTGCTCCCCATTTCCATGTTCAGCCTCACAAAATTTCCACATATGTTGAAGACCTATAATGGCATGCATCCTACTCAACTAGTAGAACATGCACAAGTTCTTGAATTGTTCTGGATAGTTATCCTACCATATTAAATGTTGACTGTATGCTATTCCCCTTTGAGCCAAATCATTATAGAACATATGGAAGCAACCTTACATGAACTCAAGAGAATGTGTGTGATCATCACTAATATAAAAGTGATACTCCCTTAATACCTTCCTTTGGTCCTTTGTACTATTAGCTGCATGAATGAATCTTATGTGCACAAATATCAAAACTTGTGTGGAGTTATAACATTGTGACTACACCTCATGCTATGGCTATAGAGTGTAGTTCTCTGCAAATTTGACCACTGAAACTATGCTACCAATTGGAAGGTGTCCTTGCATAGCTTTAATTTTGTGTCCATCCATCGAGATCTATAGGTATGCCTTGCATAATCATACACTATATTGTCACAAAACATGGATATAAATTGATACACTGGAATCTTTTGAACAACCAAATCACACCCTTTTTCTTGATTACCACCTTTTGTAGTATATGCCAGTGTTTTATACTTCTTGAACTCTACTAGTTTCTATCCCACCTCATCTTTGATTTCCATATGTTGACATACTAGCATACACTGCAAGCCACCACAATACTGACATGAACCATCCAAGCATGCTATCTTATAAAATATTTGGCCATCCTCTATTTCACATAAAAAATTTGATAAGAACTCTCTTGAAGATGTTGGTGGGGCTTTTATGCCACAATCCTGCAAAACATCATTAGTATGCAAATCTAAACATATAGATCAATAAACATCATAATGGTTAGAGAATTCAATATGTAGTCTACAACAAAAAGTAGTGTGTATGTGATTTATCTTGACATAAAAAGGTTTAATCATTTCAAAATATCTTTGACAAATACTAATCTGAGGATAATCCTATTGAAATTTATGAAAAAATTGGGTTTGAGTCGTATCAAAAAATGCTTTGGATGTGGCTCACGGTTCGAAATACCGATTCTCCTTCTTACCACATCCTTTTGACTCAGAGATGGCCTTGTTTTATTCTTCCAATACTCTTCAATTAGTGTTCTCAATGCTTCAAAAACTTTTTCATATTGTTGTGGTAGTCTCCCCAAGAATGCCCATAATTCATTTGAATCGGTGCCCTCAATTCTTTGCCACCTTTGAATGGCTCTTGGTAAAAAATTTCTATTAATTCTCAATTGTTCACTTGTCTTTCTAATGAGACGAGCTCTCTTTGTTTGACTACTTACCAAAGTTGATGTAATGACACGTCGGGTGACATTACTATCCTTTGAGCGTGAGGTCTTATCCACACTCTGATAAGCATCCATTAGATTCTTCACAATAGTATTTTCACTTGAAGCATTCGATGTTCTCAAACCAAGAGTCTTCATGATGTTTCTATACTCTATACCCTATAGCATTTCAACAAATAGTTGACATATTCACTTACGATAGATGGTGTCCCTCCATATTCACTTGTGGTAGATGGTGTCCCTCCATATTTGCTTGTGCATAATGGTATCCCTTTGTATTCACTTGCGGTAGAGGGTGTGTCTCCAACTATGGTATTTGAATCTATCTTACCATGATGTTTTTGCATTCATGCCCTTTGTGCTACCAATGCCTTTTCTCTTTTTGATGGTCGAGGTTCCTCTTCAATTGGATTTTTTTCGTCAATCGTATCCAATTTCTTCTTTTCACAATATTCCCTCACCCATTCTCTCTCCTTTGCTTTATTGGTTTCATAGTCTTCATTTGTTAGTTTATTCCTTGTTCGTTTCCTCGGCATGGCAGATAATTTTACTTGTAGCATGGTAATGAGATGAATGTTAGTTCCTAAAAAATGAATCCATACAAATAAATGAAATATATGTCATTCAAGGCTTCATACAAAATACTTACAATCATCATGTAGAAGAGTATTTCTAGCATAGACAAAGGTCACATGAATTTTTCCAATGGAATGCCTTAAAGAAATGTGGTAATGTGGCATGCCATGATTGTAGGATAGGCTCAAAATGGAAGCATGGACATGTCATGTAGGGTTGAAAAGGTAGGGGTAGTGTATGCCTCATAGAAATGGGGTCTCATGGTGATAACCCTATCACATTGGCAAGCTAGTGGAGGATTGGCTAGCTTGCCAATGTGGTAGGGTTGACAAGGTAGGGGTAGTGTATGCCTCATAGAAATGGGTACTCACGGTGATTAATAGAAATGGGGACTCACGGTGATATAATCATCGTGAGTCCCCATTTATATGAGGCATACACTGCCCTTACCTTGTCAACCAAGCTAGTGGTGCTCCACTAGCTTGCTAATGTGGTAGGGTTGACAAGGTAGGGGAAGTGTGTGCCTCATAGAAATGGGGACTCATGGTGATGTAGGTCATGTATACCTCATAGAAATGGGGACTCACGGTGATGTGCATCACCATGAGTCCCCATTTATATGAGGCATATGCTACCCCTACCTTGTCAACCCTACCGCATTGGAAATCTAGTGGTGCTCTCACCATGAAACCCCATTTCTATGAGGCATACACTGTCCCTACCTTGTCAACCCAACCGCATTGGCAAGCTAGTGAGCTCAAAAACTTGAGCAAGGCTTTCTGCATCAGTCAAAAACTTGTGGAGCGCATTAAGGCCAAATTCGCGTAAGATAAATCTGATTGTGAAACTAAAGTTGTTGTCGTCTATTAAATAAAACAAAGAAGATACATCCACATGGGAAGACCACCTTTTAGTATATGTTTTGTTCTTCTTTTACCACGTCTTTTAACAAGGACTACTTAACTACTTATTGGCATTGTTGTCATTCTATTTATAGCATCTCTATTCAAGTAGGATGACTTGAAATGGGTGTAGTAATTATAATTATAATTATAAATAAATTTATAATTTTGATTTAAATTTTAATTATAAATTACATTTTAAGTTGTAATATGCATATTCATGAAACTTCGATATGAAAAGACAATTTCCTAATTTAAATTATAACTATATTGATATAAATTTTAATTAATTTTTTAATAATTTGAATTGTATTTATATTTTAATGTATTGAATTGAATTTTTAAAATTATATTCAAGTAATAAATTATAATTATTGTCAAAAAAATTTCTATAATTCAGTTTTACAATTAGTTTTTTTTTTTTCATTTTCTAAATAAATAAATAGTTATTACATTTTATAAGTTTTATTTTGAATATTCTATTTTACTTAAATCTTAGCCTTTGTTAAAGACCTTTCTCTTACTATAGTATAATTATGAGAAGTAAATCTAAGTTTAGTATATTCTAATCATATGCAAATGATTAAAAATTAGCATTCTTATCATATGAGAAAGAATTATAATTGTCTTTTTGCAAAGATTGTCAGAAAGATTAAAAATTGGCATTTCTATCATATTTTTTAAACTATAAATCACATAATAATATGTAATGAGCATATTGACAGTCATGCATAATTGAATGTAATTTTCTTTTACTATAAAGTGGATTGATAAGCTTTAGCGTGATTTTGAAATGAATTTATTACCTATAAAACTTAGAAGTATCTATTACAACACATTGACAATCCATCTTTTACATTCAAACTCAATGAGGTATTTTATTAATTATTTCTCAATGCTTTCCAATTAACATTTTATTCAAGTAGTCCTCTTCTTGATTTGGTAGTGTATATTTTTCATATGTAAAGTTGGGGCATGTGATCTATACCATTATAAGGGGTAGCTAGAAGCACCCACCTTAAGTTATCAAAATTCATAAAGATATCACCTTTTTATTCTTAAATTTATTATTTCTTCCTACCTACCTATAAATCATTTATTCTCTTCCCCTTCACCTTTATTTATATTACTTTTAGCATTCAATATGTTCCTTAAACCTATGCATTTCACTCTTCTCCTCATATCCCCACCATTCTTTCCTTTCCTATATTTTTCTAACATACTAAATTCCATCTTTCACTGTTCATGACTTCACAATTCTCTTAATATTTTTTCCCTTCCCATCCTTTACATCCCTAAACCGTCTATCTCATCCCATTTCCACAACATATCACATACTAAAGTATATTTCGACACTTTCTTCACAAGACATAAACCCTAAGTTTATTTTATATGCCCTCATACATACACAAATCAAATTGAAGCACTAAATTTATCATATGAAAAAAAATTATGAGAAAATAAAAATCCAAGGAAATTTTTTCAATAAAAATTATCTCCATTAATCATAGGAAGGTGTGAATGAGAAAATATACAATAAGATAAAAAAAATTATGAATTAGTTTTTTCTCAAATGTAGATAGATTTGGTTATAGATTCAACCTTTTTCTTTCTTTTGCATGGTTACTAGATGTAGGAAAAAAATAAGATATCATCATTGATGGTTTTTCCATTACTACTTGGTTATGTACCTTATTTGGCCTAACTCTGCAACAAATCATATTTCTCCTCTTGCTCTCTTTCATCCTAATGGCAGATCATGGAGTGTGATCTAAAACATTGATGCAAAAACTCTAACGCAATCTAATCTAGAAGCAATATTGATCAAAGATAGTGGCTCAAATTTCTCCTTAAAGGTATTATATAGGATGATGTACATGCACTCCAAACTCTATAGAATTCACTCCAATTTCTTTGGAATAAATTTACACCTTGTAGGTTTATAAATTTGAGCTACTTAAGGTTAAAATAATTCTAATTTTTTAATTTCTACCACCTCTAAAACTACATGGAAACAAAAATAAAAGTAAAATTAATATCTCAATCTTTATGACCAAGTCCATAACAAGAGGAGGGATATCTTCAATGCCTACTTGATGATATTGATTTTTTATTTATTGGTATTGGTAGGATCATGAGTGATGTACCAAATTCTTTTTAATTATTGAGGCATGACAAGTATTTTTTCTCTATATCCTAGCTTCTTCAAATCCACTTTGAATGCTATTGGTAGTTCTCTATCAATCACATACTACAAAATGGTTACACAAGTGGTAGAAATCACAAACAGAAGTCTCTACTAGCTATTAAACTTCAAATCTTTACAAGTTTTTCAAATCATAAAATTTAGTTTCTCTCCATCATATTTGATGACACCAAAACCTTCTATTGTGCAAAAATTTCACACATTTGAAAGGAAATCTTGGTAGTAGAAGCAGCTTCCTATACTAATCTACATAGGGGAGAGTTTCAAAAAAGTCAATTTAAACTCCTTATACTACTACAAGTACCAATAGATGCACATTCAAAATATAAAACAAATAAGACAATATAAACCCTAACACATTGTTTACATAAGAAAAACCCTTTTGGAAAAAACCCACACTCCAAATCATGTAGCTCAAATTGTATTAGTAGCAACACAAATAGTTACAATATAATATCAAAGCAATGCTTAGGATTCTTCACACTACAACGAGAATTTGGAGATATTCCAGTAGCATAACGACATACGAACAATCTTCAATCTATCACCACTAAAATGCACTAAGGCATCACCAATTTATAGAAGAGAAACTTGGTTGTTGAGGACTACCATGTGTCATCTCCAAAATCACTGCATCCATGGAAACTTAGTTGGAGAAAATGCAAGGCATCCAACTTCACCTTCTTATATAGCTCTATCATAATTCCTTGACATGAAGTCCTTTCGTCATAAATTATTATGCATCAAAATCAATCCATTGAACATGCAAGGTGTGAGGATACATGCAAGGCATGATGATACATACAAGATATTCTCCTCAACATGCAAGGTATCTACCACATGCAAGACTACCAGCTACCAAATCCTCACCAATCCTAATTAGATAGTTGTCATAGTTGACTCTTGCAGTTGTCATAGACTGTCATAGCAAGTGTCATAGTCTGTCATAGTGCATGAAATAGAAACTTATGAAAATACCATCAATCTAGCCTAAAATCTAGGTCTTCTAAAGTGGATTCCTACCTCCACAAATATAGCTTACAATAATTACATGTCACTTTCCATGTAGCATGCCACATCACCAATGGGATCCACAAAGTGGCTACATATTTGATAGGAAAATAAACATTATAAAATAAATAATACATCAAATAATAATAATTAAATGTTGGGACAACCTAAGGTTGAGACACCCTAATCCCAACATTCTCCCACTTGTCAAAGACCTGCAAGAGTCATATAAAATCAACTGCTCAATGCCCGAAGGCCCATGGAAATGGAACACCATCTAAAATTCTCTATGCTCACTAGTTTCATTAGTGCATTTGCAACATTCAGCAAAGAGTCAACCTTCTCTAAATTCACCTTTACATCTTCTATAATATCACGAACAAGGTGAAATTGAACATCAATGTACTTTGTTCTGGCATGGAAACTAGGATTCTTTGCTAAGCAAATGACACTCTAACTCTCATGTAATAGGTTGTAATTCTTCATGCATCTAAACCAACATCGTAATACAATATCTAAATCCAAATGTCTTCCTTACAAGCATGAGTACTCATACACGATTGAACAAAGCGATTGCATCCTATTGCTTACTCATCCAACTGATAGCACCACCAAAGAACATGAACGTGTAGCCATTGGTGGATCTTTTGTTGTTAATGTCACCTACTAAATTTGAATCCACATATCCATGAATAATCAATAAATATCGAGGTCTAGTAGGATAACCATGAAAACATAGGGCATACACAAAAGTACCTCATAATTACCTAAACACTTTCTTAACTGCATCCTAGTGTACTCGTCTAGGATTAGCCATAAACTAAATAAGGCTCTGACTACTTGGGAAATTTTTGACCTCGTATAGACCATAGCATACATTAAGCTACCAAAAACACTTGCATATGGTACTTTGGTCATTTCCTCCATCTTAGTAGGGGATTTTGGACAATCATTCACAAAAAGCTTTGTCCCCTACATTATAGGAACAACTAAATGTATGCAATATTTCATGTTAAATCTCTCCAACACTAAGTTCACATACTTTCTTTGGCTTAACCAAAGCTTTTTTTTTCTCTATCTCTCCTAATTTATATTCCCAAAATATACCTAGCTACACCTAGAGCTATAATCTCAACCTATGCTAACAACTGAGACTTCAAATCTGAAATCATACTTTTATTCTTCCTAATAAATAACATATCATCTACGTATAAAATAATAATGAGAATGCAACCATTATCAAATTTGAAATACACACAATGTTTAGATTTAGATCTCAAAAATCCCAATGACAACACATGGGTGTCAAAATTCTGGTGCCACATTCTAGGAGATCATTTCAAACCATAAGAGACTTTTTTAGTTTGAAAATAATATTTTCTTTACCTTTAACAATAAAATTCTCTAGATGTGACATATAAATCTCTTCCTCCAATTCATTTTGAAGGAATTTTATCTTCGCATCCATTTTTTCCACTTCCAAATAATATAAATCATATGGTGTTGCAAGTGATAACAACTTGATATATGTCAGCTTTGCTACATGAGAGACTATCTAACCATAGTCTATTCCCTCTACCTGAGAATACCTCTTAGGGACCAACCATGTCTTATGCTTCTTAACATTGCAATCAAGACCACAATTCTTCTTGAACACCCTTTTACAACTACGGGACCGTATATATCCATCAAGTAAGGGTACTAGATCCCAAGTTTTGTTTTTCTTCAATGCAACTATCTCTTCATCCATGGCTTTCATCTAGGAATCTAGATCACTCATACCCATAGCCTCTCTAATAGTCCTAGGCTCATCGATGTTAGAAATAAAAGAAAAAATGCAACTAGAATCCAACAAAAAAAACCAAACCTTTTCAATTTCCACCTAACATGCATAGACCTCCTCACCTGCTAAGTTTTGCATTCTTCTTCTTCTTTAGAAATTTCAAAGCTACCCAAGCTCTCCTCATCATCAGGTCTAGGAGGAGTGTGTAGTTCACCTTTCATAAAATTAGGTGGAATTTGAACTACCTCCTTTTGTTTCTCTTCTTCCTTTGGCTGCAATTCAATCATTGAAGGTTTCATCTCTCTAAAAATTATACTTCTATTGTAGAGAACCTTCTTTGTTGCAAGATCCCAAAGCTTGTACCCGTTCACACTGACACCATATCTAATGAAGATATATTTAACTATTTTTTTCTCCAACTTAGACCTCTTCTCCATCATAACATGAGCATAAGATTCACAGCCAAAAACTCTAATTGTCTCAATGAAGGATTTTTACTAGACCATGCCTCCATGGGTGTATTTTCAACAAGCATCAGTTAGGAGATATATTGATCAAATAACATGTAGTGGTTGTAGCTTCAGACTATAACCTCTACTCAAGGCCAACACCACTCATCACACTCCTAGCCCTCTCTACAACTCCATTTTATTGTGGGAAAGTATGAAGTTGTCTTATGTCTCTAGATCCCATGCTCTTTATAGAACTTGTCAAATTTTGTTGAGAAAAAATCACCACCATTTTTAGTCCTCAAACATTTAATCTTTCTACTAGTTTTATTTTCAATCAAGGCTTTAAACTCCTTAAACTAACTAAATACCATAGGTTTACTTCTAAGTAAATAGTCAAATGTCCTACTATAATCATCTATGAAATAAACAAAATATATAGATTTTGATAATGAAGGAACATTCACAAGACCAAACACATCTACATGAACATAGTCCAAAACACTAGAATACTTATGAGAATTGGAATAAAAAGAACGATAGTGTCATTTTCCTTATATGTGGGTAAGTACAAGAAGTTGGGCCCATAAAATGTTCAAAAAGTGATGTGTTTTTCTCAATTTAAAATTTCTCACAGTTGGACTGAAAATTTGAAGCACTTACACATTGAATCCTAAAAAAGTCAAGTAATATGAATTTATTATTTTGAGTCTAGTTTTAAAATATGTAATTTATTCTAATACCCAGATGATACAAAATATTTTTTAATATGCATGTATAAAACCATGTTATAAAAGTAACTTTTTTAGGAACATACCATGCACATGTACAGACACCATAATTTGACCTAAATAAAAGTAATTTTCTAATTCATTTTGGGGAAAGATATGTATTATATTGAATATTGATAAAGATGTTATATATATATATATATATATATATATATATATATATATAACTGTACTTGTTTTAAAAAACCATCATGTAGAAACGCCATAATTTTACCTTTAACTAATCACTTTTTGAATTTTCTTTTTCATTATCTAGATGATTTTTTGTATATTGAGAGTTTCATTTTTTTGGAATGAGTACCCACTTTAAAATGAGTACCTATTCTAAAAATAAATGGGTACCTATTTTAATGTTGAAAAATGACACTTCCCCTAAAAGTGGACCCAAATTCTTACACTTACCCACGTAATTGGTGTAGGATCACCAAAACCTTGTGGTGTTAATAATAGGAGTTCAAAAGGTTTAAAAGGTCATTTTAAAGTTATTTCATCTTTATTCCATGAAGACATTGCAAAATGTGTGAAAACTTGAAAAAATTGTCAAAATTGTCAAAGATTTCAAATTGGGTAAATGAAGGGATTTTGTTGTTTTTGAGTCTAGAAGTCTTAATAAAGGTTCAATAAGGTCTAAATGACAATATTTTAGGTTTCTAAAGGTATTTAGAGTCTTAAAAGTTCAATAATTTCAAAAATGCAAAATGTTCCAAATATTGTCAAATTTGTGCTAATTTGTAAAATTAGAGTCATTTAAAGGGTAATTAGGTGCAAGTTGGTTGGTTTGAAGGTGTTTATGGCTTGTAAATG
The DNA here is from genome assembly GCA_007258455.2 of Sequoia sempervirens. NCBI lineage: Eukaryota > Viridiplantae > Streptophyta > Pinopsida > Cupressales > Cupressaceae > Sequoia > Sequoia sempervirens. The sequence continues at coordinate 107,730,576 of VDFB02072274.1, read as the reverse complement.
TTATAATAGGCCTTCTCAAGCTCAAATAAAGGTGGTTGAAGGTGTAATAAACTCACACAATAAGAATATTACATTTTGTTGGTGCATTTTCTGAGTTTTTTCACTATTTTTCAAAATTGTTTGTTGTTGTACAAACTGTACAGACCCAATCATGCTTTGAAATATTTAGAATTTTAATTTTTATAAGTTTTATTTGATATAAACTTGGTTTGGAGTTCTAATCTTTTGTTTTGTAAGAGAAATTCAAAAGATACAATGTATACCCTATTTTTTCCTTGTGTGAAGGGTTTGAAAGCAAAATAATGGGGTTTTGACTAGTCCACCCACTGTTTTCTCCTATAACTCAGTGGATTGGTGAATAACTTATTAGTATAGATTTATCAATGCATTTTATATCAGAATAAAGCATTCTTGTGGTGATTGTGTGATGCCCTAGGGCTGGAAATGCAAATTTTCCCTTGAAAAGTGAGGTTTTGAAGTGATTTTCAATGAAATGTTGATGAATTTAAGTTTGTAAGAATTTAAAATGTCAAGGCAGACCCTATAAAAGTTTTTTGGACCATTTATTTTTTTATTCAAGCCTGGGAATGAAGAGTTTGACAAAACCCTTATTTTTGCATTAGAAAAGGAGGTTTTTTGAGTTGGGAGTGTTTCTGACCATACAAGTGACAAATAGTGGTGGATTATGTGGTTTTGGGTGATTTAATTTGCTGATCCTAGGCTTTCAAGGTGATTGGATAAGTTTGAATGGTACTTCCTTTGTTAAATTGACCTCTTTTCCTTGATTTTCCCATGGTGAGTGTATTGGAAGTCTAAACTGGTACAAATGAGTTATATTTGATCTTGAAGTATGTTTTGTAAGTCCTTAATGGATGTATAAATCCATCATTTAATTGACAAGTCTTTTGGTAAAGTTGGGTGAAAAGTCCCTTTAAGTTGTTTGGCACTATTGGTAGAAAGAATGTACCTGACAAGTGGATTTGTGAAGTTCTTTTGAATTTGCATTGGATTTTGGGTTGATCATCTTGTATTTGTCATTTTAAGTTGATCTCCACCATGGTTTTGCATGAAATTTGTATCAGAGCATCAGGCACAAGATCTTGTTGTTGGTTGTTTGATTTTGTAGGTTGTGAAGGATGCCTCCAAAGGCTAGTGCAATGGATAAATATTTATACAAGAGTTGAAGGAGAAATGGGCAAGGAAGGAGAGGCTATGCAAAGAATCTCAAGATGCTACTATAGCAAGGATAGTTTCTTTAGAGAAGAATCAAAGGAGAGGAGTTGTAGATGAAGAGAAAAGTGATGAAGAGGCTAAAGGGGATCCTCTAGTTCCAAATGAAGAAGATGAACTAGATCCTGGTGAAAGAAGAATGCTTAGGATGCTAAAGGTAGTAAAGGGTGACAAGAATCCTAAGGGAAAATTTTATGTGCCCATGTATGGAGGTAAGATGGATAGTGAAGAATTTTTAGCATGGATTGATGCTTTGGATAACTTTTTGAATTTGAAGACATTGATGATAGCAAGAAGGTTAAGTATGCAAAGACAAAGTTGAAAGGACCATCTCTCACCTGATGGATTTTTTGCAAGAGGACAAAGTTAAGAAAGGTAAGTCTAAAATATGTTCTTGGGATAGAATGGTAGAAAAAGTTAACGCTCAATTCTTACTAGCAGATTATGCTATTCAAAATTTCATGAAATTGCAAGAGTTGAAACAAAGAGAAATGAATGTGCTGACTTACACTAAAGAGTTTTTTTAGATTGTGCATAATAATAGGTCACAATGAGGATGAAGTGGAAAGAGTGGCTAGGTACTTGAGTGGTTTGAGGCTGAATATAAGAGATGAGACCAACCTCAATCCACCTAAGATAGTTGAGGAATTCTTTCAAATGGCAATGATGGTAGAAGATAGAATCAAAAGGGGATAAGAGAGACAAGCAAGGGGCAGAGGTGGTGTGAATAGAGGTAGAAGTTCAAGGAAATTCAAGGAAGAACATGAAGAGGCTAATAAAAATAAGGAAAAAGCTCCTAAATCAAGAGGTGGAAGGACAAGTTTTAGAACAAAGAGGGATTTCAATGAGTTCTCTGGAAGATGTTACAAATGTAATGAATTTGGGCACTTCTTCTTCAAGTGTCTTCAAAATCAAGGTGCAACTTCAAGTGGTGATAGGAAAACTGAAAGGAGAACACAATTGATTCAAGAGCAAGAGTGTGGAAGTTCTACTACAAGTCCAAGTAGGCCTGCAGATCCAGAAGTTGGAGAGGTACTCATGATGAGAACATTGCTACAAACACCAAAGGAAGAAGATATGAGTCAAAGGAGGATCCTATTCAAAAATTCTTGTAAATGCAAAGGTAAAGTGTGTCAAGTTATTGATTTAGGTTCTCAAGATAACATGGTGTCTAGGAAGATGGTAGATAAGTTAAGTCTAGAAAGAATACAACATGTAGCACCCTACAAGGTTTCTAGGGTGAATGATAGTCAAACTCTAGTAGTGAATGAGCAAGCTTATGTAGATTTCCAAATTAGGGAGTACAAAGATAGAGTCTTATGTGACATATTTCCTATGTATTCTTGTCATCTTCTCTTAGGAAGACCATGGCAATATGATAGGAGGTCTATGTATGATTGTTGGGCCAATACTTACACAATATGGAAGAATGATCAAAGCTATAAGTTAACTCCTTTGCAAGAAAGAGGGCAGATCAAAGGTAATTCAAAAGTCATTATGTTTGGTAGGAAGGAGCCATTAAGGATTGAAGACAAAAGGGACAGTACATTCTTTGATTTGCAGCAGGGTAATAGTGTTAGGACGGTGATTAGAATACCTTCAAATGGTGTTAAGGAAATGAACAATCTATTTTTGCAAAGGACAGTAGAAAAAATCATGCCTAATTCTGATTTTAACACAGTAAATGCTAGCAAATCTATAGGGATGTATGAGAAATAGGGTGGCATACTTAAGGAGAAGTTCATTGAGCAAGGTGTAATCATTGTTGGGACTATTACATGTCCTATTGTTGGGAGTATTGTTACAAAGAATGTGAATGTTGCTGATATGTCAGTAGAAAGAGTTTTTAATGCTTGGGTGAGTGTTGATAAAGGTGAGAAAGGACTGAGAATAGTGAAGAAAATGCACCATCATTCAAAGGCTTCAAATCTAATTACAGGGTAGAGCATGTATAGAAGTCAGGGAAGTTGTAAGTCCATCAATGAAAAAAAAGAAAAAGAAGATTTGTTTCTTGATATGGATTTTTTTTGTGCAGGTATGAGGTTTAGAACAACATCAAAGCATGATCCAAGGTCAAGAAGGAAAAAAACACCACTGAAGAAGCATGGAGCAGTAGGGTCAAGACTTGGAGCATATTCTACCACTTGGGACAAGGGTCTTTCTCTTGGTGGGGTGTATGGTGCAGGAGTACCAACACCTTGTGGTTTCAATAATATGATTTCAAAAGGTTTAAAAGGTCATTTTAAGGTGATTTCATCTTTGTTCCATGAAGACATTGCAAAATGTGTGAAAACTTGAAAAAATTGTCAAAATTGTCAAAGATGTCAAATTGGGTAAATGAAGGGATTTTTTTGTTTCCAAGTCTAGAATTATTAATAAGGGTTAAGTAAGGTCTAAATGGCCATATTTAAGGTGTCTAAAGGTATTTATAGTCTTAAAATTTCAATAATTTCAAAAATGCAAAATGTTGCAAATGTTGTCAAATTTGTGTTGATTTGCAAAATTAGAGCCATTTAAAGGGTAATTAGGTGCAATTTGGTTGGTTTGAAGGTGGTTATGGCTTTAAAATGTTATAATATGCCTTCCAATTCTTGAATAAAGGTGGTTGAAGGTGTAATAAACTCACACAATAAGAATACCACTTTTTTTGGTGCATTTTCTGAGTTTTTTCACTATTTTTCAAAATTGTTTGTTGTTTTACGAACTATATAGACCCAATCATGCTTTTAAATCTGTATAGGTTGAATTTTTATGATATTTATTTTATCTTCACTTGGTTTTGAGTTCTAATCTTCTATTTTGTAAGAAAAAATCAAAAAATATAGTGTATATACCTTGTTTTTTCATTTTATGAAGGGTTTGAAAGAAAAATAATGAGTTTTTGACCAATCCACCCACTATTTTATCCTATAACTTCATGGATTCGTGAAAAATTTATTATTCTAGATTTCTCAATGCATTTTATTTTAGAATAAATCATTCTTTTGGTGATTGTGTGATGCCCTAGGGCTGGAAATGCAATTTTTCCCTTGAAAAGTGATGGTTTTGAAGTGCTTTTCAATGAAATGTTGATGAAGCTGGGTTTGTAAGAATTTAAAATGTCAAGGAAGACCATTTGAAATTTTTTTGGACCATTGATTTGTTTATTCAATCCTGGGAATGAATATTTTAACAAAACCCTTGTTTTTGCATTAGAAAAGGAGGTTTTTTGAGTTGGGAGTGTTTCTGACCATACATGTGCAAACTAGTGGTGGATTCTATGGTTTTGGGCCATTTAATTTTCTTCCCCCAGGGTTTCAATTGATTGGATTATTTTGAATGGTACTTTGTTAAATTGACCTCTTTTCCTTGATTTTCCCATGGTGAGTGTATCGAAAGTCTAAATTGGTACAAAGGAGTTATATTTGATCTTGAAGTATGTTGTGTAAGTCCTTAATGGATGTATAAATCTATCATTTAATTGACAAGTCTTTTGGGAAAGTTGGGTGAAAATTCCCTTGAAGTTGTTTGGCACTACTGGTAGAAAAAATGTACCTGACAGGTGGATTTGTGAAGTTCTTTTGATTTGTGTTGGATTTTGGGTTGATCATCTTGTATTTGTCATTTGAAGTTGATCTCCACCCTGGGTTTGCATCAGTAATGCTTGCAAAATTCAAACTTGAGATTACAATCATCAAGGCCTTCAACAAGGCTCTTATTTTTAAAGGCTCTAACACCCTTCTCACTGATGTGACTGAGTTGTTAGTGCCATAATATTTTCTTCTCTTTAGGAAGCTTCATTTCCAAGGAATGAGCATCCATAGGTACCCAAAATGCATGATAATCAAATGTAGTTGCTACTTACTTCTTCTCTACACAATCTAATAGTGAGGATGAAGAAACCAAAGCTCTCTTCTTTGATGTATTAGAAGAACTATTACACTGAATTGTGCATGCATCAAAATTGTACAAGGTTTGAATCTAAACACCCTTAGCCAACACCATAGCTCCTCTTTTCATCTTGCATCCTCCACTTGAGAAAACAACTTGCACTTTTGAATCATTCAATTTACTCACAGAAAGCAAGTTTCATGCCAAACCTATGATATGCAAGACACCATCAATCCCTTTCACTATTCCATCGAGGAATATAATTTTGACTCTTCCACATCCAATGATCTTCAAGTGATTGATCACCCAGGTACACCTTCCCACCATTTTACTCATACTTTGAGAATCAACCTTTGTGTGAGGTCATGTGGAAAGAAGCACTTGAATCTATCAATCGTACTTCTTCTTATGCATGGGTTACCAAGGCTAAAACAAATGCATGTGTTTCATCCTAAAATGATTTATCAAAGTTGAAATTTGAGAAATTGTGTCTTCCTTTCTTCTCCTTCTCTTCCTTACACTCTTTTCTAAAATGACTTGATTTGTTGAAATTCCAAAAAAATCCTTGGACTTTCTAGGAGACTTAGATCTCCCTAAAGATTCTGATTTTTCCTTCTTGTCCCTCTTCTTGCACCTTTCTCCTTCAATCTTATATGAACAACAAGCACCTCCTTCGCAATCTCAAAATACTTTCTTCACATCTCTTCAGACAATAGCAAAGAAAACACCTCATCCATAATGAAACTAGTGGTAGTGCTTCCAATGGCCATTATGAGGTGATCCCATGAGTCTGGAAAATAACACAATGGGAACATGAAATGATCCTATTCTTCAATCTTATCTCCAACCAAACCTAGTTGAGCCATCAACATATTGAATGTATTCAGGTGATCTACTATGGATCTTTCATCTTTTATCTTTAGAGAATATAATTTATTTCTCAGGAATAACTTATTTACCAGGGATTTAGCTTGATAAACATATTCAAGTCTCTTCCAAAGAGATTTAGCATTTTTCTCTTCATACAAATTTAGGAGGATGAAATTAGCTAAAGAGATTATGATCAAAACTTTTTCTTTCTGATCCATTAGATCTCGATCTTCCTAGGTTGTGATTTTTGGTTTTTTTCTAGATATTGCAGCCCATAGATCTTTGTATATGAGTATATCATACATTTTAAATTTCATAGTTCAATTTTTTTTCATTGAACTTCTCCATATCAATTCTTCTAGATGTTCTTTCCATATTTTTCTTGCAACAATTTCATGAAACACCCTTCTACAAAAATCCCACTAAAACAAATATTAGCTCCAAAAACCCTTCAAACCTAACAAAAAAATCAAAGTTAACCATGCTTTGATATGAATTGAAAGGAAAGCTTGGTAGTGGAAGAAAAATCCTACACTAATCTAATTAGGGGAGAGTTACAAAAATATTAGTTTAAACACCTTATACTAATATAGGTACCAAAAGATGCATATTTAAAATACAAAAAAATAAGATAATACAAACCTTGACATTGTGTTTCGTGGGAAAACCCTTTCAAGAAAAAACCCACACTTTAAATCATGCAGCTCAAATTGTACTAGCATCAACACAAACTATAACAGTATAATATTAGAGAAATGCTCTGAATCCTTCACACTACAACGATAATTTGGAGAAATTATGGTAGCATAACAATATACAAACAATCTTCAACTTGTCACCACTAGAATCTACTAAAGCATCACCAATTTATAGAAGAGAAATTTGGGTTCCCAAGACTTCCATGTGTCATCTCCAAAATCATTGTGTTTATGAGTGTTTTAGCACCACACAACATAGATAAAACGTAAGTTCTCTATCTCTCTTGAAAGGTGACTCTCTTCAAAAAACTTTAGAAAATAACCCCAAGTTCTTAAATGTCAAGTCTTGACAATGCAAAAAAAAACTCAATAGTGATGTGATTCGCTAATAATCACAAGGGGAATTTATGGTTACAAAGGTTGGAAGCTTATGGGACTATAATGAGGTTTTAGAGAAGTCTGAGACTAGTCAAAACCCTTGTTGTAATTTTAGAACAATAGTCTAAAAATAGTCATCTATCATCAAATATACAAGTGTAGTGATGTTGGAATCATATACTAGCAGATTTATAAAGAAATATCAAAAGGCTAAGGGTTCAAGAGAAGTCCTAAGTCTGAAAACTAGGGACAACTGCATCAACGGTTGATGTTTTAGATAGACAAACTCCCAAGACTTATCTTTGCTTAACCAAGATTAACCTATAGTATCATAGAGAAAGTGTGATCTTCAAAGGTGATCTTCAGATTTTTAAACTATAGCATTCATACACAGGTGCATAAACATACACAGTTGAACTTGAGTACATGAAACTAGCTCAGACTAACCTTACAAAGTAACTTACAATCAGAAAATTATAAAAGGTATGAGTAGGAATTTCATCAAATATCTGAACACTTTATCATTAATGAAACCGAGCATAAACTAACAATGTAGAAAATGAAAACTAGAAGATAGAATCATGCATACATCCAAAGAACACAAGGAAATCACCAACACTTCAATGCATTCACTTGTATTTCTTCCAAATTCCTTGTACAACAATTCTTCTTTGTCCCTCGCAAATGAGAGGGGGATAATATTTATAGATTTTACAATGCAAACCAATGACCAAGATTAAATCCTATTCAATGGCCTGGATTTAATGTCCCATAAGGTTTTAGATACATCAAATACATTTAATATTCTCTAATATAAAATATGTTCACATGTGAACCTAGGAGAATGTAAAATATCCCTATCCTATTTTATATGCAAGAAATATTCTACAAATCCCAAAAAAATGGGTGCATGCACTTTGAGGTAACAACTTTTGTCTTGTAGCTGGAAATTACAAATATTTGTCTTGTATTAAAATATTTCCATCTTTCTTCTCTTTTATAGCATATTTTAAAAAATCAACTAAGGCCTTGGAAAGTTGTTGTTGAGGGGGTAGATGAGCTCTATTACTTGTGATTAATTTACAATCCTCCATTAGCTCTATGTGCAGGTCCGCATATGAATTTCTTCTCTAAATCAATTGCTCTGACCTTGTAAATGCGTGCAGCAAAATCCAATAAATCTTCATCTAAATTATCTGCAGCTCCTTTCTCTATTCATGTACTCTATGCTTTCCTGATTGCTCCAGCGTCTAACTTTGCTACAAACATTTATGCTCCAACCTGAATCTCTAAAATTGAATCACATTCTAACATCAAATTAGTGATTCTTTCATCAATCAACTACAATTCTTCTAGCACCTTGGCGAGGACTTATCTTCTAAATTAGATGGTGAATAATCACACCTCAGTCTCATTCAGTTCATCCTTGGTCAAAATCTACTCTTGCTCCAAAATTTATGCATGAAACTTTATGATATAATGTAGCTTTGGACAAGTTATATCATAGTACCCCAGGAAATCCTTACACTCTTCAATTTCCTTGTTTACTTCCATCCTCAAAATTTGGAAGTGAATGTGCATTTCTACCCCAACATCTATAACTTTATCCCCAGTAGCAGCTATGTGGTTGATCCAATCAAAAGTGGACTTAGTCCAACTTCTCATACGCTCCACCTTAATTACTTCTTCCTTAGACAAAATAGTAGGGGTGGGAGTTTCAGCAAGAACTTCCTCACATGAGGTAACTAATTATTGGATGAAAGTGGTCAATTCTACCACCTATGCCTTCAATTCATTCTTGGTAGGCTAATCCTTGTCCATTTGATTTAGAATACTAAACACTAACCCCTAGATCTCATCAATCTTTTATGCTCTATTTTTTAGTCCAATGTGCATTTCTACCCCAACATCTATAACTTTATCCCCAGTAGCAGCTATGTGGTTGATCCAATCAAAAGTGGACTTAGTCCAACTTCTCATACGCTCCACCTTAATTACTTCTTCCTTAGACAAAATAGTAGGGGTGGGAGTTTCAGCAAGAACTTCCTCATAGGAGGTAAATAATTATTGGATGAAAGTGGTCAATTCTACCACCTATGCGTTCAATTCATTCTTGGTAGGCTAATCCTTGTCCATTTGATTTAGAATACTAAACACTAACCCCTAGAACTCATCAATCTTTTATGCTCTATTTTTTTGTCCAATGTTTATGGATGTAACCTAATATTCAAAAGGTTGAATGGTGGCAACATCATTACCCATCATTGGAGTATCCATGCTCACCATGTGAGAGCTTGAGCTATCAGTTGTGATGTGTGACCATACTTTTTTCTTTTTCCTCTCCTTGGGATTTTGTCCTACACATGTCATAATTTCTTCAAAATGATCCCTCAGGTCTCGTACTACCATGGATTTGTCTTCTTAATTGTTGCTCCAACCATGAGGGAGCATGCTTTTGTTCTGCAAAAGATGCCTTATCATGTTGCTCTTGTTATTGGACCTTGCCTTCATCTTTAGGGACATCCTCTGTTATCTTTTTCTCCTCCCTAATGCTCTCTTCTTCTATCATTTTCTTGGTTTTAGTAGAATCAATATCGATTTAGAGGGATAAGATTTTTAAGAGTAGATGTTATCAAAGTTTGACCAGCAAGTGCCATCTCATATAAGTGTACAACATTAGGGTCAACCCTGGTTGTGAATACTTGATTATTATGAATAAATTTAATAGGTGTTGTGTACATCTAGGTATTAATGTGACTATTATCACCCAGGTAGCATGAATCCATGAATATAATCTATCAAGAAGTAGATTATATGGTAAATTTTCTAACATAACATATACAAGGGTGGGTATAGTAATAGGCCCCAACCTCAAAGGAAAGACTATCATGCCTAGGGCTTGTCGACTGACATTATCAAACCCATGAATGCATAAGGAATAAGCATCAAGAGAAGATAAATCAATTTTAATTTTAGACAATAGATCAATGCTACATACGTTGAGGATTGAATAGGTGTCAACGAGAGTACATCTAATACCCATTTATTATTAATGTTGACTATTATCATCAAAGTATCTACTTCCTTCTACACTTTCAGAGGTGGTAGTTCTTCTGAATAGAAAGTAATATTTAATAAATCCACATGAATATGAGCTATCAATGCATTAACATTTTTTGGCCTAGCAGAAGAAGGTAGAGAATCTTTTTCAAGGCTTCCTGTAGCATACCTTGATAAATTGGCATAAACTAAATAAAATACTAGATTGATATCTTGGCTAGAGTAACACAAAGTTTCTCAACAAGATCATAATCACTAGTGTTGTACCCTTAGCACATACGCCCCGTTCGGAATGGGGACCCTCTTTTCTTTTGCCTTGTCGGGTCGTTTTGTCGTTGCCTCATTTTGCGTGCCTCCCTTTTGGTGTCCCAGATGGTCAATGTTGCTTTAAAGTCCCACCATTAGATGACCATGCCCTCCCCTTTTAATTTTTCTGTGTTTTGGGGCCTCGCGGAGTCCCTCTGGCAATTTGACCCTTCCAACGGCCCCGGGCCCTTCTGGGCCCGGGCATTCGAGATTCCCTTGCCGGGTTTCCCCACTGAACCTGTTGTTCCCGACGGCGTCCGCTTCGCATCCTCCCATACCTTGGGGTCCGAACCCCCATTTGCCATCTGCTAGAAATTTGTGAAATTTTGACGATTGTTTAACCCACCGAACCCTGAATCCCGGAGTTCCGCTCCCGGGGTTCTGACCGTGCTTCGCCGTCCCTCATGGCAAACCTCTGGCGGTGTCCCTCCTCCTGGATCCTGCCACCATCTTTTTTGATTGAAATATGTCGGAGGCCCTGACTGTCATCGAGTGCTCCAGGCCCAAACATCTGGAATTCCGTCTCTAGAATTCTGTGATGTTTATGCCGTCTCCGACAGCGGATCTTTGGCGGAGCTCCGCCATCCAGGCCCTAACTCTCTCTCTACCACCACCGTTCCAACCAAGTCAAAATCAAACAACGGCCATCATCAAGCACCTCCCCAGCCGTCGGACCCCAGGTCTCCCACTGCCATTGCTATTTCTTTCAAATTCACCAACTTTTCTCTCACCGTACTTGCATTCAATAGGGTCATTAATGGTGATTAGGGGTATAAAATGCCCACTCCGACCCATCTTTATCATTTGACAGAGTTGCAGAGCGATTGGAGAACTTCATTGATGAGCCCACCGTCTTCGGCACCTTCATGCTCGTCACCCTCAGCATCACTTCATCGATCGTAGGTGGATCCCACATCTCCCCGCATCGCGTCTTCGAGGTTGGTTTTCTGTTCGCCCCTCCCGAGCATTATTTTGGTGATTTCTAAGGATTTAAATGAATAACAAATGATAAGAAGGCATGAAAATGATAAAACACAGCATCGCGCACAAAACCCATGTGTTGAAAACCTAAAAAACCTTCTAAGATGCCCACATGACCGATTTTGAACCTTACCTCGCCGTGGCCATTCTTCGTACAGGGAGATCATCCCCTTCGGCCTTGGGGCCTGCCTTGGCTGTCCGTAATAAAACAATGAACCTTGCCGCCGATGGAAATTTCCTCCCTCAGGCCCGGGCCATCAAACTTCCTTGATCGGAAGTCACCCTCGATGCCGCTGTATAAAAACAGCGAACTCTTGCTGCCTCTCCGAGCTTCAGGGTCCGCCCTTCTCCTCGCTGCAAGCATTTCAAATTTGATCGGGCACCCTTCGAGTTTGTGGACCCCACCCTCCGGAGTTCCTCTCAATTTCCACCATGTTTGCCTCCGTGTTTCTTGTGGAGCCCCGCCATTCGGGTCCCGGGCCTTCATTCTCCGATTGGAGTCTCGGCTGAGCTCAGAACATCTTTATCCGCTCCGAGCTCTAGACGTCGAGTGTCTGTGCTTCCTTATCCGCCGTCCCGACATCGAACTCTTTTCGCCCCTCCGTGCTCTGGGCTCTGCCCTTCCGTCCGCTGTGGGGTTCAAAACAAGGCTGACAGTGACCCCCTCTACCGGGTCCGGTCTTGGCCCTGGCTGTCGACATAACTTCACACTTCGGCATAACCTTTCACCGACCCCTTCCCCGGATGTCCTTCTGCCCTCCAGGCTCCACCCTACCGATTGTCGCCGAACTCCGAGCGAAATCACATGACGACGGACCCTTGTGTCGGGTCCGGTCTCTCTCCTGGTAGTCAGCGAGACTTGCGGATCTCGCCGAAACCTTACCGCACCAAGCCCTAGCTATCGGGCTGCCCCCTCCAAACTTTCGTCTAACGTTTGCTGTCCCAAATGACAAAAAATGAATGCCTTCCCGGTGCCGCCGGCCTGAACCCTCAGAAGTGAAATTACAAACTGTCAGCCACCCTTTGGCCAACTGGACCCCGGACCTCGGAGTTCCATCTCCGGAATTCCATTTTCAGCCTGCTATTCAAACTACCACCTCAAGACGGCTCTCTAGCCCGAGACTCCCAGATTCTACTAAACTGATCCAAATGAGCCCAAATCTAGAATCAAACTTCAACCCATGTGCTTAATTTTAGTCCTCTTCATTGCGAACCTCTTGAATTACTCAAATTTGAAAGAAGAGAATCTTTGGGAGCCCTCCGCCGTGTTTTCCCTTCCAAACAGCATTCGTGCTGAGGAAGTCCGGCCCTCCGGGCCCAAACTGTCCAAATGCCCTTAATCAGAAGATCGATAACATCTGGGGATAAAAATTCATGATATACTTAATTGATTGTTTCAAATAGATGGTGTTTTCAGGGTGTTGGCTAACATGAATGCTTGTGTGATCCATTGTGCTGACTATGCCCTTGCTTGTAGAATATATGGAATCATGCATAGGACCTTCAGGGGCATCCGTTGAGAAGGATGAAGGGAAGAAGTCAGGAAGGACCCCTCGAGGGAAAGAGGACAAGGACCAGATGAAGTACCAATTCCAGGGTGAGCCTCTCCACTCAAAAGTCACCATGGATTGGAAGGAGATCGCTGACACCAACATAGGCCAAGTTGATATTGATGAATTCACGTAGAGGGTCAGGGTCAATCCAACGACAAAGAATGCAAGATTGATAAGACAGAGTGGGATAGCGAAGGCTGTTGGATTCCCTCCATCCCTTGTGGCCCCCAAGTTGGTCATGGCTTGTTGGGAGGTGTATCAAACCGACACAAGGACAATCATTGATAAAGAGGGCAACATTCTCACTGACATGTCGTCTGAAGGGATCACAGAGACCTTCCATATTCCCACATTTGAAGAGATGGAGGTCCCAACCATAGAAGAATGTCAGGCGACATGGGATGATAATCTGGCAGGCTGTAAGAAGTCAATAAATTTGCATTGGCTCAAGGAAAGGCGGGGCAGCGCTGCGAAGGTTCCTCAAGAACTCTTCCGCAGTGATTTCCATGAAGATTACCATGACTTGGTCATGATGCTAAGTCGAGTTATGGGTCTTCCTACAGTGGCCTTCTTCCAAGAATCGATGGTGTACTTCATTGAGCAGATTCTGCGTGGAAACGAGGATGTAACCACAAAGGCTTCATTTTATTGGGGAGGAATGTCCCATTCAGGTAGAATCAATACACCAGCCTGACTTACCAATTTTTTTCCTTCCTCAGCAATGATGTTCTTGAATTCTTCCATTAATTCAACTTTTACTTCCTCATCATTCTCCTGGTCTGACCTATCAGGTCTTAGTTCTCTTCTCTTCTTACATTTATCTTGATACTCTTCAAATTTCATCCTACATACCAATTGCAAGAATACAAGAGTTTTTACATATATATTGTCACCTAAAAACTCCTTGCATTCTTCCATTCTTGCTTTTTGTACACTTTTTCCTTTCATATCTAAATAAGATAAAACCAATTCAGCTAGTCTAGGAGGGGAAGGCATACCAACCTACATGTCATGATCAGTAACAATAATCTCATCCATCAAATTCTCCTGTGGTTGATCAATTCTTTGCCTTTTAGGGCTTGGCTTGGATGGTGGTGATGGAGGACTATCTTATGGTGATGATTCTAAATCAATGATTTTAATTGCCCCAAGCACTTTGAATTTTGGACCTAGTTGTGAAGGAAACTTCATTATGTGCTTTCCTTTTTTGTCCACCTCTTCTTCATCACTACTGTCATCCTTTTTCCTTCAGTAAATGGGCCACCTCTCTATACGCTGGTATGCTAGCCTTGTTTCAATTGGCCTGACACCTTGTTCCTGTACACCCATACTCAATTCTAAATTTATCTTTTTGGTCCTCAATGTTCCCATGATTCCTTTGAAGTTCTCCATTAGAAAGTCAATTTTCTTATGGTATGGATTGAACTCTGACAATGGATTATACTTTGGATCCATTTTGTGCACAATATCTAATAGCTTATCATAAGCTATCCATTTCTCCTTGTTCAAGTCCTACCTATTTAGGTCGAATTCATTTCTAATCAGGTCCTCAGGAAAGTTGAACTCATGTACAAACTTGCCAGCCTTTATTCTTTGTCTGAAAAGAGCAAAGAAACCTTTTGGGATCATGCTGCCGCTTTGGACCACACCTCAAATGGTAATCATCAAAGAATTTCTCAAAATGCACCCAGCCTCCCTTTGAAAAGGAAAAATTAGACACCACTATATAATCAGGGAAAAATGTCCCCATACACTTTCCAGTGAGGTTGTCCTCATGGATGTAAGGAAAGCTAGATGCGGAAACAACTCTCCTAACGTCAAAACCTCAGGGAAGAATGCAGATACTCTTTAAAATTTACAATTACAGTCCAATTAAGATGCACTTGAAATAGATAACAGAAACAAAGTATTTTACAAACACATATAAACACCAGAGTTATGTGGGAAAACCCTTATAGGAGAAAAACCCACCACACCAAGAGAAATCACTTTGTATTGCAGTAATGGAGATTACATACAAATATCAGACTTATCTTTCTGATGTCATATTATAGCAGCTTTCACAATGATCAATCTTGTTACAAACATTCACATTACAGCCTTCACATAATAGAATTCATCCACTGATACAATTTGAACTGATACTACAACTGTTGATCGAACCAACCGAACCTCTACAAAGTTATAGAATGTATTCATGTCGTTCCTAGCTGTCGAGCTTCCTCATAGAACTGCCACAATGGTCCAACTACTAGCAGTTCCCATTTGACTTCTCCTATTGGTTGAATACCAGCCACATAAATGGTCATCGTTCAGTCAAAAGAATTCAAACTTTGTTGGCATCTCGGTGAGACACTAATAGTGTCTCGCCGATGCCACAAAGTCTTCATATCGATGTCAGCAAGAGGTTCCCCCAAGCTTATAACTTGTATCGACTTCAGTTTTCCTTTCGGCAAGACTATCGCTCTCGCCAAGACATCCCAACAAATCTTCTTGTGTTACACCAAGTTCAGGAGACTATTGCTAAGACTTCCTTATATCGCCAGAACCTCATACCAAAATTCACCAAATGTATTGCTATTGCCAAGACTCATCACTTTCGGTGAGACATCATACTAAAGCTTCATATGTCACATAGACATTAGTGTTCTCATTGGCCAGATAGTTAGCTTTCGCCAAGACATCATATCGAGTTCTTAAGGGTTATACCGAAACATTCAACATTCGGCAAGACACACCGCTTTCGCTAGGAGATCATACCGAGGTTCATTATGTTACACCGAAGCATCCAACAGTTGATGTGACTTTTCACTATCGCTAAGACATTCCATCGAAGGTTCAAAGTTACTCTGAAGTAATCAGTAGTTGGCAAGACTCTACCGCTATCACTGAGACGTTACTCTGAAAAACTTTAAGTCATATCGAGCACCAAGCAATAGTCAACAAGACAAATGTTTATCGCTGAGACTTCTTCTTGAGACCTTTGGGTTACCCCGAGTGAATACTGTCGGTAAGACATTCCTATCGATGAGAGCTCACAGCGAACCACTAAGACTCTCCTTGATGTACGATATGAATGGCCTGTCGGCCAGAGATCTCCATGCGGTAAGAGGTCACACTGAACACAACATGTCACACCGAAGACTCCAATGTGTAACCGTTTGGAAAGACTTCTACAAGGTCACAATGACTTATACAAAACACAATGTTTCAAAGCTGCTAGTCAGTCAGACATAGATAATCTCACACCGACTTGGCTCCAATAGAGGTTACAGCCTGTGATGATTGAGGCATATATATTTCCAACAATCTCCCACTTGATGAATATCACACAGGAACCTCCAGAGCACAACAAAACTTATTGAAAATCATGGGCACTAAGGCCCATTGAACTGGCAAACCACCTGAACTTGTCTATGCTGACTGGCTTTTTCAATGCATCTGCAACATTCTCTAGAGTATCAACATTTTCCAAACTGACCTTTGCATCCTCCACCATATCTCGTACAAAGTGGTATTGTACATCTATATGTTTCATCCTAGCATGGAAAGTAGGATTCTTTGCCAGACAAATTGCACTCTGACTGTCACAAAAAATAGTTATTTGGCCTACATCAAAACCAATGTTAGAACACAAATGTTTTAACCAAACTACTTCTTTACAAGCATGTGTAGCTACCATGTATTCAGCTTCTGTAGTGGACAAAGCGATTACAGTCCGCCGCTTACTCATCCAACTCACTGCACCACCATTCAACATGAAAATATATCCACTGGTGGACATACTGTTGTCAATGTCCCCTGCCCAATCAGAATCCACATAGCATCGAATACTAAGAGTCCTCTATGATTCAACCAGGTTCCCATGGTAACACAAAGAAAAATCTGAAGTGCCCTTCAAATATCTGAAAACTCTCTTTACAGCATCCCAATGTGTCCTTCTAGGATTAGCCATAAACCAACTAAGAACTCCCACTGCTTGGGCAATGTCTGGCCTTGTATAGACCATTGCATACATGAGACTGCCAACCACACTAGCATAGGGTACATTGGTCATGTCCTCCATCTCAGTAGGAGATTTTGGATAGTCTTCAATAGATAGCTTCATTCCCTGCAAGACTGGAACAACTAGTTGCTTGCAATCATTCATACAAAATATCTCTAGAATAGTCTTGATACACTTACTCTGACTGACCCAAAGTTTTCTACTATTCCTATCCCTAGTTATCTCCATCCCTAGAATATACCTTGCTGCACCAAGATCTTTCATTTCTAACTTAGCAGACAACTGAGACTGAAGATCAGAAATCATTAGCTTACTATTGCCTATGAACAACATATCATCAACATAGAGAGCAATAATAAGAACTTGATCACTTTCAGCTTTATAATAGACACAATGATCAGATTTTGATCTCACAAATCCCAAAGACAATACAAAAGTATCAAATTTCTAGTACCACATTCTAGGTGATTGCTTTAACCCATACAAAGACTTCTTTAATTTGAAAACCAATTTCACTTTACCTTTTTCAACAAAGTGCTCAGGCTGGGACATATAGATTTCTTCTTCAAGATCACCATGAAGAAATGTTGTCTTCACATCCATCTATTCGACCTCTAAGTCATACGCTGCTGCAAGTGACAAAAGAAATCTAATAGATGTCAGATTTGCTACAAAAAAAAATTTCCCCATAATCAATTCCCTCTCCTGGGAATAACCCTTTGTAACCAATCTCACCTTGTATTTTTCTACACTACCATCCAGACCTATCTTCTTTACCCATTTGCAGCCAACAACTTTTCTGCCTTTTAGGCAAGGGCACCAAACTCCAAGTTTCATTCTTTTCTAATGATGTCATTTCTTCATTCATGGCTTCCAACCAAGAGTCTAAATCAAACATTCTAAATGCCTCTTTACAGTCCTAGGCTCATCAGTGCTAGAAATTAAAGCATAGGCACAAGTAGAATCTATCAAAGAGAACCCATACCTATCAGTTGTTTTCTTTTATGGGTTGACCTCCTCACTTGCTGAGGTCGAGGTTCTTCTTCAGTAAAACTGCTTGAGCTCTCCTCGTTCAGGTATATTTTGAATTTTCAATTCCTCTTTCTCTGGTGTAGGAGGAATTTCAACTACATCCTTATTGTTTTTGACTTTGTCTCTGATCAGATCCAAGGTAGAAGGTTTTAGCTCATGAAAGATTATAGCTTGTATCCTTTTATGACAGCACTATAGCCAATGAAAATACATTTGACAACCTTGTTCTCCAATTTAGATCTTTTCACATTCGGCACATATGCATTGCCTCATAGCCAAAGACTCGAATATGTCTAGAGAGGGCTTCTTACCAGACCACGCTTCCATAGGTGTTTTCTCAACAAGAGCAGAATTTGGAGAATGATTTATTAGATAACATGTAGTAGATATAGCCTCAGCCCATAAATTCTCCTCCAAGCCAACACTACTGAGCATACTCCATGCTCTCTCCATCACTGTCCTATTGAATCTTTCTGCAACTCCATTCTGTTGTGGAGTATAAGGTGTAGTCTTATGTCTTTTAATCCCATGGTCTTTACATAAGATCTTTCAAATTCATCAGAACAAAATTCACCGCCATTATCGTTCTTAAGCATTTTATTTTTCTACCTTAATTTTCAACAAGATTCTTAAATTCCTTAAATTACTGAACACTTGATTTACTTTTAGAAAATATACAAATGCTCTTCTTGAATAATCATCAATAAATGACACATAGTATCTTGATTTAGACAAAGAAGGAACATTCACTAGACCAAATACATCAATGAATATAATCTAGCAAACCAGAAGATTTATGAGGACTGGAATAAAATGAAACACGGTGTTGTTTTCCATATATACAATGCTCACAGAATTCAAATTCAAGGTTACAATCTTCAATCCCCTCAACCAGGTTTTTGTTCTTCAAGGTTTTTAAACCTTCCTCTCCAATGTGGCCTAGCTTATGATGCCAAAGCATAGTCTTCTCTGCTAGAAGTTTTACTTCCATAGAGTTTACATAATTAGGGATATTTCCCTCTTTACCTTCATGAGTAGATTTATGTGTCTTTACAGAGACACTGTTACATTGAACAGCTTGTGCATCGAGCTTGTACAGGGTACCAATTCGAGCACCTCCAGCCAGCACCATAGAGCCTCTAGAGATCTTGCAGCCATTACCAAAGAACATGACTTGCACTCCAATATCATTTAGCATACTTACAGAAAGTAAGTTTTGAGCTAGACTGGTATATGCTTTACATTATTGATTCCCTTCACTCTTCCATTAGGGAATTGAATTCTGACTCTTCCATAGCCAACAATTTTCAAAGTTGAATCACTTGCCAAGTACACCTTTCCACCATCGTATTCTTCATACTTTGTGAACCAGTCTCTATGAGATGTCATGTGGAAAGATGCTACAGAATCAATCAACCAGACATCATCTGATGCCTGTGTAGCCAAGGCTGCAATGAAGGCGTCTCCATCACTGTGAGAAGAATCATTATCGGAAGAATACTTCTTCTTCTTCTTCTCCTCTTTACAGTCCTTTCAGACATGACCAGGTTGCCCACAGTTCCAGCACTTCACCTTGGACTTCTTGCTAGGAGACTTTTATCTCCCCTCTGATTTTGATTTAGATTTCTTGTCCTTCTTCTTGCCTTTCTCTTTCGACCTTCCTCTAACAGCAAGGGCTTCCTTCACCATCTCAGAAGATTTCCTTCTCATTTCTTCTAACAACAAAGATGCAACAACATCTTCCATCTTGAAACTGGATGTTGTACTCCCAATAGCCATCACCAAATGATCCCAAGAGTCTGACAAAGAACACAATAGAAGTATACAATGATCCTCTTCTTCGGTCTTAACACCAATAGATGTTAACTGTGCAATCAACATGTTGAATGTGTTCAAATGATCAGCTATAGACCCTCCTTCCTGCATTCTCAAACTATACAGCTTCTTCCTTAGGAACAGTTTATTCACCGAGGACTTCCCCTAATAAATAGATGCCAGTCTCTTCCACAAGGTAGATGCAGTCTTCTCTTCATGCACATTGAGAAGAACGAAGTCTGCCAAACAGAGCCTTATCAGCCCCTTAGACTTTCTATCTGCAAGGTACCAATCTTGTTGCTTCATGCCTGTAGGTTTAGTTGCAGACACATCAATCCAAAGATCACGATCAACCAATAGATCTTCCATCTTAAGTTTCCACAACTCAAAAATGTTGCCATTGAACTTATCTATTTTAATCTTTCCCAACGTGCTCACCATCTCAATCTATAATTAGAAATTGACAAACCTCTACAAGACTCCCACTTAACAGAAATTGACACAAAAAACCCAACGTACCCACAAGGATAACACAATTGGCTAGGCTCTAATACCACTTGTAAGGAAAGCTAGATGCAGAAACAACTCTCCTAACATCAAAACCTCAAGGAAGAATGTAGATACTCTTTAAAATTTACAATTACAATCCAATTAAGATGCACTTGAAACAGATAACAAAAACAAAGTATTTGACAAACACATATAAACACCAGATTTACATGGGAAAACCCTTACGGGAGAAAAACCCACCACACCAAGAGAAATCACTTTGTATTACAGTAATGGAGATTACATATAAATATCAGACTTATCTTTCTGATGTCATATTATAGTAGCTTTCACAATGATCAATCTTGTTACAAAACATTCACATTACAGCCTTCACATAATAGAATTCATCCACTGATACTACAACTGTTGATCGAACCAACTGAACCTCTGCAAAGTTATAGAATGTATTCATGTCATTCATGGTTGTTGAGCTTCCTCACAGAACTGCCACAATGGTCCAATTGCTAGCGATACCCATTCGACTTCTCCTATTGGTTGAATACCAGCAATGTAGATGGTCATCACTCGGTCAAAATAATTCAAACTTTGTTGGCATCTCAGTGAGACACTAACAGTGTCTCGCAGATGCCACAAAGTCTTCATATCGATGTCGGCAAGAGTCGTTTCCATTGGAAAGAGGCTCCCCCTAGCTTACAACTTGTATTGACTTCAGTTTTCCTTTCAGCAAGACTATCGCTCTTGCCAAGACATCCCAACGAGCCTTCTTGTGTTACACTGAGTTCAGGAAACTATCGCTAAGACTTCCTTATGTCGCTAGGACCTCATACCGATGCTCACCACATGTATCATTTTTGCCAAGACTCATCATTTTCGGTGAGACGTCATACCGAAGCTTCATATGTCACATAGACATTAGTGTTCTCATCGGCCAGACAATTGGATTTCGCCGAGACATCATATCGAGTTCTTAAGGGTTATACCGAAACGTTCAACATTCGGCAAGACACACCGCTTTTGCTAGGAGATCATACTGCGGTTCATTATGTTACACTAAAGCATCCAACAGTCGATGTGACTTTTCACTATCATTGAGACATTCCACCAAAGGTTCAAAGTTACTCCAAAGTAATCAGTAGTTGGCAAGACTCTACCACTATCACTGAGACATTACTCCAAAAACTTTAAGTCATATTGAGCACCAAGCAACAGTTGGCAAGACAAATGTTTATCGCTGAGACTTCTTCTTGAGACCTTTGGGTTACCCCGAGTGAATACTGTCGGTAAGACATTCCTATTGATGAGAGCTCACATTGAACCACTAAGACTCTCCCTGATATATGATGTGAATGGCCTGTCAGCCAGAGATCTCCATGCGGTAAGAGGTCACACTGAACACAACATGTCACACTGAAGACTCCAATGTGTAACTGTTCGACAATACTTCTGCAAGGTCACAGTGACCTATACAAAACATAATGTTTCAAAGCTACTAGTCAGTCAAACATAGATAATCTCACACTGAATTGGCTCCAATAGAGGTTACAGCCTGTGATGATTGAGGCATATATATTTCCAACAATGGATACAACATATTTGCCACATAACGTCTGCAAATTGCACTATTGGTGGCACATTGTATGGCAGTATATGAGGGGCTCTCTAAAAACCATATACCCTTAAAAAAGTGTTGACTGGGTATGGGATAATGTCACCCCAGTTATGGAAGACTTTTAATTCTGGCTTCCTCCCCTTTGGCCTAAGGAAATCATGTAATTCCTCAAGGATCCTAGGTACATTCACCATCAATCTAGCCCTTAATCTGGAAGAAAAACAATGATCAAATTGCACATAACTGGTGCTTTCCTTATTACAAGATAAATCTGCAGCCCATATCTATACTGGCAATCTTTCTCCATCAACCGATTGCCTTAATTTTATATTCTCAGAGAAGAAGTCAGCATTCTTGAACAAGAACATATGCATTAGCATAGAATACCAAAATAATTGAGTGACATTATCATTTTTCTATAGCTTTGATAGCCCTTCATGTATCCTCTTAGCCAAGAAAGAAGTGAAGTCATATGTCACAGAGAAGTTAGGGTGTTGTATTTGCACCCCCATGAACATATATGAAATGGGCATCACCGTACCAGGACTGAAACCAAAAATCTGACACAATGAATAGAAGGTGGCCAAGAAATGATTTGCAAAACAGTTTAATCTGAAAGGTTCTTGGTCACTAGGGCTGAAATGAAATTTTGAACCTTCTGCCCTAGCCAGATGAGGTGGAAGCAATTTATCTCTAAAAAGAGACTTCAACTTTGCATATTCCTGCTTCATTTCCTCAAGGTTGATAGGAACCAAATCTTCACTTGGTTCACTCAAGTCAAAAATCCGTTGGACCTCTTCTCTGTTAATGCTCAACAGAACCTTTCCATCATTATCCCTAATTACCCGTGTGACAGGGTCATATCTTGCAGCTGCTGCCCTAAGCAGGTCTACATCAGGGAATACATTTGGTACCACTAGCTTCCCCATATCATACATCCATCCATTTGAAAAAGGGTGAGGAAAATTCCTCTATCCATACCATAATCTAAACATTTCCAAACTTGTGAGGGGAACCCTAGCATTAGCTATGTTGGAGCAATTATATACTAACCCTTCCCCCAGGATTTTCCCTCGCATTAGAACCAATCCCTTCTTTCTATCATTCGTTGACAAGGGCAGTTGATCCTGGAAATCAAAATACAGGTTTCTTTTTAAATAGTCAATCTAGCCAGAATGTTGCTTGGGTGGTGCCATCTTGGACAAATTAGGGCCTCTTTATAATGTCACACTTCAAATAGCTAGGACTAACCAGAGATATGAAATTACAGAATAAAACACCACAATTTCTCACAACTATAATTAAACTATAGCCCTAACACATTTATCAACAAGCTCAATGTCAAGCATAGCAAATCTTTTTCCAAATTCAAGCGTAGAATGACCGAGAAGCACAAAAATTAACTCACGGCTTTGTTTGCAGAAGTCCCAAATTTTGGCTGCAAAAATCCACAACTTTGCTTTCAGCTCTGAAATTGCTCCACAAAATACTTGAATGTCTTATGATACAAATAAAATAGGAGAATTGATTTTATTTTGATCAAATCATGCTAGTATGTTTCTCATCTACCATTAAAGCTCACTTGCGCGCTGCACGAACGACTCCAACCATATTTGATGCAGATTTAAATTCTAGCCATCGATCTTTTAGTTAGATCAAATCATCGAACAATTGTCTTTAAAACAAGTTGACACAATCGCCAATGTGGCAATAAGGGGCCCACCACACCGTACGCTGTGAAGGAAGTCCACATGGCAGTCGCCCACGATATCGCAATCAGTAAAGATCTTGCAACTTCTGGTCACGCAATGGCAAGAAACTGTAGATTTTGAGCATCAATGATCTTGTTCATTCAACATAGTCACCAACCTTATCATTAACCGTCAAGCAACTTTCCCACCAAGATTATAACAGATTCGTCGATTTTAAAAAAGTGCACCTTAAGAGAACTTTAGTAACCTGTCTTTTAATGTATTTAAGGTTGGATTAATGTACTACAATATTTCCTTTATTCCTTTGGCTCCAATAGATGAGACATGTGGTGCCCACTCCTGATATCGCGATCAATAACAACCTTATAACTCCCGATCACGCGATGGTGGGCAACCGTTGATATCTTATGATAATTGATCAACCAAACCTATTCCCATCGGCCTCACTAGATGGGACACATGGCCCCCGCCCATGATTATCGTGATCAACCAAAGAAATGTGGTGGGGTCATCGTGGGATAGTGGGCAATGACTGAGATCAAAATACAATTGATCAACGGTAGCTCAAATTTGATCCCTCTGCAAAATAAAACATTTATTAAAAGGACAAGGGGACATCACTAGGCCAATGGTAAACAATGACATAAGTTTTTTTTAAATGATGAAACACAGGGCAAACCAAGGCTTAGTAAAATAAAACCCTGTAGAGGAAATAAAATATTTGAGACCCAATGGACCCAGCCTAGATGGAACAATAGGACATAAGTCATTTTTAAACCCCTGAAAAAGTAACATCGAAATAGATTTGAACCAAGGCGTAAAATAAACACAAGGGTTTAACATGTAGGAAAAGCTAAAACCCTAACCCTAAGAAATGTCCAACACCATGAAAGACCAGTGACATAAGGCAGGCCCTGAGTGAAACATAAGGATAAATTTTTATAAGTTCCATCAGTGGCTCCAGTTGGGGAGATTCATTCCACTGGAATGAAGTAAGAAATCAGAATCTCAGGTGGAGCAGACCAAGATGTAGAGATGACCAGAAAGGGATTGTTCAGACAAAACAACCCAAACTATGCACAAAATATATACAAAATATACAAACCTAAACTACTGTTCATGGTAAAGAATACTTGATGTGAAGTATAACTTCAAGAACTGTCCATGAACTAGCAGTTCAAGAATATCCCCTGTCATATCTTGGAGGAAGTATGAATCTTCACCGCACTTACCATTTATCAAAAATGGACCCAACCAGATTGCATCAAATTTCCCATGTTTCCCTTTATCCTCTAATCCGCCATTCCACATTAAGACCAAATCTCCATCTTTGAAACTCCTTTTAGTTTCCCTCTTGTCATACAAATTCTTTACTTGCAATTGAAAATTTTCATTTCTTTTTTGGGCTTCCCTCCCGGTTTCATCTAATTCCATAAGAGCTTCCACTCTCAATTGCATCTCATCATCAATTTCATTATCATACATCTGGACAAACTTGTACATTTCCATTAAGTTATTTTGTGGCAACCTAACATTTATCCCATAAACCAAGTCAAATGGGGCACAACCTATTTCCTTCTTCACAGTTACCCTATCTTCCTAGACTGCTAATTTTAGTTTAGAATCCCAAGCCATTTTATTATGATCTAGGATTCTCTTAATGATCTTCATCAAACTTTTATTGCTTGATTCTACCTGTCCATTTCCCTGTGGGTGATATGGTGATGAATAAGAAATTTGGATGCCATGATTTTCACAAAATTCTATGTATTCTTCAGATCTAAAACACATTACATTGTCTGATACAATCCTTTCTAGACATCCAAATCTAGTTAATATGTTGCTCATCAGGAAGTCAATTACAACTTTACTAGTGGCTTTCTTTGTTCGAATTGATTCCACCCACTTGGTGAAATAATCAGTGGCCACCAATATCCATGAGTGACCTCCACTATATTTACATGCTATCTCTCCTACAAAATCAATACCCAACTGCTAGAATGGAGCTTGTACTATAACTAGTTTTAGAGGCAAGTTACCAAAAAAACTTTTACTAGAGAAACACTAACAAGCATCACATGTCTTCACTAGTTAGTGTGCATCCTTAAAAACTTTAGGCCACCAAAATCCAACCCTCATTATCTTATGTGCATTTGTCTTAGCCATATAATGTCCTCCACAAACTCCACCATGCATCTCACTCAAAAGTTCTTGTGCTTGATCTTGGTCAACACACTTCAGCATGGAACCTTCTCGATTTCTCCACGAGAGCTTTCCATCTATAATAACATACTTGATAGCATGTAACTTCAATGTTCTTTTCTCATTTTCACTCAAGTTGTGAGGACATTTAATTTTTTGCAAATAATATATCACATCTCTATACCATTCAGAATGTTCCATATCACATATGTGTGATCTATTTTCATCTTCTAGAAAATTTATCTGATTTTCTTCCAAATTACTTTGGGCCATGAGCTTGGACAATCCTTGTCCTCTCACCAGTTTGGTAATCTGGACCTCAATGTTGAATTCCTGGATCCTATTTATCCACCTACACCTTTTTCCTGACACTTCCTGCTGTGTGAAAATATCCTTAACAACAACACTAGGTACATATGCAATTATAGTAGCTCCCATCAAATAAGGCCTAAAAGCTTTTACTGCTTTTACCAATGCATATACCTATTTTTCATTTATATCATACTTAAGCTTTGTAGCTTGTAGAGATTTGCTGAAAAAGGCTATAGGTTGTTCAAAACCTTCTGCATTCTTTTGCAACAACACAGCTACAATTGTCTGGAAAGAAGCAAATGAGAAAATATGTAAAGGTTTGGAAAAATTAGGGGTTCTTAACACATGAGCCTCCTTTATTGATTGATTAATGGCTTGGAAGGCCTGCACAGACTCCTTATCCCATTCAACTTTGGCTGCTTTCTTGAGCATTTTGGAAATAGGGGGAACTATCTAAGGAAAATTTGTCACAAAACTCCTTAAGAAATTTATTTTTCCAAAGAAAGATTGTATTTGTTTGATACTTCGGGGTTGTGGAACTTTATCAATTGCAATTACCCTCTCTGGATCAATTTTTACTCCATCCTTGGAAACTATATGTCCCAATAATTTTCCTTCTAGTACTCCAAACATGCATTTCTTTGGGTTCAAAGAAATACCATACTCCAAGACTCTAATGAATATATTCTCTAGATGCTCACAATGATCCTCTTCCCTTTTAGAATATGCTATCAAGTCATCTTGGTAGATCACCAAAAACAAGTTAATGAAATATGAGAATGCCACATCCATGGCTCTCTGAAAAGTAGCCCCTGCATTTGTTAGACCAAATGACATTCTTGCATAAACATATGTTCCCCATGGTGTGGTGAAAGTTGTCTTAAACTACTTAGACTCCTTGACCATAAGCTGACTATAACCAGAAAAACCATCCATCATAGACATCAATTCACAACCTGTCACTCGTTGCAACATGGCTTCCATATTGGGTAATGGATAATTGTCTTTTAATGAAGACACATTCAAATTTATAAAATCTACACATAACCTGATGTCTCCATTTTTTTTCCTTACTGGTACCAAGTTTGATACCCATGACGAATGTCTGATTGGCTTGATGATTCCTACATCCCTTAGTTTCATTATTTCTTCTTGCATTTTGGGGGCCAAGGTGGGATTAAAAGGCCTTTTCTTTTGTCTGAATGGCTTGGCATCATCACGCAAAGGAATCTCATGTTGGAAAAGATCCTCCCTGTATGCCTTAAGGTCATCATAGGACCATGAAAACACATGCCTAAACTTCCTTAATAAGTCAATTAGCATTCTTCTCACCTTTGGTGAAATTTTCTTTCCAATATACACCTTCTTTGGGGATGATTATGTTCCAATATTTATCTCTTCCAAGTCATCCGAATGAGAAATAGTATGATTAGCCTTTGTCTTATCTTGATTATCAAACACTCTTTCTAGTACAACTAGACCCTTGGGAATTGTGTTTGTCTTTAACTGAATGACCTCATTTCCAAATATATTATCCTTACCATCAATATTTTCAATAAAAGCTCCAAAGTCAATTTCTTGATTCTCATATTCACCCACACAATTCAAAAAATTCAATATATCATCATCATTATCAAAAAATTGCCAATTTTTTATGTTATCAGGGACAGAAGGTTAGGTTTGCACCTCAACCTTTGAAATTCCAGCATAGGTCATATCATCTGGTTTTAATGCAATGTTGGCTAATAGGTCTGCCACTTTTTTTTTACCTCTCTCCATCCATCCTATTCCAAATGCATCAAAGCTCTCAAATTCATCCCAAACAACATTCCTATACTATTTCAACCTCTTGTTCTTTGATACATACGTGGATCTAACTTGAGAGACCACAAGCTCAGAATCCCCAATTGCCTTGAGCTTCTTGATCCCATGTTTTTTAGCCAATCTCAACCCTAATAACAGGGCTTCATACTCTGCCACATTATTTGTGCATTCAAAGAACAGAGTGAAAGAGAACCTGAATGTTTTTCCACTTGGTGATCATAACAAAACACCTGCACCAGAGCCTTCCTTTGAACTTGTACCATCAAAATACATAATCCACAAGTCATCAGATTCTGACAATCATTTTATTTCTATATCAATCAATGCAGTAGGCTTATCACAATTGCTAGGGAATTCCTCAACCCTAAATTCATGTATACCACTGTCAATAAAACATGTCATATTCTCAATCAGGCCATGCTCAATCATATGAGATACTTTTGACTCTCTTTCAATTTTGACATCCTTAACTTCAATGGAGAAAGTAGCAAATGACAAATCACATTGCATATTACCTCCCATTGATGCACTCCATTTTCTTGACAAAAGCATTCCAAAATGAGGTGGGATGCTTGCAACTAATACGGTCATGACTAAATCCTTGTCAGGATACTGAGTCAATTTATAAGGCAATGCTCTGATAGTTCCAATAATTGGCACTTCTCTTGAATCCATAGCATAACATTTACCTTGAACAGTATCTACTGTCAAACGCATTTCCTGCAATATTTTGACTAGCATAACATTATTTGATGCCGCTGAATCTATCATACAGTTCCTTAAAGTTTTTCCATTTATATCCACATTTAAGAAAAAAGGGGTTATATTTTCAAGGCACATGTTAATAGAATTTCCTAAATACATAGGGGGAATTTGTGACACAATTCCCTCCACTTCCTTTTCTTTCTCTTTATCCTTCACTTCTTTACCACTTCCTTGTTTAGTCTTATTACTAGCAACATCTGTGATCAAGGCTATTGTCTTTTCTTTGTGTTTATTTATTCTCATCATTTCTAGCAAAGGTACAATTACTTTAACCTAAGAAACCACATGAAACATATCTATAGGTTTATATTTAGGAAAATTAGACATCATACCTTCATCATTTTCCTTTTTCTCTAGTTGATTACTTCCTCCTAGCTTCTTTTGCTTCTTATCCTCTACAACAGGTTCAACTACCTTTGTGATCACCGTTGTCTTCACCAATGATGTAGTTAAATCTTCCTGAGGCTTTGGGGTCTCGTTCTTTTTTTCCCAAACCTTATCACTCTTAATTTCTTTGACTTTCATAGCATCCTTTTTGTTGTCATTAACACCTTTGTTTTTATCCTTTTGCTCTTTAATAAACAAGCCAGCAGGTTTACCCTACTCACCACCCACAGTTCTATTTCTCAATTGAAGTGAACTTCTCATTTGAGCATCCATTTCTTCAGTCAATCCTGCAATCTCTTCTTATGATGGTCTCCTTAAGGACACTGAATCTTCAACTTGCTCCATATTGCAAGCATTATGATCAAAATCACCTTCCTCATCAGAAAATACCTAGTGATGATACATCTCACTTCTCTGCCTCTGATTATCCACATCAGCTTCATGTATTTCATCATCAAAGGAACACTTTGCCTCATCAATGTATGATCTAGCCATACAAACATCTACATTATCCTGCTCATATTCCGATGTCTTCTCATGAGAATCCTCCTCTATTTCCTCAACAAAAAGAAATTGAGCAACCCCATAGTAATTTTGATCATGTGGATGTTCACACACTTCACACCATGGTCTATCTGCTACTAGATTCACTGAATTTTTCTGTGAGGGGTCTGGCGTATGCTGATCATTTTTAAGCTTCTGGCTAGGCAAGATTGTTTTTCCATCTTTCTAATTTGTATTGTAAGGATAATTTTGCAATCTGGGTGGCCTATCATTTTTATTATAGGATTTCCTTTCATTTCCTATACCCTTCTCTTGCTTGGGAACATTTTACTTTATGTCTTTCAAGGTACTGTAAACCTTTTCCCACTTTTCATCATCTTTAGGCTTTGCAACCAAAACCTTCTCAGTCTTATTTTTAGGATTTTTTAAAAGTGTAGGTTCTTCCTTCCTACCATATTTTCTAGAAGCTCTTCTATTACTTTCAATATTTATAGCCACCCTAAATGCATCCCTCATATTTTGAGGGTCTTTATCTCTGAGGAGATATGCCATTTTAGCATCAAAAGCATTGAAATATGTAGTTAAACAAACATTTTCATCAAGCCTCAAAACCTAAAACAACTTATACATTGTTTTTTGAAATATTAAATTAAACTCTGTCACAGGCTCGTTTAATGACTTCTTGATGTTATTAAACTCATTTAGCATGAAACTTGCATTAGTTTTATTACCATACTGCTCCTTGAAACACTTTTCAAACTCATCCCATGAACCAATACTAGCGTTAGATAGACCTCTATACCAATTTCTTGGATCTTCTACCAGAGATTGTACAAAAAAATTTATTACAACATCTTCATGTTCTACCTCATAATCATTTAACATATCCATGAAAGATTTTTAAGTGTTCCTATGTTGTCACTGCATTATTGTCGAAAAAATTACTCATCTTTTCTCTCAAGTAAGCAGGGACGGGATTTCGATAACCAGGGATGCCATCAAAGAATAATGGCTTGTACCTTTCCAACTGTATAGGTCGACATTGAAATGATACTTCATTCTTTTTAAAATAAACACCAAACCCTAAATCTTGTACCCTAGGATCGTCCTAATTTGGATTTACAAACCTAGTTGAATGAATCTTTGGGCCAGAATTATCTGTAGCGGGATTTGGAGTAATCTTAGAATTATTATTTAAGGCATCATGGTGATTTGATGAGGTTGTAGCTTGTGCAACCTCATCCATGCTTGACATCTTTAGGAAACTTATTTTCTTCTTTATTTCTGCATTTGCAGCCTCAATTTCCATTTGAGCTCCAACTCTTCTGCTAGAGCCTCACTTTCCCTTTTAGCCTTTTCTAAGGCAGATTCATTTTGAAATGACACATGTGGCTGGAGATCTTGTTGAGTGGAATGGGGAGTCACCTTCTCATTTATTTTAATCCCCTCAACCTTTTTCTTTCCTTTGTCCAAGGCAAGCTTAAGGTTTGTATTACTCGATTGAGACTTAACATGATTTGAGGGCTTTGGGTCAGTAGGTTTGGATTGGACATCAATGTGGCATGCTAGGTTTTCTTTAGACACATGCTTTGTTTCCTTGTTAACAATCTTTCGTACAACCGGGTCCTCAACACCTATTTTAGGTTCTTCTTTATTCAGGAACTTCATTGTTGCCAACTGTCTCGTCAACCTATCCCTTTCAATCACAACATTCCTCAACTCTGTTTCCCTCTCTTTTTCTCTTCTCATTTTGAGTTCAACTTGCTCTTGGATTTCCCACCTCAAAGAATTAATGTCTCCAAAAACATCGTCAGGATCAGACAAAGTCACATCAAAACTCGACATGTATCATCTAGATCTATTAAATTGACCCCTTCTAGTACATGTTCACAAAATAAAGGGTTTACATCATTTTCAATAGGAGGAGAAGGCACATCACTGGTGTATTCTCTGTGATGGCTTCGACTTCTACTCCTGCCTCTTCTCTTTTTCAACATATTTGACACTAACAGGCCCTTTATTTTTGCATGTCACATCTTCTTGAACCAGTGTATTAAATAATGAATCAAAAAATCCACCACCGTCTGAATCAAAATTTCTAGACACCTCTTCAAGATTCTCAGGGATAGGGTGTAAAATCTTACTTGTACCTTGGTGTATAGGGTTATGTGACACGAGAGTAGCATTACTAGATTCTGGTCTTTTCTTTATCTAGTCTTTCTTCTTCATTTTGGGAAGTTCACCTTCCAATTTCTGTTGCAGATGATTCTTCATAATGACCTGGTGTTCATCATTCTTCGTACTAGTCCAAACGTTCTTTCCACTTATAATAAACCTTTCAAAATAAAATGCACACTGGTGCAGAGACTTCAGAGTCACCACCCAATTAGCTTGGGAATACCAAATACCTAAAGACACGTGGTAGAATATAAAAACCTTTGGAACCTCATACTGACAACACACAAAAGTGCTTTACAGCATAACTCTTAACACTTATGAAAATAGAAGAAGCGGACAAACCTAACATAGAATTAGAGGCTCAACCTTCAAATCACAGAAACACTATGAAAACTCTACGTAAAATGGACAACCGACACACTGACAAGAAATATTAAAATTAGCTCCCCAGTAGAGTCGCCATTTTGTTGGTTTGTTTTTCACACTGTAACTAGGTTGGTCTTCTAATCTACCTATGGAATTTCCAATTCCAATCAAAGGAAGCTCGAAGGACCTGGACCAACTGACGAGGACTTTGAAAAAGCCTCCTACAATTTGGGCTCTGCAAGACCCAGGAGGGTGATCCCTTAATGTTTTTACAGCCTTTGCACCAATATCATAAACAACATTAACATATAACAGATAATCCCCTTGAATAGGTCAACACAATAGGGTAATATCGAATAAAATTGGTTGTTCACCGATAATATAAACTATGTGGAGCATGAGATAACTACAACACAATCCATATTAAAATATAGTCATTGATTTTCAATTTGTAGCAAGCTCTAGGCAAAGACAAACAATTATTGAACTAAACGAATAAGTACAACTTAGATCAGTGCCATAAATCCATTGCAAGAGTCAAATTCATAAGCATCTAAAGGTTTATGACATATGTAATACATAACATATAAGATCCCTAACAATATTGCATTACAATTTCATCAGTATGCATTCTAACCCAATACTACTTATCAAATCCTTATACATAACATACCCTCCTATAATCCCATTCAAGCATTTTAATTAATTCCTTGAATTAAAGTTAAAATAAATATTATACACACCACAACAGTGAGATGAATGAAACAACCCTTTGTCATCTTATTCAAAATTCAAATATGCATGTACAGTGGAGAGACATGAGTTTGAATTTATCATTTCAACTTAAATGCTAGTATTGTTATACAACATTAAATCCCCATGAATTCAAAACTGATTATAGAATAACCCAGAACCTAAATTACATTTCTCTCTAACACCATCAGACTTTACAATTTTCTCTGCATTTCTTTCAACATTCCTTTATTGCATCTTGTAGTATTCCTCAATCAAAAGGTTATAAATTTCCATTAGTCTCTTATTTTCAGCCTCCTCCCTTTCAACAGTCTTTTGGGCCAATTTGGCCACATTCATAGTCAAATTGGTGGCCTCAGTAGTTGAGGTCTCTTAATCCCTCTTTATTATTAATCCTCCTCTGAAATTTGGATAAATGTCGGTAATATTTGGTTTTCTTCCTTGAGGGGCCAATGCCCAAATTGCCAAAGTTTCATATTCCTCACTGAAGGTAGAATCTTGCAATGCTGCTTTGACTTCTTCTTTAGAGTCCTACAAGGGATGCTTGGAATTCATAATAGCATTAAAGGCTACTGCATCTGCAATGTCCCATTCAAGAAAAATCAATACACCAGCCTGACTTAACAATTTTCTTCCTTCCTCAGGAGTGATGTTCTTGAATTCTTCCACTAATTCAGCTTTTACTTCCTCATCATTCTCCTAGTCTGACCTATCAGGTCTTAGTTATTTTCTCTTCTTACATTTATCTTGATACTCTTCAAATTTCATCCTCCATACCAATTGCAAGAATACAAGAGTTTTTACAAATGTATTCTCATCTAAAAACTCCTTGCATGCTTCCATTCTTTCATCTTGTACACTTTTTCCTTTCATATCTAAATCAGATAAAACCAATTCAGCTGGTCTAGGAGGGGAAGGCATACCAACCTACTTTTCATGAGTAACAATAATCTCATCCATCAAATTCTCCTGTGGTTGATCAATTCTTTTCCTTTAAGGGCTTGGCTTGGATGGTAGTGTTGGGGGACTATCTTCTGGTGATGATTCTAACTCAATGATTTTAATTTCCCCAAGCACTTTGAATTTTGGACTTAGTTGTGAAGGAAACTTCATTATTTGCTTTCCTTTCCTGTCCACCTCTTCTTCATCACTGTTGTCATCCTTTTTCCTCCTATAAATGGGCCACCTCTTTGTAGGCTAGTATGTTGGCCTTGTTTCAATTGTCCTGACACCTTGTTCCTATGCACCTTGACTCAGTTCTAAATTTATCTTTTTGGTCCTCAATGTGCCCATGATTTCTTTGAAGTTCTCCATTAGAAAGTCAATTTTCTTATGGTATGGATTGAACTACGACAATGGATTAT
Source organism: Sequoia sempervirens (assembly GCA_007258455.2). NCBI lineage: Eukaryota > Viridiplantae > Streptophyta > Pinopsida > Cupressales > Cupressaceae > Sequoia > Sequoia sempervirens. The sequence goes on along the minus strand of VDFB02072274.1, from coordinate 107,696,288 downwards.
AATTTGGATCCATTTTGTGCACAATATATAATACCTTATCATAAGCTATCCATTTCTCCTTGTTCAACTCTTGCCTATTTAGGTCGAAATCATTTCTAATCAGGTACTCAGGAAAGTTGAACTCATGTACAAACTTTCCAGCCTTTATTCTTTGTCTGAAAAGAGCAAAGAAACCTTTAGGATCATGCTGCTGCTTTGGACCACACCTCAAATGGTAATCATCAAATAATTTCTCAAAATGCACCCAACCTCCCTTTGAAAAGGAAAAATCAGACACCACTATATAATGAGGCAAAAATGTTCCCTTACCCTTTGTAGTGAGGTTGTCCTCATGGATACAAGCTATTTGCCACATAACTTCTGCAAACCCCACTCTTGGTGGCACATTGTATGGCAGTATATGAGGGGCTCCCTAAAAACCATATACCCTGAAAACAGTGCTGACTGGGTATGGGAAAATGTCACCCCAGTTATGGAAGACTTTTAATTCTGGCTTCCTCCCCTTTGGCCTGAGGAAATCATGTAATTCCTCAAGGATCCTACGTACATTCACCATTAATCTAGCCCTTAATTTGGAAGAAAAATAATTATCAAATTGCACATAACTGGTGCTTTCCTTATTGAAAGATAAATCTGCAGCATATATATGTACTGGCAATCTTTCTCCATCAACCGATTGCCTTAATTTCATATTCTCAGAGAAGAAGTCAACATTCTTGAACAATAAAATATGCATCAGCATAGAATACCAAAAGAATTGAGTGTCGGTATCATTTTTCTGCAACTTTGACAACCCTTCATGTATCCTCTCAGCCAAGAAAGAAGCGAAGTCATATGTCACATAGAAGTTAGGGTGTTGTATTTGCACCCCCATGAACATCTATGCAATGGGCATCACCGTACTAGGACTGAAACCAAAACTCTGACACAATGAATAGAAGGTGGCCAAAAAATGATTTGCAAAATAGTTTAATCTGAAAGGTTCTTGGTCGTTGGGGCTGATATGAAGTTTTGAACCTCCTACCCTAGCTAGATGAGGTGGAAGCAATTTAGCTCTAAAAAGAGACTTCAACTTTGCATATTCATGCTTCATTTCCTCAAGGTTGATAGGAGCCAAATATTCACTTGGTTCACTCAAGTCAAAAATATGTTTGACCTCTTCTCTGTTAACGCTCAACAGAACCTTTCCATCATTATCTCTGATCACCCATGTGATAGGGTCATATCTTGCAGCTATTGCCCTAAGCAGGTTTACATCAGGGAATACATTTGGTACCACCAGCTTCCCCATATCATACATCCATCCATTTGAAAATGGGTGAGGAAAATTCCTCTTCCCATACCACAATCTGGACATTTCCAAACCTATGAGGGGAACCCTAGCATCGGATATGTTGGATCAATTATATACTAACCCTTCCACTAGGATTTTCCTTCGCATCAAAACCAATCCCTTCTTTCTATCATTCGTTGACAAGGGCAATTGATCAAGGAAATCATGATACAGGTTTCTTTTTAAATAGTCAATTTGGCCAGAATGTTGCTTGGGTGGTTCCATCTTGGACAAATTAGGGCCTCTTTACAATGTCACACTTCAAATAGCTAGGACTAACTAGAGATAGGAAATTACAAAACAAAACACTGCAGTTTATCACAACTATAATTAAACTATAGCCCTAACATGTTTATCAACAAGCTCAATGTCAAGCATAGCAGATATTTTTCCAAATTCAAGTGCAAAATGACCGGGAAGCACAAAAATTAACTCACGGCTTTGTTTGCAGAAGTCCCAAATTCTGGCTGCAAAAATCCACAACTTCACTTTCAGCTCTGAAACTACTCCGTAAAATACTTGAGTGTCTTGTGATACAAATAAAATAGGAGAATTGATTTTATTTCGATCAAATCATGCCAGTATGTGTCTCATCCACCATTTAAGCTCACTCGCGTGCTGCACGAACGACTCCAACCATATTTGATGCAAATTTAAATTCTAGCTGTGGATCCTTTAGTTAGATCAAATTATTGAATGATCATCTTCAAAACAAGCTGACATAATCACCAACATGGCAATAAGGGGCCCACCATACCATATGTTGCAAAGGAAGTCCACATGGCGGTTGCTCGCGATATCGCAATCAGTAAAGATCCTACAACTTCTGATCATGCGATGGCAGGAAACCATAGATCTTGACCATCAGTGATCTTGTTCGTTCAACACAGTCGCGAGCCTTATCATTAACCATCGAGCAACTTTCCCACCAAGATTATAATAGATCCGTCGATTTAAAACACGTGCACCTTAAGAGAACTTTAGTAACCCACCCTTTAATGTATTTAAGGTCGGATTAATGTACCACAATATTTCCTTTATTCCTTCAGCTCCATCAGATGAGACACATGGTGCTCACCCATGATATCACAATCAATAACAACCTTGCAACTCCCAATCACGCAATGGCGGGAAACCGTTGATATCTGATGATAATTGATCGATGGTCAACCAAACCTATTCCCATCAGCCTCATTTGATGGGACACGTGGCACCCGCCCATGATTATTACGATCAACCAAAGCAGTGTGGTGGGGTCATCACAGGATAGCAGACAATGACTGAGATCAAAAGGAAATTGATCAATGGTAGCACGAATTTGATCCCTCTACAAAATAAAAATTTTATTAAAAGGACAAAGGGACATCACTAGGCCAACGGTAAACAACGACATAAGTTTTTTTTAAATGATGAAACATGGGGTGAACCAAGACTTAGGAAAATAAAACCCTGTGGAGGAAATAAAATATTTGAGACCCAAGGGACCCAGCCTAGATAGAATGATAGGACATAAGTCATTTTAAAAGCCCTCAAAAATTAACATCAAAATAGATCCGAACCAAGGCGTAAAATAAACACAAGGGTTTAACATGTAGGAAAAGCTAAAACCCCAACCCTAAGAAATGTCTAACACCATGAAAGACCAGTGACATAAGGTAGGGCTTGAGTGAAACATAAGGAGCAAAAATTTGAGTTTCCATCAGCATCAACAGTGAATTTTGCAGGATTGTAGAGCTCCATTCAATCTCCAACAAGTTTTCAGGTGCACATTTCTAGTTTCATAGCTTTTTGTTACATTTTACTTGCATTCTTAGGTCATTTAGTGTTAGTTTACATATCACACTTTGTTTTCAAACATCTTTCATTTTCCAAGTTTACACTTGGTGGTGAACCCACTTCTTGTCTCCATTCATTTCCAAAGATATCTTATAGTCAGGTCCCCCATATCCTCCATTGGGTTGAGATCTCTAAGGTATTCTTGAATGTGAACATTGTGAAATTGGATCCCCCTTCTTCCCCTTTTGTGTGGACAAGGAAGTTGTGCATCCATTTTTGGTGTCCACAAGATTCAAAATACATAATCCTTTTATGTCTTATTATTGCAAACTTGTGTGCAAGAGTTTCATATAATTCAGGTTGTATTTTTTGTTTAGTCTTGTGAGCCTTCATACAAATCACTATTGGGTTATATGTTTTATTGTGAGACTGTGATAGTTCAAGTTTTGAGAAGTTGTGAGAAAAGTTATTAAAATATTTAAAATTTCTAGTGAGTCATCTTTAGGTTTTAGGATTTCATTTTTAAGTTTTCCTCCTAACCCTTTCCTCAAAAATTCTTTTAGATTAGGTGATTTTCTAGGGGAACCAACCCACTCTAGAGATTCACTCTCACCATAGATTACCCATAGTTGGAGAGTTTTTCCATGTTTCAACATGATAGTAGAGTTTATATTTGCTAAGGGTGCAATCTTGATTGACAATAGTTTTTGGCACACTCGATGGGACTCTGAAACTTGTTTTTAAAGAAGTTTAAAATTTTAAAAGCTGTTGTTTTGGTATACACTTGATAGTATTTCCAACCTTTAGAAGTTTTAAGTATACCTAGCAACTCCATTATTTTGTTTTGCATGTAGATCTAAGTGTTTGTGTGTTGCAAAAACCATCTATTCATTCCATTTTCCATCTTTTACATGAGTAAAAATTTCAAACTTTCATAAGCAATATGAATATCATCTTCCATATCATAAAGACCCAACTTATCCATCTTCATATCAACCATATCATCATAATCATGCTGCTAGTTTTAATTCCTTGGCTCCTCAAAACCAACATCCACAACATAATTACCACCCACCCACCCCTCAATATTCATCTCAGCCTTCATATGCTCAAAATCAACCCCAAAATATTGAAGAATTGAGCTTTAGAGATATAAGGCCAAACTATGAAAGGAAAATGAGTGAAATAGAGAAATAAATAAATTAGATAGATCAAAAAGAGGAGATTGCAAGCATAAAGGGTATGTTATTTGACTTCATGCATGACTTGACAAAGCAATAAGAGGAGACCAAGAAGCAACATGAGTACAATCAACAACAGGAAGAGATGGATTTTCAGGCCTATCTCTATGAGTAAGAGTTGGAGTCACAAAGGCACCAAGTTCAAGCAGCCATTATAGTTCTATATCAGCCTACTCATGAGGATACTTGTAAGTATCAATTTCCAAGCTTTAGACAAAGTGGGCCTCTTAGTATTCCTAAAGTTGAGATTCCAAGCTGTAGGTAGGATAAGGTCTTTAACTCCCCAAACCATCCTCTTAAGCTTGAAATACCAATTTTTAAAAGCCTTCATCACTTGCAAGTTGAGGAAAATGATCATATTTAGCCTAGTATAATTGCAGAGCAACTCCTTGAGCAATATTCTTCATTGCAAGAAACCCAAGAAGCTACCCAATTTTCCCCTCCTAAGGAATCCAAGGGTGAACCCTTTGATCAATATACCTTACTCCACATTGAGGAGCTTAGAAAATTTAATCCATTGTGTTCAACTCTAGAGGTTCACCATTTGCAGTAGCAAAAGATTGAACAAGAAAAGTCTTTTTTCGGACGATTCTTTATTTTTTTTATTGATGAAATTTCTAGTTTTTTCTGAAAATGATCAAGTTGCTATATTAAGTTCATCAGGGTAGCAAGATGATGAGGTAAAGAAAGTTTATCAAGAGGATAACTCCACAATTTGGCTTAATGAGTTACCTACTTTCATTAAGAATGATGATGAAAATGTTGTTTTTGAGCAACAGGAAGAGGTCAAAGAATGTGATGAAATGTTGAATGAGGAGAGTAAGTGTAATGATGAAGCCTTGGAGCAGCAAGAGGAGTGGAAGTGTGAGTCTTTTATGGAACATAAAAAGATTAATTTGAGTGCTACCAAGAGATATATGAAAGTAGCTTTGATTTAATTAATATAGATTTTGAGGAGGAGTTGTTTTAAGCTGAAATTGAACTTTTTTGCTCACACTTGGATGTTATGCCATCTTTGGAAGGGGGATTTCTAGAGTAGAAAAAACAAGAGCTAGGGGTGGCCTAATTCTCAAATGATCCATTGGTTATGGAGCAACCTAACCAATAGCATGATCTTGACTAGTTGGAAGAGCTTCCTTTTTGTTGTATAGGGGAGCTTGAAGCTGATGTACCAATTGAGGGTCAGTTGGAGGAGGCTATCTGATTGTTTGAACCATTTCCTTCCTTCATTGAAGAAAAGAGTCTTGATTCAAAAGTTCCCATTTGAATAATGGTGAGGGATTTGAGCTCATACCCACTATTCCTAAGAGAATTTTGAGAGTTGATACGTTTGATGAGATATTATCTACTCTAATAGACGAGGATGGTCCATTGACTATGGACGTGGAGTTAGCATGGCAAGCAATCATGCATGGTGAGGATGATGTTATTTTTTATCACTTGAATTGTCCTCTCTCTAGTCCAAAGCCTTCAAGGGGATGTCCTATTAGGCATCTAGTTGGGTTGGAAACCAACAAGAAGGAGCAACCCCATGACAATGTTGATATCGAGCATCAAGGGAGGTATCATTTTGAGCACAATCAGTTCATTTTTTCACTTGATCACCTTTGTTTCACAAATCAAGATAGGTGGGTAGGTGATTGCAATTTCCTTCTTAGAGAGGTGTTAAAACAATTTGCTAGATATTTGATTTTTCTTTACATCTTTCAGTTAACTCACAAGCATGCAAAGCATCCTCTATTGGTTAGAAAGGGGAGCGATTTTTCAAAACTAGTAAATAGTTTTGTCTAAATACCATTTTCACTGGTTAGTTTAGGATAGAGTATTTTTCTACTAATAAGTGATTGAAGCATGTTGATTTCAGTTATTTTCTTTCCCTAAGTGTTGTTGCACATTGTTTCTGGCCATCAAGGCCTTTTGGTTTGCTTTCAGTTTGGTTTAGTTTTCTTTTTTGCTTCTGTTTGGAGTGTTTGCAAGTTTAGTTTCATGAATTCTTGATTTTGAGAAGGGCATATTTGACTCTGCACCCAATGATTTTTTTCCAGGCAACTGGTCTAATGCTTAACAGGAAAGCATTCAATAGAAATCACCAAGAATGTTACCAATTTTTCACCTACAACTCAAATTGGAAAGAAAAGAGAGATCAATTATCCCACACAAGCTGTGGGAGTAGCTAAACAAAAAAATTATAGGTAATGAACTATACAACTGAAGATTAAGAAAACAAAAGAAGCATATAATGAAAAACATATCCATCATTGCCTAATTTGGGTCTTCAGTTGGTCTTCGTTGTTGCTGCTCCTACTTGCTCCTGATCTTGAATGAACTTGCATCATGTTGAAATGAGTTGTTAGAGCTCTAGATATGAATCACTATGCACTCTATAAATAGAAATATAGTACATTTCCTATAATATATCGAATCAGCTAAATAAACATTGGAAGTATGCAAGAGAGCCTAAAAAAATGAAACATCACAGGAGCATTGAGCTTCACTATTTTTTAGCTAACATGTTTGTTAATTATGCAGGTATAGGAAAAATCATGTTGCTAATCTATTTCTAAAGACATTATAGCATGTGGTGCAAAAATGGGCTCCCAAAAGGGTTTAGCCCAACATGTTGCCCCTTAACTTCAAGAGGGGATTGAGAAAGGAAACATGTTCATAATGCTCAATTAAAACATTTTAGTTGAAGGAGTAATTCATAAAGTGTCTACAAGAGTCTCAAGCATTGATCATTCATAGCAACCAAGTAAAAGTGCATAAGGCAGCCCTTTGAATTGGAAAATATAAATAAGCAATGGACTTATCCAGAATGCCTAGGTAAAATGCAGTAGAAACTGAATGAGAATGCATCATGTGCATCATGGTTTTACATCATACATTGTTGTAATAACATCATCCATCTTTTTTTCATCTCATGAAATGCATATAAAAAGAGAATCTAGGTAATCAAAGTCATCTTGACCGATGGAACAACAAAGAGTGCATTATCGTGGATGTGATGGTGAACAAACATACATAATAGTGTTCACATATATATGGGACAAAACAAATCAAAATAGATTTCTTCATGCATTGAAAGAAACAAGATGTAGACCTTCAGTAGAATAACAATCACTCAAGCATTTCAAATGTTTATGTATCCTTATTTGAGCCTTTCATAGCACTATGAATCATTTGGGAGAGTATCCTTTCATAAAATTCAAGCATACTTATGTCAAGTTCTAGTTGTTTCCAATGAAATCTTAAAAATTCATGAAGAGTACAAAAATTCCATATAAAGGTGTTTTAGGAAATGAAAATATGCATATCAAAGATGTGCATCTTTGAGGTGTTGCACACAATAGTAAAGAGAATAGATAAAGCCATGATTTGAGAGTGCAAAAGAATCTATAAACATCATGAATCTGTATTCAACATTTGAAGGAGAACATTCATAATAGAAGTGTGGTGAATGGAAAATGGAATGAAAAGGATGCTCTCAAATTAGTTATTGCATGAAAAGATAACAATCTACAAAAAGAACAAGCATTTCATTGTGCAAAATGTTTTTGAAATAATTGAAAAAAAGTGTTGCATATTTGAATGTTCAAGAAGAGATGTATACAACAAATAGAGTTACAACATAATGAACAAACCCTCATCATTTGAATTTGCGTATGCAAAGTTTGAAAGAGGCAATGCTTTTGCATAGGGAACAACATCAATACTAAACCAAATGTAGTGATTAGATAGGGAGAAATGTAGGAATGTAGAAGGGAAAATGACTACATTCATTCTCACTACAATAAAATGAGGAATACATAGTGAGGGTACAATTGATATGATGCTATCCATCAGACTAGAAGTAATACTTTATATCTTGTTAATATTTATTCAATAGACCATCTTGCTGAATTTTGAGTAAAGGTTATTTATAGCAAAGAGAAGTGAATAAACGCAAAATGAAAATTATTTTGGCTATATCAATAGAGTGCAAAAGGAATAATCATTGATAACTATGCAATGTATGGATATCATTATAAATCTGTATGCATTTTTTGGAGGGAAATCATCTCATAAAGATGTATCGAACTATAAGCTACTCATAGCAAAAGTTAAGTTACATGAAGAAGAATTGTGGTAATGAGTTTAAGGAACCTTGGTTGACATTCAACATGAAATATGAATTCTTGCAAGGATGAGAAACACCCAAAATGATTCTATTAAAGTTGACGTATCTACTCCCACAACTCCATGAATCACCTGAAATGATAAACCTATCATACTATGAAGAAATAAGCATGATATGATTTCCCTACAACTCAGATATGATGAAAACACCAATTTTGCATTATGTGAACAACTGTCGTGAATATGTTGTCGTAGAGATTAAAAATAGTTACACTGAATCAATCCTTATGAAAAGGATGAAAGCTAACCCTAGATTAGGATTAGATTAGAGCATGACAAGTGTCCTTATAGGAATGAATGAGACAACATGTTCTAATATTAGAGGCTCTAATTATGCAAAAAGCAACTAATTAATTAAAATAAATAATGAAATAAAAGCACTCCTAAGTTTAGCTTAAGTGTAATAAAACATAAATTGACCCAATTAATTAATGATTAATTAATTAATTAGGTGATGACTTTATTAATCTAACATCTCCCCTTAAGATGAACTAGGGAGAAACTAAACTATGATAAATAAATACTTTAATGGATGCATGAATGGGTCCTGTCCTAATAGTTGATGAGGTACCCATGTACAATAGGCTAATTTCTCGTAAAAGTGGAGAAAGGGAGAAAACCTCATGGGAATAAAACTCCCCTATGAAAAGAGAGAAAAGAAAAGTATGTAATGCACTAATGAGAGTGAGAGAAGAATAGAAGGTGGGTTACATGATACCCCCAAAGATAACTTTTGTCTCATCAATACATAACAAGAATCTCCATAGGAGAAAGAATAAGAGACTAGAAGCCCCCCCACAATGAAGAAACTCCTATCGCAATGGTGTAAGGTCGATGTAGGATATATAAAATGATCCAATAATGGAAAGAATTGTGCCTCCCCTTGGGAAGAAACAAATTCAAAGGATGATGCTGAAGAACCTCAATGTAGAGTGAAGGACCAAGAAGCCTGAAGATGGATGTCCTGAAAGGATGTTGTTGAATCTCTATATCTGAACCAAGAAAAATTATGCCAAGACCAAAAAAATCTAAAGAATCCTGATATGCAACCACTGAAGGCACAAATAATGGTGGGCAATGACTGGTATGAATAACTACAATGTGTGGCTCAACAAATAGTTGTGCAATATCTAGCAAGTATTCATCGGACAATATAGAGAATGAATGACTAGTTTCTTGATCAACAGGTATGATCTTTAAATAAGTAGGAGGAGGATAAAGAAGCTTTTAAGGAGTCTTAGGAACTGTGGTGGATGAATGCACACACAAGTTCAAGTGACCATACTTCCTCTCCATATGTACTCTTGATGGTGGAGAGTAAATATCAGGTATAGGTAATGGTGGATCCTCGGATGCAAAATGAGAAAATTCATAAAGCCTAGAAGCATGATCAACAATGCAAACTATGAAAATCTTCCTAGTGTGCAAATCCTTGATGAGAACTAAGTCAGGAGAAAACTCCACTATCTTCCCTAATCCACTATGATTAATCTAATAGACATAGAGGAGGTTGGTTGTCAAAGATGGAATAGATAATACCTCCTAAAAGATACCATCATCAATGGCAACTATGCCCTTCCCACTAACACTGACATATGTGTTGTTACCCAGTAGAATGTTTGGTGTGGTGCTTTCACCAAATGTAGAAAAAATATCATGTGAAGATGCCATATGATGGGAAGCTCCTGAGTCAAGCAACCATCTATCTGACTGAAGACCTATGGATGCATGTAAGGCATGTTCTTTCATCTTATCGAATCCATTTGCAATAATTGCTATACCTAAATGTGTAGATGGTGATGGTGATGGTGATACGGAAGAAGGTGATGGACTATGAGACACAAAAGATGGAAACTGTAAATTTTTCTATTGTAGAAGATGTGTCAAATGATCAATCTTCTTAGCATAAGAATGATGCTCATCATGTCCCTGCTTCTGACAATAAGCACAAGTCAGTCACTCATTCCTATATGATCCCCCTTTGGAAGAGGGTGTGTACTTAGAAGATGCATGTGAAGATGATTCTTTTGCTTTCCCATGTTTTTTTTTTCTTTGCTAGGTGAAGCCTTCTCCGTAGGACTCTGAATGGAAACTAGAGGCTGTGAACTGGAAGACTTCAGAGTACCCATCTGAACCAATTTTTCTTGATCTTGAGTGAGAGAAGAAGAAAAATAATCAAGTGAAGGAATCAAAAATCTTGTGCCAAGTGCATCTTGTGTAGCATAGAAAGTAGAAACGAATACTGAATAATCAGGGCCCAACTTGGCAAGGATGGAAATAATCAACTGTGAATCCTACTTAGTAGTACCACATTGTGACAACTGCAATCTGAGAGACTTAAGTTTTGTGAAAATGCCTTGGATGCTACTAAAATATCTAGGATTCAGACCTATAAGCTCATTCTCCAACTGAAAACCCCTCAAATAGGCTTGCTTACCAAACAAGGATTCCAATTGGGACCAAATCAAGTTAGGCATTGTGAAAGATTCAATGTGAAATAAGAGATTAGGAGACATAGACATGCATAATGTTCTAAAAGCTTCATCACATCTGTTAAACCATTTTCTCTTCTCTGCTACTGATGTTGGTTCAACCTCTATACCCATGGTTTCTCTAGACAATCCCAGTTTCTTCAAACTAATCTCTATGTTTTTCTTCCACTCATAATAGTTGTATGGTGTAAGAAGAATGTTTTGAGGTTTTTCCATGTTTTGAAATTGAATGATATAGTAATGGGATGAAAATATAGTAGTATATAACTCACAATGCAAAAATTATCTTCTTTGTACTAAAAAAATTAATCCTTTGTGCATGTTTCCCAAGAAATACACCAAAAAAGGAAAATATAACTTCTGATACATAAATAAAATACCTAGTGAATATTCTAGAAAAATTAATCATAAATCTGGATAGAGCACTCGAAGAGATTTCCAATGCCTATTCATTTTTGAAAAATGGAGAGTGTATGCAAAAGATATGCCCTCAGAAGCGAGAAAATGATGATATGACTCTGACTGGAAAAAAATGCAGCAAAATAAAAACACTAGAAAAAGAAACCTACATCACTAGATCAGGCTGAGAACCAACTTTCTGGTGATATTTCATTTTCAAAAATTAGAGTTCGGACATAAAAGTTATGGCCAAAATACCAAAACTACTCCAAAAGAGTTTGGGGGAAAACCTGGTGGTTAGACTAGCCGCTAGCAGTTTACTAATGGCAGTGCCCATCAACTTTGTTTTCTAAAAAAAAATTGGATCAAGTGTGTCATACCAGGCTGTACGACCTAGAAATGATTTTTTTTCCTCCCGAAGTCACTGTGTCCATTTTCAACAATTTGACAGTCAATTTTGGGATTTTTGGGCACTTTGAACGCAATGGTGAGGCTCATTTGGGCTCAAAATGCTCAAAAATTGTAGGTATGCTTTGGATCTAGAAACCCTCATAAACTTCAAATCCTCACAAATTTGACAAATAGAGGCCTTTTTTTGACAGAATGAAAGGAAAACCTGACTATTCCAACAGCTCAGATGGATTCAATGGAATGCTCAAAATTTGACCATGAATCATAGATATTAATTCTTGAGTTGATTTCTTCAAAAAGAATGGATAAGGTGGTTGTAGATCTGGTGCTCTGACACCATGTTAAAGTTGATGTATCTACTCCCATAGCTCCATGAATCACCTACAACGATAAACCTATCACACTATGAAGAAATAAGCTAGATATGATTGCCCTGCAACTCAGATCTAATGAAAACACCAATTTTGCATTATGTGAACAACTGTCATGAATATGTTGTTGTAGATATTAAAAATAATTACAATGAATCAATCCTTATGGAAAGGATGAAAGCTAACCCTAGATTAGGATTAGATTAGAACATGACAAGTGTCCTCATAGGAATGAATGAGACAACATGTTCTAATATTAGAGGCTCTAATTATGTAAAAAACAACTAATTAATTAAAACAAATAATGAAATAAAAGCACTCCTAAGTTTAGCTTAAGTGTAATAAAGCATAAAGTGACCCAATTAATTAATGATTAATTAATTAATTAGGTGATGAATTTATTACTCTAATAGATTCTTCACAAAGGAGGATGTATACAAATGGGAAAGGCTTTATTTTATTTGTAGAGAATAGAAATCTTCCTTGCATTTTCCTCGTGAGGCCGAGGGTACAAGATATTTTAAATAAAAAATAATGGAACCTAAAGTTGCGGGTTAAGTCACAACTTGTGGCATTTCTCCTTCATAGTTTTCACATAACTCGAGGAATGGAGGTGAAATGTAATATAATACAAAACCCAAAAAGAGAAATGAATACTTGAAAGTTATTGTTTTGGGCTGCGACAATCACCTAGAAAGCCCTCAAAAGTGCAAAAGGTGAAACATGCAGAGAGTTGTTTGTTCTAAAAAAATATGGGAGCACTGAATGCATCAAAGATTCAAAATGCAATCATTATTTCATATTGGATGAGCTTGAAATGGGCATATTGTGGGCAGAGAATAAGGAAATAAAGCGAGATTCACTGACAGATAACTTACCCAAATATTTCCACTGATTTCTCATAGAAATACTATATTCAAATGTCATAGTTGAGAGCTCCATAAATCACTCATGGTGGCCACAAAACATAGAGATGGAGATTTTTAAATCAAGATGCATCAGAAATATGAGAGAGGCCATAGCTACAAGTCAAGATTTACTTCAAAAATTGAGATAAAGGAATTTTCAAAATGATTACAGAATGAGAGGCTTACCACATGAGTCCTATGAGAAAATTGATAGAGACTCCTTCAGAAATCTCAAGGGATCAAACCCTAATGATGGCGGCATGTGTAGAGGAAGGGAGCTCAAAAATTTGCAAGATGGAAATGATTGATAAGGATTAGGGATCAAGCAATTTTGTTTGAGGGCTTCATCCTTTACCCTAATTCAAAGTTGGTGGTTTTTATCACATTGAATTTTAATTTTAATACCTTCACAAATACCCCATGGTATTACGTCCTACTTGCATATGTGTTGTAAGCCGAGGTACTATGCCTTAGTCTTTTTTTTATGATTTTGAGAAAATAATAGGTTGCTCCTTATGCCATTTTATGATTTTTAATAGAAAAATCAAAATGCCTAAGCATTGAATTCCTTTAGTATGCCTTAGTTTTATTTTATTTTTTGGGAAAATAAAAAATAAAATGGGGATATAATACACTTTGCAAAATTTGAGACAAACTACAAGTTCCTTCTATTTTTCTTGCAAAGTTGTTAAAAAATCAAATTAAGTCAGGGTCAAGTCTTCTATTTTGTAATTATAAAATTGTAATAATGTAAAACAATATTAAGATAATGTTTCTATAAATTATCTTAATATTCGTTATTCTAAAAAATGCAGTTGAATTGGGATTTCCTTTTTGAGTGTGATTTCTTGGGAAAAAGAGGGGAAAAATTGACAAACTGAAGTTTCCTTTCTAGTTTTTAGTCAGTTAGGCCTAATTTTTTGAGTCTTTTGGGATCAACATGCTTTGGAGAGAATCTTGCCATATTTTTAAGTCAGTTTGGATTAGTTATGGGAACTAATCTTGAGGTTTTTCTCTTGAGCTTGAAAATGGCATTCAAGTTGCTATTTTGATTTGTAGTTCAACTTGTTTTTTCTATTCTCACTATTGGAGACACTTGGGAGATATAGGTTAGAGAAAATTTTGATTTATTTCAGTTTAGAATATTGTCTCTTGCTCTCCTACTCATTTTTAGAGGGTTTTGTAAAAGAATTTGTACTCAGATTTTGAGCTTGATACTCGTTTAGTTTTAATAAACAACATAGCTTCCCTTCTCATTTCTTGTCTCATATTTGTAGTGATAATTTGATGTTTATTGCGATTCAAAATATAGAATCCTTTTATGTCATAATATTGCAAACTTGTGTGCAAGAGTTTCATATCAAGTTGTATTTTGTGCTTAGTCTTGTGAGCCTTCATAAAAATCACTATTGGGTTAAATGTTGTATGGTGAGATTGTGAGAGTTGAAGTTTTGAGAAGTGAGAAAAGTTATCAAAATATTTAAAAATTTTGGTGAATCATCTTTAGATTTTATGATCTCATTTTTCAGTTTTTTCCTAACCCTTTACTTAGAAATTCTTTTGGATTAGGTGATTTTCTAGGGGAACCATCCCACTCTGGAGATTCACTCTCACCATAGATTACCCACAATCTGAGATTGTTTCCATGTTTCAAAAAGATAGTAGAGTTTATCTTTTCTAATGGTGTAATCGTAATTGACAATAGATATCAAGATCCCTCTCATAATAGACAACCTCCCTGAGAATATCTAAGGCTCTAAGATGATGGTACAATGCTCTTTGATTCCCCTCCTAATTTGAATGTCCTTCCTAAAGAATAACCAATTACTCATAAAAATGAAAAGGATGTGAGGATCACTTTAGTTTTTCCTCCTTCAATCACATAAAAGGGTGAATCTAGTAGAGACAAGATACCTTACAAGTTAGAAAAACTAAAGTCTCCTCGCCCACCACCCGAGAGTGAACAAAAATTGAAAATAATTTTAAACAAATAAATAACAACATTAACACCTATGAATAGGTTGGTGCTATATCTCAAAGATGCAAAAGTTCCACATTGTGCATATCACCACATTTTCGGACACAGTACTGATGAATTTCGTGCATTCTAGTTAGTATTGAAATTTTTTCACTTAGATGGCAATGTTTTTCATCATGTGATTTCCTATCTTTATATTCATCCCTTATCATGTAATAGTTGTAGAAAATTCTATTCTCACTATTACATGACCTTTCCCATCACTTACCTCAGCTCATTCTTGTCTCGCACTCAGTGGGGGAAAGCAATTATTAGCCTTGTCCTAGTAATGCATTTGTCATTGTCCCTTTGGTTCATCATCTACCTTCCATTTATACAGAATGAGATTGGGAGGTAGATGACTTTCTCATAGGTTGACTCACATTTTTCCTTACTAGTCTTTTGCATTTTATTTTTCTTTTTTCCTTTTTCTTTTATGTGATTTCATGTGTGTAATGTGATCCCCCATGATGTTTTGTTTGATGTTTTCTCTCTTTGTGACATTCCTCTATTTGTACCTTCATTCTTCTCTTTGTCATGCATCATTTTTTCTTATCATCTTTGTATTTTTCTTTTGTTTTCCTTTTGGGGATGACTCAAGGCATCGAGACATTCAGGTCTCCTTCATGTTGACCCAAAAGGCTTTCTTTTTTTTTGCATTTTTCATTTCATCTTTTTCTTGTTTTTTCCTTTTGGGGATGACGCAAGGCATTGAGACATTCATGTCTCCTTCAAGTTGATCCAAAATCATTTTCCTTTTTCTTTCTCCTATTATTTTTCATTTGTCTTTTGTTTTCCTTTTGGGGATGACGCAAGGCATCGAGACACCCTATGTATCTTCCATGTTGACCCAAAAGGTTTTCCTTTGTTTTCACTCTATTTGTGTCATTCTTCTAGTTCTATGTGTATTTGGGGAATTATGATAGTTCCAAGCTATCTAAAAAATACATTGCAACAAAGAAGATACTGACCCCAAATCCATAGATGCCGTATGTGTTTGGTGTTTACATTTTAGGGGTAATCCCTCTCTTTTTTTATTCTCACATGATGCAGCTTTACTTAGAAACATATGAATTTGCATAGGGATTTCCCAGTTGGCTCTCATGTCTTTCTTCTTGTTTGTATTTTTCATTTGCTACTTTAAAATAATTGCTCACAATATGGTATTCAATAATTCCTTTAAAGTGGGGCCATACATTGGCATTATTATTTTGCATTTTTCCTTGGTTCTTAGTGCAACCTTCTTACTTCATACGACACATTTGTCACTTTGTGGATGACATTGGGTGTGATTTCCCTCATGAGTGTGATCTATCTTAGCATATTACATTCCTCTTAGTGGCTTTATGTGACACACTACATCCCATAAGTTTCAAATCTTCTATTCTTTGATTGGTCCTTTCTTGGAAAAATTAGGCACAATGTTCCCTAAGTTAAGACCTCACATGAAATAAGCAAGACTCCTTTGGATATTATTTGCATGTTTCATTTTGCATTTTTTGCTATATGGCCACCTTTCAAAACATAGCTTGCATGCCTCTGGAGCCATTGTGTTTGTTCATGAGCTCCAAGCATACAAAGTTTTTCTTGTCTCATGAAGCTTGAAAAATCATTTTCTTTGTGGCACCTTATTAAAGTTATCAAGAGGTATAACTTTGGTATGGTTGAGTGGGAATCCCATTCCAAGGTATGACTTTCCCCATAGCCACCTACATGTGTGTGAGTGCATACCAGCCATGAGCTTATGTTTCTCACCTTTTACGCCTTCTCACCCGACAAGCAACCATGAGTTCCATCACCTCAAAGTGAGTATGCATTTTCTAGACAAACAACCTAGATCTGATCCACATTATGCTGGAAAAATGGTCAAAGCTTGATCCAATTCTTTTTATTTCACCTTTTCTCTTCTTCATCTTTGGCATTGTATGCTTTGACTTGTTGTTGTTGATATCATTTTCATGTGTGTTCCTTTATGCTTATGTTGGTTTGACATGGGATCCTAATCCTGGGGGCTTGATCACCCCTCTTGATCATTGTTGTCCTATCTTGCTAGCATTGGTACATTTTCAAACATAGATTTTTGGGACCCTATGGACTACTCTTACACTTCTAGGATTTTTCACCTAAAAGGAGAGAGATAGGGCCAAAAAATGCTTATGTATCACTCAACTTATGATGTGTGCGATGTGATGTGATGTAAACGAAGTTAACTAAATGCAATAGATTAATCTAGGTGATTGAAAATGAATGCAAAAGTGAAATTACAACTATGTTTAAAAACATATTGTGATATGCAAGCAACTATGTAAATGAAGAAATTATGCGAAACAAAAAGTACAGAGATGAATCTGAGTGCACCTAGGTGAAATGTGAGCTTTTTGGAATGTTCTATATGCTAGTGAAAATTACTAATTTTTCATAGTGGGACTCATTCACCTACAGTGGTGAATCAGTCCACCTACTGGTGAAAAACTGTCAGGAGCTAGTTTATGTTTGTTGGGATCTAAAATTTGACAAAACTCAAGTTTCCAGTCCTAAGGTGGGACTCATTCACCACAGGAAATGAATCAGGCCTCCTCCAAATTCCTAAAAAACTGGGAGTCAACTCTGCAACATCAGATCTAAGAATGTTTGCTTGTTGGGTTGCCGAAGTCAAATCTGCAGAAAATGGACAAATAACTCTCTCCAAGCTTGATTTTGACTCAAGTTGACTTGAAAATCACTCTTCAACACCTAATAACCTCTCAAATCTACAAATAAAGGGCTGCAAACAAATAAGCAAAAGGGGAAAAATGATTAGGGGTTAGTGAATAGGGGTTTTCCTTGATCAAACCCTACTTTTGGTGATTAAACCCTTGAAAAGATAATGTAATGAAAGAGAAAGATAAAATAATAACATGAAAGTGCTATCAACTCACCTAACTCTTGATGATGCAAGTCTAAAGTAATGTCAATGGTAGCTTCAAAGTGTTTGAAAAGATGTTGTAGAATGCCTGAATGCTTGAAATGTGAGATTGAATGCTTGAATGAGTGAGGAGATTGTAGGAGATGTAAAATGAGGTGAAAATAACTTATTTATACAATTATTGTGCCTTAGTATCCATTCATACCTCATCAAAAGCCGACATCAAGTGATTTTGAATAAAATCCCAAAAGGAAATTTGAAATATTTTGAATTTGGGGCCAAGAGGGACTCATTCACCACCCATGGAAAATGAGTCCCACCTAGGACATAAAAACAAGTGTCGGGAAATATGTTGCATTTAATTTTATTTATCCGGATAACATTAAAAAATACACTTAATTAAGTCATATGAGGGCATAAAGAGACCAAATAAAGCATGAGAAGGATGTAAATATTGAAGATATGCCTAGAAGAGCATGAAAGCTTATTACAAGACTTTACAACACTTCAAAATAGGACTTTTTGATGTGTCAAAAGGTGGTTTTTAGGTGAATTGCATTAAATAGAGTCTAGAAGAATGTAGAAATATCTTACAACACTTGACAACACCTTCACAAAACGTCGTTCTTTGAGTTTTAATACCTAAATAAGCATGTTCAAGCCATGATACAACATAAAATCGAAGTAACATAGTTCCAACACCATGAAACAAGACCCAAAAGGCCATGAAAATGACAAGGGGCCATTTTTCTATGACACATTTCAAACCCTCTTGATGCATGTTGGTCTACTTTAGTGTGAGTTTGAAGCAGGTTCACCCTCTCACTAAAGCAAGGGCTAAATTTGGTCACCTAAAAAGTAACCCTTCTACCTTTTCTAACTTGTTTGAGCCCTCCTTGTGATTTTGGTTTAATATTGCCTTGATTTAATGTTGTAATGTGGATAACACATTTACGTAAGGTCTTGGGCCCTTGTGAACTAAAAAGACTTAAATGGTACCTTACCTAAGTGTTGTAACACACTTTCACACTTTTCTAGGGTCTTGTTAATGCATTTCACCTAAATAACCTCTTTTCATCATTTACCAAGCCTTGCTTCAAAGTGTTGTAAAGTGTTGAAACACATTTTCACATTTTTCTAGGATTATCATTAATAATTCAGCTTTCTTATGCTTTAATTAGCCCTACTTTGCATCTGCAGGCCTTATGTGTATTTTCAAGAATAATCCTGATAAATATCATTCAAAACGTCAAAATCCTGAAACCCACCTCAAATTCCTAAGGTGGAACTCATTCGTCATTTTGGGTGAATGAGTCCCCTTTAACTAAAAATTCAAATTTAATTCAAAATTCTGGTAGGTTTTTATTCTCTAAGATCTAAGGCCAGCCTGTAGTATTGTAATTTCAGGAATTATTGCATAATTGAGTATAAATACAAGCTTCTTTCTCTAATTTTCATACCTAGCAAGTTTGATCAAGCATTCAAGAGTTCATAAGAGCATTTGAGTATTCACAATAGCATTCAAGGCATTTCAAGGGCATATTTTCAAGCATTCAAGAGCTTCTTCAAGTGTTATTCATCATGTCAAATATTGTTTGCATCATGTTGTTTTAGAGCTAACATTTGTGATGTAGGATTGTGTGATTCAAGCAAGCATTCCATTCAATATCTATCAACATCAAGTAAGATTCCAATTCCACATCCATTGGAGCCAATACTTACATGTTTGCAACACCTTATTGCTAGGGTTTGGTGTGTTGCAACATCATTATTTTTTCATTCATCATTCTCTTTTCATAATTGCTTTCATTTCAAGGTTTAATTACCAACAAGGGGTTTGAACAAGTCAAGCCCCTATTCACTAACCCCACAAAATTTTTCCCTCTCCTTGCATGTGATTTGCAGGTCTAGGTTGCAGATTTTTCAAGGAGTGAGATTGGAAAAGTGATCAAGTTGTCAAATAAATTCAAAGTTGTCAAAGTTGCAAACAAGCCTTGGAGGACTATAGGCTGAATTTTGCAGTTTTGGACCCAGATCTATATCAAGAATAATAGAGTAGATTGAGAGTTATAGAATCCAGTTCCAAATTTCTAGAAATCTAGAATTGGATTGATTCTCCACTATTGGTGAATGAACTTCCCACTACCCAAGCCTAAACATTATTTTTGCAGATCTGAGTACCCTTTTGGTTGAAACCTATTCTGACATAGTTTTCCTGAAACTATAGTGATTTTCCTAGCTTGGCGTATGAGTCCTAGTCAGCATAAACAATAGATTTTTTAGGATTATAGACCTCCATTCTGCCTCCTTCAGTTTCCCAAGTGCACATTTCTAGTTTCATAATTTTCTATTACATTCTACTTGCATTTTTAGGTCCTTTTGCATATCACACTGTGTTTTCAAACATTTTGTATTTTCCAAGTTTACACTTGGTGGTAAACCCCTTTCTTGAATCAATCATCTCCAAGGATACCTTATAGTCAGATCTCTCACATACTTCATTGTCTTGGGATCTCTATGGTGTCTTTGAATGTGAGTATTGTGAAATTGGATCCCTCTCCTTGTATCCATTTTGTGAACAAGGAAGTGAAGCATCCATTTCTAGTGTCCACAATAAATAATTAGTTATGAATTTTGTTATTAATTTTTAAAAAAAATATTAAAAGGTGTTACTCTGACCACCATAACTTGGTCAAAAATTTATGAAATTCAATATTTATTTTTTTATCCTATATTATGGGAAGCATATAATATGACACATCTTTTGTATTAAAAAAAGTGAAATCGTTTAAAAATTATAGATGTTTTTCAATCATCCTATCAATTAGGAACTTAGTCATAATGTATGTAGAAAATTAATAATAATAATTTATTTAATTCCAAATAAGGCATATCTTATATTTTTGGAAAGCTAAAAATTTTCTCAATAAACCCTTTTCATTTCATCAAATTTGGATTAAAAAATATCATTGAAGCAACTTTTTTGTCATATCGCCACTTTTTGGACCCCCATGATCTTGCACTCACCCTCAATCAGAGATTACCTACTATTTTTTTGTCAATCAAATTGATCACCAAGGTTTTCATTGACTTATTAACCTTTATTTTTGTATAACTGATGCACACTACAATTTGCAAACAATGTGTCTTGCAATAATCTATATTTTTTAGTTGTCTGTACAAGTAATGATATAAATAGAATTTTGACAATGGTACGTGGTATCTCTCTTGTTTTTTATTATACAAGTTATGGCCTCTTTCATAGCCAAGAGAGATGAGTTTTTCATACATCTAATTTAATGCTCAATGCTTCATAGTTCCAATAGAATGGAAAAATGGCAGATATAATTGCTAATATATATTACTAGTGTTAGTGATAGGTTAAATTCGAAATTAAATTACCATTGTATAGTTTAATATGTTTGTTTATTGTCTATACATGAGCTAGCATGTTGCAGTCAGGACAACATATAATCCAATATTGTTGAAGTTTGGAATAAAGTGAATTCTTTGTAGCACCAAATATCTTTAATTTTCTAATTTAATCTATCGCTAACAGTTGTCTTTCTTCTAGGTGGTTGATATAGGTAGGAAAAAAAAAATGAACAAAACAAGGGTAGGTGGATTGAGAAGGGCGCTTCAGGAGACATGAAGCTTCTGCACTAAATACAAGTGATTCTAGTTGTCATAGCTTGAATTGCAAGTGTAATGGATATTTAAATTTCCAAATTTTATTTTGCATTTATAAGTTATGATTTATATATATATTAGATGCTTGGTGTGGGGAATGCATACAATTTACAGTTTAATTCAAATAAAATAAATGTTACATTATTGTGTAGGTACTATATCCTAAAATTTTACATGAATCATGTTTCCTCCTTGAAGTGTGAGTGTTGCATGAGAAATGCTTAAAGCGTCAGT
Source organism: Sequoia sempervirens (assembly GCA_007258455.2). NCBI lineage: Eukaryota > Viridiplantae > Streptophyta > Pinopsida > Cupressales > Cupressaceae > Sequoia > Sequoia sempervirens. The sequence goes on along the minus strand of VDFB02072274.1, from coordinate 107,674,335 downwards.
GAAGGGTGATACTACATCCCTTTAATTATCCTTCTCATAACTGATTTGTGTTAATTTTAGGATGATTTCTCCAACACTACATTGGTATAATGTATCTCCTAAAATATAATAGGAACCTTTCGATCCTTGGTAATTAGATCAGTGTAGCATAGAAAAAAAGTGACACTTTTTCACACTTAGTTTGGTAATTAATAATTAATGATGAAATGTACTTAATTGTTCCTTATTTAGGGTATTGTAATTTTTTTTCCTAAACTATCACACTTATCTAGGGTTTCATTAACTAATTGTGGTTAATTGAGCTTAATTGGCCCCTTTAATTAAAATATGAGCCTTCTAAATTGCATTGTTCAAGGATCTATCTCGACACCCATTAATGATGTTGCATGAAAATTAACTTGGAAAAGTTGGAGTACTAGAAAAATGTGCTAGGACCCATTCACCCAAGGTTGTGAATGGGTCCTCCTAACCTAGGACACCCCTTTCTTGGCATAATTAAGATGGTTTTTGGATATTATTTCATTCTTGAAGCTTGGTCCTAGGAAGTTGTGCTAGGACTAATTCACCCAAGGCGGCGAATGGGTCCTCTTAACTTAGGATACCCCTTTTTGAATTTATTTGTGTTGTGATTTAATGATTTTCAATCCTAGATCTGATGTCGGCTTGGATTATTTGAATTTTAGGGTTAATTCTTAGATTTAGTATAAATATAAGGTTAATTCACATAGTTTCATCCTAGAAAATATAAGAAACCTTATGCAAGAATCCTAAGATTTCACAAGAGCACTATAGAGAATTTCAAAGGCATTCAAAGGTAGATTATCAATATTTGATTGCAGCAATTCAAGGTCATATCATCATGTCAAGGAATAGTGCATCAAGCATGCGGTTGAGCTAATGTGTTGATGTAGCATTGAAGATCTATTTACAAGAATTTTTTCACATCTAATTCAAGATCAAGATCTACATTCTACATGGCAACTTCATGTTAGTTTGTAGATTTATATTCCAAGCATCTTCCAAGGTATCATCATTTTATATTTCATGTTTCATGCTTCTATTTCATTATTTCATCATAAGGTTTGATTACCTAAATGGGGTTTGATTGAGGAAAACCCCTATCCTCTAAAGATCAACAATTATTTCTCCCCTTTGATGTGTGTTTGCAAGTTTTTAGGTTGAAGATCAAGTGGCCAACAAGATTGGAGCGAAATTGTCAAAATTATGAAGTTGCAAATTTTTCATCCATATTGCAAGAGCATGAAAATAAGGCTACATAATTTGTTTTAGGTTTTCGGAAGTTGGCCATCGAGGAGCTAGAAGTGCATACATCAAGGAACAAAACCCATATCTTAGTTTTTAAAAACCATAACAAGGACCCATTCACTAGTAAAGGAAAATGAGTTCTTTGTGACCTAAAAATAATAAGATTTCAAGAAGGTACATATGGTTTTAGCCTCTCAAAACTCCCCTCATTGTTTCTATAATAGTTAGGAGTCATTTCTAATTATTATAATTTATGCATTTTCACCTTCATAATTGGATAAAACATCTCCATAAGAAAAATTAGGGGTTCATCATCTTGATTCATTCACTTTGATAACCCCCTCTATTTTTCTTCATTTAATTTTGGTGAACTCACCTTATGAATATTGTAATTTTTTGATCTTCAAGTCTTTCTTTTCATCCTAGGTTAGATCTTCCATTCATTTGCATTCAATTGCATTGAATTAGATCTCATTTAGGGTTTTCTAATTTGCATTCAAACTTGCATCTCCTCTAGTATAACTTAGAATTGCATTGTTTTGCATCCTCTAATTCTGAAAAATACAAAAAAAACGTCATTTTGCATATCATTTAAATCTCATAAATTTGAATTTGAAAATCAAAACAAAATTGTATTTCAAATTAGGTCTTTCCATTCATCATTTTATCACCTTTTCAACTTGCATTTTATAGTACATTTGCAAGAATCTGAAACTGAAAGACATTGAAAAATGCTTAAAAATCGATCCAAAATAGTTAAAAAAACCCTAATCTAGGACCCATTCACCACTTGGGGTGAATGATTCCATGATTAGACCTGGATTGCATCTTCTGGAATATGAATCTCACTGAAAAACACTTAAAAATCAATCAAAAATATTTCAAAATCCTCATCCAGGACCCATTCGAGCCCTAACTAGTTTATGAGTCCCTGATCAGGTTCTAGTCTACTTTTTCTGGAATCTAAAATCTCTGTTTTAGGATTTTATTTGTTGCTATTACATTTTTTTTTATTTTCTTGATTTTTTGTTTCATTAAATTCATTGAATCTAGCTTAATTTGCTTCATTTAGTGCATTATCAAAATTCAAAATTTCATTTAAAACATTCTATTTTTAGTTTATTACATTGCATTCTTTAGTATCTAAAAATTACATTTCATTCTAGGACATTGCATTGCCTCTTTCTATTTTGTGTTTACACACTATGTTTGTAAAAAATTTATGAGCTTTACAACTTATTGTCCTATTGGAAATACTATTGTAATATGTAGTTTGAGGCTCATGTCATCCCATGATGTCTCACTCGCCGTGGATCTTTGGTTTTCTAGCTCTCTTTCTGATAGTGTTGATAATCAACCCTCTATGGCTCATAGTTTGCATACTTCATTTCCCATGACTTCACTTCCTACAACCAATGTGCTTAATGTTAACAACACCGTCCCTAACATCACAACTTGTACTCAAGCTTTGGGTGTACTCAAAGCATAGGTGGAACTCCAATTCCATCTTCTACAATGCTGATGTCCATTCCTACATACACTAATACTCAACCTACCACAACCCCTCAACCTACCACAACCCTTAAACCTACCACAACCTTTCAACCTACCTCAACCTTTCAACCTACCACAACCTTTCAGTCTACCACAACAATCATGCCTACTAGCACTGTGTACACTTCTTTAGGTATTCCCGCAAGGAATCCTTCTAGCTTTGTGCATTAAAATACAATATATCCTCAACAATCCACCTTCACCAACTTAAAATTTACTTTCCCTCCACATACATAGACTACTCCACCTTATTCCCCTCCATCTTACAATCACAATGATGCTTTCCTTAACTTAGTTTTACAAACTATGACATCCCTTCAATAATAAGTTGCAACCCTACAAAAAAACAACGGTCAACCTTCAAAATACATTAAAACAAATCATCTATGCTTTGACATATGAAGAGCACAAATGCCACAATGTATAAAAGTTCCTCGATTTGGGTATGTGTAGGATCATCATGGAAAAAACAAGCCCTTAAGTGGCAAAAAATTCAAAAAAATTAGAGTTAGGAAACTTGACATAAAAATTTGAATAAGTTATCTATATTATCTCAAACATATGTAAGAATAGAATCTGTAGCAAATTAAATGTAGTTTCTAAACTACTAGGTTTATTTTTAAAAGAATAAAATCTATTTGGTGAAATTTTGAAATTTCAATGCAGTAGAACTTAAATTTTAGGGAAAAAAAAGTAGGTGTCTGTTTGACCACCCTAACCACAATAAAATGATAATATTTTTTAATAAGATTCTAGATATAAGTAGAGGACTCATGTCCTAATGTGATGCATATTTTTTTATAATTTTTTCCAAGTAAATAATTAATTATGATTTTTTTATTACAACTTTTGAAAAATATAAAAACTCCTATGTCTAACCATGTTAACTTGGTCAAAACTTCATGAAATTCAATTTTTTTTTAATCCTATAGTATACGAAGCATAGAATGTGATGCATGTTTTGGATTCAAAAAATGTGATACAATTTGAAAGCTATAGATGTTTTTCAATCATCCTATCAATCAAGACTTTAGTCATAATTCAAATAGAAAATAAATAATAATTATTAATTAAATTCAAAGTAAAGCCTAATTTATATTGGTGGGAAGTTGAGAATCATATCGCCACTTTTTGGCCCATCATGATCCTGCACATACCCATTTGAGAAATATGGTGGGAAAGGGGATCCTATTATCCATGTTTCTGCTTTTACAATCTTGTGTAGTGGTTTCATATTTGAAGACAAACTTTTTGCAAAGTTATTTCCTAGGTCCTTCAAGGATGCTACTTTAGAGTGGTTCTCTTCTTTACAAATAATTCAATTGGTTCATTCAATGAACTTGTTGATTCTTTTTACAACTACTTCCATATTCACACGGGTCCCAAGATGACCCTTGCTGATTTAATGATAGGAAAATGAAAAGATGATGAAAAAGTGACTGATTTCATAGCAAGATACCAAAAAATTTATTCATAAGTAAACATTAAGATTCCTGACGTTGACCTTCAACAAATGTTTATTTCCAACTTATGAGAAAAACTCCAAAGAAAAATTGGAATTTTGAGATTTACATCCTTTACATGTTATGTACATGCCTTCATGATTATCAAAATACAACTTGTGGCCATGATGTGAAAATCCCACTAGTCATCCTGAAAAGTTTGAATCCACACCTCAAAATAGTTACCAACCTTTCAAGAAGTAGAATAAGGGCCTTTTACAACTGAATTCCCTGCAACCAAGTCAACAAACCAATAACCAAGTGGCTACTATAAATGCAAGAAACTCTTTCGGGGATAAGAATAGAGAGTTCACTCCTCTACCCAATACCCTTCATAATATCATGTGGTAGCTTCAAAAATAATATGCTTACCCTAACTCCTATTAAAGAGCATGGTCCTAATATACCATTTCCTACAAGATTTTGATGAAACTCATATTACCATTATCACCAACAAAATGGACATGGTACAAAATATTGTAAGCATCTTAAACACCTTGTGTAGGACCTTATTGACAATAATCAACTTTAAATCAGAGGTGTGAATGATCAAGGTAATAAATATGTTACCTCCTAACCAAAATTTACAAATCTTTACCAAACCCATGCTGAAGCACACTATTTCATTTGTCAAATTATGTGATGAATGTTGACATGGATGATGAAAAAATAAAAGATGACAATGAAGAAAAACTAATTAAAATGGTAGGATGTATCGAATCCAGACCTCATAAGGGCTCAACTAAAAATCCTCTTAACATTTCTTTCTCACTAAACAACATACTTAAACGTGCACAAAATGGTCCTCTTTACATAGCTAGCTAGATCAATGATAAGCCCACTAATGGGATATTAATTGATCCCATCTGTGGAGAGAATGTGATCACTAAAGAATTTCTATTTGTGCATGAACTATATTAATATACATATGATAAACTGAAAGCATGGATCAAGATGCATAATGGATTTGCTTGTCCTATGATAGGCTCGATAGATCTCCCTCTAAAATTTGGATAGAAAACATTAAATGTCTCATTCAGTATCATCCCATAATATGACTAATTTCGTGTGAAGTTAGGCTACCCATGGCTTTTCTCCATGAATTTTGTCCCTTGGGTTCTGCATAAATGTTTAAAGTTTCCATTTGGTAATGATATCTTTATTGTGCATCATATAGTGGGTTTAATCCTGCCTCTTCTCAAGGGAACTTTTCATTATATTTATTTTGGCTCAAGCCTATGGAACCTATTAAACCTCATGAAAAATTATTTTTCAAATCATATCAAAAGTTCAAGGCAAATCACATAGCATAATTATCCCTTTGAAATATTCCTCAACCTATGACTAAACCACCTATCCTCGATGAAACAATGATTGAACTAAAAGCCCTTCCAAAATTCCAATAGTAACCTATAACAAATCCTCCTTAAATTTCTTATAAGAGACCACAAGATTACTAGAACAATCCTTTTGTCCCTCCTAAAATAATTTTTTTTACAAAGATAAAGAGAAATTGGTTGAACAACCTCTTGTTGTTTCTTTTGTTCCTGCCACGGAAGAGAAGAAACCTATGATTGAAAAACCCAATCTTACAGTAAACACAAATTGATAATAGATTGAAATGAAATTGAAGTGCTAGAGAGTTTAGAGCTGTAGACATCATGCTATTGCTCATATGTTACAAACTAAAGAAGACAAGAACAACATAGAAAATCAAAATCTGAACTTACCTGAAGCAATGCATGATGATCCTAAACCCTTGTCGAAACATAAACAAGAACATTCCATGGACATTGTCATTCAACCTCCAGTTGTGATTAATATAGATGATGACATTGGCATTACAAATATAGATGAAGATGTGCATAATGAATTAAACACATTATTTTCTTCTTCTATGAGCTTAAAAGAAAAATCTCTGGAAAAGAGCGTTGAAGTGGGTGCTTCCCCTAGTTCATCACTTGCAATTGTCCCTTTGGCTAGTTGTCTGCCTTTTGTTTATACTGACTTGCATGTGCCTTACTAGTCCTTTTATTTTTCATATTTCTTTAGAGGATTGCATATGCGTAATGTGATCCCCTATGATGTTTCATTTGATGTATCTCTCTCTCTCTTTGTGACGTTCCTCTATATGTACCTACTTTCTTCTATATGTCGTAAGAATTTTTTTTTCATTTATTTTGTGTTTTCCTTTTGGGGATGAAGCAAGGTGTTGAGACATCTAGGTATCTTTCATGTTGACCCAAAAGATTTTCTTTATCTTTTTCATTTTTTCTTGTATTTTCCTTTTGGGAATGATGCAAGGCGTCAAGACATTTAGGTCTCGTATGTGTTGAACCGAAAGGATTTTTCTTTGTTTTTTCTCTGTGTGTGTCATTATTCTAGTTCTCTGAGTATTTGGGGAATGATGATAGTACTAAGCTCTATAACAACATTGTAGCAAACACATATTGACGTTGAATCCATAGATCCCTTATGTATTTTTGGGGGAAACCCTTCTTTCCTATTTCATGGTGTAGCTTTATTACAGAAATATATGATATAGCATAGGGTTTTTTAAGGAAATATCTCATTTCTAAGTAGAAAACATTGGCTACTTTAAAGCAATTACTCACAACAATGGTGTTAGAAACCGCTTTAAAGTGGGGGCATACATCGATGACATCTTTTGACATTTTGCATCTTTCAATATGGCATGGTTTTCTTTTTTCTTGTGACATGTCCTCTTCTTGGTGAGGTCATTAGGTTTGATTTCCTCCAAGAGTGTGATGTTTCTAAGCATACGATCTCCCTTGGTGGCATGATGCGAAACAAGAAGCATCCCATAAGTAGTGATCTTATACTCTTTGAATTTTCCTCTCTTGGAGACATTAGGCATGATGTTCCCTAAGAAGAAGACCTTACACTAACAACGAAAAATCCCCTTTAACAAAAATTTATAGACATGACATTCAAAATCATTCAAAATCATTACATTGTGGTGCCTTATCAAAGTTGTTCAGAGGATAACTTTAGTATCGTATGCGAGGTTAATATGATTCTCTCATTTTCCACCTCATTGCTATAACTCACCTGCTGGATGGATTGAGGTTCCACTACCCCAAATTGAGTAATGCATGTTACGAAAAAATAGCCTAGACCTGGTCCACATAGTGTTGGATAGATTGTCGAAGCTTGATCCTTATTACAAACAAACAACCACAATTCACATTATGTTGGAACAATTGTGCTTGATCCTTTATTTTTTTTTTCTTAACCTTTGATAGGGTATGACTATGTATCTTTTTTATTTTTGCTTACTTAATCATCTTGAATTTCTACTTTAATGTGGGTTTTTCATGGGGGAAAACTCTCACTAAAGTGGGGGAAAATTGTAGCATAGAAAAATGTAACCCTTTTTCATGCATAGTTTGAGAATTAATAATTAATTATAAAATGTACTTAATTGTTCCTTATTCAGGGTGTTGCAAAGTGTTTTCATACACTTTCACACTTATCTAGGTCTACTTTAATTAATTTTGGTTAATTGAGCTTAATTGGCCCCTTTAATTTAAATTTAAGCCTTATAAATTACATTTTTCAAGGATCTATCCCAACACTCATTAATGATATTGCATGATAATTAACTTGGAAAAGTTGGAGTCCTAGAAAACAGAGCTAGGACCCATTCTCCCATGGTGGTGAATGGGTCCTCCTAACCTAGGACACCCATTTCTTGGCATATTTGAGGTGTTTTTTATGTTATTTCATCCCCCAAAGCTTGGTCCTAGGAAGTTCTACCAAGATCCATTTTCCCAAGGTGGTGAATGGGTCCTCCTCAATTAGGACACCCATTTTTGAATTTATTTGTGGCAGTATTTAAATGGTTTTCAATCCTAGATCTAATGTTGGCTTGGATTGCTTGAATTTCAGGGTTAATTCTTAGATATAGTATAAATATAAGGTTAATTCACATAGTTTTGTCCTAGAAAATATAAGAAACCTTATGCAAGCATCCTAAGAGTTCACAAGAGCATTATAGATCATTTCAAAGGCATTCAAAGGTAGATTATCTAGATTTTATTGTAGTAATTCAAGGTCATATCATCATATCAAAGCCATAGTGCATCAAGCATGTGGTTGAGCTAATGTGTTGATGTAGCATTTAAGATATATTTTCAAGAATTTTTTCACATCTAATTCAAGATCATGATCTACATTCTACATGGACACTTCATGTTAGTTTTCAAATTTATATTCCAAGACATCTTCTTAGGTATCATCATTTCATCTTTCATGTTTCATGCTTCTTTTTCATTATTTCATCATAAGGTTTGATGACCTAAATGAGGTTTTGCTGAGGAAAACCCCTATCCTCTAACAACCAACAAGTTTTTCTTCCCTATGATGTGTGTTTGTAGGTTTTTTAGGTTGAAGATCAAGTGGCCAACAAGATTGGAGCAAAATTGTCAAAATTGTCAAGTTGCAAAGTTGTCATCCATATTGCAAGAAAAATAAAACAAGGCTACAAAATTTGTTCTATGTTTTGAGAAGATAAGCACTAAGGAGTTGGAAGTGCAGACATCAAGGAATAGAACCCAAATCTTAGTTTTCAAAATCCCTAACAGGGACCCATTCACTAGTAAAGGCGAATGAGTCCTCTGGGACCTATAAACATCATTTTTTCAACAAGGTACACATGTTTTTAGCCTCTCAAAACTCCCCTCATTGTTGCTATAATATTTAGGAGTCATTTTTTATTGTTATTTATACATTTTGGCCTTTGTAATTTAATGAAACATCTACATAAGAAAAATTAGGGGTTTATCATCTTGATCCATTCACTTTGATAACCTCCTCTATTTTTCTTCATTTCAATCAAATATATTTGCAAAAGAACATAATATTTATCATTTTACATTAGATTATTTCTCCATTCAAATCATGTACCTTTTTTTAATTATGAATCATTCATACATAGTTTGGTTTCATAAGGTTGTGATTAGGGAACATTGTTATTGTAATTATTTTTATTCAGTATAATATACCATACAAACTACAAAGGCAAGGACATAATAACATAGAAATGGCCATTAGGCTTCCCAAATTTTATAGTGGAATTTTTATTTTGTAATTATAATGTAAAAGTTCTATGAACACAATGTATTTTTCTATGTAGAAGCCTCTTTACAAATATCCTTGTTGCCCATTTTGGAGCTTTAGAAACAAAATGTATTTTCAATTGTGCATATGCTTATTCCAAAACAATGCACCTATGTACATACAAAAATGCATAAAACCATACATAAAAAACATACATAGAAACATACATAACATGATGAGACAACATAGTGTGGGGTGTGCCAAACGGGGGATAAAAGTGACAAAATCGATAGATGGGACCAAATATTATGGAAATGGTAGTGAGGACATAATGACACCATCAAGTCAGTTTTCTCGACTCCTACTGGTTGGTGAAACTAGGCCTCATGGCTTGCACGAGAAGTTATCATTTTTAGAGCTCTTTTCTGGCATGGGAATGGAGGTGGACTAATGTTTGCATTTTCAGTTTAGACAAAGAAGGCATAAAACACTCTATATTTTCTAACAACACGTGGAGGAGTTGGAGGAGAAAACCAACCAAATCGAGGTGAGGGGTACTAACAAATTGGGTTGCAGAGAATTTTATAAGACAATTTGGGTTGCTTGTTTCTTAACACATAGGTTTTTTCAACATGATTTTTTACACAATAGAATGAAGTGTGTACTATGAAGTACACTATGTATTGACGATTAATAGAGTCCCCCTTTAATGATACATGTGTTATTTGATAAAATACAACCCTATCTATATGTTTGTATATTTGCATTTCAAGACAAAGCTTGGGTATAAGTAAAGGCAGGATTCAAAACATATTGTGTTTCCCAAACTACACTACACAACATTCACCACTATCAACAAGTTCATTCATTATTGCCAATAATGGCATGAAATTGGTGTTCTTGGTATTTGTAATGCACACATACATATACAGTCTTAAAAACCATAAGGGTTTGGGTATGTTGTGATGTGGAGGCTGACAAATGTAGTGTGTTATGAAGCATGCAATTTTTATATCACACAGGCTATGTAGGTTTAACTATCTACCTTGAAGCTTGGTCCATGTCATTAAGTGATTTTTACAAATGATGGAATTTTTCAAACTTTGTATCTATGTGAGGATATTCAAAGCTGAACATGTAACAATTGAATTGGTTAGTTACACATGAGCTCAATTTGGATAGTTTTCCTCATTTGTGATAATTTTGGACTGAACATTAAAATTGCAAAATTATAAAACCCTTAATAGAAAAGAGCATAATGAACTCTGCATATCAAATGAAAACCCCTTTTTGCAAGGAAAACCCTTAGAAACCCATCAATGAATGTTTCCTTTTGGAATGAATATCCATTCAATTCTTGAAATTCCCTAGGCATAATGGCTTATATTTCTAGCAGATATACATACATACATACTAGCTAGCTTCTTGCATGTAAAATGTGTTTTTGTAGGGAGAATGGCCACTCTACTTCAGCCTTAGAATTCCTCCAACTCCCTTCCACACTCTTAAGCAACTTGCAAAATAGTGAATGTTGAAAATGGAAATATTTTGGGCTTTTTTTCCTTTCCAAATTATGATTTTCAAAACATGATGATAGTTATGATGAATCTAACATGTGTTTTTGTAGGGAGAATAGCCTCGTCCAATTGGAAAAAGCTAATCTCGCTACAAAATATAGTAAAATCAAGCTATTATCCCTAAAAAACATGTCTTAGACATGATAACATAATCAGACATCTCTTATCCCTAAAAAAGGGCAATACATTATCATGTGTAAGCAATGCAATTTTGTAGGGAGATCACCTTCTGCAATTGGACATGGCTATTCTCCCTAGAAGAATGCATGTCAAAGGAATCATAACATACAAAAATGCATTAAAACATACAAAAATACACCACATGATGGGACAACATAGTGAAAGGCCTCTCAAGATGGGGAATACAAGTGATGGATTTGACAAATGCGAGGAAATGTTATGACAATGAAAGTGATGAGATAATGGTGGCATCAGATCATTTTGCTTTCCTTCTACCGACTGTAACATCGTGGCAGGAGTTCAACCATAAAACTTTCTAGTCCATTGAATTCCATCAGAAGCTATCCTTTTCACTAATTTTTGTGCACCCACAAGCATTAGAGGTGGAGTAATGTGAGTAAGACCTGCATTGTTTTTTGAGAAGATCTATTCAAATATGAGATTGCACAAAATAATTTGACGTTGGAAAACACTTTGTGTTGTGAGTTATTTCATTTTACACATTGAAAGATGAAGGTTTGAGAGCACAGGGTGGAGCTACAAGTGGGGGATATATAAAACTATTCATATTCACTTGAGGGGTGAGTAATGAATTGGTTTCTTACTTGTCAAGGATTTTAAAATTGTATTTGGGTTGCAAGTTTCATAAAATTCTTTTCCAACCTACAATTACACATTTTTGGCTTTGTGGTTGCATGAAACGGTTGACCTATCAATGCCCAATACAAGTATCAATTAAGACCTCTATAAAAACATAACATTTCATGACAACTAGCCATCTTTGGAGCAACTTTGCAATATTTTCAAAACAAGCTCTTCTCTCTAGCATACATCCCCACCTCTTCCAAAATTTGATCCGCTAAGCTCCATGATGTCAAAAGGTGTAATCAATGTATGATGGAGAGAAGTGCATGTTTTGCAAATGAGAAAGGTACGCTTCAAATTTTCCTAGTTGTCATGAAATATTGTCATTTTTTTATAGAGGCTACTTCTAGAGGTCAGAGGAGAAAAAAAGTTGCATATTTGATGCGGGTTTTTTGAGAGCTTGCTTGGGGTATCATCTACAGATCTTGATGTTGAAACAAAAATGCACCAAAAATTGGTAGGGTGGAAAATATAGTGGGATATATGTTATTTAATTCTGCTTGTTCCAATTATGCTTTGTATGGTCAAGATGTGAAAGCTAATAATTTGTTTTATGCAGCTATATAAGATGTTGTGCAAATCAACATGGGTCTCTAGTTGGTTTACCAACTACTACCTGTATCTTCCATGTAATGTCCTCACTCGAATAGAGGAATTGAGTCTCCTGTACAAGTTGCGGGAAAATATGTTAAGGAGAATTGATAGAAAAGGGCCAAAGTGCAATGACATCAAATAACATGATTATGCTCATTTCTCTAGTTATATCTTTGGTGTTTGGGAAAAAATGAGCATGAACATTCAATATCGTGCAATCTACAAATAGATATTGTAAATTTTTGTGACTGGTCAGTTCATTTTTATTGAGAGATGCGAGACCTTTTCCTAGCTGGATGCATCTAGAAGGTATCCATTAAACCAATAGTAATCATCCAAAAGCACAATCTTCCCAAGGATCTAAGCATGAAATTTATGAGATTCCTTAAGGGGGAATCTCAAATTAGTCATCACATGGGTCCTATCAAGGAATGGTTGCTTTTTGTGTTGAAATTCAACTATAGTGTCAAGTTTGATGAATAGTTTTATTATAATTGGTATCAAAGATGGGTTGTGGGTTCGAATCCTATGGTCATGCTTGGGGAGGGGGATTTTTGGAAGCTCGACACTTCCACCCCTTAGTCAGTGTTGACTGTGTGATCCAAAATATGGTTTAACTACCTCCCATGCATCTTATCTGACACTTGTATCGAGAATTGATAGGTCGATGTTTTTGTGCAACAAAAAGGCTAACACACTTAGATAATATGAATGTAATGACAACCTTTTGGTTACTTAAATAGTAAGAACCCAATTAGTTGGTCAGACCTTAGGTAAATTTGCATACTTTAATGTATCCTCCATTTGCAATTATATTTACAGTATGAAAGTCTTGGAAGCCTTTTGTTTCATAGATAGTAATAATGTAATGAAGTTCACCTTCAAAATATATAATAACTCTTAGTTATAGTATAAAGTGTATTTGAATTTCTTCATATGATTGAAACAAAGAAATGCACAAAATAATGGTTGATTGGAAAAATACAATGTGGGTTGTTAGTTGTTTCATTATGGATGTTTAAATATATACAATTGAGAGCATGAGGAGGAGTTGTAGGTGGGGGATACATAAAGCTAAAAATATTGACTTGATAAATACAAGATCCATGGATTGAACATATCTCACAATATATGCATGTGTAAAATATTTTCAAGTAAAAATCCTCTTAAAAATTCATTTAATTATAACATAATTAGAAGATTATCTATATAATTATAGATAGAAACTATAGATATCACTTCACCTAAATTCTAAATGACTTGTAATACCTCTTGTGCATAGGGCTATACTTCATTATAAATCTCAAAAATTCACACATCTTCTCAATGAGAGAGAACCTCTTTAAATATAGGATAAAGAATGGAAATATAATTGAAAGACTATTTTTTGGACATATTCAAATCTATCATATAAATAATTAATAATTTAACAGTTTATAAAGTATATAATATGTATATATTTTAATAACCTTATATTATAATAATACATAAAATTCATAATGGTATGATCCTTAATAATATTATGTTCTAATACTCCAACTTAATGTTAATAACCAAGTAATGTAGTTATTTTTATTAGTTAAAAGTAGGGGTACAAATCTATACCAAAATAAAGATTATGTATTTTAAACAACATGAAAGTCATCTTGTCATATATTAAATCCTAGTTTTATAAAAAAATGATATATCATGGTGAAAAATAAAAAAAATGAAGCTTAAGAAGATTAATGAATAAAAGGTTCATTAAGAGAGTTTGATGAATTTACATTTTGATTTATAGCCTAAATTATTTTCATTCCATATGATTTATTTAAATTAACATGTTATGAATGGAATCCACTTAATCAATATGCATTACATTTTAAACAAAATAGAAAAATCCTCTTTAAGCATTTGAGTAGTCTAGTTAAAATGTTATATATCCATAAATTGGAAAAAAGGTCATCATGACCAAATAAATTGTACTCATTTAAATCTTTTATAACATTCATATCTTGAACAATAGGACTAGATCAATATGATTCATTTCCCTAGTTTGGTTTAGCTTGTGGAGGCTCCTAAGTGGAAGGTAAGTGATGCACCGAGGTCATGGAATATAAGAAATATTTTAGTAGAGATAAATCATTAGGGAAAAAAGGTAGTTAGATTTAATACAAAAAATACAAAATCATCAACATTAGATCATAAAAATTATAAAATGAGGTTAAGGTAGTATTAAAGAATGTATTTAAGAGATTTCTATGCAAGGACTAAAGTGTTAAATAAGCCCTTGTGCCCAAGTGAATCCTTTTGATTGCCATTTTTCACAATTCATATAAGAAAGGTAATCCTAAAATATTAAATACACGATGCACTAAATGCTTTTCTAACATGCAAGGATATTGTAATTTGAAATTCTCTTGAAGGGTTCTAGATGCTTAAAAAGAAATCTTCTTAATTATATTTAAAATTTTGTTTCTTCCTATCTTTAGATATATAATATTGCATGTCAATTTGGAAGGATTACACATACAAGATGATGGGAAACACATATATTTTCAAATCTAGTGAACTTGAGGAAAGTAAAACTTGTTGACAAAGGTAGAAATTTTTGTAGGAGTGATTTTACCAAGGATATAGAAATACAATGGTGATTGTCAATAAAATGATGATAGGAGTACAAAGTTCAAGACCAAAAGAGTTAAATTAGGCAAGACGCTTGGACAAGATTGAGTTCAATCAACTTATGAACTAAAGAGTCTCAATGTACATACCAAAACAATACATTCATTGATAACTTTGAAGTGATTCCTAACCAAATGAGAAATGCGTGAAGCGTCAACATTTTATACTAGTAATATGATCTTATATTATTTATTTTCAGAAAAGGATAGTAATTTCATTTTTCAATATTTTTGAGAATCTCAACAAAGAAAAAATATTCTAATTATTTGACATACAATAACAACATCAATTTTTAATCTTTTGAATAAGCCTATACTCAAGACATCATTAAATTACTATAATATAAGAAAATTAAACAAAAATAATTTATTTGTACAAACTACTCTTCTCATTTCTACAAATAAACTCAATACATTAAAAAATGCATTAACTTTAATTTTTAAAATAAATGATAATTATTAATATAAATAATTTTAAAATTTAAACTGAATATATTTTAAAATCAGTATCTTAAATTTATATTTTAAATAATAATTACTTAATAACAAAATTAATTATTAAATAATTATTATGAAAATTAATAAAAATTTAAATTAAAGTCATAGTTTTAGTTGGAGGTTGTTTTATCTTACAATTTAAAATGCAATTGCTCACTAAAATTTAAATAAAAAATATAAATATAATTAATTATATCTATAATTACTGAATAAAAGAACAGCGCATCAATAACGATAAGAAACAGTTTTATTAAACGGTACAAAAAAATTTGATAAAGAGGGTCTTCCCAGGTTTTAATAAACCACAGGAAATTTAATCTTAGGCGAATTTGGCCTGAATGAAATGCACAAGTTGTTGGGTGATGCGGAAGGCCTTGCTCAATACGGAATCGGGAAGAGGAGGATCCGCTGCAAGCAGAGAATTGGCGATTGTCTGAACTCCGGGAAACTGGCTGCTCAATCCAGCGATGGCCACTGCATTTTTGCGACCCACATTCTGCTGGAAATGCACCAGTGCCTTTGGAAACACAAACACATCTCCCTTCTTCAACGTTTTCCTAAAAAATGTGTTGTTCGTATCAATAAAACCCACACGAAGCTTGCCTTCGAGTAAAACAAGAACTTCAGTGGCTCTTGGGTGTGTGTGAGGAGGATTTATTCCACCCACTGCGTAATCGATGCGGACCAGCGATATTCCCAACGTATTGAGGCCTGGTATCTGATTAACGTTCGCCGCCGTTACGTTGGAGCCGACTGCATTGTCTGTGTTCCCTGGCTGCCCAAGTCCCCGGAAGAAGAAGTCGTCTGCTGAAACTGCCATTGGGTCTTTGCAAACGAACCCGTTCACCAAAACTGTTTTAAGCAATTGTTAGCAAGTCCTCTAATAAGAAAATCATATCATGGCACTCTATAAAGTTTATATGAACTCACCTTTGCTTTCCATGTCGGCAACGCAGAAATCTTGCAATGGATCGGGATCGGCTGCCATGACTTTGTCGCTGTAACAACATATCAACAGAAAAGTTCCCAACGTGAAGTAAATCATGCCGTTAGCCATTGTACTAGACAGACAGAAGAAGCAGAAAGAAGAGCTCAGGATATGAATGTGTAATTGAATTGTGTATTACAATCCGATTACATGCTTTATATAAATGAAAGATTAACTACTCAGCATTGAATAATTCATTTTTTTAATTATTTTTATTGGAATACGGACTAATTCATGTTGACGCAGTCCTTTAATTATGTCGGAGTGACTACCGTAGATGTATTCTCGCCATTCTTTAGGTAATGTGGAAATGTTAGACTATATTGGAAGGATCAGGTTTCTAGAACGAAAAAATATATATATTATTATGAACCGCCTGAGAAATGGCAAACGAGGAAAATTTCTTAGCTCTTATCTTAGCTGATTTTGTAGTTGGATATAGACAAAAACGCCCGAGAAATGGCAAAAGAGGAAAATTTCTTAGCTCTTATCTTAGCTGATTTTGTAGTTGGATATTGACAAAAAAAAAAAGATTGTTGAAACTTTATATTGTATCTTTCTCGAAAACCTTTTTATATTGGGATCAGATAATCTGTGTTGTGAGCTTTAAAAATAGAGAATATTCTTGAATTAGATTAATATTTATAGTTTATAATATTAAGGATGGCTGTTAATTATAGTGTTCAGTTTATAATGATGTGAGAATTAAATCAAACAAATGAGAGGATGGATTATAAAATTCATAAAGACAAAGTTTTCATTTTAGAGGATGAACTTAGTGTAGAAGGTAGATTTATTATAGTATTTATGAGAATGTCTGTAGTAAATTGATATTTTATATCTTGATTATTCGAAAAGCTTAAATCTAAAAGATCTGTTGGACTAGATCATTTAGTTCAAGATATATTTTGAGTTCAAATTGATAAAATGTCATAAGCATATGAAGTATGCCACAATAAAGTTGGAAGGACATGTTTTCTTGTGGTGAGATTCATTGAAGAAGAACCATGTACATAGGGGGAAAAAAACTATTTAATTTTGGGATTAGATCATGATGAATCTCAAGGGTCAATTTATGACGACCAATTACTTAGTGGATATTCTTAAGAAGCTCAAAAAATAATGTGAATGATAGTCATCTATTATAGAACATTAAAGAATTTAACTAACTCAATACTCACATTAGTCATGCGGAAGATGACACAAAAGCTGTCCAAGAATATAATTGGTTTGTGCACCTCAATCTAAGATAAAACTTGTTGCTTGTTAATTAATTCATTGGAAGAAGTCTTTTAGTTTTTTCTTAAAATAGAAAAAATTTCACTAAAAAACAAAGTATGCACACCAAACAAAAAGGTAAAAGAAAAAAATTCTATTAGATGAATTTATTTATAGATACGAATAAATTACAAAAATCTCAAACACTAAGTAGACCTTCCTTGACATCCTCCTTCTCAATCTATACTTTTGGTTGCTTGACACATTGGTCTTGTCTTTATTTTTTTATCGAATTTAGCTTGAAAAAAAATATGTGTATTTTACAAGGTTATTGGAATCTTATTAGGTGTATTTAGAATGAATTTTGGACTTAATAAAATAAAATATTGCGAGTAAGTGTTCTATTCATTAATTTTTAAGATCTTTGGATATTTATATTTTGAATATTTGGTTATCTATGTTTTATCTCACCAAGATGAAACATTTTCATAAGTTGAATAGAGTAGGTAAATGATCTCCACTAGACTTTTTCAAACTTAACACTAATGGTTCTTCACATGACAATCATTGTGTTGTGGGATTGGTGGAATTGGGTGGGATAATGTTGATTTACTTCACTTTTTTTCTTCTTTTTGTATGATATTTAGCACCAATAATAAAATGAATGCTCAATATATCATTGTGGATCTAAAGAAAGGCTATGAATTAGGGTGGAGGTGTAATCTTCTTGGAGGTGGGCATCTTTTGTGGTGCATATTCTATTTTTGTCATGAAATATTGATTTATTTCTCTTTCATGTTCATAGAGAATGGAATGTTGTTGTAAACAATTTAGTCAAATAGACCTCTTGTGTTAATCACATTTAGAATGTTATAGATTGAGAGTAATTGTGTTATACTCAATCTTCCCAATTTATTGAGCACCAACACAATGATTTGATTTGATAATTTTGATTATTTCTTCATTAGAATTTTGAGTTTTATTGGCTTTATAGGTTATTTTGTTTCTTAGAGATGTTAGATATGTGAAAATACTCCCTAAATTTATATCTTCTCAACTTTAATGACAAATAATATTATTTAGAGATATTTTTGTAATCTTTTCTAAACACTTAAGTGACATATTTTAACTTCTCGATTAAAAAATAAAATTATAAATATAATTAATAGGGTTAATTATAAATAGCACGTCCTTTACAAGCAAGCCAGCACAACAATAAAGATATTAAAAAGTTTTATTTAACGATAAGAAAAATTATCTGGGAAAGACGGTCTTCCAGCGTAGTTTCCTCTTCTTTGTTTTATTTAATTGTCCACAGCACATTTAGCTTCAGAATCTTAGGCGAATTTGGGTTGAATGTAAGCCATAACTTTTTGGAGCTTACCGCATTGTTGGTGTTTCTTGGCTCCCCAGATGAAGTCGTCTACTGAAACTGCCTTCTAAGTCTTTGCAAACGAAGTCTGCGAGGACCAGTTCATCTTGATTCAATATATATGTTGCTCCTTACATACGTCGCAGAAACTACGTAAGCCTTCAAACAATAGTGAAATTCATCTGCTACATGATGTCACTGACTCCAGTATTTAATTAGCATAGTAATCCGACAATACGTATTCTCCCCATTCTTTTAGTAGTGTTCACATTTTCTCTGCTCTCTTTGTTGTTGAATAATGTGGAATTGTTAAATCTTATTGGAATAGTATATAGATTAATCTAAAGTGTCGGAAAATGATAGAGTAAATAACATATCTATTAGTTATATTTAAGTATATTTAGGTTGATGAGGTTAGAAAATATCTTGTCTAACTAAATGTGCAATATTTTAGGTCTCTAGAGGTTACCAAGTTGTTTGGTAAACCTCACGTGCATACCTTTTGAGGTTGGAAGACTTTCAATCTCACCTCAAAGGTCAGTCAACACTTGGCATCAAGGTTGATGACTTGGTCAAATAGGTTGTTGGTTTGCATTTTCCTAGTGATCCATACGTTGACACCTATAGGACACTTATCTACTCATTTGTGCCACATCATGGGGCATTTGTCGATCCACATGATTGGTGGATTGCCTCTTCCTTGCCTATATATGCAAGGCTTCCTCGTTTGTACATTTTGATTGACTAAATATAATATTTAACATTGTCTATTTTGCTTGACTTCTATCTCCATAATTTCCTATTTATTATATGGTATCAAAGCATAGGAGGAGATATTTATAGACCAAAAGTGAGCAAATTTATTGTATTTTGTTAGCTTCCATTGTTGTGTGCTAAAAATTGCATGAAGATAGTTAGGCATTTTTAGAACCATTCTAAGGTTCTTTAAGCCCTTGGTTGAAATGGTAGTTTAGCCCCTGGTTCTTTCCAACCCAAGGGGGGTTAACTCATCAATTTTTAGTGAAAACATATTTTCTAACTAAAATTTTTAAGTTTGTAAAAGTCAGAGAATTTCATAGCCTAATAAATTTTGCTCGGTAACTTGAAATTGAGTGTCATTTTTTACAATATTTTTTTTTTTTTTGCAATGCATCTAGTGAGAATCCTATTGCACTCCCACTATAAAGTGTCGATTTATGCCACATTTGGACTATTTACAAAGCACTCCTTCTATAACGTGCCAAATTAAGGCAGGGAAGAAATAATCAAGGGGATTTTAATTTTAAATTTTTGTCATTTTATTAAAATTTGAAAGGCATATGTTTTCATTGACACCTCATGACAAAAACTTCTAAGAAATCATAATCAAATAAAGTGCTACAGAACTAAATGTGTTTTCCTTAGGGAGGGAATTTTATACTTACACTGAATTATAAAGTGTAATGGGGGGTTGTGTAGAGCTATGATTTGACATCATAGTTATGGATCCTCATGATTCTTGCCACACAATGTGTGTTTCCTTCATTTTTCATCACAACAATAGATCACCATGATTCTTCCCTCATGCATGTGTTCCTTATTGCACACCATTTTTTCAGTTTCTTGTACATTTTTTGGACCTAATTTTGGGTCAAAATTACTTGCACACTCTTCTTCCTTAGTTCAATTGGTTACCTTATATCCCTTAGCATTAAGGAGAGATTTTAATAGTTTTATGGTAATGCTTTCTTCATTGAAGTAGAGGTGGAAACTTTTATTTTGTGGGGTCACATACACCTTCTATCTTAATCTCTCATATGAGGGATCATTTTTTGTGGATCATATTTTATGAGATTCTAGTGCTTATTTATAGAAAAATGATGCACATTTTAGTAGTGTACAAATTTCACTCATGTATTACTCCATAATCATAGTACTATCTTTATTTTTAACCTCATAGTCATCTATGTATTCATGGTTGAGTAGTGTTCATATTTTCACTCATGCAATGGTTGTCTCTTATCTTGCTCTACATTTCTTGGAGGTCCGTTGATTCCAACAAATACTAGTTCATCTTCAACAAAGTTTACAACTATGACATGCTTCAAGAGATCTTCATCATAATGTTCCTATCATCATGGGACATCTTTTCAAAAGGTCTAAAATCCTTTTCTTTCTCTTTTAGTGAGGAGTTTTGTTTACACTGGGTGTTCTCCTTAACTCCACTTTATGAGAAAATTTGTACATGGATACCTAACATGGCCTCATAGTTGATACCTATTTCTATATATTTTCACTTTTGTGATCTCCCCAAGTATCACTTAAGGGGGGGGTCTTCGATTGAATAATTTTATCTATTCACTATACTTAAGTGTACTTACATTGATGGGGTTAGACAACATCTACTCTAGGTGAATGTGCAACCTTTTAGGCCTCTATAGGTTACCAAGTTGTTTGGTAAACCTCATGTGAATACCTTTTGAGGTTGGAAGACTTTCCATCTCACCTCAAAGGTCATTCAACACTTGGAATCAAGGTTGATGACTTGGTCAAATAGGTTGTTGGTTTTCACTTTCCTAGTGATCCATAGGTTGACACCTATAGGACACTTATCTACTAATTTGTGCCACATCATGGGGAATTTGTAAATCCACATGATAGGTGGATTTCCTCTTCCTTACCTATATGAAAGGCTTCCTAATTTGTATATTTGGGTCAACTAAATACAATATTTGACATTGTTCATTGTGCTTGTTTTTTATGTCCATAATTTCTTGTTTCTATAGAAAATTTGCAAGAGGACAATTTATTACATCTTATGTATTTAAATTAGTTATTTTGCAATTGGAGATTGACTGAGAGATGGTTGAAACTTCATATTTTTTCCTTCAAGGAATCTCCTACATAATTAAGTTATTCTTTATAATATTTAAATTTATAAATGCTATACTTTTCTAATATATTATATTGATCTAAGATATTAATCTTCAATTTCTTAATAAAATATAAATCATATTGTATGAGAATATATATATGAAGATTCATGTTTATAGTGTATAATATTAAGGATGAATATTGATTTTTTAGCTTAGGTTATATTTATTAATGTGAGAATAAAAATATATAAATAAATGAGAGAATGGTTGATAATGATTGTATAAATGGTGTTGTAATTTGAATGGATAAATTTAGTGTGGAAGAAAAATTCATATAGAATTCTAAACGAAGGAGAAAATTGAGATTTGATCTCATGGCTACTAAAAAATCTTAAATTGAAAATGTTTGTTGGTATAGATCATTAAGCTAAAGAAGTATTTTTGAGTTTAAATACATACCACACCCTAAACATATGAAGTATGTTATAATGAAGTTGAAAGAGAATTATTTTGTGGTGAGATTTAATCAAGAGGAACATGAATATAGGGAGAGAATAACAATCCCGATGTTAGTATGGCAATGGGAGTCATGTATGAGAGAATATACTAAAGATTTTTATTGTCTCAATAAAAACATAGGTAATTTAGAAGATGATGCAAAAATGAAATTTGTGTGTTGCCAATATTTTATGTGGAACAAACCTTTCAAATTCTACTTAGACTAAATGATAATTTTTCATCGTAAGGTCTACTTCCACCATCGTAATCGCACTCCAACCCCTCGCCCAAAAAAAGAATATATGATTGAAAGAGGATTTTTACTAGATATATTAGATTTAAATGCCTTGATAGAAATTTAAATGAAAATTTTCAAAGAATAAAAAATGAAATTCAACTATCTTGTATGACACCATGCACCCATCTATAGGCCCCAGGTGCCTTCTTTGGGAAAAATATTAAATTTTTGCTCCCTTTCATATTTCTCTTCACCACCAATGTTCAATATAGTTTAGTAAAATATGTATTTGGTGACACAACTGTATTTTTAAGGTTGTGCATTATTAATTGTATGTTTACATTATATATTATCTTTAGGGAGTAGCTTTCTTAGAGATGATACATGAATCTCAAAATCAAGGTACACGAGTATGCAAATGATGGCATTTTAGGGTAGCTAGAGAATGAATATTTACTTAAGCTTAATAATATAGATATTTTGAATGAGTTGTATGATCAAGATATACAGATAGAGGATGAAATAGTGAGTTTATCCATTTTTCAAATGGGTGTGCAGTTTATTTCTACAAGTGCTCACATAAAAGTACTCAAACACATACCTTTGATTACATTGTGAAATATGTCATCCATTATGCCATTACATATCATTGGAAATTTTATAGAACATTTATAATATTTCTCAAAGATGTTTTTTATTCAAAAGTTCCAAAATTAAAGCTACCAGCTAATATCATAATTGTGTTATGAATATTGTAAATTTTTTACTTAAATATCTTATAGTTGTTAGCTACATTATGTGAGAAACCCCAAAACTATTGAATATATCAAAACTCTACAATGCTCCCTCTTAAGATCTCTCAACATTAATTTTAGAATATAAAATATTAATCTATGAGAGGCAAGGACATGTTAAAATTCTCATACACACTTAGTCACAATCATTAGTATAACATAGTAATATAGATGAAGCAACATGAATTTATTCATATTCAATATATCTTTTCCAACATCAAACATAATCTATGATCAACAAAAAAAGTAACCTATAAAGTTACATGTCAAATCATGAGAGAATGTATTAAATACTAAGAATTCAATAAAGTAATGTGTTGCAAGTATGAAGGTGTTGTTATTGATGTCAACTGGTCAACTAGTTACCAACTAGTTGCTATTGTCATTGATGTCATGGAAGTTGGTTATTGGTTGTATGTGTTGAGGATATTGATAAAATTGTAATAAATAAGGTCCATAGGTATTCAATGTAAGATCCAAGATGTGTTGCATATTGCTTCTATGCTTATGTGATTTTGAGATATTGTTCATGGTTATTGATAGTTTCTATATCAAAAATTTGGGCTTCTGGATCATTGTATAGTGTTAGATATCTTCACCAATATGTGAATTATGCATTTTAGTGTGTTTGGTTGTGGTTTGGAAGAAATGTAGTTGCTTCAGATTTCTCTGAATTTTGGTTTCATGAATTTTGGTTCTAATGATAAGTTGTTAAGGTTGTGTTCAAGTGAAATTTGTTGTCAGAAAATATTAGACCGAGTTAAGGATGTGTGTGCTCAATTAATTTATGTGTTTTGTACAATGTGTGCTCAATTTTTTTATGTGTTTTGTACATGTGTTGTCCAACCTTGTGTTAAACACTACTTGCAAAATTTATGGAAGCATGTTAAGGCATGCTAGGACTTATTTAGGTCATCATTAAGGATATGTATAGGTCACCCTCATTCTAATTCCACCATAGAATGCTTTGGTGCCGACCTAATTTGATTTTGTAAATGAAAAGTGTATATGGTCGACCTTAGAAGAGTTTTAAGGTTGAAGATGATATAAATACAAGTTGATATGTTTGTGAAAGATAATATAGATGCAAGATATATGTGAGAAAGATGCGAGATAGTGTGTGATGTGAGTTTGAGAAGATCAGTGTGAAATTCAAGTGTTGAGTTCCTGAAGGTAGTGAGTTGAAGGTGTACTCTATCTTTCAAGCATGTTTTCAAGTGTGTGAGTGAATTGTGGTGGAATATTTGTTGCACTGAGATAGTTTTCTCTCTATAACAATCCTCTTCTATCTTCTTTGTAATTTTGTGGTAGTGAACCCTTATTGGAAAGTGTGTCATGTCTTGGTAGTGAGCCTTTGTATTTGGTTTTGGAATTCTTTATATTATGAGTTAATTGCCATTGTGTTTTTTCCCTCATTAGGTTTTCCACATAAATCTGGTGTTGTTGTGTGTGAAACATAGAAAAAGGGGTATCACCTTAAATGGGATTAACAAATGGAAGAACCCAATTTTTGTGTGTGTTTCATTCAATTATGAGGGGTAAAATGCATAAATAACAATCATAAATTAAACCTAACTATTATAATAGAAAATGGGAAGGTTTTCAGATGTTGAAATGATGTGTAACTTTTTGGAATAGTGTTGTTTCAGGCCTCACTGAGGACTCATTTGCCAAGTGGTGAATGGGTCCTTGGTAGGGTTCTGGAAAATTAGATTCAAGATCCTATTCTTCAATGTCTGCACTCCCAGATCCCAGGTGTTCAACTCTTCAAAGTAATAAATAAATTTTGTAGAGTATTTTCCCTGATCTTGCAAGAAGGATGACAACTTTTACAACTTTGCAACTTTGACAATTTTTGCAACTTTTATTCTCCACTTGATCTTCAACCTAAAACCTTCAATCACACATCAAGAAATAAGAAAAAATGTTATTTTTTAGGGAATAGGGGCTTTCCTTAGTCAAACCCCATTTAGGTAATTAATCCTTGAATTGAAATAATGCATAAAGGAAAGATGAATGTAACAACTCACCAATCCTCAATTGAGCCTTGGAATATAAATCTGAATTTTATCATGAAGTGGCCATAAGAAATGAATATCTTGATCATGAACTTGACATAGTATAATGACTTTGAAGACTTGAACTTTATCATCAATGCTACAACATCACATTAGCTCAACAGCATGCAAGACTTTGACATGATGATATGACCTTTGATTGCTACAATAAAATTTCAATAATCCACCCTTATATGTCTTCTTGAATGCTCTTGAATATTCTATAATTCTCTTGTGGAAATAGTAGGATTCTCTCTTGAAAATCTTAGATGAAACTATGTGAAATAACCTTATATTTATACTTAACTTAAGATTAAATCCTGAAACTCAAATAACACAAGTCAACATCAGATCTAGTATTTTAAATCATTAAAATATCACCAAGAATATGTTTAAAAAGAGGTTTCCTAAGTTAAGGAGGACCCATTTTCCATAGGGTGAATGGGTCCTAGCACACTCAACTAGGACAAGTTTCACGGATATGAAATAACATGCCAAAAGGGGGTCCTAGGACCTAGGAAGGGCCCATTTTCCAAGTGGAAAATGGGTCCTAGGTCACTATCTTAGGACTCAAACCTTGCCAAATTAAGTGTTGTGAAACATTTTTAATGAGCGTCGAGATTTATCCTTCAAAAAATGCAATAAATTAGGCTTGGATTTGAATTTAAGGGGTCAATTAAGCTCAATTAACCTCATTTAATTAATTAAATCCCTAGATTAGTGTAAAATTGTAAAGATACACTATACAACACCCTAAATAAGGCATCATTAAGTCCATTTTATTATTAATTATTCATTCTCAAATTAAGTGTGAAAAAGGGTTACTTTTTTTGACACTCCATTTAGCCCCCTCTTTAGTGAGAGGAGTAACTTTCTTCAAAATAATAGTAAAGTAGACATTCAAGAGGGGTCCAAGTGTACCAATGTGGACAATATAGGATGTAAAAGATCAAGTAAGGTGATCAAGCCCCCAGGATCTAAGATCATATTTCAAACCAACATAAGCACAAAGGGACACACACAAGGTGTATGATATGTAGCAGTAAAACAAGTACACAAACATGCAATGTCATATACTAAAAGAAAGAAAGAAAAAAAAGAAAAAGAAAAAGGGGTGGATCAAGCCTTGATAGTTTATCCAATGCAATGTGGACTAGGTCTTAGCTATTTTCCCAAAAATGCACGTTCACTCTGAGGCAATAGAAATTTAGACTGTCTATTGGGTGAGTATCTAGAAAGGATGGCTTAGTGAGAAAATCATGTTGGTATTTACCTGCTCTCACTTCAATAGGGCGCCACAACATGAAACTTTGAACTTATGAAATTAAAGGTTTTTGTCCAAATGGACTTTGCTTCGTTCATATAAGGTCTCTTCTTAGGGAACATCATGCCTAAGGTCTCCAAGAGAGGACAAGTCAAAAAAATATCATGCTCTCCAAGGAAATCAAACCCAATGACACCACCAAGAAAAGGAAAAATCACAAGAATATAGAAAATCACGTAAAGAAATATGAGTGTTGATGTATGCCCCCACTTTAAAGTGATTGCTAACACCATTGTTGTGAGAAATTTTCTTTAAAGAAGGAGACACGGGAGCTTATTCAAAAAGCCCTATTCCAAGTCATATGTTCCCTAATAAAACTACATCAAGAATAAGGGGTTGCCCCCAAAATGCAATACTAAAGATAACTCAATACGTCACATGCATGCCCACTTAAGGCATGTTGTCTGCATCCCAAGCTTGATCTTATATATACATGGAAGGTAGTTAACTAGCCAAAAGAGACAATGACAAGTACCATATGAGGACATGGATACCT
This sequence comes from Sequoia sempervirens, assembly GCA_007258455.2. Lineage (NCBI taxonomy): Eukaryota > Viridiplantae > Streptophyta > Pinopsida > Cupressales > Cupressaceae > Sequoia > Sequoia sempervirens. The sequence continues at coordinate 107,646,934 of VDFB02072274.1, read as the reverse complement.
AACCCCTTGCCCCCCACTTAGTGCAAGACAAGGATGAGCCAAGATGATTGATGAAAATTATTATCAATTAGAGGACCTAGGTGCTTCAACACAAGGAAGAGCACCACAATCCTTAAGATATTGAATTTTATTACCTAAAGCCTCACATTCATTAGTAGAATGACCATGTGTTGAAAATGGAGGTAATTATGTAGCTTTAAAACTTGTAAAACTATTACACTATATATCTAATTAAGTGTTCTTTGTTACAATTTCTTTGTGAATGATTATCTATTTAGATTCATTTTACACAAAAGAAAAGGACCTTTTGGGTCAACATGGAAGAGACACAGGGCGTCTCTATGCTTTGTGTCATCCCCGAAAGGAACACACAAAACAAAAGAAAACAAAAGAAAAGGACCTTTTGGGTCAACATGGAAGAGACATAAGGCATCTCTACACTTTGCATCATCCCCAATTAAGGAAACACAAAACAAAAGAAAACAAAAGAAAAATACCTTTTGGGTCAACATGGAAGATACATAGGGTGTCTCTATGCTCTATGTCATCCCAAAAAGGAAAACACAAAAAAAAAACAAAAACAAAAGAAATGGACCTTTTGGGTCAACATGGAAGAGACATAGGGCGTCTCTATGCTTTGCGTCATCCCCAAAAAGAGAACACAAAACAAAAGTGAAAAAATGCAATGCACAACATATAGAAGAATAAAGGTACAAATAGAGGAAGTGCACAAAGAGAGAGAAAATTAAACACAATATACGAGGGAACATGATATGCACATACAAGGAAAAAAATGGAAAGGAGCTAGTAATGCAAATGTAATTCAACCATTAACCAAGTTATTGGCTTCTAAATCTTAAGTAGTTAAGTGGAAAATGAATAATGTAGTAAAGACAAAGACAAGTGCATTACAAGGACAAGGCTAACAACTTCTTGGCCCCCCATAAAGTGTAGGGCAAGAGTGAGCTGAGGTGGGTGATGGGGAAAGATCATGCAATAGTAAGAATAGAAAAATCTACAAATATGGCATGAAGAGAGAATTGGATGAAGTGTGTTTGCTATCCGATAAATTCAGTAGGTCTAGAAGGCTTATGTTGTTCCAATATATGTTGTAAATCTTTTCATTTATTAGTATGATGTCCAAGAGTGCGGTGATAGGCACAATAATTTGTGTTTTCTTTGACAAGTTTGGTTCTTATAGGGGGTGGGAGAGTGATGAGACAATGATGAAGGAGTATTTGTAAAGCTTCTTTATTATCAGATGGAGGACAAAGTAATTGGAAAGGTTTATCATTAGGGGAGATGGAATGTGGAGAAGCAGGACCAAGGGTGATGTCTTTCTC